>CM057823.1:195240034-195947534 GCA_030068075.1 Paguma larvata | reverse complement strand
AGGGACAGAAAGAGAGGAAGACGCACATGGATGGAAAGCTACTCTGTGCTCCTGGAGGTGGAGGAATCGATCCCGTGACAATATCCGTTCTGCTCTGAGCGATCTGTAGATCCAGGGCCATCCCACGCGAACTCCCCATGATGCTGTCTCAGGGAACAGACACCCCGACCAGCCCGCGGAGGCGGGAAGGCCCCGCCAGGCCAAAGCCGCGAGAGCGCGCGCACCACCCGGACACCTACTCCCAGACCTGAACCGCGTGAGGCAGTGGCGGGAACCTAGTCGGCCAGGAGCAGAAACACTGACGCGCAGTCCCACGGCCCGGAGCCTGGAGAGGGAAGACCCGACGGCCGCGCGCACACCCGGGCGCGGGACCCCGCGTCACCGCCCAAGAAGCCGCACCAGACCCTTCCCCCGCCGGGTCCCCTTAACACCGGCCCCCTCAGCGTCCCTGCTCTGGAAGCTCATCTCCACCCCCACCCCCCACCTCGCCTTCTCCTCACCTGCTCCTCCCAAGGCGGGTCCTGAAGACAGGGTTCTTGTCCCTGTGGACACGGTTCTACGTCCTGCTGAAGCCCCCACAATGGGTCCTGAGGCCTGGCTCCCATCAGAGTGGACACGTTTCCACTTCCCCGTGAACCCGGGCGGCAGATCCTGAGGAGGCGGTGCTCCTGCTCACGCAGGCGGGCTAGTCGCAGAGCGCGCATGCCCCTGACGGGTCAGGGAGCCAGGCTCGCGCTTGCCCCCTGGCGGAGGTAATGGCGGTGTAGGATGTCTCACACCCAGTTCAATGGAGGTAGGACCCCTCCCTGGCTCCGGCTGAATTTATTACATTTTGGAAATTTCTACTTGAAATACAGCCCAATATCCCCAGAAATACTTAAGGAACAATTAATAGGAAACCACATGGAATATGAAATGAAATGTAGACTCTAACTTTATAACTTACAACATAATTTACTCAAAATTTTAGGTAAATTTTCAATGCAAAACTATCGGGGTGCCTGGGTGGCTCAGTTGGTTAAGTGTCCGACTTCGGTTCAGGTCATGATCTCAGAGTCTGAGTTCAAGCCTCGCATCGGGCTCTGTGCTGACAGCTCCTTCTCTGTCTGCCCCTACCCTGCTCATGCTTTGTCTCTCCTGCTCTCAAAAACAAATTAAACATAAAAAAAATTAAAACAAAAAATAAATACAAAACTATCAAGAAAGAAAAGAAGAAAATCCAAATGACCTTGAGTTTGGCGATGACTTTTTTTTCATTCTTTTTTGTTTTGTTTTGTTTAAATCCAAGTTAGTTAATGTATAGCGTAATAATGATTTCAGGAATAGAATTTAGTGACTCATCACTTACATATAACACCCAAAGCACATCCCAACAAGTGTCCTTCTCAATGCCCATCACCCATTTAGCCCATCCCCCCCCACCCAATACCTTGCCAGCAAACTTCAGTTTGTTCTGTGTATTTAAGAGTCTCTTATGATTTGTCTTCCTCTCTGTTTTTAATCTTATTTTTGCCTCCCTTCCCCTTTGTTCATCTGTTTTGTTTCTTAAATTCCGCATATGAGTGAAATCGTACGATATTTGTCTTTCTCTAACCAACATATTCTGCTAAGCATAATGTATTCTAGTTCCATCCATGTTCTTGCAAATGGCAAGATTTTATTCTTTTTGATTGCCAAGTAGTATTCCATTTATATATATATATATGTATATATATATATATATACATACATACATACATATCACATCTTCTTTATTCATTCATCAGTTGACAGACATTTGGGCTCTTTCCATTCTTTGGCTATTGTTTTTTTTTAAAGGTTTGTCATTTAGAGTGTGTCTACATTTATTTTGGAAGCTAACACTGTTTAAATATTATATTTACACTTTTCTCTTTTTTTAACATTTTTATTTATTTTTGAGAGACAGAGAGAGACAGAGCATGAGCGGGGTAGGGGCAGAGAGAGGAAGACACAGAATCCGAAGCAGGCTCCAGGCTCTGAGCTGTCAGCAAAGAGCCTGATGCGGGGCTCAAACTCACAAACCATGAGATCATGACCTGAGTCAAAGTCGGACGCTCGACCGACTGAGCCACCCAGGTGCCCCTCTTTGGCTATTGTTGACAGTGCTGCTATAATCATTGGAGTGCATGTGCCCCTCTGAATCAGCATTTTTATATCCTTTGGAAAAATACCTAGTAGTGCAATTGCTGGCTCATAGAGTAGTTCTATTTTTATTCTTTGGAGAAACCTCCATATTGTTTCCCAGAGTGGCTGCACCAGTTTGCATTCCCACCAGCAGTACAAAAGGATTCTTCTTTCTCCACATTCCCTCCAACATCTGTTGTTGCCTTAGTTTTTTATTTTAGCCATTCTGATAGGTGTGAGGTGGTATCTCATTATGGTTTTGATTTGTGTTTACCTGATGAGTGATGTTGAACATCTTTTCATGTGTCTGTTAGCCATATGGATGTCCTTTAGAAAAGTGTCTATTCATGTCTTCTGCCCATTTCTTCACTGAATTATTTGCTTTTAGGGTGTTGAGTTATATAAGTTCTTCATAGATTTTGGATACTAACCCTTTATCTGATATGTTGCTTGCAAATATCTTCTCCCATTCCATCAGTTGCCTTTTAGTTTTGCTGATTGTTTTCTTCCCTATGCAAAAGTTTTTGTCTTGATGAGGTTCCAATAGTTCATTTTTGCTTTTGTTTCCCTTGCCTTCAGAGACATGTCAAGTAAGAAGTTGCTGCAGCTGAGGTCAAAGAGGTTGTTGCCTGTTTTCTCATCTAAGATTTTGATGGCTTCTTATCTTACATTTAGGTCTTTCATCCATTTTGAGTTTATTTTCTGTACGATGTAAGAAAGTGGCCGGGTTCATTCATCTGCATGTCGCTGTCTGGTATTCCCAACACCATTTGCTGAAGAGACTGTCTTTTTTTCCATTGGATGTTCTTTCCTGTTTGTCAAAGATTAGTGACCCATATGTTTGTGGGTCCATTTCTGGGTTCTCTATTCTGTTCCATTGATCTATGTGTCTGTTTTTGTGCCAGTATCATACTGTCTTGGTAATTACAGCTTTGTAATACAGCTTGAAGTCTGGAATTTTGATGCCTACAGCTTTGGTGTTCTTTTTCAACATTACTTTGGCTACTCACATTCTTTTCTGGTTCCATACGAATTTTAGAATAGTTCGTTCTAGCTCTGTGAAGAATGCTGGTATTATTTTGATAGGGATTGCATCAAATGTAGATTGCTTTGGATAGTATTGACATTATGACAATATTTGTTCTTCCAATCATAAGTGTGGAATGTTTTTCCATTTTTTGTGTCTTCTTCAATTTCTTTCATAACCTTTCTCTAATTTCAGTGTCTGTACTATATATTTTCACCTCTTTGATTAGGTTTATCCCTAGGCATTTTGTGGGTTTTGATGCAATTGTAAATAGGATCAGTTCCTTGATTTCTTTCTGCTGTTTCATTATTGATGCATAGAAATGCAACCAATTTCTCTACACTGACTTTATATCCTGCAACTTTGCTGAATAACTGGATCAGTTCTAGCAGTTTTTTGGTGGAGCTTTTGGGTTTTCCACATAAAGTATCATGTCATCTGCAAAGAGTGAAAGTTTGACTGTGTCCTTGCTGATCTGGATTCCTTTTATTTCTTTGTGTTGTCCGATTGCTGCGGCTAGGGCTTCCAACACTATGTTGATTAACAGTGGTGAGAGTGGACATCCCTGTCATGTTCCTGACCTTAGGGGGAAAGCTCTCAGTTTCTCCCCATTGAGGATTATATTAGCTGTGGGTCTTTTGTATATGACCTTTATGATCTTCAGATATATTCCTTCCATCCCTATTTTCTTGAGGGTTTTTATCAAGAAAGGATGCTTTATTTGGTCAAAAGCTTTTTATGCATCTCTTGGGAGGATCATGTGGTTCTTACCCTTTCTTTTATTAATATGATAAATCGCATTGATTGATTTGCAGATATTGACCCAGACCTGAATCCCAGGAATAAAACCCATTAGGTCGTGGCAAATAATTATTTTAATGTACTGTTGGATCCGGTTTGCTAATATCTTGTTGAGAATCTTGGCATCCATGTTCGTCAGGGAAATTGACCTTTAATTCTCCTTTTTAGTAGGGTCTTTGTCTGGTCTGGCAATCAAGGTAATGCTGGCCTCATAGAATGAGTTTGGAAATTTTCCTTCCATTTCCATTCTTTGGAACAGCTTCGAAAGAATAGGTGTTAACTCTTCTTTAAATGTTTGGCAGGCATGTGAGGGAATCAGAATATACCACCCAAAAATATGACTCTTTGGCACAAGGATGATTTGGGCTGATTAATTTTAAGAAACAGCAGACACATGGGGTGCCTGGGTGGCTCAACCAGTTGAGTATCCAACTCTTGATCTCAGCTCAGGTCATGATCCCAGTGTTGTGGGATTAAGCCTCACATAGCTGACAGTGCAGAGCCTGCTTGGGATTCTCTCCCTCTCTCTCTCATTCTCTCTCTCTCTCTCTCTCTCTCTCTCTCTCTCTCTCATTCTCTCTCTCTCTCTCTCTCTCTCTCTCTCTCTGTGTGTGTGTGTGTGTGTCTGTCTGTCTGTCTGTCTGTCTCTCTCATAAAAAAATTAAATAAAAAATTAAATAAAGAAACAGAAGACACAGGAGAATCTCTGAAAACCAAGTAGAAGTTGCCATTTAGTGAACAAAATGTACACTTACACTTATAAAGGAAACCTCCATCTGTAAGGATGTCTCCTTCTCTATAGTAGGCACAGAAGAATTAGTAAATCTCAAAAAACTCTTATCAAAAAAATAAGGCAGACACTTAAATCTGCATAACAACCATACCCTCTTTCACTGTGCTTGGTCTGGTAATGTCCCTTAACTGGCCTTCATACTACCCAAAATCTTTTGGTCTTTAGCTGAAGGTAGTATATAGAGTGATAGTTTGGGCTATTTTGGGGAGTCACTCTGTTTTCCTGGGTAACTCCCATTTTTCAGGATGTATGAATGTTATTAAACTTCTGTTTATTTTCCTCCTGTAAATGTATTCAGAAAAAAAAAAGAATGAACCTTCACCCCATAGAAAGACATGAATGAATCATATATGTATTTTGCTAAGTGAAAGAATCTAATCTGAAAAGGCTACACACTGTATGACCCCATTTATAGGACATTCTGGAAAAGGCAAAACTAGAAATGATAAAAGGATCATGGAGTGGGGGATGAAGTTTTCTACACAATACTTTAGTGATGCATACCTGTCATTGTGCATTTGTCAAAATCCAAAATTTTCTCATCCCCAAGAGTCAATCATAATCTACTAAAATGAAGTTATTTAGGATGTGGGAGTGTCACAGGATGGTATAGGGGCCAAGGCAGACTGACCCAAATGTGCTGCTTTAGCATATTGATTTTTTAAAGAATTTTTAATGTTTATTTATTTTTGAGAGACAGAGAGAGCACAAGGGGGCCTCCATGTGCCTGTTATTACAACTGGGTTTTTTTTTTCTCCTATTAATCTGTTTCAGGTCAATGTAATTCCTAGTCCAGCTGGAAGAACCTTGAACTGAGGGATATGTCTTCCTCCCATTCAATAGAATACAGAGCAGAGAAAGAGGGAGACACAGAATCTGACGCCGACTTCAGGTTCTGAGCTTTCAGCACAGAGCCCAACACAGGGCTGGAACTCATGAGCTGAGCTGAAGTCGGATGTTTAACAAACTGAGCCGCCCAGGCGCCCCATCATAGTGATTATTTTAATGTTTATTTGTTTTGAGAAAGAGAGAGAGAAAGCACGTACACAAGCGAGAAAGGGGCAGAGAGAGGGGGAGAGAGAGAATCCGAAGCGAAGCTCAAAGCTCGATCTCACAAACTCGTGAGATCATGACCTGAACGGAAATCAAGAGTCAGATCCTCAATCGATGGAGCTACCCAGGCACCCCTGGCATGTTGATTATTTTAAATAAAAGTTACTTAAGAGACAGCCTATGCAATGAAGATGCTAAGACCCTCCTCTGTCCCCCTGCAAGCAGGAAATCAATCTCTCCATGTGAAGATCTCCCCGTACCAGAAGGTAAAGAGATTTCTTTATCACCAGAGATGGGAAATTTAGAGCCAAGAAGGCTGTATAAACAACCTTCATTACTTCTTACTAAATTACTACCCTAGGCCAAATTCTGTTTAGAATTCCTTACTAACTGAAGCTCCCAAGCCTTTCTTTGCCCCGTGAATTCCTCACAGGTTTATTTTTCTCTTTATCTAAAAAGTATGAAAAGTACCTGCCTTGTGCATTCCTATAGGTCTCAACTTCATTAATGGGCCTCCGTGTGCATGTTATTACAACTGGGTTTTTTTTCCTCCTATTTATCTGTTTCAGGTCAATGTAATTCCTAGTCCAGCTGGAAGAACCTTGAACTCAGGGATATGTCTCCCTCCCATTCAACACAATACAAAATGTGGAAATAATCTAACTGTAGGTTGTATGGCCGAAAGTGCTGACCTAAGTAACTTTGGAAATGAATGGAATCTGGAGACTAAAGAAAAAATGTAAAGTTCTTTCTCACCAGGGTGGTAGCTAACAGTTCTGAAAACCCACATCTGTAATCTGGAATGGAGCGATGAATGACATAAATGGCAGGTGGTAGGAGCCAGGTTTTTCACTGTGGGAGTGAAAAGTTACAGATCAGCGAAGGGAAAAAATCACAATGTCCATGTAATGATGGACCGAGTTGGAGACATCAGTGTAAACTCATCTCTAGCCTTAATATAGATACAGACAGTACCACATAGAAATCTTTACAATTACGTGTGTATACGTAGATTGGAATATATGCATATATTTCCTTGCATTGTCTGCTAAGCACATGTAGCTCCCACATGTAAGACTTTAATACCATTCTCTAACAGAAGGAACCAGGGCACCTTGAAGAAAGTGCTAACACCAGGACTGAGACAGTATATATAGGGGCCAGGACAATCTTGAAAGTCAGAAAGTAAGGAAGTACCAAGAAAAACCCCAAGAAGATGGAATGATGTCAAAGGAAAACAGGAGACAATGGAAAGTGCTCTCAACAGTCAAAGCACGAATGAACCAGCAGCCAAACATTCTAGTGCTGGAGTACAACTAACAGCCTAAAATGACTGGCTACACAGGTGTCCACACAGGTAAAAATAAATGATTTTTAAAAGGAAACCACAGGCCCCAGATGGAGTCACTTATGTTAAGAGACCCATGTTGGGGCGCCTGAGTGGCTCAGTCAGTTAAGAGTATGACTTTGGCTGGGTCATAATCACATGGCTTATGGGTTCAATCGCGAATCAGGCTCCATGCTGACAGCTCAGAGCCTGGAGCCTGCTTCAGATTCTTTGTCTCCCTCTCTCTGTCTGCCCCTCCCTTGCTTGTGCTCTGTCTCTCTGTCTCTCAAAAATAAATAAATGTTAAAAAAGAGAGAGAGAGACAGGAAGACCCATGTTAGCAATCCCAAACTTAATGCCTAACCTAATTGCAATTTCACACACACCCCCACCTTCTTGTAAACCTTAAACAGTCAATCTAGGGGGCGCCTGAGTGGCTCAGTCGGTTGAGCACCCGACTTCGGCTCAGGTCATGATCTCACAGCCTGTGAGTTTGAGCCCTGCATCAGGCTCTGTGCTGACAGCTCAGAGCCTGGAGCCTGCTTCAGATTCTGTGTCTCCCTCTCTCTCTGCCCCTCCCCTGCTCATGCTCTCTCTCTCTCTTTCTCTCTCTCTCTCTCTCTCTCTCTCAAAAACAAATAAAAAATTTAAAAAAAATTTAAACAGTCAACCTGGAAAATGTGTTGAATGGCCCCTTTGGTTCCCCTTAGGAGGGCAACTTTGCCTAAAATAATGCATCCTGTTTTCAATCCCCTCTCTGCCTTTAAAAACTTTCCCTTCCCTGCAGTTCAAAGAATTTCCTTTCCATTTGTTAAATGGAATGCTGCCCAATTAATGAATTGTTCGATGAAGCCAATATAATCTTTTAAATTATTAAGTTGCATTTTTATTAACAGATTATCTAGGTTTTTTTTATTAACAAATGAGATTGAATAGACCTCTCCTATAAGAATTCCAAATAATAGATGTAGACACTCGCCATCCATCAAAGAGGTAGAGCTAACTCTATTGGGTCCTCACATCTCAGAGACCAGAAGCCACACAGACCTCACTCATGACCCTGGGAGAAGGAAGCCCAGGAGACACACCTGCACCTGCCCCGCACACCACAGTAATCAGTCATCCCCAAAGAACAAACTGGCTCATTTTCTATTCTCTTCTCTCTCCTTTACAAAGAGCAGAGGCCACAGGCGAGAATGGTGAGTAAATTATTGCTCACGAAGCAGGGGAAACTCAAGGATTATTCCACAGCACAGAATCCACACTGGGCAGGGTTTTCAAAGGCCACAGACCCTGGGCCATGCATGCAGCTTTCCAAGACCATGCAGTCTCAGTGAGAAACTGCCTGCTGGGAAACACAGTCACTCCTATATCATTGATTCTTAGTGAGTATGCATGTTAAAGGTTTACATTACAACCAGGAGGCCAAAGGACTGCAGGACCAGTCTGCTGTATGCCTCTTGTGGCCAGGGCCACATTCTATGTTTGGAAGGTCATTACCTCTCTTGGCAGGCTAGGAGGCACTTGTCTCAACCACACAAAAGTTGGGAATGGAAATATCCCAAAATGCTGACTTCACTGTCCATGGATCTGTAAAATTGCCAGGAGCACAGTCAGCTCAGTAATTGGCCATGGGAGTTGTACAGACCCAGACTGGCCTGAGCTGGAGGACCACAGAATGCCTGCCTAGATGATTGGAGCCTGAGGGCTGTCTATCTGAGACCTGATTGTCTACCGCTGATCACTGGGATGCAATGAAGGATCCAGCTGGTGCTGGGGGGTCCCCACCAGCCCCCAAGAAGGCTGCACATGGGGGCTGATAGGCCACTGCAAACAGACCTGTATAAATCCACACATGTCCACCGAGTGCCCTTGTGGGTCAGGGCCGTACTGGAATCTGGGGCTGCCCAGGCGGAGTGAGCCCAGCAGCACCTTTCCCAGGAGGGAGAGTGGAAGGGACTACACAAGCTCTGCGGCCATCCACAACCCTTTACTGGGGTTGAGTTGGATTTGAAGTAATGGCCAGATAGATATTTCATTTTTCTTTTAGAGCCCAACACTAAGGGGCAAAAAAGCAATGCTCTAGCTCAACCTCTAAGGCAAATGTGACCACACGTGAGTCCTGTCCATCCTAGAGTCTCATAGAGATAGAGGAGCGATAGAAGACAGGGAAGAGAGTCACTTACACAAAAACCAAACCCTGACCCTGACCCTGACGCAGAACATGAACCTGACCCAAACTCAGACCCAGAGATCTCAAACCTGGCATTGACCTCAACCCATGACCCTAACCCTAATCCTAACCCTAAACCCAAAACCTAACCAGTTCTTTTGAGATAGCAATACTGTTCATGTAACTTTTAAGTTTTTCTCTTTTGCAAAAAGTCCATCAGCTATTTCATGTTTATACTTGCACTGTATCTTGCCAAATGCACTTGGTTAATTCTTTCAGTGTGCTCTTGTGGTATTCACTATTCTTCTTTCATGGCTGCTTTAAGCGGAGATGTCCAGGAGGCATGCATGATTCTGGGTTTGCCTTTGCAGGGAGAACATTTCTCCCCTAAGTCAGAATAAGTGCCGATAAATATTTCAGTTTGCTACTTTCAGAGTAGAGTCCTAGTTTAGAACGCCATTTAGAATTGTTATGTTACTTGTTCCGTTTGTATAATGATTTTTAGTTTTCTATTTTGTTGCCTATCAAACTTTCAAAAACGATGTACTGAATAAGGTGATGCTGGCTCTGCACTTCAAGATGATTTCCAATGCTTATGATCTTGATAAATATGGACTATAGATGGAAAATGCCTGAGAGTTCTCCCTCCTGACTTCCTTATTACTCAAATGTAGCCTTAAGTGTTTTCCAACTACGATGCACCTTCTCTCTGACGGACACAATATGACAACCAGAAAAGGTCCTTCCTGGCACTGAGGGACAAAATCACTAAATGTGGAAAACCCTGACTCTCAATCAGTAATGCTTTCAAAGAAAGATCTTGATCAAAAGGGGTAAGTGTGAAAATCAATAAAAAAGAAACCTCATTTAACAATATAGAGAACAAAATGAGGGTTGGTGGAGGGGAGGGGAGATGGGCAAAGGATGGGCTAAATGGATGGTGGTTATTAAGAAGGGCACTTGTTGGGATGAACACTGGGGTGTTATATGTAAGTGATGAATCACTAAATTTTGCTCCTGAAGCCAATATTACACTGTGTTAACTAACTAGAATGCGAATTAAAAATTGATACCAAAAAAAAAAAAAAAAAAAAAAAAGGAAACCTTACTTAGAATGGAGTTGGGAGGCCAGCAGGAGGAGCTCTCATGCTTTACGAAACTACTTTAGCTATTACTTTACTAAGGAGCAGTAGGAAGGAAGGTTTCAACTTAACCTGGCAATACCTCAGCCAATGAGAAACCACTACACTTCCTCCTCCCAGTTTACTCCAACGGGCCTTCTGTTTACAACAGCCCCTCACAACGCCTCCCTTTCTTTTGTAAAAGAGTCTCTTCCAACACTGGGAGTTATATGTAAACCAATTTGAAAATAAACTATTATAATAAAAAAAAAAGAGTCTCTTCCAGTGTTTTGCTCTACCTTGCTGTTCCTCCATTGTAATTCTCTGCTATTTCTGAATAAACCTATTTTGGCAGTAAAATAACTGGCAGTTTTATTTTTAAAATTAACATTTTATTTTGATTTATGTCTTTAAAAGCCATCTCTTCAAATACAATCACATTCTGAAGTACTAAGGGTTAGGATGTCAACATATGAAATTTCTGAAAGGACACAATTCAGCCCATAACAAGGACCCTTGTAAGGGAGGGGGTGTTTTTATGGCTGTTTTGATTTCTTTTTCTTAAAAGTAAACAAAGTGTGGAGATTCAAAGCACAGGCTGAGTCAGACTGATAGCTCTAATTCCAGGCTCTGTGGCTGTTTAGCTGTATCACTTTAGACATATTACTTCAGCATTTCTTTGTATGCAATAAAGAATAATGACCAACTACTTTAAAGTGTTCTCGTGATGATCAAATGAAATAACTTCAAGGGCTTGACCTAGTGCATGACAGGTGATAAACCAGATAAACCCCAACTGTTGTTCAGCAGTTATTATTAACACTCATGGTGAGTGAGCACTGGTGAGGTGGTAGAAACTACAGTCATCAAAGCTTGAGGTCACAGAGCTGTTTAGAGACATCACATGTAAGGCCTGGAGACACAACTTGAAGTCTGCCTTGGGCACAGGAATGGGGTTTGGGTCCATGCAACTTATCCAGGTAAGTTCTCGGAAGGTTTGGGCGTGAGGAGAGTGGGAGAAGGCAACAGGGATGCGATCCCAGCTGGAGAGTAGCTTCAGCCTGCTACCAGTGGAGCTGTGAGCGCTGATTGCACCAGAGTCAATGTCCTCAGGCAAAGCGGCTGGGCCTTAGAACTGCAACCTCAGTCAGTCGTGGGGACGTGTGCAGCTCCCAGTAGCCTGGGGCAATTCTCCAGAGGATGGGGCAGCTGTGAGCTAGTGGCCCCCAGCACACACAAAAGCCTGAAGACAGGGGCACCGTCCAGTAAGGGATCTGGACAAGGCCTCGACAATGTCCTGGAGTCTAATCCGCACTGGGACACCCTAGTCCGGGAAGTCGCCTTGACCTTCTCTAGGTCACTTGGAGATGTAATGGCGGCCCAACTTGAAGCCCAGCTCAGAGAAGGCGCCCGCTGCTCAGACCTGCCGAAGAAAGGGAAAGGTTCTGAAAGCGAAGGCACCGGGCTGAGAAGGCTGATGTGACACATGCAAAAGCTCCTAGAAGGAGGAATGGCACACGAAAGGTTTCCGTATCCACCATAAACACACTCAACAAACACCTCCGTCTGGAACGCGGAGGCGGCGCCCCGCGGGCGGGAGGGAATGCGCAGGTGCCGGGCCGGAAGTAAGCGTAAGAGGACTCTGGGATTACCCGCACCCGGAAGCGCCCGTCCCTTGTGCGTATTTCTGGCGCGCCGGCGGACGCAGTGACGCCACGAGTCGGCGCCTGTTATGCGTGCCGGTTCATGCTTGTTCAGGGGCTGCTCCCGGAAGCAGCTGGTGTTCAACGAGATTCGTACTGGGGTGAGGGAGCAAGAATCCTGGCCCTGCGGGTGGGCACGATGCGGCTGGGCTCCGGGACCTTTGCCGCCTGCTGCGTAGTGATCGAGGTGCTCGGGGTCGCGCTCTTCCTTCGGGGATTCTTCCCGGCTCCGGTTCGTTCCTCTTCTAGGACGCAGCACCAAGCAGAGCCCCCAGCGCCCGAACCCTCCGCTGGTACGGACCTTTCCCCGGCTGTCTCCGCTCCCCTGCCCTCACTTTTCGCCGGAGAGCCCTTCTTATTCGCCTCTTGGACTTCTCGGGGCTCCCGAGTGCTCGTCTTTTCCATTCTGGTCCCCACACCCAGGAGCCCCCGTTTTATCGCCCCAGCCTCTTTCTGTATCCCTTTGTGGCAACCACCGCTGCTAGCCCACTTTGATCCTCCTCCCTGGTCGCCGCAAAGAAAGCTCGCCACACCCTGCTTCCTGCCTCCCCCCAGGTCTGCTCATCCAGTTAACAACCCCGTCCCTTCCCTGGACAGGCGTTTGGGTCACTTCCTTTTCTAGGCACCTTTTTTGCTTCATAAGTTATAACAGATAAGATACTTGCTGACCCCTCGCGTTTTCTTCTATGACATTCTTCCAAGAGCTGCTTTTTTTTTTCCCTCCCCAGTAGCCCTCACCTACCCAGCAGTACGCACTAAGTAAAGGCTCTCCCGTTTTGAACCAGGTCCACACGGTACCAGCCACTGACCATGTAAACACAGTTTGTAAATGCTTGCCTATCTCCTACCTACAGCACTGTGTTTTGAATCAATCTCCCCTAAATATCCAATTTTCAGGACTTTCACGAAGGGACTCCCCTTTCCCAGTATTCACCATGTAGAGAGCAATTTACTACTTAATACTGGGGCTCCCTCAGTTTACTTGTCACCCCTCGCAATGTCTACCAGTAACAGGTCCTTTTCTTTGGGTCGAGGTAGGTAGATATGACAATATATATGCTGGAGAAGTAGGCCAAAAGTGGATTATAAGGCGCTTGGATGCTAATTACAATTTAAAATTCATTTCCTTTTTTCTTTCAAACATTTTTAGGAGCCAGTTCCAACTGGACCAAGCCCCCACCACCCCTCTTCAATAAAGTTGTTATTATGCTGATAGATGCCTTGAGAGATGATTTCGTGTTTGGGTCAAAGGGTGTGAAATTTATGCCCTATACAACTTATCTCGTGGAAAAAGGAGCATCTCACAGTTTTGTGGCTGAAGCAAAGCCACCTACAGTTACTATGCCTCGGATCAAGGTAAATGCTTTGACTTAAGGTGTTATATTTGGTTTGGTCTTTGGGAGGTTTGAGGGGCTCTCTGTGCTCTTTTACTTGGAGTCCCAATTTTTACTAAGTAGAAGTTAATTTAGTGTTGTTTACCTGGCTGGGACAATAAAATGCTAAAGAAGCCTCACAAGGTAAACTAGAACTGAGACCCGTGATTTCTGCCGTCTGTCAAGTAGCCAAAGTTCACATTTTATGGAAAGCATAAAGTATTTACAGCCATATCATTCAAGTCAGCCTGATCCAAGAGTTAGTGTCCTTGCTTACCTGGTGTCTTTAATTATCAGTGGGTCACTTATATTCCAGAAAGGAGCCTTTAGGGTTAATCCAGTTCATTCTCTTGACTATAGATGAAAAAGCAAACTCAGATGAGTTAAATGACTTGTTGACAATTGTGGTATGCACGGTGATCAAACCGGCATGATCTGGCATCCACCATGATCACTGATTCTAGTGTATAACCCACTTCCAGGTATTCAGCCTAGTGAGTATGGCTTTGAAGCGCATGGTGCTTTACCCAAGAACTAGGAGTTAAAAAAAAAAAAAGGACAGCTTTATTGATCAGCTCAAGAACTGTTTATTAAGCAACTACTATATGTCGGTATTGTAATGGGTATGCAATTGGGGGTAAATAATATCTGCCTTCATGGAGCTTTTTAGTCACTTAGGAGAGACCTAGCCATTAAACAAAGGAGTAGACAAATTAATGTTCAGATTTAAAGTATGATTAATGCATGATGGGAAAGAACAGGATGTGATGCTCTTTCCTGGGAGGGGCCTCAATTTGGATTGAGGGTCGGAAGAGCCTATCTAAGGAAATTACATTCAAGCTTAAACTGAGGATGAGTAAAGAGGAGGCAGCAGAGAGAGACAGAGGAGCTTAAAAGTTTGTGACTATGTTGCTAGTATGGTATAAAAGTCCCTAGCTAAGCCTTATTCTATAGCTGATCATGTGACACCTCAGTATTTGATGAGAAGGAGCCACTTCTTGATTCAAAGCCTGGGGGCAGCATTTAGTAGGTACTCAGTAACTATTTACTGGTGAATAAAACAGTCTAGGATTGTAAGGATGAATACCGCATCTTTCATTGACTCTTTTTCTTGAGTTTCCCACTCTGTGCCACTTTTGGATGTTGTGTGTCCTTCATTCGGCAGTATTTATTGAGCATCTTCTGTGTACCACACACTGTTTTAGATAAGAGGGATTCAGTGAAGAACAAGACAGCAAGTGTCCTATCCTCATGGAGCTTAATTTCTGATTGAGGGGACAGAAAATATGTAAGTATACAAATAAATAATCAAGAAAGTTTCAGAAAGTTGTAAGTGCTATGGAAGAAATCAGGGAGGAGACCATGATGAAGTGATCACGGGTGGGAGGTGGGGAGCACCTGTAGTCAACAGGCTGAGGGATAGTCTCTCAAGAGTACTCCTCCTGCTGAGACCAGTCTTATGAAAACTGGAAGAAAAGCATCCAGGCTCCTTACCATCAGGAGCGCTGTCATCTTTATCTGTTCTTTCAGAAGTCTGGAAGGAACCCATTCCTCCTTCATTCTGGTAAGAAAAGTATTACTAGGAACCTGAGCAGGTTTGTAAGAAAATGTGTAAGAGGGTATGCAGGCTCCAGGCAGTGTGCAAACCTGTGCCTTGGCCACTTTGGTTTTTAGGGCCTCCCATCTCCAGCCCGTTTGTGTCATTTAATGAAACCGATGTTTTGTTTCATTTTGTTTATTTTGTTTTCAGGCCTTTGCAGGTTCTCGCTCCTCATTCCTCATCGAGGAGGAGCTAGAACAGGAAACTCATACTGGAGTCAGGGTTACACAGCTCTAGAATTTGGTAGGATTGGGTAGTGTTGGCTAAGGGTCAGCGAAGGGATGTCATTAATCTTGAGGTATTGATGCAGTTGTCACGAAATGCTGACCTTAACGACACAAGACTAATGCCCCTCATAGCATTTTCTCATGTTAACTAATCTGTGACTACTTTTCCTTTCTTCAGGGAATTTATAGTCACAGTAAGGAACAGGTTCTGAACAACTGCCGTGAGCACAGAGGACAGGCATGATCTCACGTGCTGTCACAACAGCCCCATGATAGGCTCTGTGAGACAGACACTGCCATCTTCTCCATTTTCAGATGAGGAAACAGGCTCGAAGTGGTAAAACCACACAGCCGACATCAGAAACCAAGCCTAAGCCTGTGTGCGTGTGGTTCCAGAGCCTCTGTTGGTCACAGTGAGTTTACACAACAATACTGCTGACTAGGGCGAGCAGGCCACCTCCTCTTCCAGTAGTCTCTGCAGAGCCCTCCTTCATTCTCAGAAGGCAAGAAACTACTGTTCCCAAGGCCACAGCAACCACAGGAAGACCTCCAAGATGGCAGGCTTGGGCTCTCGCTTAGACTTCCCAGGGCTCCCAGCTGCCTGCATGCTTCCTGGGGTGAAGGGTACTAAGTAGTCCCTGGCCTCCTTGAAAATGTCACTGGAAACCCAGCCTAGTGTGAGAAGGAGGCAAGTGCCTTATAAAAGCCCCTGGGAAAAGGACGGACAGATTAGACCACATGGAAACAGAAAACCTTTATGTGGTGGAAGACACTATAAAGTAAGTCAACTGACATGATAAACTGGAAAAATTATTTACAGTTGACATCACAGACAAGATGTTAATCCCATGATGTGTAAAGAGAATCTGACCAGGGACAGCAATCCAGTGGCAAAGGACATAAAGAACTCCACAAAAGAAGACGTTGAAATGGCGAGTAAACATAGGAAAAGATTCTTTACTAGTAATCAGGGCAAGGCCAACTAAAGCAGCATGTGAGCCCAATTTTTGTCTACCACATTGTAAAAATTTAAAGATTGGTGATGAGCTCTTCCTCACATGAAACGAGGTGGACGGGTGCTCTGAACACTGGGCCAGCGCCTGCACTGCCCGTCCAAACAAAACAGGTCATGGTGCTCTTCTTCTTCAAACCCTGCACTGGCTTATACTCTAGGTGCTAACCCAGGCCTTGAGGCTGCGTGGTCCTGTCCCTGTTTACCTCTCCACCCTCATCCGAGTTGCCTCCCCTCTTCCTGTTTCATTCATCCACATGGATCACCATAACTCAGTACCCCAAGTATGCCACCCTCTTTCAACCTTGGGGCCTTTGCAGTTGCTGTGTTCCCCTTGGAAAGCCCCACCTCACCTCCCTTCGCCTCCCCTAAACAACATGCCAGCCTTTAGATCTCAGCTCACACGGCACTTCCTTGGAAACTTTTTAAAATAAATGTCCATTAAAATAGTCTTGTCCAAATACTGGATTACTTCGTGGGTGCTGGAAAAAAAAAAAAGTAACTGTATTTTCAGGGGAAAGAAGTTCACGGTATGTTAGTATTTGAAAAACAAAACCAAGTTGTGGATTTATTTATATACTTTGTTACCATTTTGGTAAGGAAAAATATGTATCTTTGTGACTGTACACATACAGAAAAAAGTTTGAAATGATACTCACCAAAAGTAACTGGTTACCTAGAAGTAGTAGAATTTCAGGGAGAGAAAGAGGCTCACATTTTAAAAATAATTTCGTGGAGATAGAATTTCCACACAACGCAGCACATTTCTGTGAGCACGGTTTGGTGAGATTTAACAAATGTGGGACACCATGCGACCACCACAACTCTGGATTCAATCCCCCACCCCAGGAGTAGTGGCTGGCGCTGTCGTTTTGTTGGTTTGTCAGTGTAGTTACGTGCCTAAACTCTTCTGTAGAGTCTGTCTCCCCTGGAGTGCACAGGAACTGGGGTCTGCTCATTTTTGTTTTAAGTTCCTGTTTTTATTTTTAAGCTGGTCCTCTGAAAGGTCACCCCTTGGTCAGCATAGTTAGTGGTTAGCCAATGATTGGTCAGAGGTTGTGCTTAAACACATTATGCAGTGGGCCTTCCACTCTTTCCAGGGCTCTGTGTATGGTTTGTTCTCACTGTTCAGGCACCTGATAAGCCAGCCTTCTCACTTTCTGTGTGAGCAGGGCAGAAGGCCCTAGAAGGAACCAGTAACTATGCACTGTCTGATCTCTCCTGAATGCACGCTTGGCCCCATGTGTGCATCCAGATTCCAGGAATGTGTGGAGCTTACAGAAATCTACTGTGGCTGTCTTATTCCCCAGATGCCATTTTTAAGTGTTGGGCTTTTCTCTCACCGCGAACAGCACCGACCCCTCAGGCAGCTGTACTGTTGACCTTCCTTGCTTCCAACACATCACTGGCATGAGACTTCTTTGAGCAGCTCCAGGTCCCCTGGCTACTATATTGCAGGGGTAGGAGAAGGGGAGCAGGCTAAGTTAAAACAGAACGGGGACCCACAGCTCTTCCTGAGATTCAGTAGTGTGTCTTAGATAAGAACTTCTCAATTCGTTGTATATCCTTGATGAGTTTTCAAAGTCTGGAAATGGTTGCTTTTGGCGGTTTTGTCCCATTTATCGTTGCTCTTATGGGAGAGGATATGCCGAGCTCCTCTGGCTTTCCAGAAGTCAGGTTAATTCATATTTGGATTTTTAGCTGTTAAGGAAGTCCTTGGCACTGTCCCAGATTTCTGTGTATTTTCAGTGCACAGGTCCCTGGATGCCAGTGTCGTGGGTTGTTGGATAACTCCAGATCACAGGAGACACATGACCTATTACAATGGCCTCTTAGACTCTGTGCTAAAATGAGGGAGGTTGTTGACATAACTCTACATCAGGAAGGTATTGAGGCTATGTCACACCAACCCTTTCCTCCCAGAAATTACGGTGGGTTGTGGCGTGTGTGTGCGTGTTAGGAGCAGGGGTGTCCCTGGGCCAGTTTACGATGGGACTTTCTGAGAGTTCTTGCTTAGAGATTGCTTTCCTCCCAAGGTGTGTGAGAAGCTGCTGGTCCACACAAGGTGGACATTAGAATTGCTGTGTTACAAGATCAGTGCATGGAGTTTGCTCATCACAGAGCAGATTTGAAGCTTGAGGGAGGACCTGACAGGTGGTTGAATATACAGATTTGTGTTTCTGATGCATACCACACTTTGCCATTTGCTTCAGTTGCTGTAACTCACAGCTTTTCTGTCCACTATCGTCATCCAACTGCCTACAGCCTCCTCCCTCATCCTCCTACTGGCGGAAGTACAGTGAAGTCTTTGTGATCAAGTTTGCTAGTTTTGACAGAAACCATGTGCAGCTTTCCCCTTTGTCTTAACACTGACCCCCTCTCTAGTATTAAGGATGCACTAGTTTTATGCTTTCCTCTTTGATCCATGACATGATTTTTGGCACCCCTTCCCTCTCTGTGCTTTGGATTCCGTGGTCTAATTTCTCGAATGTTTCCTCCTGCAGGCATTGATGACAGGGAGCCTCCCTGGCTTCATCGATGTTGTCCGGAACCTCAATTCCCCTGCATTGCTGGAAGACAATGTGATCACACAGGCAAAAGCAGCTGGGAAAAGAATGATCTTTTATGGAGATGAAACATGGGTGAAATTATTCCCAAAGCATTTTGTGGAATATGATGGAACAACCTCATTTTTTGTGTCCGATTACACAGAGGTCAGTTTTTAAATTAAGAAAATTGTGTTGTGATAGCTGGAGTCTGATACCCTGTTAAGAGGCAACGTTGTTTTGTATGTGGCTTTTATTAGCATATTGGGAGTAGTGTAGAGAGGTTGTAAAAATTGTACATTCATTCACATAATCAGTAACAACTCAGGGACATGAACCCTGATGCAGGTGTGAGCAAAATTCTCTTAGAACAGCTGAGCACCTGTTGATAGGGTACAGAAGATGAGGAAGGGTTTCCCAGCAAGGAGCCACTTAAGCGGAATTTTGGGAAGTGAGCGGGGACTTCCCAAGTGGACAGAATAACGGTGGCAGCATCTATATGAGGCAGAGCCTGAGGACTCCATTGCTTCCCTGGGATCCTTGAGACTGTTAGTTCTCTTGCTGGTGCAGCGGCATCCCCAGTGCAGAGATAGGAGGACAGATGGTGAGCTGGGCGGAGCCTGGTCCTGAGGGGCATTTCCCTGTGCTGGGAGTGCAGTCTCCAACAAGAAAAAGGGCGTGATTAGACCCATAGTTAGAAGGCTGACTCTGGCTGAGACCCTGGGTGTCAGTCAGTGGAGCATCCGACTCGTGATTTCAGCTCAGGTTATGATCCCAGGATGGTGCGACATCCTGTAGATGAAGCAGTTACTGAGCTTCCTTGTTCTCTGTCTCTTCAGTTAGAGACCTTCCCTTTGTAGTGACTTTTCAGTGAGGGAGAGGTGGGCCAGCTGAGTAACCAAGCTCATGTTTCTGTCAGCGGCTGCTTGACTACTAGTTGCTAAGAGCTGTATCTCTTTCCTCCCAGAGCAGCCTTCACATAGGATAAGCTTAGATGCTCTCAGCTTCACCCCACAAGTCACCCGAACTCTGGCACCTGTGTGACCTGGTTATCTGCTTAGTGTTAGTTAACTTCCAGCAGGGAACCTGCAGAATATTTTTGTCAGAATGCTACTTCTCATTGAAATTGTCTGTATAACATGTTCTACCTGTAACTTAGAAATGTGAAACAGTATTAGTGAAAGCTTAATCTAATGCTAATATTTGTTTAATTTTTTTATGATAGGTTTTTCTGTTTGTTTGTTATTAGGGTTTTTTTTGTTGTTGTTGTTCTTTTCAGACTCCAAGTCCTGTTACCTAAGATAAATGCTTAGATTTTAAAAGGACTGTATCACTTTTCCTTGGAGAGTGAAGATCAAGGGAAACTAGGAAGGTTATTCATACATACTTTTCCCCTTTACAGGTGGACGATAACGTTACGAGGCATTTGGATAAAGTATTAAAGAGAGGGGATTGGGATGTGTTAATCCTCCACTACCTCGGGCTGGACCACATCGGCCACATTTCCGGGCCCAGCAGCCCCCTGATCGGGCGCAAACTCGGCGAGATGGACAACATCCTGATGAAGATCCACACCTCGCTGCTGTCCCAGGTGAGGCTCACTGTCGTGCGCCGTGGAGTGCTAGAGTCACTGTGCCAGCGTCTCCTAGGAGAAACCAAGTTCTCGAAGTGGACTTGGGACCTATGTGAATGCCACACCCACCATCATTCAGTTCACCTGTAAGCACAGAGCACAGGCTCAGCCGCCAGCAGCTCTGATTTTGTCTACCATTCACCCATTTATCCAGCTACTAGTTCCGGAATGCCTTCTATATCCCTGTTCCTGTCCAGGCATCTATGGAGCTTATACTCTTGACAGGAAGAACAAACAAGGGGCATAATAAATGAGTACAGAAGTATGCTGGAAAGTGATTAGTGCCAGAGGAGAACATAGGGCAAGAGATGGGAACAGCATCTGAGAGAGAAGTTGTGATTTTAAACAGTGTGGTGAGAGCAGTGTGGTGGACGCATGAGATGTGAGCGGAGCCTTGAAGGGAGGGAGGGGCAGATACGCCATCTGTGAAGGTGCGTTCTAGGTGAGGAAGCAGTAAGACTAAGGCAGAACCTGCTGGGCAAATCCAAGAGCAGTAAAGGCCCTTTGCTGGAACCCTGGGACTGAGGGGCAACCCCATTTGACACATGAGGAGACAGGCATGACTAGGAAGGCACCTCAGTTCTCACGGCTCGGCAGTGACAAAGACAGAAACCAAGCTCAAATCCTCTGCCCTCAGAGGTCTTAAGTATATAACACTCCTGGGCTCTGGGACTTCCAAGTGATTGTTTGTTTTATTTATGATATTTTTTGACTTTGACCCTTGGATCTTGTAAGCTCATAGGTTAAAAAAAAAAGTCTTAACACGTTTAGAAAGAGCTACTATTTATAAAGTATAGCTAAAATCCAAAGTTTTTCCTTAACAAGATCATGTGTTCTCCTCAGTCTGAATGCAACTGAAATATTTTTCCTTGGCACTGTAGGAAAGAGAGAATCTTTTACCCAATTTGCTGGTTCTTTGTGGTGATCATGGCATGTCGGAAACTGGAAGTCACGGGGCCTCTTCCATGGAGGAAGTTAACACCCCCCTGATCTTAATCAGTTCTGCATTTGAAAGAAAACCTGGTGAGGATTTAGGAATGTTTACTATTTTAATTTTTTTTTTTTTTTGGTCTATTTTTAAGAGAGAGAACACGTGCAGGCAGGGGAAGGGAGTGGGGACAGAGGATCCAAGCAGGCTCCATGCTACAGCAGAAAGCCCAATGCGGGGCTCAAATTCATGAACCGGGAGATCATGACCTGAGCCGAAGTTGGACACTTAACCAACTGACCCACCCCAGGTGCCCCGGAATGTTTACTGTTTTAAAACTGTATTTTATGTTACTTCTTTTCTGTAGTCTGATTTTAACTTTAAAAATCATTTATTGGAAGCTGAATATGTTTGAAATACCCCAAGCAATGTGAGGATGAAAATTAATGGGACGGGGTACAGCCAGGATTTGGAGTTTGGATTTTCTTGCCCCGATTCTTAAAATACAGATCATTCTTTGTGGGAATTTTGTTGTATGAATTTCCCTGCCTGGATATCTGCAAGTGTTAATAAAAATTACCAGCACCTTGGAGACATCTGAACACATATATGAACTAAAAGAAAGAAACATTAGTAATTAAAATTTTTATAAACTATCCATCTTTGGAAACTATTAGGAGTCAGAACAGGACTACCTGAGGGCCCATCTTTCGGTATTAAGACACCCAACTCTCCACCCCAAACACACATGGGCACCTCTGACCCATGTAGGCTGGCCTGCCTCACAGCCCTCTGCCCTCCCTCTCCCTCACCCTGCACTTGAGCCTGGCCTCTGCCTCCTCACTTTACCACATGCTCACCTTCGCTCACCAGTTATTTCTGAGTTAGACATTCTGTGGCTTCCTTTCAAGTGTTCCTTCCATACCATTTGGCACTTCTGACCCCTAGTTCTGGGACCTCCCATTTGTCTGGTTTTCCTTCTAAGTCTCACTTTGGTGTCTAGTCATCTGTCTTCTCTTTTCTGATCTCCAGTCTCTGGACTGTCCACTCAGCTGCCTGTTTGACACCTCCTATGGTCTTGGGTGTCCCACAGGTAGAGCAAATGTGACCGCTTCACATCCTAATCCGCCCTCTCATGTTGCTCTGGCAGCAAATGGCACCTTCATGTGATTCTTCCAGTCGGAAACCTAGGCATCTCCCTTCACCCTCCTTCTCCCTTGCTCTCCGCAATCTAGACCATCCCCAATCTCCTGTACATAAAACCTTTCAGTAGCTAAACTTTGAGTCAAGTAAGTCCTACATGAGGCTTCTTTCCCACCTCACAGCTTCATCCTGAGCCATATTCACCACTACTCACTGTGTCCTGGCCTCTGCCTTTCCCGTGGGTCCTCCAAGTGACAAGCTCTTCTTCACGTGCCCCGACTCTGTCGTCATCATCCCAGTCATCCTTGGTTTCAGCTGATGTCACTTGATCATCCATGAAACTCAATTGCCTTCCCTCTGTTCATCTTTCACAGTACTCTGTGCGTTCTGCCATTCTTTGCTTAGATTGTAATTAAAGACTTATGTGTGATGCATGTAATATCTGCCTCTTCTCTGCACTTAAGCTGTAGTTGGGCATGACCAGTCTATTTTGTTCATTGGCCTTGGGCCTAAACATTGCCTGGTATATGATCGGTGCCAAAAAGGATTGTTGAATGAATGAATCCTCCATTTGCTTGAGGATTGGTTGGGGAAGAATCTCCATTGACTTCCTTCTGTCTTTTAGTTACACTTTCTCCCCTTGGACATCTGACCTCCTAAGATATAAGTCCTTGGCTCTTGTGACCCGAGCCTTTCCATTCTAGGTGTCTTGCCTGCCTTCTGGTGAGTGCACACAGTACTCACCAGAGCACGGACTTCCTACACTTGACTTTCTATATACCCAAAGCAGGGTCCATGTGGCTCCCCTACCTGAGTGAGAGCCCCATGCCAGAAACACTTTCCACTCATCCATCCAGCAGAAGTGTGCTGACTACCTGTGGTGGGCCAGGCGCTGTGTTGGGCGCTGTGGGCAGCCTTCACCCTCAGGGACCTTGTAGTGTGGGGAGGAAGAGAGACAACTAAGTTGGTGGTTTTTATTGTGAGTCGTTAGGGTTATTGTTGAGCTACGGTGCTGATGTTTCATCTTCAAGGTGGGCATTTAAGAATCTCCTTGGGATGCCTAGCTGTGTCTTCAGAGCCAGGAGCAGCCAGGGCAGCTGGATGTGCAGGATGGCTGCGAGGGTGGTTCAGATAACTGACAGCAGTGCCGACGGTGGGTTCCGAGCTTTTCATCATTTGTATGTTTGTTTCAAGAATAGTTGTGTTTGGTAGTCTCATTATGCTGATTTTATGAGCCAGGACTGCACTGCATCTAGTTCGCTCAGAATCAGTATTAATTTTAGGATAGTGCACATTCACTCGCCCCACCCAAGTACTCCCCTTACGCAACCGCTGATTTGTCTCTTCTGGACATTCCTGTGCATGGACCCTGTAGTACCGGGCCTGGTGTGGCTGGCTGCTTACAACCAAGCATGAGGTTTTCAAGGTTCTTCCACATTGTAGCGGGTATCACGATTTCACTCCTCTGTTTAGCTGAATTGTTGTGTGGATAGACCACGTTGTGATAGATACATGGGTTGTTTCCATTCTTCAGCTGTTATGAATAACGTTACTGTGAACATTTAGAAAGAAGTTGTATGGACAGGTGTTTTCCTATGGTGTTGTTTTCTTTTGCCAATACAACTTTGCCCCTACGTCCCTCCTCTGTGCTGTTATCGTCAAATATGTTATGTTTTTACATGTTACAAACTGAAGACATAACTATATATGTGTTTTATATAATAGTTTTTTTTAATTAGTAAGAGAAGAAATATGTTTTTTTGTGTTCTGTAATTGTATAGTTACTTTTACTGATATTCTTTCCTGCTTTTATGGATCAAAATTAACCCTGGAGTCACTTGCTTTCAGCCTAAAGAACTTCCTTTAGTATTTCTTATAATGCAGGTTTGCTAGCAATGAATAGTTTCTTTTTTATTTAGTTTTTTGTTTTTACCCTGGGATGTCTTTATGTTGCCTTCATTTTTGAAAGATAGTTTTGCTGTATGTAAGATTCTTAACTGACCATTCTTTTCTCTTTCAGTACTTTCAATATGCTGTTCCACTGCCTTCTGGCCTACCTGGGCTACCCTTCTCTTGTGTTTCAGCACTGTTATTTATTTATTTGTTTGTTTGTTTGTTGCTTTATTTAAATGTTTAGTTGTTTTTGAGAGAGAGAGAGAGCAAAGGAGGGGCAGAGAGAGGAGGAGACAGGATCCAAAGCAGGATCCACACTGACAGCAGAGAGCCCAATGTGCGGCTCAAACTCACAAACCATGAGATCATGACCTGAGCTGAATTCGGACGCTTAACCGACTGAGCCACCCAGGCATCCCCAGCATTTTTATTATGCTATGTGTGTTTTGTATTTATCCAACTTGGAGTTCATTGAGCCTTTTGATGTGTAGATTAATAGTTATCATCAAACTTGGGAATTTTTCTGTTTTTCAGATTATATAATCTGCCTTTAAATTTGGTGATTCAAATCTGCCAGTTCAAAATCTGCTATTGTCCAACTATAGTAAATTTTTCCTTTCAGTTATTATACCTTTCATTTTCACAGTTTCCATTTGGTTCTTTTTAATTTCTGTCTCTTTGTTGGTAACTATTTGGTGGGACATTGTCATCAGACCTTCCTTGTTTATGCAGTTTCCTGTAGCTCTTTGTACATATTTATTGTGGCTACTTGAAAGACCTCTGTTACCTCTAGCATCTGGGCCCTTCACTGGAATGTTCTGTTGCGTTTCCTTCTGAGTTGTCTTTTCCTATTTCTTTGAATAATTACTCATAGTTTTCAATGAAAACGAATATTTCAAATAATACATTGTAGCACCTCTGGATGCTGCAGATCCGCCCACCCCCCTGGCCCAGGCCGGTCTTCACTGTCGTTTCCTTGTTTATTTACGGAGTGCCAGGGCTTGACCAGTTCAGCAAAGTCTTTCTCCCACAGCGCGAAGTCTGCTATTGCTCCTGTTCAGGCCCAGCAGCCCTGCGGTGACAGCAGACTCAGAGGCGCTCTGTGCCTGTCTCTGTGATGGCTCTGTTGCTGTCACACCCAGCTGTCAGGCTCCACTCATTGCCAGCTGACTGCCTTATTTTTGACAATTTGTGATAAATGTGCTTCATAATCTGATCTCATGTTTGAGCCCCTTTGTAGGGTTGTTTCCAAGGCCATTCTCTGAGGTGATTCTGACCCTTCTTACTGTCTTCTCGCCTGGCCCTCCTCTCTCTGAGCACTTAGCTGGCCTGTGGTTTAGCTTGTAACTGTCATGAAGCTACCAGTCTCCTCTCAGCTGCCCACCTCCAAAATCGCCATTGTTTTAAAGAACATTCCTAGGCTTGAATTCACCACCTTCTGTTTCAAACAAAGTCAGTTCTTTTGTGGGGAGCTTTGCTCTGTTTTGTGGCCTACCCTGGGCAAAATCTCTGAGCCACAGTTTCCAGTTATGTGCAGTGACAATGGTCCCCTTCTCTTGGGGGCTCTGTGTAGTAGCCTCTGTTCTTTTTTGCTAACCTCTTCTGGGGGCAGGCTCCACCCTGCAAGCAGACTGGAGTAAGGGTGAGTGGGCCCCAGTATTGTTGGCCTTTTATGCCTGGCATAGAAAGTCCGGGTGGGGCTGGGCAGGAAAAGGGCACTCCCAGCCACTCACCTGCTATTGAGCGTGTGCACCACATACTGAGGAGGATGACCAATGCCGGCTGCCTGTGCCTCGCAGGGAGAGCACAGAGCCCTCCGCAGGGTCCCAGGGGGAGAGGGAGCCCTGGGTTCTTCAGAGCGTGCTCTCAGAGTAGAGTCGTCCTCTCAGAGTAGAGTCGCTGTCCCAGTGAGCTACAGTGGGGGAGGGAGTGGGTCATGGTTCCTCAAGTGCCTTACACTCTCCCATTCTTACCAAGCTTTAGATTTTCTCGAACAAAGGTTTCTGTATTTGCCGTATGCTCCTAGATGGTTTCCAGAGGCTCTAAATCATCGTGCTGGTGGTGGTTTTTCTACTTTCTACCAGTTATGCTTGTTCTTCTGGCAAGCTGACCCACAGAGCTCCTCATGCCACCATTCCTGATAGGTCTTTGAAGGCTTATTTTTAGCCTACAAATTCATGTACATTTTTGCTGCTTGCTGAATAAAAAAAAATCTTAAGGTGTTTATTGTTCTGAAAGATCAGCAGTTTGGGATTGTGTAGCATGTGATTTCATATGCCCCCAGCCTGCTACTATCTATCCCCAGAGTTCCGACCTCCCAATAAAGAGAAGCACAGATGTGGGTCTATGCAGGGTCAGGGGGTCCCAGAAGGAGATCAGGCTTATGCTTGACCTCCACATAGGGCAGAGCAGGTACATTTTATTGTCTCCGTTCTGCTACCAGGATGTAAACTCCATGAAGGGAGGGACTTTGCTTGTTCTTTCATATTCTAACCCAATAGTGGCACATAGTGGCTGTCAGGATTTGTTGATTGAAAGTGTGAAAGGTGGCCTAGCTGTACGGAGCCTGTCGCTAGGGCCGGCGGAGAGGAGGCTGGTGGGAGAAGGCCTGGCTGCTAGCTGGGGAGAATGGTTTCTGAAGTGCTTTTGCTTCTTCTGTGAGATAAAACCCACTCTGTGACGTGGCCTCTGCCTTGTATGAGCATTACATAATTGCAGTTATCAAAATGTTGCTGGCAAGAGCTAGCCACACTAATCAATGGAGCAAAGTCAAGAGGTGAAAAATAGACCCCCGTAGCATTCGGTGACAAAAGGTGGCATTTCACAATAGTGGAGAAAAGACAAGACATTCCAGAAGTGATATCGTCACCTTCTAGGAAAAAAATCATGCTAGGAATCTACCTCATTCTTCAAACCCGTGTAAATCCAAGATCAAAACATTTAAAGCTGTTTTTAAAACACTCTTTATTATGTAAGTTTTCAGACATATAGAAGTAGTCAAAGCCCACCACCCAGTTTCAGTGTTTATGGGCCAGCTACAGCCAACCTTACATCTTCTGTCCCCTTGCTCATTTTGTTCTCCTTTAGCAGCTGCGTGCTCTTCTTACTTTATTAATGTAGTCTTGATATCAGCACATTTAAAATATAGCATTAAGTCCTTAATTCATCAAATGGTCAGTTCAAATTTCCAATGTCCGTCTCCCTCTTTGGTTGTTTGAGCTGAGATACCAGTAAGATCCATGCACTGAGATAGGTTGATGTATCCCCTTACATTCTCTTACGTCTTTGGGTCCCCACTCCATCCTCTTTTATTTTACCACAATTTATTTGTTGAAAATCCTGGTTATTTGTCATGGGGAGTCTCTCTCTACACTGTCTGCTAACATATCCTCTGTCCCTCTGTGAATCCTATCTGACCAGGAGGCTAGTTCAGATCCCGTTGGTTTGGTTGGTTTTCATAAGACTGTTTCCAGCAGGAAGCACATAGCGTCTGACTGTTCACTGTATTGTGAAGCCAGTAGCCATTGATGACCAACTAGGGCCAGCAATTCACTGGAGGTTGCAAATAGTGATATTTTAATTGTCTAATTCTTTATTTCATTAACTAGCCAGAATTATTCTGTCAGGAGCATCTTCCCCAATCTACTTTTTGCTTACCTACCAGTACCATTTATATAACAGAGATAGGATTAATGATCAGTTATTCTTCCCACTTATTTGCCAGTTTAAGATCAATTATTTAGTTCACTTTGATTCGCCAGCATGCTTCGTCTGTGACCAATTAGGGTTTTGTGTTGTTGTTGTTGTTGTTGTTTAGTAGCATTGTGAACTCATGGACCTAAGCATATTTTGTTTCAATTCACTATACATAATATTCTTTTTAATATTCAAATTGTCCCATCTTTGGCCAGTAGGAGCCTCTGATTCAGATTAGCTCCTGAGTTCTTCCAGCCTTTAGGTCTCAAACACCTTAGTATTTCTTAGAGCTCTATTGCTGTCTAGTCTGAAAAGGTGTGCCAGCCTCCTGTGTACAGTTCCTTCTCTGGACCCGGAATCGGCTGCTTTTCCGGGATTCTCTTGTTCTATTCAGTAGACAGGGATCTTTGAGGACCACCATCTGGATACCTGCTTATTTATCATTTCTGGACAAAGCAAGGAAATCTTTTTAAGATACAAATGATCTTGAGTTTGTATTGATACTTGCAGTTCACATTCACTACTGTAAAATGAAAGTCTTCAACCTTACATCTTTTCTGTCTTCCTCCTAAGGTTAGAATCCTGCTTCTCAATGACCCCAGATATGAGTATCACATAGTGACTCAGAGTAGTCTCAGAATAACACCAGCACCACTACCAATATCAATACCAAGAACAGTTTAAGGTGGGATTTTTCTTTTGGGCTTTGTTTTGCTCCTGATCAAAGCATTTAATATAACAAAATACTACAACAAAACAAATGATAATATTGGAGTAGAAAGTTCTTTCCAAGTATAACCCAGAAGCCATCAGTGGAGAGTTGGTCAAGAAAAGATTAATATAGTTGACCAAATTAAAAAGAAAAATTCTATACAACCAAAAGTACCATAATCAAAGTAAAACCTCTACAAACCCACACTACAGTGTCTAAGGTACTCCCACCAAGCACCACCTACCTCTTCTGGGTAGACTTCCCTGGTAGCCCCCTCAGTCCGCTTCATACCTTCATTGTGGTTTCCGGGGGGGGGGGGGGGGGGGTGGGGGCTGGGTATTCTCTTTACAGATGAGAAAAGTCTGTGTTGAATTCTTGTCCAAGGCATCAACTGGATAGTGGCAAAGCAGGAGCCTGAGCCCAGTGTCCTGATGTTGCCCCCATTCTGTCTGCAGGAGTTAGTAGGAAAGCAGGCCATTTTTGGGGCTGGAACCCTTTCAGTTCCTCAGGCCATCAGTAGGCAGGTGTCTTGCTTGTTGGAGTTGGTTACAGAACTAGGCCCAGCTGAATCCAGCCTCATTCTACTCTCCCCAGTAGAGGTGGCTTCTACAGCTTAGGAGCTGCTGAAAAGTCAGTGTCTATTTCTCAGCGCTGTGTGGGCCTCTCTGAATCCACAGGGTAAGGCTGCCACGCATCCTGCTGTCACCCTTGTTCAGGAGGTTGACTGTTGACCTCACCAAAGTGACCATCCCTCAGCACGTACAGAGCTGCCTGCTGTCTCTGTGCATATCCCAGACTCTGAAACTCGGGCAGTACTGAGTTTCTTGTGTTGGTATCTCTCCTACGTATTGTACACTACTTTGGGGAAGACACCATGCCCACACGGAATGAGTATTTAGTAAATTTATTGACGTAAAAACCAGAGAGATGCTTTCTCTATGAATCTGATAGAATGGCTTGAAGAGATGGTTAATCAGTTGTAGAAGGTCAAGGGAATGGGGGTGCCTGGTTTGCTCAGTCGGGTAAGTGTCCAACTCTTGATTTCAAGTCAGGTCATGATCTCTCAGTCCTGACATCTAGCCCTGCATTGGGCTTTGCACTGGCTGTGGAGCCTGTTTAAGATTCTCTCTCTCTCTCTCTCTGTCTTTCTCTCTCTCTGTCTCTCTCTCTCTCCCTCCCCCTCCCTCTGCCCCTCTCAGGCCCACACACGCCCGCACATGCTCGCTGTCTCTCTAAAATTAAAAAAAAAAAAGGTCGAGGGAATGACTACTACCTCACACATCTGAGAGCCCATCACTCACTCAAACCATTTTCTTTTCTCTAGGTGACATCAGACATCCAAAGCATGTTCAACAGACTGACCTGGCTGCAACCCTAGCAATAGGGCTTGGTCTACCAATTCCAGAGAACAGCGTCGGTAGTCTCCTGTTCCCCACCATTGAAGGGAGACCAGTGAGAGAACAGCTGAGATTTTTACATTTAAATGCTGTGCAGCTCGGCAAATTGTTGCAAGAGAACGTGCCATCATACCAAAAAGGTAACTCAGTTAATAGACTGTGTTTCCACTACACCTGGTGTTTTCCCTCGTAGTGTGGAGTTCATCAGTCTTTGTGCTTCTGTTTTATTAGAACCCTGATGGTCACCATTAGGTGAGCATCCACAGATATAATTATCTATGTCAAGTTCTTTCATTCAACAAATACGGAATTTTTTCACTGAGTTCCTGTTTGGCTGGGGACTATTACAAGCACTGGTGACACAAGGACTCTGCCCTTATGAAGCTTACCTTCCAGAGGAGGAGAAGTAGCAATAGCTGTTGGATGGTGAGGAGTGCCTTAGGAAAAGGATGTACAGGGGAAGGGATGGAGGATGCAGGTGGGTGAGGGCTGTGGGGGCAGGGCTGGCCTTTCACACAAGGAGAGAACGTGTGGCAGATGCAAGGTTCTGCAGTGGGGTCATGTCTACACATTCAAGGGAGGACGACCAGGGGATAGAGTGGCTGGAGCAGGGTGAGCTGCAGCAAGGCAGAAGGAGATGAGGTCAGAAGGATACGAAGGCCTTCCAGGACCTAGAGAGGCTCTTGCTTTCGTCATGAGCTAGGCGGGGAGCCCATGCAGCCTTTCGCGCAGTCTGAAATCTTCAAGCTGCATTTTCAGAGGCTCTCTCAGGTGCCCATGTGCAAGGTTCTGCCTTGTGTTGTAGGAGAGTCTGAAGGCTGCTTCAGAGCCTCAGTGAGAGGTGGTGTGAGGTGATGCCCAGGCGGTGGCAGTGCAATCCAGGACAAATGGCTGCGTTCTGGATATATTTTGAAGGTAGTACAAGCAGGATTTGATGATGCACTGGATATAAGGTGCAGGTGAACCAGAAGCTTAAGGAACAACTTGGGGGTTTTCATGAGAACAGTGGAAGAATGGAGTGGCCCTGACTGAATTGGGGAAGGGTGTGGGAGGAGCAAGTTTGCAAAGCAGGGTGCTTGCGAGGTGAGGGGATTGGTGTTGAAGAAGTCAAGTAAAGGAAGAAATTCGGGAGAGGAGGAGTGAGCAGCTATGTCGAGTGCTGCTTAAGGTTAAATAAAAGGAGGAACTGAGACTGGACCATTCATCTGGCAAGTGAGGTTATCGGTGACTCTGTCGGGACCAGTGCATGTGGAGTGCCGGGAGAAAGCCGGGCTGGAGTGGGGGCAAGGAAAGAACTGGGGCGTGGAAATGACTATTGTCTGAGGCAGGTGGAGGCAAACACAGGGTATATTGTTTTTATTTTTAAACTGGGAGAAACTAAGGGGTATTGATAACGCTGGTGGGAATGATCCAGAACAAGAGAACACGTCGCCCCAAGGCCATCTTTTCTCATAATTTATCTGACCATCAAAGTGTATCAAGGACAGCGTGTTTGGTGCTGGGACTGGGGCTGATTTGGGAACTTTGAGGAGGTCGACTCCGGTTTGAGGGGACATTTAATGTGATGTTGGCAGCTTTTCCTACTCGAGATAGTGGAATATGAGGAAGGAGGGTGATGCCGGCGAGTTTGCACTGAAATGTATACTGGCCTTGAGTTGCTTGTGGACCACAAGCCCTGGACTAGTGGGAAGTCAGGTGTCCTGAATGGTGGGAGAGCTTCAGGAGCCAGGCCCTCGTCAGTGAAGTGGCCCCCAGCGAGCAACTGTGTGAAAGCCTCTGTGAAAAGTGAGGTGGGCTCTGGTGTACATTTCAGTCCAGACTAGAGACAACAGTTACTTTGTTTTCAAAAAGTACTAGTTTGGTTGCTTTTGCAAATTTGTTATTGACAATGTATGCCCTTTCCCTATACTAACAACCAGTAAAACTCCACACAAAACCATAGTGGTGGTTGTTTGCTTATCTCAGGAGTAGCAGGTAGGGAGAATAAAGCACTGCAGTGAGTGTGGTGGGAAACAAGCCCATGAGATGAACTGAGGCCAGTCCCTGGAATGAGAGTGCACTCTTGGGGCCATCCACCCCTAGGATGCCCTTGGTCTACACCAGCAGTGATCTTGTTTCAAAACTGGGTGTGTGTCTGACGCCAGAATTGATTTCAGGGCCTCTCCTAATACCCGGCCCAATCTGATCCAGCTTGCCCATCGCTCTGCTTTCATTCCAGCGGGCCAGGCTTTCCTCCCCTCAAGACCTTTGCATGTGCTACTCCCGTAGAATGCATGCTTTTCCCCACCGATCGCCTGGTGGATTCCTGGGCCACCTTCCACTTCAGCTTCAATATCAGGCCTCACTGTCCCCCACCCTCAACCCCAGATTTCAGTCAACTTCCTCAGTGTTACCAGAAGTCTCCCATATTCCCCTACTTTCCTCCGTAGCATTTTTCACACTTTGCACTTATACGTATGTGTGAGAAGCCAGCTGGATCACAGGCCCAAGCAGGCAGGAACTATACCTGTTTGCAAATAGCATATAGTCAGTGCTCAGTAAGTATTTGTTTAGATGTGTACGTCGGTGCCTCCATGGGTGGTGGGTTATAGACACCGGTGCCTATATCTGTGACTTCACACCTCTGTGACTTCACATCTCTGTGACTTCAAGGTGGGGGTTGTAACAATTAAGCTTGCCATCCTGGACCCAGACTAATTGAGTTTAGATCCCAGCCATCACACCTGCTAGCTTGTGAGCTGGTGTCCGAGTGCCTCCTCTCTGGAGTGGGCATGGTAGTCCTCCCGATCTGAGGGGCTTAGACTCATGCCTGCCATCAGCACCTGGCCACGTGGTGCCTGCAGCAGTGGCAGGGCTGCAGGCTTTTGGGCCGTGCTCAGGGTTACATAGCAACCTTAACCTTAATCCTGAAAGGCATGGTCTAGACCTCCTTGGAATAGCTCTCCTGGAAGTCGGAAAGAGCACGTTAAATTCCATGGAGTCTCAGAAAGTAAGTTCTTGCTTTTGCAGACTAGTTGAGTCACTGGCAGGTCTGGTCCGACCCCAGAAGGAAGCAAGGCAACTTCCTGACACTGAGCTGCCTGCCACTGCCATCCCAAAGGGGGAGCCAGAAGCAGCTGGGGCTGGGCTTCACCCAGCAGCTGTTCTGCCAGCCCTGGCTTGGAGCTGGGGTGGATCGTCTAGCCCAGCATCATGGCAGGAGGCGTCAGGACTGCTGTCCCTTTCCAGAGAGGACTTGTAAAGACAAGAAGCAGGTCAGAGATGGGTACTGTCAGTAAAAGGCGGGAAGTGGATATGGTGGAGGCATCAGGCCACTGCCTGCCCAGTCCTCACAATGTGTGAGCATTGGAAAGATTTTTGACACCAAGGGCCTATTAATGTAATGCATTTCCGGATTGTTTTTATATTGCACGTTAAAGAAGAAGAAAGGGGTGGAGCGAGAACGGGGAGAAGGAGGCAAAGCCAGGTGTGGAAAGTAGAGACAGGGAGGCAAGCAGTGGGCACATGCTTCTGTCCACATTGGGTGCTGCTTTGCACCTAGGGGTGTGGCGGGCCGGCAGGCAGGCAGGATGTCAGAGGATTCGTGAGCATTGTCACCTGTTAGTCTTACTGAAGGCATTGCTGGCCACCCCCCAAGGTTCATCTTCATTAGGTATCAGGCTTTGAGCTCACACCATATGCGCCTGAGTAATGGAATACTTTGAAATGATATATGTCTTCTTGTCCGTGATTTGTATATGTAACCTTGTCATCTTCTTGGTAGAGCCTGGATTTGAGCAGTTTAAAATGGCAGAGAGGTTGCATGGGAACTGGATCAGGCTGTACTTGGAGGAAAATACCTCAGAAGTCCTTTTCAACCTGGGAACCAAGGTTTGCAGGCAGTACTTGGATGCCCTGAGGACCCTGAGCCTATCCCTGAGCAGACAAGTGGCTCAGTACGACACCTACTCGATGCTGGTGGGGACTGTCATGGTTTTGGAGGTATGGCTGCTTGTGTGAGATCATGGCTCGGCTGTTAAACTGATTTGATAACTCAGCCAGAATCTTGTAGTTTAAAGTATATAAAACATTATTTTCTAAAAATGGAAAAATACCAGTTTCCTTATTCGTTGAACTCTTTCATTGTGCGTCATCATGCCCAGAGTACTGTCAGGCATCGAGTATACGTGCGTTCTTGACAGTTCTTTACAAATCATGCTTATTGGGCTTTCTTCTTCTGTTTCCAACATTTGAACAGCTGGCACAAGGTTGAGAGGCAGGCTTTTTCTGACCAGTTCTCTCTGAGTCCCTCAGTCATGGACACTGCTGCTGTTTTTCTCTGCCAGGTTCTAACCCTGCTCCTGCTCAGCATCCCGCAAGCACTGAGCAGCAAGGCTGAATTGGAAGTTCCTCTGTGGTCGCCTGTGTTCTCCTTGCTGTTTTATTTGATGTTTCTGGTTCTTTCTGCTCTTCACGTCATTGTGTGCACCTCAGCTGAGAGTTCCTGCTATTTCTGTGGCCTCTCGTGGCTGATGGCAGGCGGAGTGATGGTGTTGATCTCTGCACTGCTCTGTGCGGTCGTGTCTGCTCTTGCCAAGATGTTGACCGGTGGAAAGCTCCTAAGCAAGGTAAGGCTAGTTCCTGCACGTAGGACACAGTCTTTCCAGATGGGCATTTTTCTGTTATCTCAGCTGATCTCTTATTCATCAAACCCTCGTGAAACCCCTTGGTGTGTACCAGGCAGAGTTGAGGAGCCAAGGGGAGGAGCCCGCACTTCAGAGGGACCAATGTCTGAGCATCCTGACTTCAGACTCAGACCTGTATTGTCCCGTCACATGCGTCATTTCTTCTTTGTAAAGGCAGGGTCCCTGTGACTCTAAACATGGGGCTGTACAGAATTGTTGGTCACAGACAAATAGGCAGTTGGCTGATGGGGCAGTGTGAATCAGACATCTCTCAGAAGGTCTTTGAGCTCAGCCAAGGGAATAACATTTCAGAGAGGAAGGAGTCAACTCATTAGACCTTCTAGAAAGGTCAGCAGAAGGCTGGGACCGTCCTCCTCCTGCCCTCCTCAGGAGTCCATCCTGCCTCATCAAGTGCAGTTTTCTTCTCAAGACTGATATTTTCCTTTAGATTTCTTAGAGTCCTTGGCTTCTGACACCTATATTCGTGATCATGGTAGCAGGGTGGTGAAGCAGAAGTGGGCAGCCACAGTTGGTCCATGGTGCCCAGAGCCTAGGGAACACAGGGAAGTCACTTCAGGCCCCCAGGGCCATCAGACGCCCTTTCCTGCATGCCTGTGTCTGGGGAGCTCACGCATTGTCATTTATAACACGCTTCTGTTCCCCATTAGAACGTAGGTTTCCCTCGAGCCATTTCGTTCTCCAGGCCCTAAATTAGGATTCATGGTACCTCTCTTTCTGTCTTATACAAGCTGTGCACAACAAATAGAGGAAATATTAAGAAGTTATCAAATGACAATCACAGAGTCCCGATCTTTAATTTTCAATGTGCTCAGTATATGGAAGGGATGGTACTGTGATGCCAAGTTTGTTGTTTCAAGGAAAGTGACCAGTTTAATGAAAACTTTCTGGATTTCCGGAAAATTCATGGAGAAATTAGATGTCTGGTTTGGTGGAATATATCCTGGGGGGTTCTTTGGTTTCAAGCAGCAGGAACTGACTGTGACCTCGGAGGCCTAGGCTCTGACGGAAAGGATGAGGGTACAAGGAGGGCTGGGTCCAGAAGCCAGTAGGTGAGCTCTCTGAGCTTTAGCACTACCCAGACGGTGTGGGGCTAAGTATCTTTGTTCTCTTTGTCATTCAGGTTAGGTCTTGCAGTCCATAGTGACAGCTGCCTGTGCTGTTTCTGTGTCCACTGGCTGTGCCCCAGGAGGACGGGCAGGCAGTCCCATCAGAGCAGGGGGTGGGTGCAGGGCGTGAGGGGCCACAAGTGCCTGTCACAGCAGGTTATGCTCTGTGAGCAAGAACGTTGTGTGCCTGGGGTGGGATTTGTGTCATTTTCATAATTTTCCCTGACAGAATGCATTTTCCTTTCACAGAATCCAGCCCATCCAAACTCACGGTGGTCAGAGTTAGATGTTGTTATCTTGTTGGGGACCATGGGCCATGTGCTGAGTCTGGGTGCAAGCAGCTTCGTCGAGGAGGAGCACCAGACCTGGTACTTCCTCGTTAATACCCTGTGTCTGGCTCTGTGTCACGAAATCTACAGAAGCTGCTTTCTGGACGACGACTGTGAGCCCCAGCAGTGCTCACACGTGGAGCAGGGATTTGTCGGCACTGCACCAGCGTTACAGGACAGAAGCATCGGCTACAATGTGCTAGAACCCCACAGAGTGTCTAAGAGCCCCACTTCCCTTAACACGCTCAGAGGCTATGAGAAGTGGATGGTGATGGCAAGCCCCTGGGTGATCCTTACTTGCTGTCGGCTGCTGCGGTCACTAAACCAGACGGGTGTGCAGTGGGCCCACCGGCCTGACCTGGGGCATTGGCTCACCAGGTAAGAGAGAGTATGAGCTGTAGCCTTAGGCCAGACCTTGCACGGCCGACTGGCCACAGAGTCTTCTTTTTCAAAATTTAGGCCTGTTCTTTATATTCAGGATGGAAGTGGTATTTGAGATCCGAAGAAATGGAAAAAAAGACTGTAAGCCAGGAATTAACATTGAAAGACGGATTTATTTGAGGCTACCCTAACATGTTAGGGTTTTTTATTGCTGAGTCACCATAATTGTTTACATTTGAAAACCTTCGAGTTTTAAAATGACAACTGCAGCGAGGATGTGGTTTTGTTACCTGCTGCCTCCTCACTGACAAGGCAAGTCTGGGACAGGGCCATGCTCCCTCTGTCGTTCCTCTCCTCTCTCCCCACTCTGAGGCCAGTGCCTGGACAGCCTAGTCCAAAGTGTAATGGATGGGGAGGATCACAGCAGAGAGAGGAAACGGGACACAAAAGGTCAAGATTTGGGTGTATTATATATTCTAATTGTCAGTGAAGACTTAGAAAACTAAAGGAGAAGGAAGAAAGCAGAATGAAAATTTATTTCCTGTCGCTGTGAAGGACTTGTATGAAATTTGCCAACAGGAAGGGGGCTCAGGACAGTGACAGACACATTCCTAAAGGAGGGAATCCCAACAGAAAGACGAGGAACATGCTTACCGCCCTAGTGATGAGGGAGCATAGGGTCAAACAACGAGGTGTGATTTTACTCATAGTCAGGTAGACACAAGAAGGAAGTGATAGAACGCAGTCCCGGCAAGCAGCAGGGGACCCCTGACCATACACTGCCTTGGTCTTTTGGAAAGATACCTGGAAGCATCCATCACGGGCTATAAAAATCATTCCTCTGGTCAAATCATTCTTGTGGGAAATTTCTCCCAAGTGCGAACTCTATTGGCCAACCTCTGGCAACCACAAGAACTACAGGCAGCTTCTTTCAGGTGACTGCCATGTGCCCACTTGTTTCATTTTTGCAGCAAGCCTGGAGAGAGATTGCAAGCCTGTCCCACCTCAGGTGAGGAAGCAGAAGGAAGTCGAGGCATCTGCCCGATCATGTGAGGTTGGGAGAGCTCTGGGACAGCCCAATAGCCTCACTTCTTATTTTTCTGGAGACTTAAAGCTCTGCAGGAGAATGTGCTGTTTCCCACCCCTGATGCCCTGCCCCCGTCTCCAGGGGCCACTGTGCCCACTCCTCAGTCTGGACCCTTCTCCGGCACATCAGGCCGGTCTCTTCCCGTCAGAGGGTACCCCTTCCTGCGTCACAGTTTTCCCCATGCTGCTGAGTTATTCCTGTCAGTTTGTGAAGAAGCTGCAGCGTGGCCCCATTTCTTCTTCAGAGCAGAGCTTCTTGAGAGGCATCTAAACTCACCTTCTTTATTGCTTTTTTCCAGTTGTTACAGTTTAAAATCCAGGAGAGTGGGTAAAACATCTAGTTTAAGGAGCAACAATGAATGGACACCCAGATGACTACCTCCCAGAGCAAGCACCAGGGCAGGGCCAGGCCCCAGCACGACGCCCATCACCTCCTGCCATCCCTAAGCCTACGTCCTGACACCGGCCATATCTTTCTTCTGAGTCTTTTCCAAGTAGTTTTCCACTGATGTGTGTTTAACTTGGCAGGATAGTCACTCATCCACTTAACAACTGTTGAGTGTCTGGCCTTCGTGAGTGTACAATGTGGCGAATGAAACAGAAGAGAATGCTGCTTTCCAGCACAGCACTCACCGAGGTAGCAGGGTGATGGGCAGGGCCAGGCGGAGACGGGCGCAGCTTTGCTATGACAGCTCCGTGCCCTGAGCCTGACTGCAAAGTCTCTTCACCTGGGAACGAGCAGACACTCTCAAGTGAGTTAATCTGTGTTAACGAGGAAATGAGAGAGGATTGTGCCAGGACGTGCTTGTCTCCCAGGAGCAGGGCTATGCTGGCAGATACACAGTTTGCCCAGAATCTCTTCACCTGCGGTTGGGGAAAATGGGGCTCTCAGGGGAGCCCGTGGATAGCATTTTATCCAGATCGCTGGGCTGGCCAGTGCAGACCTGGTGGCAGGGACCACGTGTGAATGAGAAATGAGAGTTCAGGTGAACTCATTTTAAGAACCTTTGAATTTAAATCACCAATGAGTTTCTTTTCTTTTCTGCTTTTCAGAAAAATCAGCTATTTTTAATACAGTTCCTAGAAAGCCACTTGGTGTAGATCCATGACATTCATAGCTATACGTGTTAGCACGTATACGTTTGGGGATTTTCTGTTTCATTTCAGTTCTGATCATAAAGCTGAGCTCTCCATTCTGGCCGCCCTCTCACTCGTCATGATTTTTGCGCTGGTGCAGAGGAGGTGCTCCCTGACGTCAAAAGTAGCCATGGCACTTGGCCTCCTGGGCGTCTATTGCTACCGGGCAGCCATTGGAAATGTCCTGTTCCCATGGCAACGAGACAGCAAAGACATTTCAAAGTAAGTGTACTGGCAACTCTGTTTAATGTTTTATGTACTAAAACATGCCATGCAGTCTTTTTAGAGCTTTGGAATTGGTTTCTGTGAATTGTGGTCTCAGCAGTTACTAGAGCCTGGACCAGGAAAGCCTCAATAAACTGATTCTTTTAGCCTCTTTCCTTTGGTAGGAAAGAGATAAATAACAGAGTTAAGGTCACTGAGGTTTATTTTTTTAAATAAAGGATTCTCTAAAAATAAGAAATGGAAAGGATTCAGCTTTGCTCAGTCAAGAAGTAGTAACAGGAATCACAAAGAGGGTATGCTTCCTAGCAGTTGGGAAATAAAGCACACCGGAAAAATCAACTTTCCCATAATTTAATAGTGAATTCCTGGGGTGGGGAGGGGCCCCCCCCCCCATGCCGACTGAGGCATGAATGCCACTTTTTATGTGTCAAAAACTGGCAAGTTTTCTTTTTTAACTGGCCATTTGGGGTGGTGTGAGCAGAGGACCTTCTGGAGGCTGTAAAGTGTGTTAAGAACTTTGACCATAGCCAACCCTGTGGCACAGGTTAACAATGGAATTTATCTCAAGAATAGAACCAGGGATGAGGCCTGAAACCAGGACACGGCATGCTCTCTGAAAAAATTATTTACAGGTGCACAGAGTACAAATCAAGATAATTGGCCAACAGTCGTGGGATGGGCCTCTGAGTGATGTTACAGTTCTGTGCTGAGTATTGTGTTTTCATAGAACATGAGAAGATGTGGATCAATAGGAGTAAAACTGTCATATGATCCCAGCTCATGAAGTAGATGCATGTTTTTTCATGTTTGTATGCAAGACTCAAATTCGTAATTGGTTGTGATTATATTTAGGACACAGAAGTCACAGGTGGCTTGTGATCTTCCTTTTCATGCATTTTTATTTTTTTATTGCTTTTCTAATCAGAGAAAGGAAAGCAAATGTTACCCTCTCAGAAAAGGTCAGAGTATAAGCTGAGGGCTGTGGCCAGGCTATGTGAGTGGCCAGGAGGCATGGGGCCCACCCGAAAATAGGACCTGCCGACGGTATGAGCAGTCGAGGTGATGCCCAGAGCCTGGCTGAGGTGACGGCAGGGTGGCGGGCCTTCACCTGAAGCAGGGAGGTCAGGTACGGGAGGATGGTGTGGAGACATCTCAAAGGCTGTTCACTTTGGAGTCTGAGACTCCGGGCAGATGTCAAGATGTCACATTTGAGGGTGTTCACAGGGGTGTTTAAATCTCAAAGTGTGGTACGTGAATACATTCCTCATTTCCTCTCAGATCAATGCACCTAATTTCCTCTTCACTCATCTAAAGACTTGGATCACTTACCTTTCATGGATGCTGCAGCATGTGCCTTCTTGGTGTCCAAAACATAGGCCAAGGCACCCTTTCATTAACCTTCACTGCTTGTTTCACCTCCTTCCTATAAAATGCTTCTGTTCCCCACCCGCATCTATCCTGGTTCCAAATCCCTCTCACTTCTAGGTCTACTCCAGTTCTAGAGCCATCTACATTTCCCGAACAGATGCGTCTCTCCATTCAGTCTGCTGCTGTCCATTGATATTCTAAACTCTTCTTTTACATTTAACTCCTGCCTCTCTTCTCCACTCTGATGCCTAGGCTTGGCTGGAGTGGAAGACCAGGTTCCCACTGTCCTAGATGGCACTGAATGGTTTGGGACAAAGAGGTGGACCCCTGACGGCATCCACTAGTGCTCTCTTTCCTGTTCACCACCCAGAATGCATTCTCCCCCTCTGATGACTCGGGCCTTGGCTGATTTCTCCTTCTTTAACCCTACCGGGTCTGTCCTCAGCTCTCTGCTTAGCACACACCTTGGCTAAGGGGTTGCACCTGACCCCAGCTCTTTGGCTGGTGCATGGCCCTGTGGCAGCTATCTACACACTAGAGGCACACAGCAGACAGTGCTCGGACTGTTCAATTTAAACTAACTGCGGTTTAAAAAAAGGAATTTCTTTTAGGTGCACAAACCTTCCAAGAAAATCCGAGATAGGAACATTCAGTTTTTTAAAACATACATTATTATGATAATGATTTCACTTAAAATTGCATTTATTTAGCATTACTTTAAGTGATAAGATTTTCTAGTATTTATAAAATACTTGATTTATGAAATTCATTTAAAATATGTTTTAGGGATATATGTGTTTCATAAGATGAAAATTTTTGGTATGGTATCATAAATTATATGCTTTATAAATAATTGTAAATGAAGTGCTGAAATAATTCTTAATAATCCTTAACATTTATTATGTGCCAAACACTTTACCTCTGTTCTTTTGTTTAACTCCCAGGACAGCTTGTGAGGTGTAGGTACCGTTTCTCTTCATTTTAGGAATAATGAAGTGAGCGTCCGAAGCCTTAACTAACTTCCCGCAACAACAGAGCTAGTAAGTGGCAGAGCCCAGATGTACCTGGCCCTGCCCTTCTCCAGGCCCTGTGGTGTACTCTGCACCATTGTGTACGTGTGCGTGCATGTACATACACAAGTACTTATGGTTGTGAGCACGTCCAATTGTATCTTAGCATTATGAACATACGGAACTTTCTCATAGAGCTTGACCTTATCCCATTGCAGTGGTCTTTCAGATGAACCATGTGAAGCAGGTGGGCAGTTTTGCTGGCACCCTTCAAGTGATGGCTCTGGTCTTGTGCCAGGCCACCCTTCGGCCAAATGAGCAGGACTTCCCATAATTCCCATAAGCCAGTTCCATCAGAGACGTGCACGTAGATAGGACAGGCCTACCAGCCTCTGAGCAGGGGGAGTCCTGGCAGGCTGATAGACAGAAGCAGACACCCCCACTTCCATGGTGTTACCCAAGTGGGTGGGCACTGTGGCTGCTTTAGTCAGCTAAGTAGATGCATGGTTTTCATGGGAAAATATGTTTTGAGTCTTTCGAGCTGGTGCTAATGAATCAAACTTTTTTGCTTTTTTTTTAGGGGTCTTATTGAAGCTCGTTTTGTTCATGTCTTTGTCCTGGGCATTCTGTTCACGGGCACCAAAGACTTGCTTAAATCTCAAGTCATTGCTGCAGACTTCACAATCAAGACTGTGGGTTTATGGGAGATATATAGTGGATTAGTTCTTCTGGCTGCTTTGCTTTTTAGACCACATAATCTTCCAGTTTTAGTATTTAGCCTCTTGATTCAGACTATAATGACTAAATTCATCTGGAAGCCCCTGAGGCATGATGCAGCTGAGATCACTGTAATGCATTATTGGTTTGGTCAAGCATTCTTCTATTTCCAGGTAGGTTTTCATTGTTATTGTGGATAGAAGCCTATTAACTTTTTTTGTCATTTCTGTTTTAGTTTTTCTTTGAGAAAGTTTACCATAAGTTGAGAAGTTAAAAAGGCTGCTCAGTGAAGGAAATTTCAGTATGCTGTGGGGGATGATGCTTAAATTTCGTGTGTATTTGATAGGATAAAATTCAGTTAGTTAATTAAGACTGACACCTGCAGTGTGGTTCCATGAGCGCTTAAGAGACAGTGTATGGTTGTGTACCATGACCGGTTAGGAAGGCACATCACAATTCTGTTGCTTTATCTGATGTAGTGATAACTGAAGTCTCTATTCCCTTTCCCCTGGCTATGCTGTTGGGTGTCTTCACGTGGTTATGAATCCCCTGGGACCCTGTGGTCATCACGTCTTCTCCCCAGTGTTAAAGGGCCCATCAGAAGCAAGTCCAGGCTGCCTCCAGGATGGACCTCGGTATTTGCCTTCATGCTTGGAGTGGTGCCTGGACGGGTAGATAAAGGGCCCAGCTCCTGGCCTTAGAGGGACTCAGTTCCATCCCAGCCTTCCCACATCTCTGCTCAGTTCAAAGGGCCCCACCCTCAGCCTAGTTGCTGCCTCTAGGATCCTAAAGGGTGGGCACAGCTCCCCAGCCTCCGCTGTCGGCTCCGTGCCCTCTGGCGGAAGAACTGTGCACAAGCCCCTGACTGTCTCGGCTGTGGTTTCCCATCTTTACAGTGAGAATCTGTACTTCCTCTGTGAGCACCAGCTCCTCCTTCCTCTTCCAGACCCTGGAGATTTGTATGGTCTGTGTGTCCCGATAGGTGGGCCTGGGGCTTCTTCCCTGACCTTCCTATTTCTCTCCTGGTTTCCTGGTGCTCATGGCATCCCCCAAAGAGCAGCCCCCCTGTCACAGCTTCTGTCTATTCCCCGAAGCCCAGAAAGGGGTGAGAGAAGTTGTAGAAATCCATATGTTATGTCCTGGAGGGTGTGACCTGACCCTCAGACCCCCCTTGCCATCCGTCTCCCCTGGGGGACTCCATACTTCTCTCTCCATGTCCTGCACTTGGTTGGCTTCCAGAGTCACTGTCCCCAGCAGAAATGTGGGTGGCTGCAGCCCTGACCCTGGGGTCCAGCGCTTTTAAGCTACATGACATCTGGCAGATACCTGCTGTGCCCTAGTCTCATCTATAAAATGGAGTAAGAAACAGCTCATCTCTTCCCTGGCTGTTGCGAGGATTAAAGTAGTGAGGAACGGGAGGTATCCTATGTAGTAGCTCTCACTGCCTGCCCGTGTTCCTCAGGACCCACAGAGAAGGCATGATTGGAGTCTGTAGGGCCTGATGAGTGACCACACTTCCCTGGAGTCACTGTCCATCCCAGGAGGTGCTGGTGAATGAGCACCACGCTGCCAGCCAGTCAGCTCCACACCTCACAGGCTGGGCCTCACGGTCTTTCAGTTGCGTGTGTCTCCATGGGATCAGGCAGCCACATTTCAAAGACCACAGCATTTCTTACCTATCAGAATAAATGTAAAAAAAGCCCTGTGGAAGTAAGGAATACAGTTAGCCCAGGAACTCCAGAACACCAGCTGGAAAGGGGAAAAAGATGAAGGAAGCAGTCGAGGCACCACGAGCGGCAGAAGAGAGGGCCGCGGGTTGGATGGAGTCTGCCTCTGGACAACATTTGCTCTGCTTTATTGGCAGCAACACACCTGTGTTAGGGCTCTTTCATTCTTGGCCATTCAGTGTAACTGATGTGTTACTGTAGAAGGACTTTACATTTTGCTGGGCATTCTAGAAATTTCTAGATGACCTGTCAGTCTCACGGTCATCTCTCTGTCTGAAAGTCATACACTGGCCTGTTCCTGGTAGTCACCTCCTTCTGGGAATTCCATTGTTGACAGTCCCTGCGTCTCTCACCATGAGTGCCTTGGTGGGAAATGGGAATACCATCACCGTGGAAAATCGCCTGCCCCTCTCCCTTCTCCAGCCTCCCGGGTGCCATGCTACACAGCGAGGGTGTCTGATGGGCCTGAATGCTCCTGCCTCAGGGGCACATGGAGAGCCGGGTCTCTGCACAGGAGCGATTTTGGCATATCTGCAGATATGTCATGGTGTTTGTGGACTAGCCACACAGTAGACACTGCCGGCACAGGTGGGGAGACTCGCACGGGCTCCTTCTGAGTCAAGATGGAGAAGGTGGCTGCTGGCTGGGCACACTGTCCTGCACTGAGCCCTTCGTGTCAGGAAGACCGATGGAGCCACGGTCATCCCTCGAGCAAGGAGACAGCCTTACATCCAGTGTGCTCCCCTGCGGCCTGCAGCCACTTTCCACGGGGAGGTGAGGAAGAAGCACTGGTGATCGCACGTGGTGCTGGTTCTCGTCAGGTGCTGCCCTCGGGCGGTGGGACACACATGTCCAACAGCCCCTGGTGCTCCCCCAGCAGCACTGTGGTGTGTGCTGGGGGCCCATCGGCACATACACACTTAGCACAGATCCTCGTGCGGCAAGTCCTGCAGCATGTCAGATGTTGACCAGCAGCAGTGTGGGTCTCCCCCTGTGTCTCCCCTCCCCACAGCACTTCCCTCATGGTCACATTTCCGGGGACAAGACATACAGGCTTGCTGCCTCTCCTTCTTGCCCTCAGCTCAGTGAGTCTCTGTCTCAGTTTCCCACCCGTTCACTGAGAGTCACAATGGCACCACATCAGGACTGTTGAGGATTGACTGAGTCAATGCAAGTAAAGCCCCAGAGCAGGCCATCTGTGCCTTGGCTGCAATACCAGGATTGCAGTCAACCCTCTCTGGGTATGAGTCAGCTTCAGTGGGATCTCCAGCAACTTCCCAGTGTCACATCAGCTTGTCCTTCCTCGTCATGCCTCCTTGGCTACAGCACTTGGGACTCTTCTTCCCTCCTCTCAGCAGCTCCGAGGCCGCCTCAGTCTGTTGCAAGGGGCTTCTGAATAGGAGTTACATAATCGGGAAGGCTCAGACGGCCCCTGGCAAAGTGGGTGAAGGAGCAGCTGCACAGTGGAGGTTACTGTCAGGGGAGGGGCCCACTGTGAGAGGGTGAGGACAGGAGTCAATGCTGGTCTCTGAGGTATTTGGGAGGTCTACCAGCGTGACCTGGTGACCGCCTGGGATGACACAGCAAAGGAGGAGGCTCTGGGTTTCCCCTGCAAGTTTGTGAAGCCGTGAACACCTGGCGGCAGTTGTGTCCTGGGCCGTCAATAAGTGGTTCCAGGAGGGACCTTTATGGGCTGGGACAGACATTTGCGCTGTCCCTGAATAACTAGGGAAAGGTCACCAGCAGCGATAGACTGGAAATAGAGGGAGACCCTTCCCTTGGATGTAGACCCTACCCTTTTGTGCAAGATGAGCCATGCATTCGTTACCTACCAGATCTGGGTGGTGACTCACCAGGGTCTCAGATCTGACATGTAAGCTGGATACCAAGCAGCCAAGCCCTCCCAGTGGCCAACATGCCCTCTTCTTCTTAACAGCAACATCCACCCACTGAAAGAACCATGTGGCCATACCACCTCCAGCCTCTCCTTGGCCACCTTGCCTCCCAGGGCAGCCCTCAGACAGAGTCTCTGTTGTAGGGAGGTCAGTCTCAAGTAGATAGATCTGAAAATAGTTTGGAATTTGCCATTCAGCAGCAGATGTGTATTTGTTCCTCCCCACCTGGCAGCGAGGTGGGAAAGGAGTGGGTGGGCATCTGGGGCTCCTGGGTGTCCTGTCACCATGACCGCATGCAGCTTTTTTTGGTTGCTGGTGGCCGTGTCAGTACTGCTTCTACCTGTGTTCCAGGGAAACTCCAACAACATAGCCACAGTGGACATCTCAGCAGGCTTCGTGGGCCTGGACACCTATGTGGAGGTCCCAGCTGCGTTCCTGACCACGTTTGCGACGTTTGCAGGACCCGTGCTGTGGGCCAGCCACTTAGTGAGCTTCCTGAGCTCAGAAACCAGCAGGTGAAGCTCTTCCTTTGTCTCTTAGCACAAAACCTGATGGCAGGTTGACTGTTTAAAGAAAGTACAGGGTTCCAAACCCCAACGGCCTAAAAGTCTTCATGCATTCTCTTTCCCTTCAATAAGAATGAACAGTCCACAGCATGTGAGCCAGAGACAGGTGCAGGTCAGGTCTGTGGCCACTCAGGCCCTGTGTCGGGATGATGGGGAGGCTGTAGGGGCAGCCAGCTTCCGCTGCTCTCTTCCAGCCCATACCAGGATATGGTCTCCAGGGCCCCTTCTTGGTTTCTTTGCTTATTGGTGGCCTACTTGGCCACCTTTTGGGGCACAAAGATAAGACATGCTCTCACCTCCAGGAACCCTATTACAGAGAGTAGCCTGCACAGGCATGAGGGAATGCCCTCAGTGGGTGCTCACTCTGGCTGTGCCGCTGAGAGGCCCCCTCAGGCTCCACCTGGTGCCCCACCCCTCTGGCCAGCCCATCAGGGCAGCCTACCCCACCCTCCTGCCCACCATGCTACTCTGTGCTTCCTTATTTGTTTATGCATTCGCCCTCCCAGAAAGAAGGCTTCATAGGGCAGGAGCTTCACAGTCTGTGTACCACAGTAACCTCAGTGCCTGGGTCTGGCCTGGCAGAGTGCAGCCTGAGTGGTGTGTGGGCTGCCTGATTCTGCACTTTGCAGATAAGCCCGAACTTTCCTTTCCATAAAACAGTATGATGGTATCACCTCCTAGGGGTGTAGGGCCTATGTAAGGAGTCCCACGGGTACTGGAGGTGGTGTGAGCAGCCATGCAATGTCTGTCAGGGCTCCTTCAGTGCCCTGCTTCCAGAAGCACTTTTGCATTTCTTAAGCTACTCAGTAACAACCCACAGGCGTGGTCTCCCCTCTGAATGCCCAGCGTCTGGCTCAGGTGCTGGACCAGCCCCCACATCCTGAGTGGGCTGTGGAACATGCGGGGCAGGCCCCAGAAGGACACTGTTCCTACCAAATGTCCTGCTGTGTCCCCAGTCCTACAGGGAGATGTCAGTTAGGGGAGGTTGAAGCCTCCTGTCCCTATTACCCCTCTGAACCCCCACTTCTCTGCCCCCTATTAAAATGCAGCCCTTGCTGTGGTGACTGCTGACCCCATGTCTGATCTCCCTGGGGACATGTTCAGGTCCCACCTTTCAGGACAGCACATACTTCATGGGATGCCTCTTATCCTTTCCCCAGACCAGCTCCTGAGACTCAGGCCTCAGGGACCCTCAACTTCTGCCCCCAGGTTCATGGCCACGCGCCACCATCTTCTCTCGTTCCACAATTTGTAAGGGGTGGGAAGGGAGTGTAGGTATGAGTGGGGTGATGCCCTCATGTCAAAGTTTAGAGCAAGAAAGCAAGTAAAGGCTTCAGCTGTGGAGAGCAGGCTTCCTACTCAGGAGACCTTCTGGCCTCGCCTCTGCATTGCCACAGTTGGTGTTTGCCTTCTCAAATGCGAGAGTCTCATTTCTCCAGCTCACTGTAGGTTTCCTGAGGAGAGATGCCTACAATTCACTATGTTTTCCTCGGATGCACACTTTGGGACCATTTCTGTATGGGTAGTCACTGCTGGTCTGGCCACTGGTTCTTTCACTAGCAGGCTCCTAGAGGTGTCTGTGACCAGAGTCAGGTTGGGTTGGGAGGTCTCATCCTCGTCAGTGCCGTCATGTGTTGGTGACCCAGAGGGCCATGAGTTGGCAAGGCGCACTCACCTCTGCTTGGAGAGCTTAACCGCTGTAGTGTATGTGACTCTGCTGAGCACACCGTGTCTGGCCTGCAGACCTGCTGAACAGGTGGGCCAGGGAGGGTGAGGGCCAGACAGTGAGTCTAGGCTTCTGTGAAGGGCAGCTTCCCTGGTGCTGAAGTCACAGTTTGATTTTCCTGGCACTTTTCATCTATTTGTATTGGGGAGAAAAAGACAAAGCATTTTTCTTAAGTAAGCTGAAAGCATCTTAATCGATTAGAGGCTATTATGTGATGTTTTCCCTAATTAAGAAATATTTCTCTTTTAGAAAAGGTTTTTCTTTTCCTTTTTTAAAAGCTTTAAACATCAAGTTTTATTCATTGGTTTTTGGAATTGTTGGTTTTTTTTCAGTCGAGTAAGAAAACTAGAACCAGATTAAAATGGTAGAAAAAGAAAATATTGCTAGTAGCTCAGAAACTGGGCCCTGGGTGTTCATGACCCTTGGCTACAAGGGCTGGCTTCAGGTCTGAAGCCTGGTGGCATAGATGGCCATGCTGAGCTAGGCTGTGAGGCCTTCATTCACTCCCTATAGTGCGTGTCGCTCTTTGCCGAGGTTGTGGAAATGGTGACCCCCTGGATGTTGCTATGGAAGGAAGAAGCCAGAGTTTTCTTACTATGTGTGAAATTGTGGCAAGCTCCAGCTTCCGTGCTGTCTGCTCAAGAAGGGAGTGAGGTCAGCAGGCCCTTAGCTGAGCAAAGACTCTCCAGGAGAGGGGTAGCAGAGCCACAGACCACAAGTAATCATCCAGGAAGCTTTTCCAAAGGGTTTCCCTCACCGGTATTGGTGCAGTGGCCCTTGAGGGACGTAATGAGCTAAGGCCTCAGGGCCCAGCTCCCTAGAAGTCCTCTGCCTAATGGACTGGATCTCGAGTGGGACCTGAGATGCAGGAGCTCGTGGTCTGGCGGCAGTGGCAGAGAGATGGTTCGTTACTTGCTGAGAACACAGAGATGAGCTCAGAATGGCTGAGCCCCTTCGTCTGCTGGTGTTGGTCAGGACAGCTGCCCAGAGAAGAGCATGTGGGTAGAAGAGATCACGACCAGTCAAGGGAGCAGGAGAGGAGCATGTGCAAAGGGACGAGGCCACAGGATGGCAAGTAGAAGCAGAGTATGTTGCTTGCTGGGGGTGATGGGGCAGGTGGAGAACCCAGCAGGAAGGAAGGATGGGCACCAAGGCCCAAGAAGGGGAGCCACTTAGGGCAAGGTGAGGGCACAGAGCAGGACTAGCACTGTGAGCATGATGGGCCAGGCATCCTTTGGCCCCTGAGTGGCCATTGGCTCCTCTCACTGGACAGTGAGCACACTGGGGGGGGGGGGAATCTTAGAGTGGCACCAGATAGTGGCGCCGGGTCTAAGGAGCCCCTTCGTGGAGCACATGTACACACACTCACTCCTCTGCCTCCCAGCCTTTGCTCCCCCTGCACAGAACTCCTCATTGCTCACCTTTCATGTCCAGGCCCTTCCCTGTATGAGCATGGCACCTCCCAACACTCCCCTGAGCACACAGATCATCTACTCTGGTGGGTGTGCTTGCTCCCCGCCTGGAACTCCAGCAGTCCCAGGTCCGTGTCCCCATACGAAGCAGTGCTGATAGGAGTTCTACCCAGTGAAGATGGCTGTGTGTGTGAGAAAGGCTACACTCTCAGGAAAAGTGGGCAGCGGTGTCTTCTTTTTTTTTTAATGTTTATTTATTTATTTTTGAGAGAGTGGGGGAGGCGGAGAGAGAGGCAGACATAGAATCCCAAGGAAGGCTCCACGCTGTCAGCGCAGAAACCAGTTCAGGGCTCGAGGTCACGAACTGTGAGATCATGACCTGAGCCAAATTAGGAGACGGACACATATACAACTGAGCCACCCAGGCGCCCCAGGACTGGAACTCATCTTTAAGCAGAGCCTGGAAAGCCTGGCCTCTGAGAGTTGGCAGGGTGAATGAGCAGCAGCAGTTGCCGAATGATGGGACTTGTCATTTTGGAATATACACATTCTCAGGAAATTGCCTTAAAGAATAGCTTACATTTATGTAAGATTGTGTCGAGGATTTGAAAAGAGAGAGGACATGCATGTGCATCATGTTTGAGCGTGCTCTTCTCCGCTCTTCATTTGCTTAGCAAACGCTTGTGGGCCAGTGTCACCAGACCAGACCAACCAGATGCTTCACTGGACAGCACAAAGCAGACCTCAAAACTTATATCTCATCCTGTGTGATTTTCTTTTCATTGTGTTTCATAATACTTGAGATGTATATGGTGGTACATGCACATAATTTTTAAACATAACTGCAAAAGCTGGAGGTGGCTTTTCAAAACTATTTTGCAGGTTATGGCACTGGACAGTGACAAGGCAGCCACCTGCAGCTGTTGTCCCCTCAGGCAAGCTCCTACCCACCAGACCAGATGCAGATTTGGAGGGTGGGGTTCGGGAGGGGGGGCAGGAACAATAACGACCATGGTCATTTTCAAAGTAAAAATATTGATTACATGTATGTTCGTGCCTTATATGATGCAGAAGTGGCAGATACTAATACATATTCCCTTTTTATTAACAGTGGTTCCGCACTGAGTCATGCTTGCTTCTGCTACGCACTGATCTGTTCTTTTCCAGTTTCTGCATATATTATTTTGGTGACATCCCTGCGTTACCATTTGTTTATATGGAGTGTGTTTTCTCCTAAACTTCTTTATGAGGGAATGCACATCCTCATCACAGCTGCCATCTGTGTATTCTTCACAGCCATGGATCAAACCAACACAAAGTCATAGACACCGAGAAAACAATATATTTTTAAAGTCTATTCACTTCATGCATTTGAGTAATGAAGAAATCTGTTTATATGCAAGAACATTCTAAAAAATATTCTGAATTCTACAAAGTTGATGAATAGCTTCAGTTTCACTACTATACTTGAATTTAGATTTAATAGTAAGTGATTCAAAAGGTCACCTTAAAATGCTTAGTTTGAATATGAATTGTATTCCCTTGTTGACAGTAACTCCGTAAACTTCTGAACTTCTAATTTCCTCTAGATAAGTTAAGATTTGACTCAAATATATGTGTTATTGTGGCATTTTGTGGACTCAAGAGAGCCTGGGAACTCTATGGGAAGAGGCTTGCCCACTGCCAGAGTTTACCTCACAGAGCTCAGACCGTTTCATGACCCTAGAAACCACTGGAGGTCTCAAGGAGATTTGGTTATCGTGGGTGGGTTTCATCTGTCAACATTAAGACATTTCAAAACTTATTCATTGAAAATAAAGAGGTAATTCAGTCCATGTTAACATAGCAGATTTTTAAGAAAAATAACAGTTTTTTCCAAAAGAAAACTACGTACTTGAGGAGGGTGGCATTGTTTTACATTTTTGCAGATTTCTTTAGCGTCTGATGGTTAGGGTCTGTAATCAGTCTGTTGGATTATGTGTGTTTGGTTGAAGTAGTCACACAGATACATAGTAGGGAAAGGGAGGAGTATTATCCTTTTTCTCATCCTTGTGGATGTTCTTTTTCAGATTTCATTAAAACTCAACAAACAATGGTTTCTTAAAGGTTAATTGGAGAAAAAGCAAGTGCATGTAAAACAGGTGAAGCCCTATTAAGGTCTGCACCTGAGTTAACAGAATTACCTGGTTGAGAAGTTCTGGGTCTGTGTGAGATAGAGTTGGGGGAGCTGGGTGAACTGTATGAGGATCTTTCTGTACTATTTTTGCTACTCTTGGGAGATTTAAACTATTTTAAAATAAAAGTTATTTTATAAAAGAAAAGATTGCAGTGCCTGGGTGGCCCAGTCAGTTAAGCGTCTGATTCTCGGTTTTGGCTCAGGTCATTCGTGTTCATACGATTTCATGAATTCAAGCCCTGCGTCAGCCTCCATGCTGACAGTGCAGAGCCTGCTTGGGATACCTGTCTCCCTCTCTCTCTGCCCCACCCCGCTTGTGCTGGCTCTGTATCTATGAGCTTGGTTTTTTTGTTTGTTTGGGATTCCACAAATAAGAGAGATCATACAAGATCTGTCTCTCTGTCTGACTTATTTCACTTAGCATAATGCCCTCAAGATACATCTATGTTGTACCATATGACAAGATTGTCGTGTGTGTGTGTGTGTGTGTGTGTGTGTACACATGCATGCCATGTTTTCTTTATCCATTCATCCATCAGTGAGCACTTAGTCTGTCTTCATATCTTGGCTACTGTAAATAATGCTGCTATGAATGTAGCAGGTATCTTTTTGAGTTAGTGTTTTTATTTCCCTAAGATAAATACCCAGAAGTGCAATTGGTGGATTACATGGTAGTTCTATTTTTAACTTTTTGAGAAACCTCCTCCATATTGTTTCCATAGTGGCCACATCAATTTACATTCCCACTCTCCACATCCTCATTAACACCTTTGTTATCTCTTGTCTTTTAAAAAACATTTTAATGTTTTGTTTTGTTTTGTTTTGTTTTGAGAGACAGAGCATGAGCAGGGGAGGAACAGAGAACAAGGGAGATACAGAATTCGAAGCAGGCTCCAGGCTCTGAGCTGTCAGCACAGAGCCCAATGCGGGGCTCAAACCCAAAAACCGAGGGATCATGACCTGAGCCAAAGTCAGATACTTAACTGACTGAGCCACCCAATTGCCCCTGTGTCTTGTCCTTTTGATGGGAGAGTGTTTCTTAATGTACAGATATTTAATATTTAACTTATAAACATTTTAAGATTTTTTTTATCACTTTCTAAAATTATTTTTTTTAAGTTACAGGAAATTTCCCACTTAATAATCCATTCTGGAAATCCATTGTTTCATGCTAAAACACTAACTGGGGATCTATTTTCCATTATTTTAAATAGAAAACCATGAGGATGCAATTCATATCATACCCAAACCCCAAACTGGTTTCCTAAAATGTAGCTACACATAGCAAAATGTCTACATGTAGGTATATGCTATCATGTTAGGGTGCAAAAATGCTTAAAATTGATTCCTGGCCATCAGATACTACAGTTATGAACAACAGTTGCTCTGTGTCTTTTTTCCTAGCGTTTTAAAATAGAAACTTAGAATCATTTTAAATCTTTTGACCTCTCCAAAATAAGCATTTAAAGCTATAAATTTCTCTGTAAGGTTTATTTTCACTGTATTTACAAAATTTCATATGCTGCATTTTTAGTATCATTCAGTTTGAAATATTTCCTGCTTCATTTTTTGGCCTAGCAGTTGGTCCATGTTGATGAACATTCCATGTGCAATAGAAGAAAAAAATGTAGTTTCAGCAATTATTTACCGTGATATCTTATGCTTGTTGATTAGGTCAACATAGTTGTCAGCCAGACCTTCTACATCCTTACTGATTTGCTTGTCTACTTATTCTTATTACTGAGGGGATAGCTAAAATTTCCAACTATGATTGTGGATCTGTGTGTTTCTCTCTCAGATCTGTTAGTTTTTGCTTCAGGTGTTTTGCATTTCTATGCACTAACAATGAGGTAGCAAAAAAGATAAATTAAGAAAACAGTTCCATTTCCAATTATACACAAAAAAATAAAATACAAGTAAATTTAGTAAGGGAGGTGAAAGGCCTGTACTCTAAGAACTGTAAGACACTGATAAAAGAAAGAAAAAACACAAATGAAAAGATATACTGTGCTCATGGATCAAAATAATACTGTCAAAATTCATATCACCCGTCCTCCAAAATCTGTATATTTAATGCAGTTCCTATCAAAATATCAGTTGTATTTTTCACAATACTGGAACTCCTCACATTTGTATAGAACCCCAAAGGACCTCAAATAGCCTAAGCAAAGTTATAATAATCGAAAGAGGATGGTACTGGCACAAAAATAGACACATAGATCAATGGGACAGGATAGAGAGCCCAGAAATAAATTCAAGCTTATATGGTCAATTTATCACAAACAAGGCAAGAATATACAAGGGGGAAAAGACAGTCCCTTAACAGAAGGAGTTGGGAAAACAGACAACTACATGCAAAAGAATGACACAAGACCACTTCCTTTCGCCATTTGTAAAAAATAAACCCAAAATGGATCTGAAACCTGATCGTGATTGTGAGACCTGAAACCGTAAGACTCCCAGAGAAGAACATTGGCAATAATTTCTTTATTGACTGTAGCAATGTTTTTCTGGATATGTCTTCTCAGGCAAAAGAAACAAAAGCAAAAATAAACTATAGGGACTGCACCAAACTAAAAAATTTTGCACAGCAAAGGGAACCATCAACAAACAAAAAGGCAAGCTACTGAATGGGAAAAGATATTTACAAATGATATATCTGATAAGGGATTGATATCCAAAATATCTAAAAAATCATACAACTCCATCCAAAAACAAAAAAAGGTTTTAAAAAGGGCAGTGGACTTGAACAGACATTTTTGCAAAATACAAATACAAATGGCCAACAGACACGTGAAAAGATGCTCAACATTGCTAATCATCAGGGAAATGCAAATGAAAGTCACAGTGAGATATTGCCTCACACCAGTCACCATGGCTAAAATCAAAAAGACAAGAAATAGCAAGTGTTGGCAAGGATGCAGAAAAAAAGGAGTTCTCCTGCACTAGTCATGGGATTGATAATTGATGCAACCACTGTAGAAAATGTGGAGTTTCCTCATAAAATTTAAAACAAATATTATATGATCCAGTAATTCCACTACTGGGTATTACCCAAACAACAAAAAACTAATTCAAAAAGATATATACACTCTTAGGTTTATTGTAATTTATTTGCAATACCCAAGATATGGAAGCAACTTAAATGTCCATTGATTAATGAATGGATAAACAAGATGTGGTATATATAAACAATGAAATATTACTCTGCCATAAAAAGAATGAAATTCTCTTCTTTATGACCTACAAGGTACTAAGTGAAATAAGTTAGACAAAGAAAGACAAATACCATATGACTTCATATGCAGAATCTAAAAACTAAAACCACAACAAAAACAGAAACAGACTCATAAATAGAACAAACTGGTGGTTGTCAGGGAGAGGGCATGTAGGGATGGGTCAATTAAGTGAAGGAGATTAAGAGTACAAACTCCCAGTTACAAAATAAAAAGTCATGGGGAAGAAAAGTACAGCTTAGGGAATATAGTCAATAATATAGTAACATCTAGTGACAGATGGCAACTATACTTACTGTTGTGAGCATTACATAATGTACTGTTGAATCACTATTGAATCACTGTGGTGTACATGTAAAACTAATGTACGTTGTATGTCAACTATACTTCAATAAAAAATTTTAAATGATATTTAAAACCTGTTATTGGCATATATACTTTGATATTTATTATATCTTCCTGATACATTTACTTTATATAATTATGAAATATACCTCTTTATCTCTGGTAATACTGTCTTAAAGTCTATTTTATCTGATATTACTACTGCCTTTCCAACTTTCTTTTGATTAGTGTTTGCATATAATTTCTCCACCCTAGTGTATCTGTATTTAAAATGTATTAAAGGCTCTTATAAACTCAAAACTTAGGTCCTGCTCTTCTATCAAGTCTAACAATCTCTACTGTTTAATTTGGAACATTTGGTCCATTTACATTTAGTGTAATTATTTGTAGTGTTGGATTTAGAGCTGTGATTTCTCTATTTGTTTCACTTTTTGTCACTGTTGTCATTCTATTTCTTTCTTGCCTTTGAATTAATAGTTTTTTGTAGTATATTTTATCTTCACCATTGTCTTTTATTTAAAAAAATGACTGGCATTATCTTTTAGAATAGTTCTGGGTGTATAGAAAAATTCACTGGAAAATACAGGGAGTTCATATTACACTCCCCCCCACATAGTTTCTTCTATTAACATCTTCCATTAGTGAGGTACACTTAATTATAATTGATGAGCCAATGTTAATACATTATTATTAGCTAAAGTCTATAGTTTACATTAAGGTTCACTCTTTGTCTTGAATATTTTACTAGTTCTGGTAAATGTGTAATGACATGTATCCACCATTATATCATTATATAGAATAATTTTACTGCCCTAAAAATCCACCATGCTCCACACATTCATTGCTCCCTCCCCAAGCCCCCGGAAACCACTGATCTTTTTACTGTCTCCATAGTTATTCCTTTTCTAGAATGTCATACAGTATGTAGCCTTTTCGGACTGGCTTCTTTCACTTAGCAATGTGCATTTAAAGTTTCTCCATATCTTCTCATGGTTTAGCTTATTTCTTTTTAGTTCTGAATAATATTTGATTGTCTGGAGGTGCCAGTTTCTTTATCCATTTGCCTACTGAAAGAGCTCTTGGTTGCTTTCAAGTTTTGGCAATTATGGATAAAGCTGCTATAAACATCTGTAACCTGGCCAGTGTCACTTAGCGAGAATTCAGCTCACTTCCTGTCCATGAAGATTTGGGACACTGTGCAGCTACATGCAGGGATCTGAGAGGAGCAGGATGAGAGCCCTAATATTGGTTGTGCAGAGACCCACAAAGCCCATGTCAGGAGAGGATGGGAACCTGGAAAAGGAGGCCTATATGAAAAGAAATCCTGGATTACTTGGCATGTTTAAACACATGAACATAATGTTTTCATTTTTGTCAAAAGTTGGGGATGACTTGGCCACAGGTTCGTAGAAAACATCAGTCATTAATTTCAAGGAAAACAAGAAAGATAATGTCCTGGAACACTGTATACTTCACCAGTGGATGATGTTCCATTTAATAAAGTAGAATGCTGATTTGGGGGGCGGGAGAAGCCAAAACTATTGTCAGTGTGAGGAGAAAAGGTCATGTGTTGAGTTGGCAGTGTAAGGAGACTAATCCCAAAGTTAAGTAATAAGTCAGTAATCACACCCAAAATGGAAATAATCAAAATACCAGTGTAATCATTGTTTTCCATAAATATAGAGGCATATTACCAAAGAAAGTGGTTGCTTATGGGGGTGGAAATATAGAGTAGGGGGGACAAAACAATAGTAGTACAACTGATGAAATGATACATTATTAGCTTGATTTAAAATTGAAATATAGATGAGTGTAATTTACCACAGTAACAGATTAATTGAGAAAATAAATGACTATGATGATGAGAATTCAATAACAATTTACACAAAACTAAAAATAGAAGAAAACATGCTTAATGTGTTAAAAGGTATCTACCAAGGGGCCAGGCAAGACCCATACTTAATAACTTAAGTCCTGTCATCCCCACCTCTACTCAAGTTTATGTTAGAGATCTTAAAACTCGTAGGAGCAGGGGGTGTCTGGGAGGCTCAGTTGGCTAAGCATCAGGCTCTTGATTTTGGTTCAGGTCATGTTCTCATAGTCATGAGATGGAGCCCTGCGTCAAGCTCTGTGCTGACAGTGTGAAGCCTACTTGAGATTCCCTCTCTCTCTCTCTCTCTCTCTCTCTCCCCCCCCCCCAATAACAACGAAAAGCTTAAGAAAGAGAGAAAGAAAAGAAAAAAAAAAACACTTGGGCAGAAAACATGGCAGAGGGTTTGGAGAACAAGAAAGAAAACCATCAACAGTCACAAATAATATTGGAAATAGGTTATTAGAACTGAAGAGAATGTTTGCGATGTTGCTGGGTATAAAATCTGTATACAAGATCAGTAATAGTCTGTAAACCAAACAAGTAGATAATGTAGTTTTCAAAAAGCATGGACGATAACCACAAAACTTGAAATGCATCTCAGGGAAAATCTGACGAAAGTCATGCAAGGTATTTACAGAGAAAAATACTAAGCTTTATTTGCAAATATAGAAGAAGACCCAAACAAGTGAAGAGAGAGACCTACTCAAAGATGCATGAACAGGCTCACAATTTTCGGGGTGGCATTACACCCAAATTAACATGAAAATCCAATGTGGTTTCAGTCGCGTCCTGGCAAGGCTCTGCGTGCCATGTTGACAGTCTCATCTAATATGCATGTAGAAAGGGCCAAGAACAACGCAGAGGAAAGCACTAAACAATCAATACAGGCACCTCTCTAGTAACAGTGGAAATGCAAGTGGGGACAGGGAGGTCCCATTTCCCAACAAAACAGGAGAAGACAAAGTGAAGGGGGGCTGAGATGGGGGACTGGGCCCGTGTGCTGCTGGGGGCTGTAACTCTATGAACCCCTTCTCCACGCCGCACAGTGCAGAGTACCCTGCAGCTCCTGGCAGAGCTGAAATGCACACTCCCTGCAATCACACATGGTGTGGGATCTATGGAGACAAGAAGACAGGTAAAGCATTTTCCCTGCATTGTGGATTATGAAAGTGAAAAAGGAAGTAATCCAGGAGTGACTTACTGGCGTTTATGTACACAATGAAACACAACACATCAGTTAGAGTAAATATGCCACAGGCGCAGGGAGCACCACAAAACAGCCTCAAACACAGAATGCTGCGTGCACAAGAGCGAACTGCATGAAGATTAAATATAGTGTGATACCATTATGTACAGTTCAAAAACATGCAAAAACTATGTATATTATGTGCATGGACACACACTTTTGTGGTAGAAGCACAAAAATATCCTTGGGAATGATCCATAACCAACTCGAGGTGAAGGGTGGCCTGAAAGATGAGGCAGAAGCTCCGGCTGCTCCTGTAATACTTTATATATTCAAGAATAAAAGAGAAATATGAACCAAATATGGGAAATAACATTTTAAAATCTTAAAATTTTAAAATTTGGGGGTTTAGTTTGACATTTGATGGCAGTGCATACTAAATCTAAATGCTGGATACATGTGTGATATTTATACGCAATGCTTCATGTTTAACATTTTCCCTAATCGAAATAAAAGCAGCATGCAAGAGAAGAGGCTATTCGAAGACCAATAGGCAGCCACTCTCCACTTGCAGCTGTTGAGCGTTTGAAATGCAGCTGGTCCAAACTGAGATGTGCTCGATGTGTAAAATACAACCAGACTTCTGGGCATAGTGTGAAGAAAAAAAGAAAGAGTGTAAAATCTCTTTGCCCTCCTGTTCTCCCAAGAGCAAGCGCATGCACTTGTATCAGGGTGAGTGGCAGGTTAGGAGGTGTGGGGCACCCTCTGGAACTCCTGGCATCTGGCCCAGCTGACAGTTGTTGAAGGAAACACCGAATGAGGTGAGTTAGCAGAGTGCTGAGTTGAAGAGCTTGGCGGTGGGTGTGTACAGGGCACGTGGGACAGAACTCTGGGGGTGGGTTATGGGACTCACTCAGCCAAGAAGGGGAAGATGTCAAATTTGGGGCAAAGGCTGAGTTTAGGGTCCTGAGGGACCCAGAAGGGGGTGGTGAGCACGTAGCTGACTGTAAGCACCCAGAGATCTAAAGGGAGATGGAGACTGTCACACTGCCCACCCTGTGCCTCGGTTTATAAAACTCCCACAAATGCTGCCTAGAAATAGAACATTGGTCCTGCCTTGCGGCTGGACTGAGTTCAGACAGGAGCTCTCACACCAGCTCTAACCGGGGCACAGAACTGAGTTCCCAAAGTCTCAGTTTTCCCACCTGTAAAGTCATTGTTTTCAAAATTAAAGGAGGCAGTGAAACTAAAGTGCCTGACCCATGCCAAGGGCTCCATACAACTTAGCCGTTGATCAGGTAATGCCCCTGCCACTGACAAAGATGATGGTATGTGCCCCCAAGTAAAGTTTAAAAATATGCACACACACACAAAAAATACTGTATAATGTGCATGGACAGACCCTTGGAATCCCAGGGGCTGGCCCGCAGTCTTTTTTTTTTTTTTAATTATTTTTGACGTTTATTTATTTATTTATTTATTTTTTACGTTTTTATTTTATTTTTGAGAGACATAGAGACAGAGCGTGAGCAAGGGAAGGGCAGAGAGAGGGGGAGATACAGAATCTGAAGCAAGCTCCAGGCTCCAAGCCGGCAGCACAGAGCCCGACGTGGGGCTCGAACTCACAGACCATGAGATCATGATCTGAGCTGAAGTCGGCCGCTTAACAGACTGAGCCACCCAGGCACCTCTGGCCCACAGTCTTTATAAACACTTGTTGGATAGGCAAGTGAAGACGAGACCTCTGGCAGCTGGTGGGGCCTTCTTTCTCCCACCACAGCCTCAGGAATGGATGGGATTGGGAGAGAGGTGAGGGAGGGTAGCAAGTGGTGAGCAAAGCTCATGATTGGGAGTGGCCCCACAGTGGAGAACTTAAGTAATCCATTTAAGGAAAAAAACCCTAAGTTACACCAAAAAGGCAAGAGGGACCCTCATGGGCACGCCCACTGGGACAAGTGGGGGAATGCAGAGCAGACACTGTCCTGCAGGAGAATCAAGGGAGTCTCAACAAGGTTGACATCCCAGCCGAGCCAGGACAAGAAGACACAAGGTTAAGGGACAGGGGACAGGCATTCTCACAAAGGGTGGGAGGTGAGAGCAGATAGAAAGAAAGCTCCTAAGATGAACAAGATGGAGGCTGACCCAAGGTCCTGCAAATGCCCTGAAGCCTACAGGAATTCCTATCAGAGGGAAAAGGTCACTTTCGGAATAGCCTGAGATCCTGAGGCCTTTGTCTCCCAGCTGGACCGGTAGCCCCTCCCCACCTTCCAGGCACTGAAGCCACTCCAGCCCCAACCAACCCTACACGGAGAAGAGAATGACATGTGCCAGCCTGGATTTGCAAAATATTTCAATTACTGTGATTGTTACCTCAAAATATTTGCAAATAAACCAAATATAACTTATTTTCAGAAAGTGTTTCCCCTTGGGCTATTAATTTTACTGTTTCAGCTTTTTTTAGAATATTCATCTGGAAGATCTATTTGGCTCTGTAAATCCCCATGGTCTGATGAGGGCTCCAATGGCTTTATTCCCCAGCAGCACGTCCCAGGGAAGGAGTGCCCATCCTCTGCGGTCCTCAGCAGCTAGACCCGCACAGACAGGCTTGAATGCTTCCTGCAGAAAAGAATGAGCAAACCACAAACCTCGAATGAGCCCTGCACTGAGTTCAAGATTGTCCCCCCCAAAAGTTTGGTCCACGCACAGCATGGCCTTATTTGCAGATCACACTGGATTAGAGTGGGCCCTAAAATGAGAATGTCCTTGTAAGACACACAGAAGGACACCCAGAGACAGAGGAGAGGGCTGCACGAAGCCTGAAGCAGAGATTGGAATGACGCGTCTCTAAGCCCAGGAGCACCAAGAAGCACCAAGGAGCACCGGCAGCCACCAAAAGCCGGGAGAAAGGTCTGGAATCGATTCATCCTCAGACTGTCCAGGAGGAAGCAAACCTTCCAACACCTCGACCTCAGACTATGAGAGAATAAATATTTGCTGCTTGAAGCCGCCCTGTTTGTGGTCCTTTGTGACGAAAGCCACAGGAAGCAAATTTGAGCCCCGGGTACCTGAGATGGTGCAGGCCCCAACTACCAGCCCCACACTTTGCTCCAGAGACACACCCTCCTTCCTCACCAGTCAGCAGCACGGCTGGTTCTGCTGTCCCACTGTACACCCAGGATCCGATGTTTGCCACACTATCCATTTGAAGGGCTCTACCAGATAGGAGCCCCTCGTCAGACTGTTGCCAGCCCCTGGTGGCTCACAGAGAAGGATGCGGGTCAGTCTGGGCTGGGTCTGTGAGATTTTGCTTCCCTTCAGGAAAAGGGCAGTTCTTGAAGGGCGGTTTCTGAGTAGGATAGCACAATCTGACCTGTGTTTTAGGGAAATGTTGGATCAGGAGTAGAGGCAAAGAAAGAAATCAGGCTGGTGGTTTAGGACTAGGGTAAGGACCACAGTAGGTGCACAAACAAGGTCAAATCTGGGGCCTGAGTGCTGGGGAGAAAGACAGGTGAGGTGGGCACCCCTCCAGGTCCCCTCAGCAGCTGGGGCAGCCCACTTACCTGTTCTCAGGTCCACTTACCTGTTCTGCACATTCCTGGTAGATCTGGCCACACTCAGGCACAGTCTTCAGGGCCAGGACAAGAGCCACACAGAGACAAGGAGTAAAGGGTTGGCATGTTTAAAAGAGTGTGTTGTGCTTCCACACAGATTTTATTGACCCTTTAGTGACAAGACATATTATTGACATTCTGTTGAGGATACGTGGCAGATAAAAAGGCAAAGCAGAGATTAGGGCTTCTCTAGGTGAAATTCTCATGTGTAAATAGATTCCCCTCAAAACATTGAGGTTTTAAGAAAACTATTAATAACATGGCTCTGTGATAGGAACCACCGGGCTTTCTCCTGCCACCCCAGGAAGCCCTTAGGGAATTCAGATTGGGCACATAACAATATATGAGTACTATTTTCCTAAGTTAATTTTTCTTCCATTTTGTTGGTGTTTTGTTTCTGGGTTGGTGTTTTGTTACTGTGTTAAAGAGTGGCAAATTAAGCAGATATTGGATCATCTGGAAAGTAAACCAGTTGACATTAGGCTGCAGTCTCTGTCTCATATAAAAAGTAGGAACATAGGTATATAAAGTTAATACATATTTATATGCCAGAATTCATTTTTCTCATAGTCTCTATCATTTATTAATGTTCTTTCTTGATGAGAAAGCAGTGATTTGGGGGTAATAATAACCTTGAGGGCACCATGCGACAGCGTGGCATGTGGGCAGCCCTTGCTCAGCGGGGGAGTAGACCTGAAGGTGACCCAAAGAGGTCAGCACCAACCAAGCCATGGCAGTGTCTGTGCAACACAGACCCACCTAGGCACCTAGAACTCAGCCTGCCTCACATCACTCACACTGATGCCAGCACACCTCTGATGTGGCTTGCTGTTCTGTGCTGGCATCCAGGTAAGGGGTCACCCCACTAACCTCCCCTGGCACATGATAGAGTGTGCAGGCCTACGTGAATCTCTGTACCCACCAGGTACCCTCCACGGCCAGCTTCCCACATGCATACCCTCCACGCTGCCAGGGGATACGCCAGTCTGCAGTCAGGCCTCTCCAACTCAGACAGATTCTACCCGAACACCCCAGGCAGGGTTGCTGGCCTGGCCCTCAGACACTTCTCATGAAGCGCTCTGTGTGTATGTGTGTGTGTGTGTGTGCGTGTGTGCGCGCGCTTGCGTGCATGTGTGTATGTCATGCACAATGTACGTGTACAGACATATACACATGTATAGCATGCGGGCACTTGTTCCTACTCATGCGTGCGTGTGCACTTGCGTTTGTGCGTACTCCTTGTGTACGTGTATGTGCACTCCTGTGTGCCTGTACTGGTGTGTACATTCACACGCACGTGTGTGTGTATGTGTGTGTGTTCATGTTCAAGGCTTCTGCCTGTACTGTGTCCTGACACCAGCCAGGAGTAAAATCTTTATCACCAGCAGTTTGATCTTCATCACAAACACTATCTGACTGGTTTTTAAAATTAAATGATTGTTTAATTGAATTTCAGTCAAAACTTCAATTGCGTGGTTCAGATTTGTGTTGCCAAGGGCAGAACACCCGCTCTGACTGAGGAAAGTCCTGTAAACCCAGATGCCTGAAACCCTGGGAGGACCTGTTCAGCAATCAAAGAAAACATGCCTTGTTTGGTGGCTACCCCCTGTGTTATCTTAATTAAATTATTCCCTTAAAAGTAAACATTCTTTATATTTAAAACAATAACTTACAGACTCAGCATGAAGTCATGTAACAATGCTAAAATATGCTTAGTTTAATTCTGGTACTCCGTCATAATGATAACCTCTTGATCTGGCCTCCACCAGCACAGTGTTCATTACTTATTATTCTGAGAAGCAGAGTCAAACCCATTTTAGGAAAGTTCCAGGAACTGGCATTATTTTCTAGAGCACAAAGAATCAATTTTAAACAACTAAATCTTACAGGAATAAGTTGAATAAGAAGTGAGGGCCCCGAGGTGGATGCCCTTCAAGGGGTGGGAGTGGTCCCAAGGAAGTCAGTCCTAATGAGAAGGAGGTTCAGTAGCTTCATAATTCTCCACTCGTTTCCCTGAGTACTGATCTTTGGAACAATGTGAGTTTAGGGAGACTTGATTTTAGTTCCTCTCATAAACTCTAAAAAACAGAACCCTGGTATCCCACATCATTATATCAGCCCCTATAAAGTGGAGTTAACAATATCCGTGGAGTTAGAAACACTTGCGTCTTTAAAAATCTCATCTAGTCTGTTGGGCATACAGAAGTTCGCCAGGGGAACAGCACCGCCTGCACACCCCCAGATGCTCCCTGCTGCCCTGGCCAGATGACCACCCAGACAGCATGATGCCCCCTGTCAGGCTCCTGGGCCGGCCCCGCCCACCTCACCCTCTTCTGCCTTCTGTTTCATCCCAAGAAATGCCCGAAAGTTTAGAGAGGCCACTGATTTGGATGGCAAATTTGAAAGATTCATAAGGCATATAACATTTTAAGCTGTACAAATCATGTAAGATGAAACACTTCAGAAAACAAGAAGGATACTGGGAGGTCTGACGCCTTGTGTCCATGCTGCCCACGTGTTTGCTCTGTTGGCGTGGTCCCTGCCCAGCGGACTTCTGCAGGAACCCACCATGTGCCCATCTATCCAGGCCTAGCCGCTTCCACTGTGTGAGCTCTGGGTGGTCAGCCTTGCAGCTGTCTATGAGATCTCTGCTCCGGGAGTGGAGAGCAGGAAACACCTGCAATTCCTTCTTGATTTGACTTAGGTAGATGGGAAAAAGTATCTGAAAAGCTACTTTTGCTGCCACTTATCGCATTTTCTGCTTAGGTTGGTGACCATTGGGCCAATGGTGCCAGGGCAGGAGATGGGCTGGGCTGTGAGGACCAGCAGTGGGACTGGTTGCACCATGCCCTCAGCCTGGCTGAATCCTGAGGCTGAATATGGACCAGAATCTGGAGAGGCCTGTGTTTGAGAACCTACTAAACTGGCTCTGAGTCTTCCTCTTTCCTCAGGTGGCATCAACATAACAAGGAGATCCCCATGTTACATAGTAACTGCCCAAGCATTCAGTGTGATGGGTTTGCCACCTCCATGGATCAAGTGCAGACTGGTCAGGTCTCCTCCACTCCTCTGCATGGAAGCTGGACCTCCTCTCTCTAGCAACCTCCAGTGCAGCTGGGCAGCCCTGCCAGGTCCAAGCTGGGATGGGGGCCTTGAGTGTCTTAGTACAGGGAACTGTGGGTTTGCGCAAAGTACTTAGGAGCTGAGGAGAGGTCTTATTCCAGAGCCTGCACCTGGAAACTCCATCTCCATCCCTAAATCTGGCTACTTTCCCACGATTAGAAGTGAACCCCTCTACACTGTAAAGATATTACACATTATTTGTTTATTATCACCTAAAGTGTCTTTGTGTGGTGCTCACCCCTTGCAGAGCACTGGGTGTGTCCCTACCTCCTTTTTGCAGGAGGCACACAGGTCAGGGTGGGGCTCTGCTCCAAGCACCTTAAGAATCATTGGCATATCTCCCTGGCACCACAATTCCAGCACATGGGAGTTGAACTACCTTTTGCCCGACACTCTGAGCCTGCTTGGCTCCCAGCCAGCCCACCAGACTGGATGGAAACATATTTTGCTGTCACCTAGAACACATTTCATATTGTGCGTATAAGTATGCACACATATGTATATCCTAAGGATTTATAAGTATGACCTTCACGTCAATTAAGGCTATTTAAGGGGTGTATTTTAAATGAAATGCTATAATATGCAAAATTACCAGATTACTGAAGTAATCAACAGGAAAATAATCTTTGCCAGAAAAACTATGACTGTGATTTTCCAAAATAGGATTGGATTGTTCATATATACTAACCAAAAATAAGCTCAGCTTTGCAGTAGAAACCCCACCACCAATTTCCAAAAAAAGAAATGTTTGGGACCTGGTACACACATGGAAAGTTAGCTGCAGGAAGAGGTTGGATGGAGGCAACCGACTAGCAGAATACAGCTGCTCCAACTCAACATTTGTCTGACCAGATCCAACCATTGGCCCCAAACTGGATTGTGTGTCAACACGCTCTAACTCCAATCTGATGAATATCTCCAATAACATAGCAATTAATTTAATAAAGGAACTAATCAATTTTAAATTGCAATAAATTTACCAAACATTTTCACTGTTTATGGAGAACTTTACAGTAAGAAAGTATCAACAAAAGCAGGCACATCCGTGTACAAAGTGTTGCTGTTGGGTGCTTTTTCACTTCTGCCATTCTGCTCTTTCTGTCCTCTCAGCGAGGGTTCTTCCTCCCGCGAAATCACCCTCTCTTTCTGAGCTCTCACCCTGGACCGGACTTGCCAAAGAGAAGTGCGATGGGGGCGAGGCAACCCCAAAACATTTATTGTAAACTTTAAAATGGAATCCGGATACGAACAGACACAGAAAAGAAGAGAAACCTCCCAGACACAGAAATGGTAATACTGGAGGACCAGTCTCGCGGCGAGGAGCCCTCAGCGACGCGAGGCCAGTCCGCCCCTGAAGGTGCAACGCCACGGCAGGCCTGGTCCTCCCTCGCGGCGGTGGTCTGCCGGGGAGGCCCGCGCGGGCTGGAGCGCGGTCCGTCTTCGGAGGGCCCTGGCACTCAGCAGGCCCGGCTCGGCTCCCAGGGGCGCCCAGCCTCGCAGGGCTGCCGGCAGCAGTAGGGGTAGGAGGCGTTGAGGTCGGGGTCCGAGGGCGCGTACCCCGGCAGCTCCACCGACGGGTGCCCCCCGCAGCACACCTCCACACCCGCCTCGTCGAACGCGTGGAAGACGCCCACGTTGATGTAGGAGACGGCGTGGTGCGCAGCGAAGCCAGGGCAGTCCCCCGGGGCGGCGAAGTCCGACTCCTCCGGGGACAGGATGGAAGCCTCGCTCGGCCGCGGCTGCAGCCGCCGACCCCGCCGGCCCCGCCGGCCCCGCCGCGCCCGGGAGGCTGGCGGCTGCGCGCGGAGCCCGGGGCCGCCGCGGGGCCGCGCCAGGGCCCGGCCTCCCCTCCGCCGGCCGCGCCGGCCGCGCCGAGCCTGCGACGACCTGTAGTTCTTGACCAGCAGGAGGCTGAGCAGGCCCAGCAGGCACTCGAGCGAGTTGAAGACGGTGGAAAGCACCAGGCCACGCTGGTAGTCCTTCAGCTGGCGGCACTTGGCGGACGTGGCGCTGTCCAGGGTGCTGCGGGCGCGCGGCGCGCCGGGGGCCGGGCCGGAGGCGGCGGCGGCCGCGGGGCCAGGGGCCGGGCCGGGGCCGGCGGCCGGCGCGCGGGGAGGCAGGCAGTAGTGGGAGTACTTGCGTTCCACTAGGGACACGGTGTCGCCGTCGATCACGGCGCCCGCGAAGGCGCTGAGGACCCCGAGCATGAAGACGAGAACGCCGAGCAGGAGCAGGTTCTGGCTGTTCACTGGCCCCGAGGGCCCGGCTGCGGCCCCGGGCTCTCCCGGCGCGGCCTCCGGAGCCCCTGCCGGGGCCGCGGGGACCCCAAGCCCCGGGCCCGGCCCCGGCCCCGCGAGGGGCGCGTCCCGGGGCCCGCAGCAGAGCAGGGCGGCGCCGAGCAGCGAGAGGCCGGCGGCCAGCAGCAGCCCCGAGTAGAAGGCGCCGGCGGCCGCCCCCAGCCGGAACGGCTCCCCGCGCAGCTCCGAGCCCAGCGAGAAGCACTTGAGGCCGACGGCGGCGGCGCTGAGCGCGCAGGCGAGCAGGAGGCAGGAGGAGAGCGCGGCGCAGGCCCCGCGGACGCTCCACTTCATCCTCCGCGCCCGAGCCGGCCCGCACCCCGCGCGCCCGCCGCCGCCCGCCGCCGCCCCCGCCGCCTGCGCCTCCTCCCGGCGCCGCGCGGCCGGACCGCCGGCCTCCTCCTCATCCTCCCGCGTCCTCCCTGGCCCGCGCCGCCGGCGCCGGAGTCCGCATCCTCCGCCTCCCGCCGCCGCCGCGGCCCCGCGCCGGGAACCGATGCGGCGCGGAGGACCGCAGGGCGCGCGCGCCCCCTCCCCAGCCCGCGGCGCCCCTCCCTGGACGCTCCACTCCCCCCACCCCACCCGCGGCCCCGTGCGCCTGGCCTAGGCGCCGCCTTCCCCCGCTCCCCCCCTCAGCCCCCGCAGCCCCTAGGACTCCCCTCTGCCTCCTCCCCAAGGAGAAGTGACCCCCCTCGCGCCTCTCCGCCTTCCTCCCACTCTCCCGGCCGCTCTGGGAGCACCCCAACCCCCACCCCCACCCAGGTCTTTCTCCCCCAGACTCCTCTAGGGGCCCACCCCCCAGTACCTCCCACCCCTCGCGCCCCTAAGGCTGCGCTTCCCCGGCGACCAGGCTCCACGCCCACCGGCCTACCAGCGGCCTGGAAGCCTGAGGAAGTTAGCTTGGAGTGCAGGGAGAGGGGGAAGAGGGGAGCCCGGGTGCTGGTGGGGTATGAGGGAGAGCCTGGGTGCAGAAGGGGAGGGGGACAAGTCTGCAGGACAGGGGAGGGAGGAGGACAGAGGAAGGGAGAGAGCGAGAGCCTAGGTGGGGAGGAGAGGGGAGAAGGGAGCCCAGGGAAGGGGTGAGCTTGGGTGCTGGGAGTTGGGGGGGATGGGTGCGGGAGTCTGGATGCTAGGAAAGGGTGGGCGAAGGAGATCAGGTGCTGGGACGCTCCAGCGCACCCTGGGAATCGCCCGCTGGTGTGCGTGGGGGGTGGCGGGGAGGCGGGTGGAGATGCTGCCCAGCTGGAGGTGAACCCTTGGACTTTAGTCTAAAAAACCCTGCTCCGGGATGGTGCAGGAATTTCACCAGGGCTCGGGTGCGTGTGAGTTAATTTCATCAGAAGGCGGTTCACGGCCTGAGTGCAACGGTTGGGGGGAGGGGGCGGTAAACCGCCTCTTTCTGACCACGGGACCTCAAGGTGGGTGAAAGGAAGGCGTGGGGTGTGCGGGGCGAGGGAGATGGCCTTCGCCCAGGCCTCTCCGGGCCCTTCCTCCTCTTGCTGAAAGGAGATCTGGGATGGGACGTCTCTGGAAGGCCCTCTGAGGTCCCTCGGGGCCGAGTGGCTGGGCCTGCGCCCCTGGTTCCTTCCACACCATCTCTGCTGCTGCTGCTGCTGCGGCAGCGAGGCCCGAGGAGCAGATGACTCACTCTGCCGGCTAATTGCTGCGTTAAATAACTTCGCGTTGCATCCAGAAGCAGGCGTGGCTGCAGCTAGGGAAAGAGCTGGGGGAGCCGGGGAGACGCAGGGGTGCTTTGGAACACACCTCTGTTCCTGCCACCTACTTAGCAAGTTCTGGCGTGCGGAGACATCCCCAGAGCTCCCAGCTTCATACCCCTTCCTGCACAGAGTGCAAGTCCGTCGGCGCCTGGTGAGCACGGGCACAAGACCCCAGAGGCTCCTTGCGTCTGGAGAAAGCCGCACCCACATTCGCAAGGCAGCCCGCGTGCAGGGGCCCCTCGCCCACATTTCACGGAAACCATCTGCCCAGTAACTGTAATGTGAAGCCCTTCACGGGGCTCTCTGGACATTTGCGTGGGACTGCATTAGCTGCGAGGAGAAGGAGCGGGTTTCGCTGTATTTTTAGCAGGGAGCGCAGATTTTAGAACATCAGCTGAACCTCCTCGCTCTGTCCTGCTCCGCTGGCAGGATGACTTGCCAGAAAAGTGGGAATAGTGAGCCTTCTTTCACATTTATGGTGTATAGGTTTTAAAAGGACAGTGTGTAAATCAGCTTGTATAATAATCGTGGCACCCACGCGCGTGAGCGGAGTTACCATGAGCTTACTTCCAATGATTATTCCGGTTTCCAGGGAGACGAGGTTTGCAGCCACCTCCGTGGAGAAGCATGGAGCAGCTTCTCCATTCCCCTTGCGTGCCGCCGCAGCCAGATTGATTAGGCTTTGGGGGCGGAAGTGAACTGACGTTAGCTCTTCCTCCATCCTCCCTCATCCTCGGAAGGAGGCTGGAGTCAGCCCGGGCGCAGAGGGGGGCGGGGCCTTGCTGGAAGGGGCTGAGTGGCAGCTACCACTCCGGTCAGAGGCTTAGGATTTGTTTTGAGATCTAGCCTCCAGTCTCCTCCAGTTGCCCCCCCCCCGCCCCCGCCAAGTCCCCACCCTGCCATCAGCCCTTCTCTAGACACTTCCATCCCCCTGACCACCTTCCTGTTCCTTAAACTCATCCTGCCTCTTCCTGCCACAGGGCCTTTGCATATATGATGTTCCATCTTTCTGTTGTATGTTCCCCTTGCCACATCCTCATCTGGCTTCTGCCTTTTCATTTCTTACATCTCCTCTTAACCTCACTAACTTTTGTTGGGTGCCTGCTGCCTTCCAAGCACTGGACAGTGTTTAGGTTTTCTTATTCAGTCCTTACAAACAACCCTGAGGCAGGAGGCCCTGTTATTCTCACAGAGGCTTTCCGTGAGTAAGTCAGTGACTTCTGGAGTCAGGATTCACCCAGGCTCTGTGCACGGCCTCCCTACACCTTCACCTCTGTCCTCTCCACTGCCTCTCTGCACGCCACCACCCTGCCCCCAACTAACTCCCTGTCCTCCCCCTTCATTTCTCCCGTCCCTGCCTCCCCTTCTTCCTATGCCCCCCACCTCTCTGCCCCAATCCCTGGCAGCGGGCTCCCCTAAAATGTAGGATCTTGAGATTAAATGTCTGTCTTCCCTGTCCAATTAGGAACTCAGTGCAGGCAGGGCCCAAGTCCAGCTTGTCCCCAGGTAGTCCCTGTCAGGGTTCAGTTCCTGCCCTGGATGTGTGCAATGAGAGAGTAAATGAATAAATGAATGGGTCAGCTGCTAGCCTTGGGCTGCTCTGTCCTGTGACAGAATCTAAATGTCCGATTCTGCTCACTAGGAGAACAGGCCAGGCCAACAGGCAGAAGAGGCGCCCACCTACGTGTCAGGTATGGGAAAGCTCTCTAGGAGGGAGCCAGAAGGAAGGAGGGAGCTGGCAGCAGGAGGAAAGGCAAAGACCTGAGAAGGGAGCTTGGAACTCCTGGAACTCCAGAAAAGTTGGGGGCAGAGAGCAGGTGACTGATCAGGAAGAGTATTGAGCCATGCCAGTTTGGAATTCATCCTGAGGATGGGGAGACCCTAGAAGGGCAGGAGGATGCTGCGGTGTGTGTTTTGGAAGGAACACTGCCAGGCAAAGACTGGGTTGAGGAGATGAAGGCATGCAGGGGTGGTGGGAGTGTTTGGGGTGCAGGTGGAAGGGTCCTACCCCCATCACGATGCTCATCACAAGTACTGCAATCTTTCCTATTTGCTATCTGGCACTCAGCATATAGTCACTTGTCTTCCCCTCTGTCTGCAGGAAGGAGGGGCAGCAGTCTGTGGTCCCCGTTATACAGAGGTGCCTTTTACGGTGACCCCCATCCCTCTCTCACAGGGAGGGCCTCTGCACCTGACGTGTTTCTGACACCTATAATCAGGAGTGCGAATTTAAATGACCCATGCATAATTTTGAATGGGTTTTTTTTTCATTTATTTATTTTTGAGAGAAAGAGAGCAAGTGGGGGAAAGACAGAGGTGAGGTTGGTAAGGGGGGCATGAGGGACAGAGGATCCAATACCAGCTCTGTGCTGACAGCAGAGAGCCCAATGTGGGGCTTGGGCTCAAGAACCATGGGATCATGACTGAAGTCGGACACTTGGCCTAGCGAGCCCCCCAGGCGCCCTGACCCATGCACATGGATTTTGTTGCTTTCTGGTGGAATCTTTTCCTCAACCCTTGCCAGACTCACCTGTGAAGCCGCTTCCCTCCCAGCCACATAGCATAGCCAGAGGGGCCCCCTGGAGAAAGCAGCTGTGCTCCACAGGGGCGTGATTTGGGGGGCTCAGAGGTCGGGCAGGGTGCCCACTCTGAAAAGAAGCACCACCCCAGTGAGCAATGACTTTAGACAGGTCATCGGGGAAGGAAGAATGATTTTAATCATCACAGAGCCCACCATGTGCCACATACGTTCACAGACCGGTGTAGCATCTCCATGTGGGACTCATCACTGCCTGATTCTAAAGACAGGGAAACAGAGCCCAGAGATGACAACTCAAACTGCCATGTGTGTTCTTCTGATTACAACAGTAATCATGTATCAAGTGAAGAATATTTTCTCTATCACCTTTAAATTTCACGCTAAGATTTATGTATTTATTAACATTTGAAATCCAGTCTCCTAGAGTATTGACTTCAGTTATTTTGGCTAATTCTAATTACTTTTTTCTACTTTATCATTTAAGTTTTCAGTATTTTTATCCTTTATCTTTTTAAATGGCTAAATACTCAGATTTTTCTTTTGTTATTAATTCTCAGCCCCTTTTTTTCCAGGAACGATCAATACTGGTCTTCACTTATGGGTGAGCTATGTGTAGTTCTGTGCCCACTCTGCATAGGTGATGGTTAAAGAGCTCACTCTCACAAAACTAGAGCTAGAGAGTTGGGGGAGACACAGGAATGTACTTTAATATTATTTAAATGCCTTTATCTTGTGAAGTATAATAGATCCACAGAGAAATCCATAAATATACATGTATCAGCTTAATGACTTATACCTGAGCATCCAGACACTTGCCACTGAGTCAAAGAACAATATCGCAGGACTTAAGTCATAGCATGCCCCTCCCCAATCACTGCCTTCCCTCCCAGAAAACTTCTGCTCACTTCGTTTGAAACCATTTCCTTGCCTTTATTTATACTTTCAGCACATAGATGTGTAATCCTAAACATTTTAGCCTGGATTTGTGTTTTTTGAACTTCATATAGATGGAATTATAGAACATAACTGGTATATATCTGTCTTCTTTCATCTAACTTGATGTCTGTGAAATTTATCCCTGTTGTTTTATGTGTCTATAGTTTGTTCACTTTTGTTGTTGGATACTAAGCCATTATAAGAATATGCCACAATGTATTTATCTGTTTTACTGATGATGAACATCTGATTGTGGATAGCTTGGGGATAGTATGAATAAAGCTGCTGTGAACTTTCTTAGGTGCGTGCACTGATTCACTTCGGCGTTCATTTTGTTGGATCATGAGTAATATATATGTTCAGATTTTTGTGCCCTTTCTTACTAAAATACAATTTACATGCAATAGCAATCAACAACTTTAAGTGTACAATCCAACAATCTAAAGTGTACTTTAGACAACTGTACACAGTGGCGTAAGTCATCACCACAGTCGTGACATTGGCTATTCCAGCTCCCTCCAAAGCGCCACTGTCACCCCAGCTCCCAGGCACCTGCACAGCTGAGTTCTGTACTATAGTTTTAGTATAACATTTCATACACCTGGAATCATACAGTACATATTCCTTCGTGCCTGGCTTCTTGCCTTTGGCATAATCCTTTGTTTTTATCCACTTGTTCATATTGCTGAGTGGAATTCCACCAAAATTTGTTTACCCATTCACAAAATGGAGGACATTACCTTTTTTTCCATTTGGAGTTGTTATGAGTCAAGCTGCTATTAACATGCATGTACAAGTCTTTTGTGAGCATGCGTTTTCATTTCTCCTGCATACATACCTAGGAGTGGGATTGCTAGGTTGTACAGAGAGTTCGTATTTAACTTTATAAGAAACTGAAAAACTTTTCCCGAGTGGCTGTGCCACTTGGCACTCCCCACAGCCATGTGTGAGAGTTCCATACCCTCACCAGACCCTGATGCTTGCACTGTCTTCTTAACAATGGTGACCATGCCGCTGGGCTGCAATGGTATCTCACTGGAGTTGTAATTTGCGTTATCCTGATGACTAACGATGCTGAGCCTCTAATATTTCTTCTTTGGTGAAGCATCTGCTCCTAAGAACTCCTAAGAAGTTAATAAATTATGGCATTTCATTTATCTTCTTTACTAAAATATCTCTCTAAATCTTTTGCCAGTTTTTAAAAATTGGTCTGTTTTCATTTAATTGCGACGTAAGAGCTCTTTGTCTATTACAGACACAAGTTCTTTACCACATACTTGTGCAAATATCCTCCCTTTCTTGGTCTTGACTTTTAATCTGTTCATCAGTATCTTGTAAAAAACAAAATCTTTCCATTTGATGCAGTCTAATTTATTACTTTTTTCTTTTATGAGTCTTGTGTCCTGTCTAGGAAATATTTGCCTAAACCAAGGTCACAAATATTTTATGTCTTTCAACTGTTTTATAGTATTAAGCTCTTATGTACATGTACGGTCCACTTCAAGCTGACTGTCACATACGGTGTGAGGAGACGGCAGAGGCTTTTATTCCTGCACATGAAGTCAGTTGTTCCAGCACCATTGCTGAGAACACTCATCTTTGCATTAGACTACCTCGGCACTTTTACTGAAAATCATTTGTCTGTAAAAATGTGAGTCCATTTCTGTGTTCCCAGTTCTGTGTCACTGACCTATATGTCTGTCCTACACCGGTACCATACTTTGTTTATTATTGTTGTTCCTACTAAACCTGGGAATCAGGTAGTGTAAGTCCTCCAACTTTGTTCTTTTTCAAAATCATTTTGACCATTCTAGACCCTGTGAATTTCCATATAAATTTTAGATTTGGGCATAATTGATTTGTTAGCAATGTTAAATTTTCTGATCCATCCACATGAGTTGTCTCTACATTTATTTATGTCTTTACTAATTTCTCTCAATATTTTATAGTTTTCAGTATACAGGCCTTGCACACATTTTGCTAAATTTATCTATAAGTATTTCATATATTTAATGCTTTTGTAAATGTTACTTTAAATAATATTACATTGTCCCATTGTTTGTTACTAGTGTACAGAAATACAATTGATTTCTTAAAATTACCTTTTTATCCTACAACCTTGCTAACTCCACTTATTAGTTCTAACAGCTATTTTTGTAGGTTCCTTAAGATTTTCTAACATAATCCTATCACAAGTAAATAGAAACAGCTTTACTGCTTTACTGCTTCCCTTACCACCTACATACCTTTTCTCTCTTTTTCTTGCTAGGGTGCACCTGCTTGGCCCTCATGCGGAGCAGAGGTGGTGAGAGTAACATCCTTTCCTTCCTCCTGATCTCATGGGAAATCATTTGGTCCTTCATCCTTCAGTCTGATGGATGCTGTAGGCTATTGTAGATAACTTTTACCTGGTTGAAATCTCCTGTTTTCTGAGAGTTTTTATCATGTACAGGTGATAAATTTTGTCAAAAGCTTTCTCTGTTGTCATAATCTAGTATCATTTACACATAGTTGGATACACGTATCCTTTTTACCTATTATTTTGTTGAAGATTTTTGTGTCTCCATTAATAAGGGGTATTATTTATAGTTTTCATTCTTGCAATGTTTTTGTCTTGTTTTAGTGTCAGAGTGATGTTGACTTCATAAAAGAAGTTGGGAAATGTTCCCTCATTTTCTCTTTTCTGTAAAGGTTTGTATAAAATTGGTATTATTCCCTCATTAAGAAATACTTAAGAAAACACTTCATTAAGCATTTGGTAGAATTCACTTGGGAAGCCACCTGGGATTAAAGTTTTTTTCTGGGATGATTTTAACTATAAATTCAAATAAATTCAACATTTTTAAAAACAATTTTAAGAATATTCAGGTTAACTTTTTAATGAATGCTAACAGTTTATATCTTTCAAACAATTTGTACATTATATTTACAGTTTTAGATTTGTTGGCACAAAGTTGTCTACAATATTCCCTTATAAAGTCATTGTATCTGTTGAGATTATTGTATGGTTTTTCTTTTTCAGTCTATTAATATGGTAAATGACATTCTTCAAATCTCAATATTAAACCAACCTTGCATTCCTGAGATATATCTCATTTGGCCATTGTCAAGCAAGGAGCATCTGTTGCCTATTATCAAGAAGAGAAGTACAAGTACTTCTGCCCACTACATCTTGGCATTAGAGTCACAAAAAAAGAAAAAAAAAACACAACACAATCAAGCATTGAATGGAACAAGCTCACTCATACTAGGAGTCACAGACCAAGATCAGCTTCAGTGGTGACCCTCCATGACCAGTGGGTCCCTCTCAGTGGCTGATGCATGGCCAAGGGCCTGCATGCACTGTTCTTGTGCTGCAGTAGAAAAACCTCCAGCCCTCACTGCATGGACAGATGTAGCAGTGGACTTGGTCATGTGCCACATGGCATATACACTTACACAGAACAATGGAGCACACACTGAATCTGAAAGAAGGAAAGATTTTTCCCACACAAGGTGATAAGCCCATGGCCGTTTAGAAGTGACGTTCTCACTTCCTCCCGCATTAGCCAATGCCACAAGTCAGTTGCCTGAGGCCAACTGCAAGGATGGAAGGGGTGGATCCCAATCCTGTTACCAGATTGTTGGCCACTGCTTTAGGATCCCAGCTGAGCAATGGTGTTTTATCCCACTCCAAGTCCTGAAGCCACCTTACTTGCAGCTATAGTTTCTTCGGGGAAGACTGATCCTACAAACCAGACTATTTCATCACGGGGCTTTTAGATCTCCCTCTTGGTCCTTAGGTCTGTGATCATCACTTGAGTTTCTCTCTCTCAGTCCTCTGTAATCACACATCTCCTCTGAACTGAGGACCTTGTCCCTTATTACTTATTTTCTGATGCATTCCATCTATCTCTTCAGTCTCACTTCTCATGGTGAGTCCTACTCTGAAATTCCAGACTTGAGACATGCCAATCTCCTTGCCCAGCTGAGAAATGAGATGAAGAAGAGGACAAAACCTACATTAAACTCCAGTCCTCACTGGTGCCAGCAATGCTTCAACCAAAGCCTGCCCCAGCAGGTGCCATTGGGTGTTTATAGGACCCAATTATTGTTCAGACATTCATCTTCTTCCAAGTAGCCCAGGGACAATGACCTCCTGTTAGTTTGCAACCTCCTTGGGAGCTTCTCAGGTGAAATTGGAAACAGGTCTCCATACATAGAGGGCAGGGAGAGACCAAAGAAAGAAACGATCTACTTCAGGTTGACAAGTGGCAGGTTTAAGAAGCAAGGGAACTTACACATGAGGTTTGTTTTGGGCGGACACAAGACAAGTAGATCTTCACATCTGCTGTCTGGAATCTTAAATGTTCACATCAAAGTCTTAACAGGATTCAATTACATATACTATCCAGATGATCTCAACATATTATTTTCTCAAGGCTGTTCTTTGGAACAGCTTCTGGGATTGGGGAAACCAAGCAGAATGAATATTCTAAGGACAGGGGAGCGAATGAGGAGCCTCCAGTTACCCAGGTCCATCTCATGGGTGAAGCAGCAGCCACGTCCTCTCAATCACCTCCTCCAACACCTCTATCAGCTCTAGGAGTGAGCTATGATTAACCTAAGCCTGGAGGGAACAAACATTTTCTGTCAAGAATCAGATGGTAGGAGTGCCTGGGGTGGCTCAGTTGGTTAAGTGTCTGACTTTGGCTCAGGTCATGATCTCATTGTTTGTGAGTTTGAGCCCCACATCAGGCTTTCTTCTGTCAGAGCAGAGCCTGCTTCGTATTCTCTGTCCCCCTCTCTCTCTATCCCCTTCTCCACTCATGCTCTCTCTCAAAAATAAATAAAAACTTAAATATATATATTTTTTTAATTAAAAGAACCATATGGTAAATATTTTAGGCTTGCAAGCCACATGGTCTCTGTTGCATGGCCCATTGTGTGAAGCCCACTGTGGGCCACCTCTCCCAGGAGCCCATGCCCCTCAGGGGTCCCTCCCCTCTCTCAGGTGGGCTCTGATGGACTCTGATTTCTTGGGGGCCCAAGCTAAGCCAGTCAGCACACAGGGTTTGCTGGCCAGTGTGGGCACTTGCAGCCCTGACTGCCACCGCCACCAGCTGGGGACCCCCCAGTCAATGCTAAAGGGTGAAGAGCTGGCAGGAGGAGAGAAGCCAGAGCTTGAGCTGCAGAGACCCCTGGTGACTCACCCTTCTGAACTCGGGTTGTGTGAGATGACACACTTAAGGCAATTTAAGCTGGTTCCTGCTACTGTCCTGGCTACTCTGAGCAGGACCTCACAGCAACATTGAGCACCCAGATGGCTGGGTCTCAGATTACCACCGCCCACCCCAGGACAGCTCCCAAGGCACCTCTGGCTTCATCTCTGAGGCCGCACCACGGAGCATTCACATCTCGTTTGTGCAGTGCTGGCAATGGTCTCTGGCTGGGAAAACCTTGTTTCAGTGGCTTGGAGGCAGGGTGGAACTGGGAGGCCTCCATGTGGAAGCTGAGCAGAAGCTCATGAGACAGAAACAGAAGGGGCAATAATGCACATCTAAGATCAGGGCTGGCTCAGACCCAGCGGCCATATTCAGGGGCAACCATTGGCTTGGGGTGTCTGGTACAGCTGCCCACTGGGGAGACTCTGGTCTCGGAGGGCCATGTTCACTTGGCAGGGTCTTGTTATCAGAGCCAGCTTTGTAGGGTACAACAGCTGATCTTTAAGTAACTGCAGTGGCCCAGTCTTTTCTGGGCTATGGGGTACCTAGATATTTGGCTACATGTGATTTCTAGGTGAGTCTGTAAATGTTTCCAATTGAGATTAGCATTTGAAGGGGTGGACCCAATACAGCAGATGGCCGTTTCCAGTGTGGGTGGGCCTTGTCCAGTCCACTGAGGGCATGCATAGGACAAACACTGGAGGAAGGGAAAATTCACTCTTCTACCCGACTGCCATGCTGGGGCATCAGACTCCTGCATGACGTATACCATCGCGTCCCCGGGTCTCCGACTTGTGGACAGGAGATTGTGGAACTTCTTAGCCTCCATAACTGCCTGAGCCAAATCCTTAAAATAAATCTCCTTCTTTCTTCCTAACTATATCCTCTTGGTTCTGCTTCTCTGGGGGGCCCTGACTAGTAGAGTAACTTCAATGCACAGGTAAATCTCTTGCAATGCTTTCCTCTGCAGTTACAGAAAAGCTGCTCAAATGCCTGGAATGACAAAGGGAGGGTAGGTTCCAGCTCTGTCCCCTCAAGTTCACAGGCTCTTCCCTCCTCTTGTCTTGACTCCACCTTCCTCAAACTTTCCTTCCCCAAAACAGCTGCAATTGGGGTAGGTCCAGAAGAAGGAAAGGACCATGATTGGGCAACATGGATCACAGCTCCCCTCTGCACCTGTAGCAGTTGTCAGGAAACATTCAGTGTGGCTCAGAGCTGGTCCCCAACCAGTCTGGCCAGAAGGCTGAGGTTTAGACCCAGCAAACTGTGCCCATGGGCCATGCCTGGCCTACCACCTATGTGAGTCACCTAGGGCTGCCTTAACCAAGTACACAAAGTGGAGGCTTACAATAACAGAACTGTATTGTCTCTCAGTTCTGATCCGAGACCATAAGTCCAAGATCAAGAGAAGTTTCCTTCTGGGGGCTGTGAGGGGAATCCGCTCCAGGCCTCTCTCTGGCCTCTGGTGGTTCAGGCAATCCTTGGTGTCTCTTGGCTTTTAGACCATCCCTCCAATCTCTGCCTCCATCCTCAAATGGCCTTCTGCTCTGTGCCTCTTCTTATAAAGACACCAGTGGTTGGATTTAGGGCCTACTCTAATCCAGCATGGCTTTGTTTTAAATTGGTTACATCTGCAAAGATCTTGTTGTCAAATAAGATCACATTCACAAATTCCAAGTTAAAAGGCAAAAGGTGGAGTGTCTAGGTGGCTCAGTCGGTTAGGTGGCCAACTTCCACTCAGGTCATTGATCTCACAGTTCATGAGTTCAAACCCCACATCGGGCTCTGTGCTCACAGCTCAGAGTCTGGAGCCTGCTTTGGATTCTATGTCTCCCTCTCTCTGCCTTCCCCCTGCTCTCTCTCTCTCTCAAAAATAAATAAATATTTTTTAAAAAGGCAAAAGGCACAAGCTAATTCACCACAACCTTCTTTGTTACGGTTTTGAAAAGGAAAGACAAGGCAAACCCCTGTGGTACTGAGGGGTTACCTGCTCCCACTGCCCTGCTCCCTGAGCACCCATCCCATGGAGGCGGGATGCCACCTGGCTGGCAGTCACAGCTATTGGTCCTTCTTTTGATTGGGTGAAGTGAAACCACTGAAGTTCTGTAGGCTTGAGAGATTCCATCCCTTCTGCCCTCTTCCCCTGGAGGCGAATCTGGTAAGAGCCTGAGCGAACGTGGGCTGCTCGGCTCTAGCCACTTGGCCAGCACGGGAGGCTGCTACTCTCCTGGAGTGCCATCAGCAACAAATGCGGAGCTCCTCCCTCCACTCCCCCACCTGTTCCAGAATGGGGCATCATTTATTTTTCCTCAAATCGCAAACAGAAACCTCCTAAATGTCCATGAAGAGGAGATTAAGTAAGCTCTGGAAACTACAGAATAGAATTATGTGGAGCCACTGAAAATCGTGAGGGACAGGCTATGAAACATTGCGTGTCCCGTGGTTTCATTATAGAACGGTTCACGTCGACGTGCATGCAAAGAGGAGGCAGTCAGAGAGATCTGACACCATCGTTACGTGTGAAGTTCCTGGGGGGAGAAGTGGCGTTAGTGAGTGAGGTCTGCACCTCCTGCCATGGACACTTTACCTCTTCGCGGCAGGTGAGGTGTGATTCTTTCTTTGCATCTCTAGCTCTCCAACAATGCATGCTTTCCTGTGTGACATCTACATGTTCTATTTCGATGGAAGAACTGCATCCTATTTGGTGGTGACCTGCTGGAACATGGTGTCAGACTCACCCTGTGGCCCTGGAATTGTCTTAGGCCCCCAGGCCCTCACCTCTGGTCCACCTCAGCTACCTCTGACTGCCCCACTGGGCCCACCTGGTGCTAACCAATCTCTTGCCCGGGAAGGCCACCTTCCCCTACTCAGCGGGCTTCTTCTGCTCCTTCTGACTGTGGATGAAACGCCACCCTCTGGTTTTCTGAATGGCTGCCCAAGGGGGTGGGAGTGTCCCGTACAGGTGTGGAGAGCTCATTCCCCATGCATATGAGCTTTCACTGAGAAGTAGGAGACTGGATGGAGTAGAGAAAAACTCCCCTGCTTCCTCCTTCCATGACTATTCTGGGGTGTGGTTTCTCTGTGCAGCCTGCTGAGCACCAGCGGTCCTCTAGAGCCAGGGCTCAGGGTGCTAGTGTGGATTTGCCCCAATCCTCCCCAACTCACTTTGCACCCACCTCCACGGCTATCTGGGACAGCCCTCACAAAGTATTCACACTGTGGCACTTGAGTGGCTCAGTCGGTTAAGTGTTCAACATCGGCTCAGGTCACTATCTGGTTTGTGAGTTCGAGCCTCACATCAGGCTCAGTGCTGACAGCTCAGAGCTTGGAGCCTGCTTCAGATTCTGTGTGCGTGTGTCTCTCTCTCTGCCCCTCCCCTGCTCACACTTTGTCTCTCTCTCCTTCAAAAAAAAATTAAAGTATTCACACTTAATCCATGCCCCAGGCTCTGTTTTCTAAAGAATCCAGGAGTATAAGTTACATTTGCTGTGTGCCCCAAAACTTAATGGTTAAAACAATTTCATTTGTTCGTGGTTCTGTGGGTCACTCATTTGGGTGGGGCTCAGTTGGGCAGTTTTTCTGCCGGTCTTGCCAGAGGTCACATTGTAGCCCTGGTCAATGGGCAGTTGGCCTAAGATGACCTCCCTCACAAATCTGGCAGGTGGGGTCAGCCTTTAGCTGGTTGGGCTAGGAGACTTCAGCTGCTGCCACAGCTTCTACCCTTCCCCTCCCTGACCTGCCGCCCCTGGGAGTGGGCTCACCAGGGGCAACCAGTCATGAACCCCCAAGTTGCCCTCGAAAGCACTCCAGATCCTGTTGGAATGGGGCAAGTGGTGCCCAGATCATCAGAAGGATGTGTGTTCTGCCTTCTGCCCCCACACTACCCTTTCTGCTCCAGGTGGCAGTCCCCAGCACCACGTGGTACTGGTCCTCCAACTACATACCTACCAGAGACATGTGGTCCCTGGGATTTGCAGGTCTCCCACCCCATAAGCAGGGCTCGGTCACATTGAACCTGAGTCTGCCCTAGCAGAAGATGACCACAAAGTGAGTGAGAAAGTATTGATACCTCCTGGACACCATTCCGCAACATCAAGCACAGGCCTTGCTTTTCCTTCTTGGTCCAACATTATTCTTTTTTTTCTTTTTTAAAGATTTATTTATTTAGATCCAAGTTAGTTAACATACAGTGTAATATTGCTTTCAGGAATAGAACGCAGTGATTTATCACTTACATACAACACTCAGTACTCATCCCAACAAATGCCCTCCTTAATGCCCCTCACCCATTTAGCCCATCCCCCACCCACCTCCCCTCAAACAACCCTCAGTTTGTTCTCTGTATTTAAGAGTCTCTTATGGTTTGCCTTCCTCTCTGTTTTTATCTTATTTTTTCTTCCCTTCCCCTATGTTCATCTGTTTTGTGTCTTAAATTCCACATATAGGTGAAATCATATATTTGTCTTTCTCTGACTTACTTTGCTTAGCATATTACACTCTAGTTCCATCCACATTGTTGCAAATTTCAAGATTTTATTGTTTTTGATCCCCGAAAAGTATTCCATTGTGTATATATACCACCTCTTCTTTATCCATTCATCACTTGATGGACATTTGGGCTCTTTCTGTAATTTGGCTATTGTCGATAGTGCTGCTATAAACATTGGGGTGAATGTGCCCCCTTTGAATCAGCATTTTTGTAACTTTCAGATAGATATCTAGTAATGCAATTGCTAGGTTATAGGTTTGTTCTATTTTTACTTTTTTGAGAAACCTCCACATTGTTTTCCAGAGTGGCAGCACCAGTTTGCTTCTCCACCAGCAAGAGCGCTCCTCTCTCCTCATCCTCGCCAACATCTATTGTTGCCTGAGCTATAAACGTTAGCCATTCTGACAGGCCTGAGGTGTTATCTCATCGTGATTTTGATTTGTATTTCCTTGATGATGAGTGATGTTGAGCATCTTTTCATGTGTCTGTTGGCCACCTGGATGTCTTCTTTGGAAAAGTCTTCACAATGCTGTGAAGCTTGAAGTCAACCACAAGAAAAAATTTAGAAAGTCCTCAAATATATGGAAGTTAAAGAACATCCTACTAAATAATGAATGGGTGGGGCACCTGGGTGGCTCAGTCGGTTGAGCGTCTGACTTCAGCTCAGGTCACGATCTCATGGTTCGTGGGTTCGAGCCCTGCATCGGGCTCTGTGCTGACAGCTCAGAGCCTGGAGCCTGCTTCGGATTCTGTGTCTCCCTCTCTCTCTGCCCCTCCCCCACTCATGCTCTGTCTCTCTCTGTCTCAAAAATAAATAAACATTATGAACATTGGGGTACACGTGCTCCTATGCATCAGCATTCCTGTGTCTCTTGGGTAGATTCCTAGCAGGGCTATTGCTGGGTCATAGGGTAGCTCTATTTTCATTTTTTTGAGGAACCTCCACACCGTTTTCCAGAGTGGCTGCACCAGTTTGCATTCCCACCAACAGTGTAGGAGGGTGCCTACTTCTCCACATCCTCGCCAGCATCTATAGTTTCCTGATTTGTTCATTTTAGCCACTCTGACTGGTGTGAGGTGGTATCTCAGTGTAGTTTTGATTTGTATTTCCCTGATGATGAGTGACATTGAGCATCGTTTCATGTGTCTGTTGGCCATCTGAATGTCCCCTTTGGAGAAGTGTCTATTCATATCTTCCGCCCATTTCTTCACTGGGTTGTTTGTTTTTCGGGTTTGGAGTTTCGACAATAGCCAAATCATGGAAAGAGACCAAGTGCCCATCAACAGACGAATGGATAAAGAAGTTATGGTACTTATATACAATGGACTACTACGTGGCAATGAGAAAAAATGAAATCTGGCCATGTGTAGCAACATGGATGGAACTGGAGGGTATTATGTTAAGTGAAATAAGTCAGTCAGAAAAAGACAGATACCATATGTTTCCACGAATAGGTGGACTTTGTGAAACTAAGCAAAAACCAGGGGGAGGGGAAGAGGGGAAAGAAAAAAAAGACACAGAGAGGGAGGGAGATAAAACATAAGAGACTCTCAAAGACTAAGAAAAAACTGAGGGTGAGGGGGATGAGGGAGGGGGGAGAGGGGGTGATGGGCATTAAAAAGGGCACATGTTGGGATGAACACTGGGTGTTATATGTAAACCAATTTGAAAATAAACTATTATAATAAAAAATAAATAAATAAATAAATAAATAAACATTAAAAAAATAAACAAAAGAAAAGAAAAGAATGAATGGGTAACCGGGAAGTTAAGGGAGAAATAAAATACATGGAAGCCAATGAAAATGAAAACACGACAGTCCAAACTCTTTGGGATGAAGCAAAGGCAGTCCTAAGAGGAAAATACATTGCAATTCAGGCCTATCTCAAGAAGCAAGAAAGGTTCCAAATACACAACCTAACCTTACACATAAAGAAGCTAGAAAATGAGCAGCAAATAAAGCCTAAACCAGCAGAAGGGAAATAATAAATATTAAAGCATAAATAAATGATATAGAAACAACAACAAAAACAAACAGTAGAACAGATCAATGAAACTAAAAGCTGGTTTTTTGAAAGAATAAACAAAATTGATAACACACTAGCCAGATTTATTAAAAAGAAAAGAGAGAGGATCCAAACAGAGAAAATCACGAATGAAAGAGGAGAGATCACAACCAACACCACAGAAATACAAACAATTATAAGAGAATACTGTGAAAAATTATATGTCAACTAACTGGGCAATTTGGAAGAAATGGACAAATTTCTGGAAATTCACACACTACCAAAACTTAAACAAGAAGAAACAGAAAATTTGAACAGACCCATAACCTGCAAAGACATGGAATCAGTTATCAAAAATCTCCCAACAAACAAAGAGTCCAGGGCCAGGTGGCTTCCCAGGGGAATTCTACCAGACATTAAAGAAGAGTCAATGCCTATTCTTCTCAAACTGTTCCAAAAAGTAGAAATGAAAGAAAAGCTTCCAAACAAGCAGCATTGCTTTGATTCCAAAACCAGACAAAGATCACTAAAAAGGAAATTACAGGCCAATATTCTTGATAAATCTGGATGCAAAAATTCTCAACAAGATACTAGCAAATTGAACAGTACATTAAAAGAATTACTCACCATGGTCCAGCATTATTCTTTACCCAAGATTTGCCCCCCACGCCAGGCCAGCACAGACCCCAGATAGGTGGCCGCATCAGCCCCTCATCCCACTGTCCCCAGCTTTGCACATCTCCCTCTGCACTCCCTCCAGTTAGGTCTCCATTATCTCCATTATCTCCCACACCCCCATCCCGCCCTCCTGTCCCTGGTCATGCAAGGATGGGGTCCTCTGTGGACTATTGTCAATAAGACCTCACAATACGCTAGTACCCATACCACATGCTTTACATCACCATTTCTCATCACGCCCCACCCCCCCACAAAAAAAAAAAAAAAAAAAAAACCTTGGCAAGATCTTGTTGGCCAGAAACCAAACAGGAGTCCAGAGAAGCTGAGAGACCACCCTGAGGTCAGGCAGCTGGTGAGAGCAGAGGAAAGAGCCAGGGTTGGGGGTGTAAGCCCACCATCAGCCCGCACGATGCCCCAGGACCCATCCTGGGGTCAGAGTCTGAGTCATCTCCCTGCCCACCCCATCCTCCACATGGCTATCTGTCCTTTCCCAATGTGGATACAGCTGGTTAACACATCTCCTGTCATCCCTCTGGCAAAACTCATCCTGTGGAAGTTCAGGTGCCTGGTGGATATGTCCATTTCTCTGCCCTGAAAATGTAAGGAGATTTCTGAGTGTGAACTCTGATTTTCACATCGCTGCCATCCCCTGCCATTCCTCTTGACTGGTTAATTTTAATTTTGGAGCATAATGCTCCTTATGAAATTGCATCCTCTCCGCAGTTTGGGACAAGAAACTGGAGTTCTCTTCATGGAAGCTATTTAAGACATACTCCTCGTTATAAATGGTTCCCAGGGTGTACTTGCTAATTTTGAAATTCCACATTATGATGAAGTAAAATTAATAGGAGTCTAGAGATCCCATTTGTCTTCAAACATCACCCATGCCCAGTTGTGCAGAGGTTACCTGATGGGCATCAGATGGGCCTTTGCACATGGGTGTGTATCAGAGGTGTATCCACAGGGCCGCCTCACAGGTATACCTCACTGGCACACCTCTCAGGTATACTCTGCAGGTGTCCCTCACAGGTGTAGCTGATAGGTATATCTCACAGGCTACCTTATAGGCATACCGCATGGACGTACCTCACAGGTGTACCTCATAGACATTCATCACAAGAGCATCTCAAAGGTATACGCCTAGATGTATCTCACAGGTGTACCTCAGGCACAAGTGCACCTCAAGGGTGACCTCACAGGTGTATTTCATAGGCTTGTCTCACGGTGTGTCTCTAACCACATCAAGAGTCCACCCTTTCAGGGCTGTGCGGGGCCGCAGGTAACACCAGTGAGTGTGTCAGGAAGCGAGATGAGGGATGGCAGGAGCCAGTCCAGAATGTGTTATTGAGCAGTTGTCCTGGGGCCCCTAGGTGGGCAGCTGGGGTGTTTACACACAACACCATGAGTCACAGGTCAAGGGCTTCTCCGGGGGCGCTACTCCTGGCACCTCCGGGCTTCCACACCTGCAAATACTTCAGGCTCAGGGGCAAGGAAACCCGCAGGTTAAGTGATACAGGTACCACAGGGTAGGTCTGGTGGGCACACTGTATAATGGTGAGGGTTGGGGCGGGGCACACCTATGCTCTGGGCTCTCTTCTGCTCCAACCCATCATCCCGGGCATCTGACTAGCACTCTGAGCTCTTCAGGCAGCCCCTCCTCCGCTCCCCACCCACTCTACAAGGAGCCCCCTCCACTCCACCAACCCTGAGTACATTGTGCCTCTGAGCCCATGGCCATGCTGTTCCCGCTGCTGCAACCCAGCCCTGCAGCTGCTAGACACAGACATGTCCCTCACCGGAGGGCCTCCCCTGCCCCAGGCAGGTGAGCTGCACACCTACACCCCATTTCCTCAGCCCAGCAAGGGAGGAGCCAGCTGGAAGGAGTGGGGAGCAGAAGTAGGGAGGGTGGCTGCAGCCCTGAGTGTGCCTCAGGATGGGGCGAGCCGAGAATTTGGGTAGTGTCCCCCACAAAGACTCTGCTGCCCTGGGCCGCTCAGCCAGATGGCTGCCTCATTGGCATGTCCCTCACATCAGGCATAATTTGGACTGCAGCTCTGAGTGTCTGGAGACAATATGCTGGAAGGCTCTGGAAGCTGTCTGGAGACTGAATTCAGGGCAAGGTGACCCCCAACCCTGGCCCCAAATCCGAGCACCACAGCACCTGCCTCCCTGCTCTCCCCCAGTCCCCAGGCAGAACTCACTATTTTTAGGAAAAGTGGGATGCTCAGAGCAGATCCCTGAAAGGAGTCTGCTGCGTGACTAAGCACAGGCAGGAACGTCACAGCACGAGGGCCTGCGCCCGGCGCTCGGCCAGCTGGGCCCATTGTGGCCCGCACAGCTGCAAGGCGCCAGCCCAGAGCCCACGCGGAAGGTCCCCCGGAACCAAGGCTTGTGCTGAGAAGACATGTCTGAGCGCAAGAAGTCCCCTGGCCCCACAATCACACACGCGTGCACACTCACACGTGTGTGCATATATGCATGCTCAAACATGCACACACACACATTTTTGCCAGCTGAATGCAGTGAAATTCAGAAGCACACACAAACCGTGCATCCTGGTTAAAAGGCAACATGAGGAAACCTTAGGCCTTTCCCTCAGGCGAGGCCCCTGGTTTGTGATTCCTTGTCCTTGGGTTGGAGGAACCTAAAGTCCTTCCAATGAAACTGTTCTGCTTTTGCCTCTGTGGACAGAAACATGGCTGCTGCTTCAGAAGAGGAGTCCAGAATGCCAGGTGCCCACCCGGTCTCTGCTGAGTGATGTGCACAGCTGGTTCGCACCGTGGACGCAGCTCCTACCCCCAGCCTTCCAGCAGTCCCTGGGCATGTGCACACATGCACACTTGTGACATGTACACCCAGCCCACAGGCATACGCAGACACACGCACACCCAGCATGAACACACACAGTCACACACGCACACACATGCACACATAGTCTCTTTTGAGAGAAGCGAAGGGCACTCCAGCAGCTGGAGACTCAGGCAGACTTGGAACAAGTCCTCCAGTTTTAATCCAACCTCTTTGTCACATCACGCCCTACAGAGAAGCTAGTATCTGTATGGCACCCAGGCAGGCGGATGAGAGAGGCTCTGGCTGCTGTCTAGGCACACTGGTCGCTGTTTGAGGCACAGACACTCAGGAACAATCTTGTCTATGAAACACGGCGGTACCTGCAGTGTGGTTGTGGACTCTGTGTGAGGAGCAGGGCTAGCAGTGAGAATAAAGGTGGCCCAATAGGTAGGAATTGGGCCAAGGAAAAAGACGTGTGGTGGGGGTTCACTGAGACTTCTAAGGGCACCAGCTCTTAACAGAGACGCTCTGTTGTGCACTCAGGTGACCTTTTCCCATGTACAAACCCTCACCAGCAAGACCAAATGCCCAGGTCACCTCCTCACCATCGAAGAGAAAGGAAAGTCTCTGCAAACCCCCATCTTGTGGCTCGACCTCCGCTCTGGATGCTGGACCTTCTTCCTCCCTTCTCCTCACTTCCCTCCATGAGGGTGGAGCCACGGAGCCGCACTTGTTGGCCTCCGGGACCATAGGAGGGTCCGCCTCTCCCTGCCCAGGGCTGGGCTGCGTCTTCCCGATGGAGAGAGCTGGTGCCCCACTTCCCCAGCTCACCCAAGCCCAGGTATGAGCGCCAGGAGATGTGGGGGTGCCCGTCGGACCATCCAGAATTATCGGGCAATCCCCCAGGCAGAAAGGGTCATGGCGTTTGTGGGATTACCCCCTCTGGGGGATTAGGTGTAAGGCCTGCTCCACTGGAAGCCAACTCCCTACCCCCAGCTGCCCAGGACCCCTGCCACAGGCAGAAGCCCTTGAGCTCCCATCACCCACCCCTGGGAAAATCAGACCCAGTCCAAGATCTAAGGTAAGGGGGGCTAGTGTGGGTGAGTCAGCTGGTGTCCTCCCAGGACTCAGTAATCGTCATTAAGAAAGGCTTTGCTGATGACAGTGTTTGCTGGGAGTCTGTGTGTGCCTGGGGACCGGCCACGACTCCTGGACGGGCAGGAGGACACCATGAGCCTCAGTGAGGAGCACGTGCAGCAGTTCCTGGACGAGAACCCCAGCTTCGCAGACCAGTACTTTGGGAAGAAGCTGAGCCCCGAGAATGTGGCTGCCGCCTGTGAGGACGGGCAGCCGGTGGACTGTGCCAGTTTCCGCGAGCTGTGCCAGGTGGAGGAGAGCGCAGCCCTGTTTGAGCTGGTGCAGGACATGCAGGAGAGCGTGAACATGGAGCGGGTGGTCTTCAAGATGCTGCGCCGCCTCTGCACCATCCTGCATGCCGACCGCTGCAGCCTCTTCATGTACCGCCAGCGCAACGGCGTGGCTGAGCTCGCCACGCGCCTCTTCAGTGTGCAGCCTGGCAGCGTCCTGGAGGACTGCCTGGTGCCCCCCGACTCTGAGATCGTCTTCCCACTGGACATTGGGGTTGTGGGCCACGTGGCGCAGACCAAGAAGATGGTGAACATCAAGGACGTGACAGAGGTAGGCTCTGGGCCACGACCGGTGGGGTCAGCAAGGCGTCCCTACCAGTCCCATGCAATGGGTCAGCCTGCAGGCCACGTGGGGACCTCTGCTTTTAAGAAGGCAGCCTGAGGCAGTGGGGTGAGTGGGGCGGCTTGGTCCAGAGCTCGCAGGAAGGAAGGAAGCCAGCCTTGAGGTGGCTGGGAAGGTGGCCTGGGCAGGCCCTGCTTCCACTCTGACCCATAGGTCCCTGAGCAGGAGCTTGGGGATGAAGGGGTCAGAGCAGGGGCCTGTGCAAAGGCCCAGAAAGGAAGGGCCAGTGGACCCTGGCGCCTGAAACTCACAACCCCGTAGGAGAACATGCTGCTTACTGGCACAGGCAAGTTTGGGGGTTCTGGGGAAGCAGCCGGGGGACCAGGGGCTGGTCCAGGTGGGGCAAGAAAGATAGGCAGCAGTGCATGGAGCTGAGAAGCAGGAGGCCAGGCTTTTGCTGGGTGGGAAGAAGGGTGGGTGTGGGGCGAGAAACCAGGAGGACAGGAACCCTGCGGTGGAGACCAGGGCGGGCGGCACTGGGGGGAAGGAAGTGCCTGTGGGACAAGTGTGAGGCGCAAGGGCCTCCAACGTGGGCAGGGGGTGAGGAGCTCCAAGAAAGAGCAGGAAGAGGCCACTGAGGCAGAATGGGAGCCATTGCCTTCTCGCCGCTTCTCCTTTCTCGCCTCCAAGAGGGGGACGCAGGAGCCCTGAGCTGGATCAGCCTCTTCCACGTTCAGTGAAGGAATCTAAAGGGGATTGCCCACCAGGATGGGCTTCTCTCAAAACAGCTGCTGTCCCTTAATCTCTGGAGACAGACACGTGCACGTCGCCCCCCAGGTCCCCTGGGAAGGAAGTGGTGGCAATCCTCTTAAATTCATCTGCTCTAAACAACCCCAGGTCCAGCGACCTGAATATAGTAATCTCTGGGATTAGCTTCATCTCCACTCCTGCTTAAGAAATGGGTCACCCATGCATCAGAATATCAGGAGCCTGAATTTACAGGAAAATAAGGAATTCAGCAGCAGGGAGAGGTGCCTGCACTAAGCAACTTCCTTTGCCCCTTCTCTCTCTACATCTTGTCCACTCCCTTCCTGAGTCTGGGGTGGACCTCTCAGTCCCCAGGGGTCTGTCCTTTGGATGGCCTCCTAAGCCTGTGCTCTGTGAGAGTCTGGTTCAGGTGGCATGGCTATCCTAGGTCCTGTGCCTTCTCCATCCCTGAGACCTTGACTTCTTGAGACCCTTCTGCCTCCCTGAAGACAGCCTATTCTAATGTCTCCCCCAGTGAGCCAGGGGCACAGCATTGGCCTCGATCTTCAGGGGTGTGCTGGGTCTTGTTTATCTCAGATGAGGTAGAACTGAGACCAGAGTCAACATCAGCCAAAAAGCACATTTCCATTAAGTGTCTCACAAAGCCCTGAGCATTGTGAGTGTCAGGCTCCCAGACTCGTGTTGTCCTCAGAGGGGATACTGAGGCAGAGAGCCTTGTTCCATCTGAGGCTCCAGCACCCTACTCTCAGGATAAGAAAAGCATGGAGGCTGTTTTTGGAGAGCGGTGTGTGCCTCTGGGGCAGGGCACCCTTGCAGGCAGCAAAGACAGTTGGTGCGTGGTGGCAGAAGGACACCACAGGGCTGCAACTTCACCCCACCACCACTTCGCAGCTTGTAAGACTCCTGAGGGTTCGTGGCAAGGCAGCCGGGCAGAAGGGGCATGGCTCTGGGATGGTCCCTAACTCCCCTCCAAAGAGCTGTGGGCCTGGAAACAGTCTGTCACGAGGGGTCTGCATATTACCAAAGCATCCAGACCCCGGTTGTGGCAGCAAGCCATTGTGGGGTCGAAAAAGGCTAGACTGGCATTAGGGGCATGGCTTGTGGTCTAGGAGCCAGGCCAACTCTGAAGAGGGAGGAGGGCAGCAGAACCAGGCTGGCCATGCAGAACACAGATATGCCAGCAGGCGAGTAGATGCGGCAGGTGAGCAATGAAGAGGGTCTGGGCAGTGTGGACAGAGCTGGGGGCACTTTAGAGCAGTCACAGGAACCCTAGACCTACTGAGGCTGAGGGGGAGGGAGGTGGCAAGGTGACACCAAGTTCCCCTCCACGGGACGGTGGGTGAGTTCCAACCCCTGGAAAGGGGGCACAGGAGGGCGGGTGTTTCAGGAATGAGGGTTAGGAGGCAGTGGGGCTGGGAGCGCTCCTACTCTCACACTCTGATTCCAGGAAGGTCTGGTTCCAGGGCTTCTGGGAGCCTGAGCACCACCCTGTGCCTGCAAGATGGCAGGGGCTCTGAGTGAGGTGGGGTCTGATTCAGCAGAGAAGCTGGGGTGGGAGCATTGACCTGAGCACAAGGTACAAGGACACAGAATGCAGGTGAGCCCAGCCCTTGGGTGACTCTGCTCAGACAGCACAGCTCTTGGCCAGAACCTACTCTTGACCTTCCTAGGGCTTCCTTCACCTTGCACCTAGGGTGTTGTGAGAGCCGACGAGCTGCCTGCAGAGACACTGAGAGGCTACAGCCACAGGCATCAGGGCGAAAGTCCCACTGTGGCAGGAGCGAGAGGGGGTGTCTGGTATGGTGTGGGGCACCTGGGAGCAGGGGGTGCTGGTGGGAAGAGGGGAGCGCAGCTGAAGGGCAGTAAGGAAAGTCTGGGGCAGAGCCAAGGGCCCGCCAGGAGACTGAGCTGTGTGACCAAGAAGGCAGAACCCCAGAGCAGCAGGTGCCAGGAAGGTAACCAGAGAGAGCGCAAACGTCAAAGATGGGAACATGAAAAGGGCTCTGAGCTTGTGCCTGTGCTCAGCCTGGGGTGAGGTGGCAAGTCAGGTCTCTCCCTTTGTGTCATGGAACACGGGTGCCACTGCTCAGTGCTGCTGCCACCCCCGGGCTCGAGTATTGATTTCCTTTTGTGGCTGCAGGTGACAGCTCCCTCTCCAATCATCAGGCAGGAGAGGAACTGAGAAGAGCTGGTGCCAGACGCACGCACCTCTTCATGAGAACATGGGTGTCCTTGTCCCCAGCAGGCTTCCTTTGACCTCCCATTGGCCTGAACTGTGGCCCGGCCGCCCATGCCAGGGAGCTGGGCAACAGATGCAGCGTCCTTGGGCCGCGTGAGGGCGGAGCCACAGAGAAGGCACGGGAAGTCACATGGGGTCAGCCTCCCTCTGTCTGCCACAGGACAAGCAGTTCTTGAGTAAACCCAAAAGAGCTCCTTTAACAAGTAATAAGAATGAAATAGAGGAAGCGCTTACAGGGAATACCTCATTCAACCCAAGCCGACCGTGAAGATGGGGCCCAGGGCCGTTCCATCCTTGCTGGAGGTGACGCAGCGGCAAGTCCAGGCCCCAACCCAAGCAGTCCAGCTCTGAGCTGCCCACCGCGCTCTGTATCTGGTCACTTTGGCCTCATGTAAATAAATATCAGCACCCAGGAAGTATGAGGGTGGAGCTGGAGTCACATCCACTGAAGGACAGAGTCCCAGTCACCTGGGAAGACCTCACTCTGGTAACACCCCATCACCTGGGTCAAAACGAAGCTCAGCTCACTTGTTCCCTGTGGAAAGCCCGTCAGTCAGGAGAGACCCGTAGGAGCGACCCTAAAACTAGCGGGACCTGCCCTGGGGGTCAGACGTGGACAAATGCCTCATCACAGGGGCGACAGGCTCCATGCAGCACATGCTGGCTGGAGCATGACCCCAGGAGACTCCCAGGGGACCCTCTCCCCCGACTCACACACACCCTTTATTCAGCCAACACGCTTTTGGGAAGGAGCATGTGAGGGCTGGCCCGAGGGAAGGTGAAGGTAGAGAGGGCAGCCTGACCTAGGAGGGGCTTGGGGAGGGATGGGCAGATAGACAGACTCCAGAGGTATCCAGGAGGCCTGCTTACCTGGATGACGGCAGGTGCAGAAGGACCCAGGCCTGCCATAGCCAGGCTTGTGAGAACTCAGCAGAGTCTGTGATTGAGAGCTGGATAATTGGCTCCAAAAGGGGGGGGACAGGGACTGAGCCAGGCTAGAGCCACAAGGACAGGCCAGGAGTCACATCTTCTTGTGCTGCCTGGGCTCCGGATGTCAACATCTGGGTCTCGGCACTGGCCTGGGCAGTGGACTCTGTGGAGCTTAGCCCTGGCCCCCCAGGATCAAGGTGAAACGGTGCTCTGGGTCCACAGACTGACAGCCTTTCTCTTCTCCCCTCTTGCTGCCCAGTGTCCCCATTTCAGCTCCTTTGCTGATGAGCTGACTGATTACGTGACCAAGAACATCCTGGCCACGCCCATCATGAATGGCAAAGACGTCGTGGCTATCATCATGGCCGTGAACAAGCTTGACGGCCCGTGTTTCACAAGTGAAGATGAAGATGTGAGTGTTGGGGGCTCTTTCGGGCACGCGTGCCTCTGTGTGTGGGCCACCCCATCCCCGGGTCTGTTCTCTGCCTGGTGGGGAGCATGCATGTTCTCCTGGCGTCTGTATGTGTGTGTATGCCTCTCTTCCACTTAGCTCAGAGAGCTCATGCATGTGTCTGTCTTACACATCTGTGTGTGTCTTCGAGCGTATGGGCCTGTGTGTGCTGAGATCAGTGCCATGTCTGGACCCTGCTCCAGGCAACTGGGCATCTCTGCACCCTTGCACACCTCAGCACCTTCTGAAAATTGGGGTTTTAAACTCTTGTTGGTATAATTCCTGTTTCAGGTTTTCCTGAAGTACCTGAATTTTGGCATGTTAAACCTGAAGATCTACCACTTGAGCTACCTTCACAACTGTGAGACTCGCCGCGGCCAGGTACCTGTGCATGCACCCAGCCGGGGCCGTCCCGACCCAGCCTCCCAGCCCTCTGAGATGTCCAAGTCTGTCCAGGTCCCTGTACCAGTCTCTCTAGACAAAGACAATGCTGCGTTCAACCTGGGCAGGTTCCAGGGAGCTCTAGGGACAGTCTCATGGCTTTTGTGGTTGTGGTGTGATGTTGAGAGTGTACCATCTGTAGTGAGGCAGTGTCAGGAAGCCATCGTGCAGCTGGGACCCCAAAGAGGTTGGGTCTCTCATCCGTCTGCTCACCCTGACTTACCCCCAGCCCAGGTGGGTGTGAGTACCTGCGAATGCTGCAGGCACTCCTAAGAAGCTGTCTCAAACTCTCTGTGGCAGGAGCTGGGGTGAAAGACAAATGGACAACAGGGACAGAGGTTCTGCCACTCATTGGCTGAGTCCCCTGATGGGTTCAGCTCCTAGCTGCACAGGACAGCAATTGCTTCCAGGGCTGGACTCTGCTTCCCCCCCGGCAAGGAGAGTGTGGGGCCTGATGGAAGCAAGGCAGAGCCTTGTGTTTCAGGAATAAGTGCAGAGCTCACGGGCGTGTGAGGTAGGTCCCCTCTGTGTCCTGCTGCTTCAGGCCTGGGCCCACTGGAGCGTTGGGAGACAGTGAGTGGGCCCGGCAAGAGGACAAAAAGGCAGCTACTGTCACTCTGGGCCTTGGGCCGGAAAGGCTGTACCAGACGTGGCCTTCAGGCTGAGCCTGAAGACGTTGGGGATGATCTGGTCACGCTAGGCCAACCCCACTGTCTGTTCTGTCTGCAAATGCTGGCTGCATCCTGGGCACCTGAAGTAAACTTGTTTAAAATGATGAGAGGTTCCTGTGCTTATCTCGGAAAGGCTGTTTGGGGGCCTCCTCCTGACACAGGAGCTACAGAAGGAGCAGCCTAGGCTGGTGGTCTGGGATCCCTGGAGGATCTTTTGGCCACAGGCCAGCCCCACTGATGGAGAAGAAAAAAGCCTCTGAGGGGCGCCTGGGGGGCTCAGTCAGTTGAGAGCCCCTGCTTCGGCTCAGGTCATGATCTCACGGTTCTTGAGTTCGGGCCCCGCATCGGGCTCTCTGCTGACAGCTCAGAGCCTGGAGCCTGCTTCAGATTCTGGGTCTCCCTCTTTCTCTGCCCCTCCCCTGCTCGCGATGTCTCTCAACAATAAATAAATGTTTAAAAAAAAAAACAAGAAAAGAAAAGAAAAAAGCCTCTGAGAGAGATACCTCCCACAGGCTATGGTACATGAGGGTGAGGGTGACTGAGGGTGGCCGTCCTGGTGCTCCACCATAGCTGTGCAGAAGGGGTGGTGGGAGGACCCTCGGGTGAGGACAAGAGGGTACCTTGGGCAGAGGGGAAACACGGCCTGAGGCCTTGAAGAAGATAATTGTCCAGTTGGGGGGGGCGGTCAGGCAGGCATAGGGCCAGCTGGGGAACAGCTAAGGGGCTGTGAGGCTGCGACACAGAGAGACTGGCATCTAGAAAAGCTACCAGGTTGGCTGTGCCCTTTGGAGGGAAGTTGCTCTGAGCCCCACACTGTAGGAACAGGGGTTTGCACTGGAGATATGTCTCCCCTTGTCCATTTATTAATCTATACAATCATTTATTTACATCAGTTTGGAGTCAAGAGTATTTCGATTATAACCCTAGTCAACTTTACTGATTTTGTTGTTCTGTCTGTTCTGACTGTAGCCACTAGGAGCCTCTCAGTGAGCTCCTGTGCCATCTAACACAACCCACTGACCCCATCATTCCGGGTGTTTTTGTTTGTTGGGTTGGTGGATGGGTAGATTTCTTGGTTTGGGGGAGGGGGGGTTTGCACATCACTTACTTTCTGATGCTCCAGGATCATTTGTATATTTCCTGTCCAGTCCTGGAATCAGCAATTCCTCAAGGAGCCCTGGTTGCTTTTATTGGGGAATGGTCTTTGAAACAAAGATCCTGACACTGGGTGTGTTCATTGCTACTGGGGTATCAGCTTCAAGGTCCTGCCAGCTGACAGAGTAAGAAGTACATGTGTGCGTACTAGCTTGTGCATAGACACATCTACAAATATTCCTACATGTAACGGTGAATCCATATTAAGTTAAACTTGAGTTCTTGCTGGTGTCTACAATGTAACCTGTCACCACAAGGACAATTCTGGCCTCCTCCACCTGCAGGTTTCCACTCCAACAGTGAGATACCTGGCGTCCATCATCCACCACTCATTTACTTAGTTGTTCGATTCTAGTGTGTGTATGCAGGGCAAGAACAGAACTGCTAACCCGTGGGAGAGAACTTTACCAAGCAGAGGACAGTGTTTTTACGCTCAGCTTCTTTTGCCTTTAGTTTTAGAAGACTCTGCGCATTTCCAAAAATGCTTCCATCAGCACCTTTTCTCTGCCTCCTTCAGTGAGGTGGTTTCAAGTGTTACAGTTTGATTCTCTTGTCAGAGTCTGCATTCTTTCACGGAATCCCCCAACCTGCTAAGTGTTCTACTGGACACATTAAGTTTCATTCCTTGTGCTGTAAATTTCTATAGGTCTTAACAAATGCGTCATGACAGTTAAAAACTATTACAGTATCATAAAGAATAATTCACTGCCCTAAAAATCGCCTGTGTTCCACCTTCATCGCTCTCTCTCCCCCTCCACTGAACCACTGGCAACCACTGACTCCACAGCTTTGCCTTTTCTAGAATGTCATATAGTTAGAACCATGCAGTGTGCAGCTTTTCAGATTGGCTTCTTTCCCTTAGTAAAATTCATTTAAGATTCCTCCATGTCTTGGGGCGCCTGGGTGGTTCAGTTGGTTAAGCGTCTGACTTCGGCTCAGGTCATATGTCATGATCTCACAGTTTGTGAGTTTGAGTCCTATGTGGGGCTTTATACTCCCAGCTCAGAGCCTGGAGCCTGCTTCAGATTCTGTGTCCATCCTCTCCCTCTGCCCCTGCCCCGCTCATGCTCCCTTTCTCTCTCTCTCTCTCTCTCTCTCTCTCTCTCTCTCTCTCTCAAAATGAATAAATGTTAAAAAAAAATTTAAGGGCACCTAGGTGGCTCAGTCAGTTGAGCATCCAACTTCGGCTTGGGTCATGATCTTGCAGTTAATGAGTTTGAGCCCCACCTCCAACTCACTGCTGTCAGCACAGAGCCCAGTTTGGATCTTCTGTCCCTCTCTCTGCCCCTGCCCTGCTTGTACTCTCTCTCTCTCTCTCTCTCTCTCTCTCTCTCTCTCTCTCTCTCTCTCTCTCTCTCCCTCTCTCTCTCTCAAAAATAAATAAGCATTAAAAAAATTTTAATTTAAGATTCCTGCATGTCTTTTTATGGCTTGATAGCTCATTTCATTTTAGTGCTGAATAACATTCCATTATCTGAATGTATCACATTCGCCTATGGAAAGTAATCTTGATTGCTTCCAGTTTGGAGCAATTGTGAATAAAATTATTAAAAAAAAATTTGTGTGCAGGTTTTTGTGTGAATGTAAGTTTTCAATTCAATTGAGTATATACCAAGGAGTGAAACTCCTGAATAACATGGTATAATTGTACTGAACTTAAAAAATTTTTTTTCAATGTTTATTTTTTTTTGAGAGAGACAGAGAGACAGAGAGACAAAGTGCAAGCAAGGGAGGGACAGAAAGGGAGACACAGAACCCAAAGCAGGCTCCACGCTCCAAGCTATCAGCACAGAGCTCAACTCGAGGCTGGAACTCATGAACTGTAAGATCATGATCTGAGCCAAAGTCAGAAGCTTAACTGACTGAGCCACCCAGGTGCCCCTATGGTTTTGTGTTTTATAGTCAGGTCTATGAGTTAATCTTTGTGAAAAGTGTCAGGTCTGGTCTAAACACACTTGTTTGCATACGGATGTCAAATTGTGCAAAAACTATCCTTTCTCCATTGAATCGCCTCCATTCCTGCATCTAACTGAAGTTGTCCGAATCTATTTCTGGGTTCTCTAGTCTGTTTTATTGATCTATATGTCTATTTTTTCACCAATACCATAGTGTCTTGATCATTATAGTTTTACTGTCTTGAAATCAGAAATATCAATTCTCCAACTTGTTTTTTCTGCAGTATTACGCTGGCTATTGCATGAGTGGGGAGAGGGCCTTTCCATTTAAACTTTAAAATCAGTTTGTCTATATCCACAAAGTAGCTTGCTGGTATTTTAATTGGGACTGCATTTAATCTGTACATCAACCTGGGGAGAATTGGCAACAACAATGGGGAGAATCAAAGGAACAACAATGTTCAGTTGATGAACAGAGAGTATCTCTCCATTTCTTTAGATCCTCTTTGGTTTCTTCAGAATTTTGTAGTTTTTGCATACAGATCCCATATATATTTTGTTAGTTTGTACCCAAGTATTTCGTTTTTATATAAGCATATGTTTTTATATAAGTGATTTAAGTGCTATTGTGTTCTAATTTCAAGTTCCAATTATTTATTGCCAATATAAAGAAAAGTGACTGACTTTTGCACACTAACCTTGTATCCTGTGACCTTAAAACAATCTCTTATTAGTTCCAGGAAAGTTTTTTTAAATTGACTCCTTGGTATTTTCACATAGACCATCATATCATCTGCAAACAAAGACAGTTTTATTCCTTCCTTCCCAAACTGTATGCATTGCATTTCTTTTTCTTGTCTTATTGCATTTGCTAGGACCTCCAGTACAATGTTGAATATGAGTGGTGAGAGGGGACATCCTTGCTTTACTCCCAATATTAGGGGGAAACATCCAGTTTCTCACCATTAAGTTTGATGCTCCCTAAAGGTTTTTGTAGAATTTTTATCTAGCTAAGGAAGCTCCTTACTATAGAGCTTTTATTCTGAATGAGTGTTGGTTTTTGTCATATACTTTTTTTCCCATCAATTGAAACGATTGTGTTATTTTTTCTTCTTTAGCCTGTTAATGTGGTAGATTATATTAATTTATTTTCAAATATTGAACCAGCCTTGTATACCACTTAGTCACGGTGTATAATTATTTTTATATATTACTGGATTGATTTTGCTGATATTTTATTATGAATTTTTGCATCTAGGGACACTGGGTGGCTCAGTCGGTTAACAACTGACTCTTGATTTTGTCTCAGATCATAATCACATGGTATTCATGGTTTGACATAATTCCTTCCCTATGTATGGTAGAATTCATCAATGAATTCATCAAGGACTGGTGCTTTTTGGAAAATTATTAATTATTATTCTAATATCTTTAATATATACAGTTCTGGGGACATCAGGGTGGCTCAGTCAGTTAAGCCTCCAACTCTTGGTTTCAGCTCAGGTCGTGATCTCACAGTTCGTGAGTTTGAGCCCTACATTGGGTTCTGTGCTGACAGTGCGGAGCTTGCTTGGTATTTTCTCTCTCCCTCCCTTTCTGCCCCTCCCCTGTTCTCTCTCTCTCACTCACTCAATATTAATAAATAGAGTTAAAATTTAAAAAAATACATACAGTTCTATTCAGATTATTCTATTCCACCTTATGTGGGTATTGGTAGTTTGTGTCTTTCAAGGCATTAAAAAAGTCATTTTTCCTAAGTTGTCACATTTTGGCATAGTGTTGTTCTTAATGTTTATTATTCATGTATTATTTTTTTTCTCCTACTTGCTTTAGGCTTAAACTGGTTTTCCTTTTCTAGTTTCCTAAAATTAGATTATTGTTTTTGGATCTTCTTTTTTAATATGTGCATTTAATATCGTAAACATCCCTCCAAGCACCACTTTCACTGCATCCCACAAATTTTAATAAGCTGCATTTCTGTTTTCATTTAGCTCCAACTCTTTATAAATTTCTCTGGAGACTTCTTCTTTGGCCCATGTATTATTTAGAAGAGCTTTCTATTTCATATATTTCATAATTTTCCAGCAACTTTCCGTTTAATTTCTGATCCTTAGTTTAATTTCACTGTAGTATGATAATATGTTACTCCTTATGATTTTTATTCTTTCACGTTTGTTAAGATGAATTTTATGGCCCAGAATATGGTCTATGTTGGTGAGTGCTCCTTGGGACTTTGGAAGTACCTATTTTCTGCAATTGCTGAGTGGAGTGGTCTGTTGATGTCCATTATCTCCATGCTATTTAGACAACTCTTACTGATTTTCTGACTGCCAGATCTATCGATTACTGAAAGAAGAGCACTGAAGTTGCCAACTAGTGGGTTTATCTATTGCTCTCTCAAGTTCTATCAGTTTTTGCTTCATGTAATTTGCTCTCTGTTGTTAGATGCATACACATTAAGGATGTTATCTTCTTGGAGAAATGACCTCTGTACTATTATGTAATGTCCCTTTTTACCCCTGATAATTTTCCTTCTTCTGAAGTCTACTTTGTCTACAACTGATATAGCTACTTCAGCTTTCTTTAGATTAGTGTTAGCATAGTATATATTTCTCCCTCTCTTTGCTTATTTTTCTAATTATTTTTGTTGTGCTAAAAGACACACAATGTAAAACTTACTATCTTAAGCATTTTTAAGTCTACAGTTCAGTGGTGTAATTACATGTATATTGTATAACCATTATCACCATCCATATCCAGAACTCTTTACACCTTCCTAAATTGAAACTCTATCCCCATTAAATACTAACTCCCCTGTCCCCTTGTCCCCAGCACATGGCATCCATCACTCTACTTTTATCTCTATGATTCTGACTACTCTAAGTACCTTATAAGTGGAATCACACAGCGTTTGTCTTTTTGTGACTGGCTTATTTCATTTAACATAAAGTCTTGAAGGTTCATCCATGTTGTAGGAAGTATCCAAATTTCTTTCTTTTTAAGGCTGAATAATATTCCATTGTCTGGATAGGCCACATTTTGCTATCCTTTTGTCCATCAGTTGACACTTGGGTTGCTTCCACACTTTAACTATTGTGAATAATACTGTTATGAATATGGATGTGCTAACATCTCTTTGAGACCTTGCTTTCAGTTCTTTTGATTACATACCCCAAAGTGGAATTGCTGATTCATATGGTAGTTCTATTTTTAATTTTTTGAGGAATTGCCATACTGTTTTCCACAGTGGCACCATTTTCCATCTTCACCAACAATGCATGGGGTTCCAGTTTCTCCACATCCTCACTAATACTTATTTTCTGTGTGTTTTTTACAGCAGCCATACTAATGGGCATGAAGAGGCACTTCATTGTAGTGCTGGTTTGCATTGCCCTAATGATTAGTAGTTACCGATCATCCTTTTACATGTATATTGGCCATCTGTGTATCTTCTTTGGAAGATCTGTTCAAGTCCTTTGTCCATTTTTGAATCTGGTTATTTTTTCTTTTGTCATTGAGTTTTAGGGATTCTACATATTCATCCTTTATGAGATATGTGATTTGCAAATATTTTCTACCACTTTGAAGGTTGCTTTTTTAACCTGTTGATAGTGTCCTTTGATGCACAAAAGTTTTTGATTTTCAGAAAGTCCAATTTGCCTATTTTTTTGTTTTATTGACTATGCCCTTTGCTGCCCTATCTAACAGATCATTGCCAAATCCAATCTCAAGAAGCTTTTGCCCTATGTTTTTTTTAAAAGAGTTTATAGTTTTAGGTCTTGTGTTTAGGGCTTTGATCCATTTTTAGTTAATTTCTGCAAATTATATGAGGTAAGGATCTAACGTAATTCTTTTGCATGGGGATATCCAGTTTTCCCAGCACAATTTGCTCAAGGACTATCTTTTCTCCATTGAATGATCTTGGCACCCTTGTTGAAAATCATTTGACCACTTATGAAAGGGTTTACTTTCAGACTCTCTATTCCATTCCATTGATCTATATGCCTGTCTTTATGCCAGCATTGAGGAAGCTTTGTAGTAAGTTTTGACTTCAAGAAGTATGAGTCCTCTTTGTTCTTCTTTTTCAAGATTGGCTATTCAAGGTCCCTTGAGATTCCTTGAGATAAGAATTTTAGGATTTTTTTTTTATTTCTGCAAAAGCATTTATTCCGATTTTAATAGAGATTACATTGAATCTGTAGGTCACTTTGGGAGGTGTTGATATTGTAACAATATTAAGTCTCCCAATTCATGACTAAGGCAGTTCTTTCTATTTATTTATGTCTTCTTTAGTTTATTCCGATGATGTTTTCTAGCTTTCATTCTTACAATAATGCTGCATTTTTAAATTATCCATGTGTTTATTTTTATTGAAATCTTTATTTCTTCTTACAGCTCTGTGTAAGCTCCTGTCTTGTGTCCTTTCATTTCACCTACAGGACTCCCTTCAATATTTCTTGCAGGGCAGGTCTAGTGGTAACAAATGCCTTCAGCTTCTGTTTATCTGGGAATGTCTCAATTTCGAAGGACAGTTTTCCCAGATAGAGGATTCTTGGTTGACAGGGTTTTTTTTTCTTTTAGCACTTTGAATATATCAACCCATTGTCTTCAGACTTCCAAAATTTCTGATGAGAAATCTCTGTAGACAACCTTACTGAGGATCCCTTGTATGTGACATGTCACTTTTCTTTCCCCATTTTCAAGATTCTCTTTGTCTAGGCTTTCAACAATTTGATTATAATGTGTCTTGATGTGGGTATTTTTAGTTTATTTTACTTAGAGTTTGTTGAGCTTCTTGGATATTAATATCCACATATTTCATCCAGTTCAGAGGGTTTCCAGCCATTATTTCTTCAAACACTCTTTCTGTGTATCCTTCTGCCCAGTAGGGTCTTAGCCCACCTCCCTTGCAGCTGTTGTCCTGCGTGGCTCTCATTCTGCCCTTGCTCTGTGGCCCCCTCTTCTTCCAGGAGTAGATAATGCAGCTTTCTCTTGATCAGGCCCCTTAACTTAATTGCTGTGAGGACATTTCCCCAATTCTTAATGTCAGTCACTCCCAAACAGTGTCCTCAGGCTAAGATTCAAATCCAACCCCATACTTCCCAGGTATGGGCCTTGGGGAGGCAAGTCTGGGAGCATTTTCTTGGCCTTAACCCACCACACACTCTCCCCCACTGGGCCTTGCTCGGAGATGGGGAGACACAGTTTCCTCCAGGAAAGTTGCATCTCAGGGAAAGCCAGGTTTTTAATTCTCTGTCTGTCATGCCCTGAGCCCTTGTCTCCCTCTCCAGCCACCGCTGCTTGACAGCTCCCCTTTATAAACACAAATCAGGGCCCTGTCTGCGGCCATCATGGACACCTCTCAGGTTCCTTCTCCCTCTGCACCTCGTCAGCCCACTCCCACTCAGCAGTCAGAGCCATACTTCGAAAACTCAGATCATGTCACTGAATGACCTTAGGGCACCCCTGGACTCCCCTCCCCTCCTTCTGGCTCTCCCCACCCTTACTCCACCCCAGCCACTATCCCCCACGGACACACCTGCAGGTCCCTCTGCCAGGAATACTGTTTCTACACACCCTGTGGCTCATCTGCAGAGAGACCTCCCCTGCCCTGAGCACCCCCACTTGAGCCCCACCTTCCCTACCCAACCCTGCCTCCTGTGCTCCCTCTGTCTACTCATCTACTTGCAACAAGCCATAAGGCTGTTTATTCTGTTCATGTTCTAGCACCCCCTGTTCCCACTTAGAAGTGAATTCTAAGACTCAGGGATTTTTGTCTGTTCTGTTGTTCAGTTATCCTAGACCTAAACCAGCAATAAGTATCGTTCCAGCAAATGAATTGCCAACACTTAGGAAATATGGAGTATCTGGAAATGTGCTGTTTCCAGCTCCTCAGACCACATGCATGTACAGATGTGCTTCAAGTCAGAGCTCTGCTGTGGGCTCCAACAATGGGTTCCTGTCTCATTTGGGGGCTCTGATCTTCCACTCGGACATCACCTGGTCCTAGTAGAAACCTGTTTCTGACACCTCATACTATGAACGACATTTTTAAGAACCTTAATTAATCCGTACAAAGCACAGGGCTCTACCTCACAGTTCCTTTCAGAGGGGAAACTCTAAAGTGAGTGAAGACCGGCACCCACACTGCTTACAGTTAAGCCTGGTGCCTATTGCTTGCTTTCTCTCCTCCTTGGACTATAGGAGATCAGGTACTTGGGAATTAAAGAAGAGTGTGTGTCCTCTCTCCTCAAACCTTAGCAGCTCTCCAGGGTCCTAACGACCCCCAGTGGGCTCTGGCCCCTCAGACCTGCTCTCCATCCCCCAGCCAAGAAGTACTCAACCCTGACTACCCTCCCTGCAGACTCCACTCATGGCCTCCTGCCAGTCCCTTCCTGAAAACACCTAGACCACTTTAGCCAGAGGCAACAGAACCAACAAGGTAAATGTTAGGTTTGGCCAGGGATGGTGGAAACGTCCCTGGTCTACCACATCAGGCTGACTTGTCAGTTTTAGCTGAGCAATTCCCATGCCCCGGCCGTCTGTATGCCCCAATGGTGAGGACTCTGGCCTCTCCACCTTCTAGGCTGCCTGTGTGCCCATGGCCTGCTGGCTGACTGGGAAGACCAGAGGACACGCACTACCCTGCCAGGATGAGACACTTTCAGAAAACCATAGAGACAGTTGGGAAGAGACGTGCTGTAGTACAAATCACCTTCCCACCATAAACAACCTCGGAGCATGTGTAATAGTGAACTCTAGTAAGATAACAAGGAAGCAATAAGGTTGTGCGTTTGTACATTTGTTTTAATATAATTTTCTTATTTTTTTAGTTTATATCATTTAAGTTTAATAATGGCTATGTTTAACCACTGGGCCTCAAAATTCCTGAAGATTGAACAACTCATTCTCAAAAGCTTACCACTCAATAAGAGCCCTGGGAGCCAAGGCTGACCAGAGCTCACTGGGTCACCTTTCTTGTCTGCCCCAACCCTTCAGGTATCCTGACACCTCCCTCCTGGAGAATGAGTGTCAGGTTGGGCTTCACAAGGCCAGGCTCTCCATTCCCAGAGGCTATACAGGCTCCTATGTTGTCTGTCCCCAAATTCAATTGGACGCCCCTTGTTCCCAAAGTCACCAGGTGGCTTCTTGCCATCACCCCTCAGGTTTCTCATTTTGCAGCACAAATCTATGAAGGGCAACACTGCAGCCCCCAGCTGGTCCTGGCCCCTGGACACTCAATCACCTAGTACGGGGTTCACATAACAAGTAGTGGCCCTGGTGTGCTGATGACGACAGGCACGGGCTTGAGGTCAGCAAGTGGTGGTTGCTCCCTGTGGAGGAGCTGAGGTCCAGAAGACAAGGTATGAGCTGTACCCTGAAAGGGGGGACACGTTCTGAGCCACACAAGGCCCTAGCCTGATTCAACAAGTTTCCTATATCTTAAAGTCAAGATTTTACTTAAGAATCTGGGTTTCTAACTTCTCTTGAAAGTCTAAGGCCCATCTGCTGACCCTTAAGTTTACTCCCTGAGGGTCCTGGCCTGCTAATCTCCAGCAGGCAATGTAGAGGGTGTCAGCCAGCGGGTGTCAGAACTCTCCTTGGTCTGAAGTCAAGGGAGGGGGAGGCTGTCCGGGGAACTGGACGAGCAGGAGCAGTCTCAGATGGTCCCAGGTTGGGATCGAGGCAGTGGTAGAGAGGGCGTCCAGAAGGCCCAACCCACCGGAGATTCAGGAAGATCACCCTGGAGCGACACAGAACAGGGGCTGTGTGAAGACACTTAGATGAAGTTCCAGAACACTACAGGGTCAGAGGTCACAAGAGCCGTTGCAAGGACAGAGAGAGTGCTATGTTGACCAGGAACTAAAACGCTCTGAATTCTGCCCACACGGGTGTGTGCTGACATGAAAACCCACCCAGCTGTGTTCCACCTCATTCGCTTGCTGAATGTGCCAGACTCAACCCAGAACATTAAAAAGGGAACAAGGAGAGACAGGAAGGGCAGAGGCCCTCAGTGAACCAGGATGCCTGGCTTCAGACCACTTGGATGTGTGGCTTAACCCAGTAAGCCTTTATTTCCTCGGGGCCATAAGAGAACCTGCTTAGAGCAGAGTCCAGCATGTGGCGACTGGCCCCTCGTCTGACTGGAGCAGCCGAGGGGCAGGGTGTGACAGGAGGCACTCTGCCAGGAGGGCGGGATGGGACGGGGTGGGGAGTCGAGGAGGGTCTCCCTTAGATGTCTTACTGCGAAGCACAAGTCCTCTTCGCTGTCCTCCTCCTGGGAGACAGGCTTTGGGGACCAAAGTACTCAGGTGACTCAAAACTTGAGGTTACTCAAAACAGGACACCTGGTCCTGAGGTCTCTGAGCACCTGGCCTTCCCCCAATTCTTACATCTCCGATGTGTGTTCTGGTCCTAGCCGGGGCTTTGTACACAGGGGGAGCTCAGTGAGTATCTGTGGGATGGACACACAGGTGATTAACACATTCATGTGCACACTCATAGACACGGGGCTCCTGAAAGCCAGGCACTCTTCTCAGAGCCCAACTCCTGTTGCATCATTCTTCTTCCCAGCATCCCATGGGGAAAACATCATCGACCCCATTTTATAGGTGGGGAGACTGAGGTCTGGAAGTTAGCCAATCTTCCTGAGGTCACAGAGCTGAGGGAAAGCAGATCAGCACCCTTATCCACCATGCGTGGGGGAAAAGGATGAAGAGTTCTGTGTCCCGGCCGTTAGCTGTGGAGGACTAGGTTGCTAAGCCACCAGCTCAAAGGTGAAGTAGACACAGTACAGTGGGTATGGGTGACCAGAGAGTCCTGCCCTCCCCTGCCAGGCATGTGCAGACGTCCAGGTAGCAGCTGGCTACAGGACCTGGAATTCAGACAGTCTGCCTTAGAGCTTCAAAGCTCACAGCCTTCCATGCAATCAACAAACACACAGGTTGTGAGGTGCTCGGGAGCAAAGTACTGCGCTAGCCATGAAAAAGCTATGCCTTCTGGCCTCATGGAGCTTGTGGTAGAGTGGGGAGACCATGAAACTGCACCTGCATGAAGTCAGAACCAAATGGAGTGTTGTAAGGATCAGTTTTGGCAGGTGTTCAGGACAGGCCTTCCAAAGATGATTAGAGGCTGAGACTCAAAGATGAGGAAGCCCTGGAATGAGTGCTGTAAAAGCAGAAGACAGAGCTTGTGCAAAGGCCCTGTGGTCTGTCACAGTGTGTGCTGAGGGTCCTTGGGAACTTGGAGAGGGATAGGCAGAGACGGGGTGGGACCAGGCCACCAGGTAAGCCTCATCCACCAATGGAGAGTGGTGGGTGGGATCAGATCTCCATGAGCCTTGTGCATCAATGCAGAATGTCAGGGTTAGGGTTAGGGTTAAGCTGCCTCCTGGTGAGAAGACTCCAGGGCAAGTAAGGTCTCCAGAGCTCATTCCTGCCTGTGACAGTAAAGGGTGGGAGCTGCAGAAAGCCTGAGAGGGGCTGGCAGGAGACAAAGAAGCATGGGGGCAGGAAAGGCTTGGCACCAGGCAACACTTCTTACAGGCCAGAAAACATGCAAGGTGGTGGGTGGTGTGACCTGGAGGCGCCTGCCTTTGGGAAGTGGCTGAGAAAATAGAGAAATTCATCCCAGGCAGGTGAGGGAAGAGCCCCATGGGGTTCATCTGAGCCTGGTTAGTGACCCTGGATAGCTGCCTGGGGTTCAGTTGGGGAGTCAATGTCCTGGGGAGGGTCTGGCCAGGGCCTCAGGGAGGATGTCAATGAACTGTTACTCTCGACTTGCTTTGTGACAACACAATGAATCCGTGTTCCCAAAACACTCAGCTTCTCAAGGCTGAGAAGGGAAGGCAGGTTGGTCAAAGCGTTACCTTTCCATTTTAATGCATTCACTCTTTCACTTAAGAATCTAGCCCAAGGCCAGCACCAAACAGTGAGGGGCAGCGATGTGGCCAAAGCTTGGAGGCTTTACCTTCCAGAAGGTTTCAGGGCAACTGGGTCAAGGAGCAGATAGCCAGGTGCTTAGATGAAACCCTGGGTGACGGTACTCTGTGGAGATGCTGTCAGGAGAGGTACCGCCAACCCGTGTCCCCCTGAGGCTCTATGATCAGTTGCATGTGTGCATGAGGGTGTTTTGTGTGACAGTTCACACCCAGGTGCTACTGTGGTCACACAGATGGGGGGAGGTGGCCACAGGCTCACCCGTGTGCCCCCCAGGTGCTGCTGTGGTCGGCTAACAAGGTGTTTGAGGAGCTGACAGACATCGAGAGGCAGTTCCACAAGGCCTTCTACACTGTGCGGGCCTATCTAAACTGTGACCGGTACTCGGTGGGCCTCCTGGACATGACCAAGGAGAAGGTGAGGTCCCACTGTCCCACAGACCTCCTGGCCGGGCTGGTCCTGCTCCAGCACTGACTCACTGACTCTCTCCCTTCTCTTCCCTACTCAGGAATTCTTTGACGTGTGGCCTGTGCTGATGGGAGAAGCCCAGCCATACTCAGGCCCACGCACGCCCGATGGCCGCGTGAGTCATGGTGGAGGGGGGACAGGTCCAATCCGCACACCTCGGTTTCCCTGGCACCAACTCCAGTCCCAGGGTGGGTCCAGCTTGACCCAGAGTGGGCGAGGGAGGGTTCCAGGAAGGGTGTGGGAAGGTGGGAACAGACAGTTTGGGGCTGGCTGGCTGCCTGACTGCTCTGGAAGGCAGTCTCTGAGTGCTTGTCCGGTGTCCCCCCTGACTCCAGCCCATGCTCTGGGACCAGTGGGGGACGGGTGCTGGGCTCCAGATACGGGTCGTCGGCCTGGTTGGAGTAACCAGCATCTATCCTGACTCGGGATCCTTTTGCTGCCCCACCCTTAAAATCACTGTAGCATCTCCCAAATGGGGCCCTGTGTACCTGTGTGTTCACACGTGTGTGCATGTGCATGACAGAGGCAGTGTGAAAAGTGCATGGGAGCACGGGCAGATATACCCGTGCCCCTTATTGTGTATCCAGTCTGACCATGCTTCAGTCTCCCCACCTGTTAACTGTGTCCTTCTCACAGGGTTGTGTAGTGTAGAGACGAGTCCCTGCACAAGGCTGGGTTATGACCATGACCTGCCACAGTTGTGTGAGTGTGTGTGTGTGTGTGTGTGTGTGTGCGTGCGCGTAGGTCTGGGTGGCTGTGTGCACCTGTGTGAAAGGGTATGGGACCTAGTTTGTGCGTGGGCTTGAGTGGGACACAGAAGAATGAAGACAAGTGTGTAATGTGCGTTCCGCGAGTGTCCGCGAAGGTCTCCGTGTGTGTGCATGGAGTGCATGTGTGCACCTGAGGGTTGTGTATAATAACTCTGGGTGTGGGACGTGCTGTGTATGCACATGCATGTGTTTGTCTGGGTGGGGCGCCTGGGTGCCTCCTCTCACATCTCAGGGAAGCTCCCGCTGGGGAGCTGGCCCAGGGAGCCCCCATGACTGCTGTGTCCATTTCGCAGGAAATCGTCTTCTACAAAGTCATCGACTATATCCTCCATGGCAAGGAGGACATCAAGGTCATCCCGTAAGTGCCAGGGGCGGGAGCACCCTCAGACCCATGCTGGGTTGGCTTTGGGGATTTATCCAATGGATTCAGCAGCCTTTGGTCCCTCGCACGGACCGTGGTGCTCCCTATGCTGTAGGGCAAGGCAGAAATGGGGAGGGGAAGGAGAACGGCTCGCCTATATGGGAGGAAATGAGTGAGGATGTGCAGAGCGAGGCACCAAGCATGTCCAGGGTGCACTTTCTGAGGCTCAGGTGAGCTGTCCGGGTGGCCCTGTCCGGGTGACCTTTGAGGCCTCAGATCTCATCCTGGGTCAACCAGCCACCCATGCAGGTGGGGTACCCAGAAGGCACACACAGGGGGGCAGGATAGGGGGGATATCCGTCCCAGTGGAAGCACAGCTAGGCGGAGGGCAGGGAGGGCTCCAAGCTAGAGAGACTGGGGAGAGGTGTTGGCCATTGCAGCCCTATAGCTGCATGGCCACGTGGCCCTACAACCCCATAAGCCTGTCAGGACCCCACCCTGCAGGTCCCATGAAGGGACTGGGATCCAGGTGCTAGGCCAGATAGGTGACTGACACTGAGCTCTGGGGCCTGGGTTGAAGTGCAGGGCCCCCAGTAGTGAAGGGGGCTGCTACAGGGTAAGTGGCCTCAGCAAAGGAAGAAGAGGGATAAAATGGTACAGACACCCCCAAACCTCACCCCTGGCCTCCTCCTACTCTCCCTGAGTCCACAACCTGCTAGCCTTCCCGCCCCACCTAGAGCTCAGAAAAGGGAATTAACATTAACATACACACTGTGCCAAAATCTACATGCATACATCTAACAGCCCATCCACCATCTGATCCTTTGTTCTCTCCCCCAGCACACCCCCAGCTGATCACTGGGCCCTGGCCAGTGGCCTTCCAACCTACGTGGCAGAAAGCGGCTTTGTGAGTCTGCCGAGGCTCTGCGCTCACCTGGGGCCCCAGCCCTTCCCACCAGCATGTGCAACCTCTACGAGCTCCCGGCTGCCCTGCTTCGCCTGCTTAGAGCTCATCAGGCTGGATAGTCTTTTTTAGAATCGTGTAGTACACTCGGCTGCTTCAGGTGAAATTGTTTTCCCGATCCTCTTTCAGATCTGTAACATCATGAATGCCCCCGCTGACGAAATGTTCGAATTTCAGGTATCTATCCATTCATTATAGAAAGTATGCTGTACTTAGGAAAGAAGGTATTGTGGTTCAGAAATCATGGGCTGAATTAGTTTTTGCTCCTTAAGAAAAAAACCTCAAAATCTCAGGAGCTAACAGCAGCAAATGTGCACTTCCCACGCTCAGGTCTGCGGGCTGGTGAGGCAGGGCCAGGCCACAGTCAGGTTTTCGCGTCTGCTCCTTGGGCCCTCCTCTGAGGACACATGACCAGAGTGGGCTCTTTTCTGGAGGAGGCCGAGAGTCGAGTGGGCCAGTGCAGTGGGCCTTTGTCTCTAAGGCCTCTTCCAGGAGCTGCCCAGCGCTCCTATTTCGCTGGCCGGGTATCAGTGGACTGAGAGATGGGAGTGGCTGCATAATCCGTGGGGCCCAGCAGAATGGAACGCGAGGCCCCGTGTTCGGCAGCTATTAAAAACTCTAAGAGCATGACAGCAGGGATTCAAGTGTGGGAGCCTTCTAAGGGAGGGATCCTGTGTGACCATAGAACTCACACCACGAGGCCACCCTGGTGGGCAAATAGCGTCACCCTTAGCTAGTGAGAAAAATCACAACACAAACCGTAGACGTAAGGGTCTCATGCATGGGGGGTGGGGGGCAAACAGACAGGAACAACAGCCCAGTCACCACAGTGTGAGGGAGAAGAAATGAGGTTCACGCTCATGGTGACAAGCCTGGGCCAGGGCCAGGCCCAGAGTAGCAGGCATCTCTGGACGCCTCTCCCTGCAGGAAGGGCCTCTGGATGACTCAGGGTGGACCATCAAGAATGTCCTCTCCATGCCCATCGTCAACAAAAAGGAGGAGATTGTGGGGGTCGCGACATTCTACAACAGGAAAGACGGGAAGCCCTTTGATGAGCAGGATGAAGTCCTCATGGAGGTAAACACCTATCCCAGGTGCAGCTCTCAGAGGTGACGCCTGAGTGATGGCATGGGACACAGCCATGTGGAGTCCCTCCCTATCTGCTTTAGCCCCGGACCAAGTGTGAGGCCCAAGAAGAGTGGGACAAGGGGGAGCTGTGAGGGCCCATTCCTGGAACCCCCTTCGGCCCCAGAGACCCCACTAGAAGCACTCGCTGCCCCAGAGTGACACCCCACACACCAGGACACAGGGCCTGGCCCGGCAGGGTGCTGACGCTGCTGCTCCGTCTGCAGTCCCTCACTCAGTTCCTGGGCTGGTCGGTGCTGAACACAGACACCTACGACAAGATGAACAAGCTGGAGAACCGCAAGGACATCGCGCAGGACATGGTTCTCTACCACGTGAGATGTGACAAGGACGAGATCCAGCTGATCCTGGTACTGCTCCCGCCAAGCCCCCGCCCCCTCCCTGCCCAGTAGGCAGTCAGCGCACCCCACTAGTCAGGGCATATCCTGTGGTCAGAGGGCCCAGCCGGTCCTGCAGTCCCACACGCTCTGCACGGCCAGGGGCAGTCCCCTGCCCTGGGTCCCCTGCACTGTGAGCAGTGTCCAGGGCCCTCCTGGTCATGCCGTCCGAGGGCTCCATCAGTGGTCCACGTGGACAGCATAGAACAGGGCCAGAGCGGCAGGGGAGACATGCAGGAAACGTGAGGCACCCCATATGCACTCTCACTAACCTCTGAGGCTAGAGGCTCCAGGTGTGGCTTCCCAAGGCAATTGTTGTCTTGCGCCAGAGATCACCTTGTCCTATAGTCATGAGGGCTGTAATGCTGTCACTTTGTCCCACACTTGTGAGGGGTGTAGCTGGCACTCTCTGTCTCAACACCTTTGTGTTCTCTCCTAGCCAACAAGGGAGCGCCTGGGGAAGGAGCCTGCTGACTGTGAGGAGGATGAGCTGGGGACAATCTTGGTCAGAATCTGACTCCCACCGCTCAGGTGGAGACTGGAGGGGCCTGAGGGTCGGGAGAGACTTCCTTACTCCTAGGCGACCAGAGCATGTCACCTCCTTTGCTGCTGTCTGCGTATCCCTATGCCTGGATCCGTGTGTGTGTCTGCACCATGTGTGTGCCTGCGATCTCTTTATGTGTGTGTTTTTGCATCTGTTTCCCTGACAACACCTCTGTTCTTGTTGTGGGGCCTTGGGTGGGGGCCAAAATGCAGGGCACGTGAGTGTCCCAGCCACAGCCAAAGCAACTGGAAGGGAGGATGTCACCACACACCTGGGGCATCTGAGGCTGGACAGAGGGTTCTGGGAGGAAAGAGAAAAGCTTGCCTCCCTCAGCCCCAAATTCCTCCCACAGAAGGAAGTGCTGCCGGGGCCCAACAAGTTCGACATCTATGAGTTCCACTTCTCTGATCTGGAGTGCACAGAGCTGGAGCTGGTCAAGTGCGGCATCCAGATGTACTACGAGCTGGGCGTGGTCCGAAAGTTCCAGATCCCTCAGGAGGTGGGGGGGAGGGTCGGGTCATGGTGACGAGTCCGAGATCCACTATGAGATTCGGGGGTCATGGTGAGGGGTCCTAGATCCACTATGAGGTTGGGGTTGTGCTGAAGGGTCCCAGATCCACTGGGAGGTGGGGGGTCATAGTGAGGGGACCCAGACCCACGGGGAGATGGGGGGTCAAGGTGAGGGGTCCTGTATCCACTATGAGATAGGGAATGGTCAGGGGTCTCAAATCCACTAGAAGGTGGGGGAGTTGTGGTGAGAGGTTCCAGATCCAGTAGGAGGTAGAATTTCGACATGGTCGGAGGCCCCGAATCCCACAAGAGGTGGGAGAGATGTGATCAGAGGTGCTAGGTCCCATAGGAAGTTTGGCCACATGTTCATTACAGAATACAGAAATACATTACAGAATACAGCAGGTATGCCTAGAAGAAATCGCCAGATGAATGTATCCATGGATAGACAGATGGATGGAATGTCTGATAAATACTTGTTCCCAGCAATTTGATCATTAAGTGCCTCGTTGGGCAATAGCCGTGCTCTGGCATGGGGCGGAGAGGAGGAAACAGAAGAAGCCATCAGCTGTGCAGGAAGCACAGACCCCTCAGTCTGCACACAGAGAGCCCCCAGAGGTCACCCCAGGGAGGAGGCGCCCTGAGCTCTGCTGCTTTCCTGTAGTTTTCTACCACCGCGTTTCCACCTTCCTTCCTCATGCCTCCCTGAGAACAGGTGCAACTGGCTGGCATTTTCAAAAGAAATTTTACTAAATGCTAAAAGAAAACACAGAAGAAAAAGGTGTAGAAATCATTTACAGAAGTTTTTAATTTAAGAGTCATTTTCCGACACTAGAAATCTCAGTGGAAGCAGTAAGGGGCCCTCTTGGCCCACATTCTGTTGTCCAGAGATAACTGCCCTGCAAGAAAAGGCTCACATGCCTGCTGTCTGTCCCTTGATCCCTGGACCTCGAGCCACCATTCTATTTCTGCATCACCCATACCAAGTACCCACAAACATTGCCGCATCCAAACGCACATGCACAAAACAGAACTTTTCTTCTGAAACTTCCCATAGCCCTTGCCTGGGGTCCTCTTCCCAGTTTGGGGCTGGGCAATCAGATGGAGGCCCTGGAAGCTCCAGGAATGCTGGGACTATTCTTAGCTTTGACTCTGGCCCCCACAGACTGCCGGCCATCCCTCATGCACCCTGCAGTGACAAGCAAGGCCCCTCCCACCCAAGAAAGTCGTAAGGGGCCGGAAGTGTGAATCGTTGGGACAGAAAGGGTCGTGGAGGCCTAGGGTACAGGATGTGGGGTGACAGGAATGAGCAGAGCTTTCCCACCAAGCTGTTAGTCTGTGAATGCTTTGGTGGGACTCACGTTCAGTGTCCAGAGCCCGTGTTTCTCTTGGCTTCCTGTAGGTCCTGGTGCGGTTTCTGTTTTCCGTGAGCAAAGGGTACCGGAGAATCACCTACCACAACTGGCGCCACGGTTTCAATGTGGCCCAGACTATGTTTACTCTACTCATGGTGTGTGAGCCCTCGGGGCCAGGACAGATGCCTCCCTATTATCCCTCCCATCTGGTCAGGGTCATACAGCCCCTCCTGGTTCCCAGGGCCGTGCCGTAGGTGCTGGGAGGTGGGGGTTCTTCGGAGTGGGAGGTGGGGGCCTTCAAGGGCAGAGGATAGAGGAGGTGGATCCCCCTCCAACTGGTGTGCACCCCCAGCCCCGGAAGTAGATACAGGGCCCTGAGTCTGAGGAGGGACCAGGTCCCTCCCCATCCTGCTTGCCCCCCACCCCCACCCCCCCCCAGCAGGGAAAGGAGGGCGGGCCAGGGGGCTGGTAGAGCTGCAGAACTGTAGGTGCCTGTCTCCTCAGACGGGCAAACTGAAGAGCTACTACACAGACCTGGAGGCCTTCGCCATGGTGACCGCTGGCCTGTGCCACGACATCGACCACCGTGGCACCAACAACCTGTACCAGATGAAGTAGGCGGCTCACTTGGGTGCCCTGGTGGCTGAACAAAGAATCTGACCGGGGTCCCAAGGGAGGGACCTGCCTAGAGCTGGCTGAGGGGCAGGGAGCGGAAGTATAGGAAGTCGAGAAGCCACAACCAGCCACTCTGAGAGCTTTTGACCAAAGTTTTACTTTAGTAAAATCTCTGTAACAGATCCCAGAATCCCTTAGCCAAGCTCCATGGCTCCTCGATTTTGGAACGGCATCACCTGGAGTTCGGGAAGTTCCTGCTCTCAGAGGAGGTTCGTGTTCCATTACTCACTCAGGGTATTTCTTGCTGACTCACCATCACCTGCACCCCTGCACCTCCCACACCTGGTCTGGCGGGGGCTGGAGGAGGGTCATTGGCGATGGGTTAGATTCAAGCCTGGAAATGCGCCCACCGCAGGTGGGGTGAGCTCAGCCCTCAGGCCGTGGCGGGGAGGGCCACTGCTTGAGGTCAGCTTGCGAGGCCACCTGGGTCTGGTGCCCACGACCCAAGGGTAAGAGCAGGCCAGCAACGTGCAAGAGACAGGCGGAGGGCTCCTGGGAGGGGGAGGGGACACGCAGACCGCATCTACGACCTGAGCCTCTCCCGCAGACCCTGAACATCTACCAGAACCTGAACCGGCGGCAGCATGAGCACGTGATCCATCTGATGGACATCGCCATCATCGCCACGGATCTGGCGCTCTATTTCAAGTGAGTGCCTCCCCACCCGCCCTCCCTGGGGGGAGGCAGGACGGGAGCCCTGCTTGGGGGCGTAAGTCAAGGGCTCTGGGAAGACCCGAAGGGACCCCTAGGAGGCAGTCTTGGCTCAGGGGTGGGGTGAGGGGCTGGGGCTTCCGGAAGACCCATGCCAGTCCAGCACCCCGCAAGGTCTGGGCTCTCTGCCTCAGTTTCTCTCCGAGGAGGGTGCATGGGGCTAGGATCAAGGACAATACAGGAGGCTAGGATCAAGGACAACACAGGAGGAGTCCTCCGTGGGGCGAGGGGGTGGGGGTCGATTCTCTCTCTTTGTTCTTGGGGTCAGGAAGAGGACGATGTTCCAGAAGATTGTGGATGAGTCTAAGAACTATGAGGACAAGAAGAGCTGGGTGGAGTACCTGTCCCTGGAGACGACGCGGAAGGAGATAGTCATGTGAGCAGTGGGGGAGACAGAGCTATCCCTGCCGTGGTTAATCCTCAAACCTCCCCAAAGATAGCAGACCCCAGGCCCCCCACTGATCTGCAACAAGAGCATCTCACCTCGAAATGGCTTTGACGCGTCAAAATAAATGCTCCATCTTACTTGTTCCCCTTTTTCCGGGAGGACAGTACAGGATTTGGGGTTTGTGGATTTGGCGATACTTTACTTTATGAACCTCCACCGATGCTTCTACAAAATGGAGACTCAGAACTACAGCCCTCCCCCAGGCCTATCTCAGAGATCCACCAAGGAAAAATGTGTAAATCACAGGCACTTAGAAGCTGCCTTATAAATATTTGTAGATTTTAGTTTGTGGTCGCAAGAAGGAGGGAGAGGTGGAGTATAAGGGGTGGGTGGGCTGCAGTGTGTGTGTACAGTAAGATACCTACTACTGGAAGACTCTGGAGCTTGGACCTGTGCCCAGAGGTGGAGGTGGAGGTGAGGGAGGGAGGCCACCCTGGGCATGCCTGGAGCTCCATCTGCCCGCAGGGCCATGATGATGACGGCGTGTGACCTGTCTGCCATCACCAAGCCCTGGGAAGTCCAAAGCAAGGTCAGAAGTCATGCGGGCCCCTACCTCTTGTCAGTGCCTTTTGGGATTGCATCTAAGGGAAGCCTGAGATGGGGGGACAGAACCTTCATTTGCAAGTAGCACTGAGGGCTGCCACCTTGTTCTGGGGATGGGCCAGCAGCTGCCATATTGGAAAGTGTCAATGTGCTCCCTGTGCATTAGGCCCAGCCTAAAGAATGGGGATCTTAGAGAGTCTGGGGCAGAGAAGACTGAGGGCACAGAGGCTCCAGGCAAGAGTATCCTTGGTCATTTTCTGACCAATCACTAAGTTCCACAGGATGACTGCCTTTTATATACCTTTCAGGTAGCTCTGCTGGTGGCAGCTGAGTTCTGGGAACAAGGTGACTTGGAAAGGACAGTTCTGGATCAGCAGCCCATTGTGAGTGTGAATTCTAGAATCTTCCACCCCCATTGTGGTCCTTGGGAAATTCAGGCCTCACTTGGTGAAAACAGGGGACCCCCAGTGATTTGAGGGTCCCGGGACCTCAGTCTCACTTTGTGGGGTCATGTGACATGAGCTGAGTGTGGAATTAGGTGACTCAGGAAATGGGTAAAGTTGTAGAAATAATAAAGTTTGGATAAAGCTGTGATGCCCATGCAGAGATGGAAAGCCATTGTCAAAACTGGTAGAAGCAGGCTATGGCCCATAATCCAGAGCCTCCATGCCCAGGCAGCTCTACAGTGAACCTCAGCCAGGCTGTGAGGTACTTCATGAAGGCCTTCACTGGGGAGAGTACAGTGCCAGAGAAAGCCAGTGGCTGGAGTTCAGGGGCCCATACCATAGTAGATGGACAATGCTGAGATCTTCAGGTAGGCGATGTGGGGCCAGGAATGTGCTGCTAGACTACAATGGTACCTGCATAGGAACCAAGGGTATGAGTACAGCGTAGTGTTGCCCAAAAGGCATGTGGAAGAGATGGACCTCAACTCCAGTCAATGAATAGCTGTCTCAACCCTATGGGGTTGACAAGGCTTCGGGACCAGGTACAGACTTACAGGAAAGGGTGTCCTGACCAACCAGCCAAGTCCCTTGGGCCCAGGCCTCTAGGTCCTGCATAGCTCACCCTTGCTACATGGAGCTCCAGACAGTGGGTAGCTACAAAGAACAGACTAGCAAGGGCCAACTCAGGCGGTCTGGAGTATGTGGACAGCATGGACAGCCCCTCCAAGGGCATCTGGGTTTTGCCCCACAGGGGTCTCTGGTCAGGTCTTGAGTCGGCACCATGGATAGCTCCCAGGGGACTGGGGGCAGGACTCAGGGGACATGGACTGGGGAGCACCATGGTGGACTTAGCCCTGGAACTATTAGATGGCTCAGAGGGGAGAGGGGTGTCCTGGCTGTCTCCTTTCAAAGGCCAGCATCTATCAAGGCAGGCAAGGCCCCAAGGCCAGAGGCTTCACCTTCATCCCATGGACGCTGCTTAATCTGTGTTTCTGTGGACACGTTCATCCAAGCTGGGGTGGGGCTGAGTGAGTCCTGTGGGCTCAGAGGAGGTGTCTCTGCTTCCCACCCCTCAAGCCAATGATGGACCGGAACAAGGCAGCCGAACTCCCCAAACTACAAGTTGGCTTCATCGACTTTGTATGCACATTCGTGTACAAGGTGAGCAGGGCGTTGCAGGGCCCGGCTAGGTTCACAGGAGGAGGAGGGGGCTGGTGTGGTTTCACCCAGTGGCCTGACCCACTATAGCCCCCATCTCCTCATACTTGCACTTAAAATCTGAAATCCTCAGTGTCACCCCAAGGAGAACTTTCCCACCTTCACCTAGCCAGGCCCTCAGGAGCACTTCATGCTCACCCACCAGCTTCTTCCCTTTAGAGGGTCCTCTAGCTCACCATGAAGTCTCACTTCAAATGTGCTTTCCCAGACCCCATCTAAGGCTCCCCCACTTGTAGCCTGCATGTTATTTTCAGGGCACTGAGTGAGTTTATCTGTGGGTGCATTTGGTCAGTGCCTGTGAACCCAGGAGGACAGGGACGGGTCCACCTGTCACAGCTGGAAATTCCTTGCCCAGCGAACACATGTTGCACAACTGACAAGTGAGAGTGGGACACTGTGCTGAGGTCATGCGCTGTGATGTCACTGGTCAGGGAGTGTGTGGGGGGGGACTCTGACTGCAGAGCTCCTCCCAAGTGATGCCCAGCATGCCCATGGACTCCACTCCATCTGGTCCTGGGGGCTGCAGGGGCCCACACTCTGAGGAGGAGGTTGTCTGGTTCTGAGTAAAGTCACCCCTGGCCAGACCAGTCTCACCCCCTACTTTGACCCCCACAGCACCTGTGCTTCCCTTTACTGAAACAGCAGCTCCCTTTGCTGCCCCCTCAGTGGGGCTCTAAGTCCTGGGAAGGAAGGTAGGACCAGTATGTACGTCCCAGTCCTGAAGGTCACAGGTCACAGCCCCACTACAGTGCTCCTCTCCCACTGCCTTCCCCAAGTCCATCCACACGTTCCACGGGTTGTGTGTATGCGTGTGCTCACATGCGTACGTGGGTGATGTGTGCATGAGAGACTAGAGAAGGAGCCACGGGACTTGCATGTCTGCCTGAGCCTTCTCACTTCCTCTGCCAAGGGACTCCCTTTCTGCCATTGTTATTTTCTACTTTATTCTTGAGGGCCTCGTCTGTGCCATAGCACTCATAGTGCCAGCAAGGGCCAAGACGTGGGGAAACCACCTGCCCCAGCGGCCCAGGAACAGTCAGGAGGTGTGGTCCAACTTCCTGATTCCCTGTCCAGGAGTTTTCCCGTTTCCATGAGGAGATCCTGCCCATGTTCGACCGACTACAGAACAACAGGAAGGAGTGGAAGGCCCTGGCTGATGAGTATGAGGCCAGAGTGAAGGCCCTGGAGGAGGAGAAGCAGCAGCAGGAGGAGAGGACAACAGCCAAGAAAGGTCTGGGCTGCAGGGGCGGGCATTTGATTAGTCCCCACATTGAAGTGTATGAAGAGACGGAGTTAAACACCAGAGTCAAGCTTCAAGAAAAGGCAGATGTCGGACAGCACTGTGGCTGGTGTGCTCTGGTTCCTCACTGCAGAAGCGACCATCCCTCTGGATTGGCCCTGCTCAGGCAGTGCACCCAACACTCCCAGACTAGAAGGTCTCCTCGTGTACCTAGCCAGGAATTCTCATTTCTCTAATGAAGTAACTAACTGAATGTTACTTCCTTTGTGAAGGAGAGGAAATCCCCGGCAAACATCGTGACCTCTCAACAGGTCTTTCTTCCACTCTCAGGCAGCGGTTTCCTCCTAATTAACTCAGAAAATCTACCTATATTTCCATGCTACCCTCAGAAACAAAACAGAAGACCCTAAAAAAATTAAGTGAGCTAACAGAGTCAAGGGTGCATGGCACCCTTCCCTGTACTGAACACTTCCTTACCTGTTCACCCACCTTGTGGGGATGTGGCTTCATGGTAACAAGTCAGCAACGCCCCCAAGATGGAATCCCTGATGTTGTTGCCTTGCTATTTGCCTATGCTTGGCCACCTCAGCTCTGGGACTTTGTTGCTATTTCCTGCTATGGGGAGGGAACCATTGTAAACAAGACTCTTTCAGGGTTGGGAGGGGGCAGAACTGAAAGTGTCACAAGAGCTAAGATAAGAAAGGCTGAGCCCTGGCTAGGCTAATCGGCTTAGGCTGACCGAAGCTCCCACGCTCTGCCCTTCCTCCTGATGGGCCGGTAGAGGACACAGGGCAGAAGGGAAGGAGCAGGACCAGTTCTCACTCACCATCTTTTCTCTTTCAGGGGGCACCGAGATTTGCAATGGCGGCCCCCCACCCAAGTCTTCAACCTGCTGCATCCTGTGAGCTGCCCAGTGTGTTCCGATGGCTCTTTCATCCCATACGCCTGCTGGGACTCCACCTCTAACCATTTGTTACAGGTTAGGAAGCCCAACGAAGTGACTGAAGACAATCTTGGATATTTTGAATTTTTTTTAAGGCTTGTGTTTTTATAAATGAAAGTCAACTATGAATAATTTAAACACTTTAGCCTACCTTACACTCATCCATCTTCTGGGTACACAGCAACACCAGAGACCTTTGGAAAGGGTCTGTGAACTGTGTCTGAAAGCATTGGGTGAGAACACTCACAACTGCACGTTTATGTGTATATATGGGTAAATAAGATATGTAGATGTTATCGCCACCCAGCTTAAGGGAAAATAGGACCAGAAATTCAGAATACAATAAAAACAAAACACATTACCCTTGTTTTAATTCTGCAGAAATTATGGTGGAGGGCACATCACGTATGACCCATTGGAAAATTCTGCCAGAAAGCTCAAGGCCATGAGCGAAACAGTGATGAGACGCAAGTGACCTGTGCACAAATACGTGTAACAGCCCTCTGCAGAGAGGTGCCCGACAGACCCTGAGGTCGGGGGACACACTGCCCGCCGATGGTCTGCCCAAGTCCTGTATGAGTGAGGGTTCCCCCAATGTTTATGAATTGCCACAGCCACACCCAAACAGAACACTACTCCCATTTGAAATGGGTAGTAATTATCTGGTAGAAATTAAGGACTTTTAACTTGAAGTCCTTATAATGTAAACTCCAAAGCATTTGTTCCCTGGACACTAGACACTTAACAACACAATAAAACTCTCAGCTGCAGGTTGAGACCAGTTGCAGTAAGGCCGATTCAGGCGCCACCCAAGGCCCCTCCTGGAGCTCCAGCACAAACAGGGAGCACTCCGCCACCAAGCCATCCAGTCACAGGATGGAGGTAGTTTCCATCTCGGCAGTGACGCCTGGTGACAGCCTGTGATTAGGGCCAGGTGCACCTCCAGAGGGACTCAGCACCAGCTGGCCACACTAGAACAGATCTCACAGATTCAGAACTCAGGTAGGCTCACTCAAACCTCACCTTAACTAAAACCAAGGCTTTAAAGTGTTTATGTGCTTCTCGCTTTCTCCTCATATTTGCAAATGAATTTGTTTTACCAATGAAATTTGGGCTCAAAGCCCAGGGAAATCTGCTCAAGTCCTGGAGCTGGGAAATAGCAATACTCCAATGCCAGGCCTCGGAGGTCGGAAGGGGCACAGCCAGGAGGGGACAAACCTGGCCATCAGCTCACCAAGGGCCCAAGCCCGATAAAGAGCTTATGCAGCACCCCGGCAGGGTCCTCGGAAGGCCATGCACCTTCCTTAGGGCCGAGGGGAGGGTTCCTGACAGGGAGATGGAGATCCAGGTCCCATCCTGACACTTGCACAGCCCACCCAACAGCCTGGGCTAGGGCTTAGTAAAGACCGAGCGGCACCCACAGCACCCAAGCTGGCTGTGTCTCTACTATAAACTGCTCCCTGTGGGGCTCCCCACCCGGACACCCCAGGGAACAAGAGAAGGCATTTCGGTGTTTCCTGCTCATTTGTGCACTGCATCCGGGTCTGTGATGGCTGGCAGTTCTTCCGAAACCCCCTCCCATCCCACCGCACATAAACTGAGGATGGTGTACAAGTGCTGAGCTCGAGTCCAGAAATGAGACAACTGAGGACAGCCCAGGAGAGCATCACACAACACGGAAAACTTTATTCATCCACACTGTTCCAGAGAGAGGCAGGCTCACTTTAGTATGCTGTCATCTTGGGCTAAAAAGTTCAAAGGAAAACATACATGTTATTACACGCTCAGGCAATCCAGAAAGACAATCTCGGACTCTCAGGGCTCAGCATTACCCAGTGTCTAGTCACAGTGGAGCCCGACTGTGCTCTGCTTAAAGCCTTGTTCTTGGTCTTCCTTGTCCCTGCATGTCCTGACTGGAACCTGCCACAGCAGTCAGTGGGATAAGTGTGCCTGGTTCCGGTCCTGTGGGCCCCTCTGAGGTGGCACCACCAATTCACATTCCCAGACGACTAACCTCTAAGGCGTAGGGACTGAGCCTCACCAAAGGCAAGATGTCATCACGTCCCCCAACATCCATGACTCTGCTCCATCTCCCCACACCCCCCAGAGGGCCCACTGGGCCAGCGCTGGATGAAAAGAGGGAGCTTCTGCCCTCTGTGGTGGGCTCGCTTGAGGCAGCACCCAGATGTTTCTAAAATCAGAGCAGAGGACAAATCTGTAATTTGAGTACCTTCTGCCAGTTCTCTCTCAATCCGTTTCCGTTCGTCCTGCTTCTTCTTCTCCTCAGCTGCTATTCTCCTTTCCTCTTCTGCCCGAGGTTTCAGGTAGCCTGTTGAAGGAAAGTGGGAAGGTGGGGCGGTACTTTCAATTTCCTCGCTGAAACGCTGTCTAAAAGGTCTCGGGTGCCCTGTGAATGCCAGATGCAGCGGGTTTCCACTCCTTTACTTCGTACAAGGCCTGACGTTCCCAGCTCAGCAGACGGTAGCTGCAGGGTCCCCGCTGCTGCCCGGCACATACTTCGCCCGGTCCTTGAGGCCACCAGAGGCTGCCCCGCGTCGGACCGCTGCACTCCTCCAACACCCACTTGGCACCACAGCTTTCAACCAGAACTAACCGTTTTCCTGTTCCCCTGGGACTGCCCTGCACCAGGATGCACTTTGGGTCCTGACCGCCTTAGCTAAACCCAAATCAACCCACCACCTGCCGCGTCAGCTCCGGGGTCAAGCTCGCTCGGTTTCTGGGTCTGGCGCCTCCCACCCTGCCCCCTTTCTCGCTCTTCGCTGGGGTTTTAGTAGACGGCCCTGGGGAGCCCCAACAGTCTTTGAGAAGCCCCAGGGCCCCCTGTGCCGTCGGCCGAGACTGCGGCTCGGCCGCCCGCGGTCACTCACTGTAGCGCTTGGCTCCGTAGGCCACGCCGAGGAACAGGGCGGAGTAGCGGCCAAGCTGCGGGGAAAGGGCCGCCAGAGGCGGGGTCAGGGTCTGGTGGCGGGCGGGGAGGGGGGGGTCCCAGCCCGCGGGGTCGGAGGGCCAGGGATCACAGCCTCGGGGTCCGAGGCGCAGGGCGGGGGTCCGGGGAGCGCGGGGAAGGGGGGAGAGGGAGGGTCGCACCCGCGGGAGCGCGGGTCCAGGGTTCCCTGAGGTCGCGCACGCGGTGCCCACACGGAGCCGAACACGCGGCGACGGCCGCAAAGCCTGGTCACCTTGATGAGCGGAGAGACCTGCACCGGCGGCACCATCTTGTCGGTAACCTTCACGCCGGAAGCACAATCAGAGGAGGACGCTGCAAGGGCTCGGAAAGACGCGGAGACGTAGAAGCGTACCAAGGCAAGCGCATGCGCTGTTGGCGACGAGCAAGAGCACCGCTGCGCCCCCTGGTGGACGGAGGTGGAATGGCGTGTGCTCCCACGGAGCGTGGACATCACCCGGCGCGCCGGTCGCGACTAGCTGCGCATGCGCGGCAGCCGATGAAGCGGGTTCTGGCTTGGCGAGGTGGGTGGTTTTGCCCTGGGTGTTGGGCGCCGGCCTCCCACCACTTCTCCCGCAGCCCCTAACGTTGTCAGGCCAGGTTGAGGAACAATAGAGTCCGCCCATTGTATGTCCAAATATTTGAAAAACTACAAGTTAAACTCACCAAGTGTAAAGTAGATTGCACTGTATCATCCTGCTTTGCCGGGGTTCTCCCGTCAGGGTTGGAAAGTCGGGGAAGGAGCCCCCCACCGCCCCAGCCAGGCGGCTGGAGTATGGCCTGCAGCCACGCCCAGGCCTGTCCAGGCCCGTGGCCTCCCCAGGCCAGCCTCCAGGACCAACTGGGAGGGGGTCTGGGCCCAGAAAGGGGTTCGAGGTTTTGGACAGGGAATACCAGGTCTAGATACTAAGGGACCTGAGTACCGACCCCCTGGCCCCCAGGCCCCTCACCCTGTTTGGGGTGACAGGGGCCACGGCCAGCCCCTCTGGACTCAAGCCAGGCTGATTATGATGGCCTCAGAACCTCCTGCTGGGATGACACTGCCTTGGGAGCCCCTTCCAGCCACCCCCAACCCCAGTCCCAGTCCCCAGTCCCCCTCCTCCCCCCAGCAGAGCAGAGTGTCCTCACCTGTGCTGGAGCTTCTCCAGCACAGGGAGTTGGGATCTTCCTGGGAGCTAGCAGACCTGCTCCCTGACTGCTGCCCTCTGGATCCTGGAGGTCCAAGCTCCAAGGTCCACCTCAGTCAGGGCCTCTGGGACCACGGAGCCCCCAAATGGGCCCTCATTCTCCCACTTCTCCTGCTCATAGTGGGAAGGGGCAGGGGGTAAACCTGACAGTTACTCTGTCCCCCTCAGAGTAGCTGGTCTCCCTCACTTCTGTGGTTAGCCCTGGTGAAGACATGACAGGTCAGCTGCAGCTGTGCAGAAACTGCCCAAAGATCGGGCACAGCCTCCCAACTGTGCTGGCTGTGCTGATACATGGTTCCCAAGACAACCAGGTAGGGTGGGAGCTGGCAGGAGGACCACCTTATCCCCTTGGGCCCTGCAAGGATCCAGGCAGAAGCTCCCTGAGAACCAGAGCTTGGGGCTCACTATGGGCCCAATACGCCAGAGGGAGCCCAGGTTTCCTTACTTTTCAAAACCCTTCTGTTTCCAAAGACAACTTAACTCTAAATCTAAAGAGAATGGAATGCAGAGGCTAAAACTCCAGGACACAAAGCAGGTGCTCAGTAAATCTGCATGCAGGGAGGCCCTTCTGGCTGCCTCCAGGGTCCTGGGTAGAGCCTGCTCTCTGTGCAGCTTGCCCTGGAGGCCTGGCTCTGGACTCCAGCTGAGGAATTGGAAAATCCCCTGCACTGTTTCCTGGGCTGGGGATGCGAATAAGGAGGCCCATTCTAAAGGGTCACCAGGCTCTTCTCTAAGGACTCTTGAGACCTCTGCCTGATGCCTCCACTGGTGCTTCTGCCGGGCCTGGGGTGGGGGGAAGGCCTTCCCAAGCCCCCTCGTTGCTCCCTGAGGAGACTGTAAGCACATGTTGACCCAACGAGGCACAAAATAAACCTCTTTCACCAACATGCCATGCAGCAATGCTGATGCACGCCCTACCCCCTTGACTAGCTGGGCAGATGACCTCAGGTGACAAGTGTGTTTTCCCTTCCCTGGATTTTAAAATAAACAGGACTCCTCAGCAACTCCTGCTTCCAGAATCAAAAATAAATGTCTCTTGGACTGAAAATGAGGCCAGAGTGCCGATAGGGACCACATTCCAGTAGCTTCCTGTGGGGCGGGGAAGACAGGGAGGGGACCAGTGGAGGGCACACACAGGCACACATGCCCATATGTACATAGCTGCCCAGGGAAGACCACTAAAGCTGAGAGAGACTTACTTTGGCCCAGGGCCCTTCCTGAAGGCTGAGGGGGCTCCCACCGGGCTCAGAACACTGGGACTGCCTGCTGACGCCCCTGCACCTGTCAGGGCCAGCTGTCCATGTTGAATCCCGATATTCTCCCAGGAGCCAGCCTCCCGGCTATCTTTAGTGCTGCCAGCCCAGGAAAGCTCCCCAGGGGTTCTGCCTGTGTCTTCTGGCCTTCTCCACATCAGGAGTCTTCTGAATACAGATCCCACAGGCCTTCCCTTCTCGTTGTGGTGGTCCCCACTCCTGCAGCCCTGCTAGGGTCTCCCCAGGCATCACAGTCAGACCCTGCCCAGCTGAGAGTGCAGCCCTGCCTGGATCGCCCACATTAGTCACAGGCTGTCCCTCTAGGAGTCCTCCAGGCAGAACCCCAGGGAGCCCCCAAGTCCCCCAAGGCATGTCACCCCTCCCCAGGTTCTGCAAGGTGTCTGTTGTCTCATACTCAGTGTAGACCAACAGTGAGCTGACCACAGGATCACCTGAGGGGTGTCATGTGACGGAAGGTGTGTGCCTCAGGGGGCAAGACCCCTGCTACAGTGGCACTCACATGTGATGTGGTTCCCAGACACACCTGCGGACTGGCTACAGCTGATGCCTCCCTACCAGGTGCAGGCACAAGGGGCTCTGAGGGCTTGTTCTGCAAGTGTGGAACTGTCCTGCCTGCCCACTTCATTCTACCACCAAGACCCTCCTCCTGCTCAGCCTACAGACCCCCCCGCATCCTTTCCCACCCCTAACCTGCACTCCTCTCAACCCAGGACCAGGACGTCCAGCCCCTGACTCTGTAGTGACCTCTGAAATCTGGCACCATTCGCAGGCACCTAGGCCAGGTGCCCTCCCCAGATTCCGCCTGCTGGGACACAACGTAGTGGGGAAACCTGCCTGAGTGCTGGCCCAGGGCCCAGTCCATCTGGATGGCCCTTTGTCCCAGAAATGCTATCTGGGACTGTGTGCCAGGCAGCGAGTTCCCTGCCATGGGGTCATGGCCCTGGGACTTTTCTGCCACCGAGGCAGAGAGGTGAGGAGGGTGCACACAACATGCTCGAGGAATGCTTGGTGACCAGCCCCCAAGGCCACTCACAGTAACTTTGTGCAGTCTGGGAAAGGTGCTCCTTCCTCTAGCTCCTACAGCTCCCGGGTCTTTGGTCCACATGTAGGTGGCCTTGGAGATGTACAGAAAACAGGAAAACAAAAACTTCTGGGTGAGAGGCAGTGGGGAGGTGCCTGGAAGCCTGGGGGCCCTGCCCGGCAGGGCAGGATGGGCATCTGAGTCACCCGCCAGCTACCAAAGCTCACTCTGCAGTTGTCGAGTCCCCAGGGTGGCCCTGGGCCTGCCCTTGTAGGGAGCGGCAGCCGGAGTCCGAGCTGTCCTGGGGGACTGGGTAGGAGCTTAAGACAGGCGACCTGCGCAGGGAGGGCACAGACCATTACATCAGGCAGACCTAGGCATGGTAAGTGTGGCCTGCAGGCCACTGGGGCAGGAGCGAGTGTGAGTGTGCATGTGTTTGTGTACAGTGTGCATTTGTGACTGTGTGTACACTTGTGTCACCTGCATGAGCACGTGTGCACACGAGTTGAGTTTGTTTACATGTGTGCAGGTGTGTGGAGTGGGGAGGAAATCTGCTCCATGCCCGTCACAATGACGGTCTGGGGCTGAGAGACGGAGGGCCCCGGCCTTCACACTGGGAGGATCCCTAGAGCAGGCCCACTCGCCTGCTGGCCACCTGCACAATCCATCTGCTCCTTGGATATTCAGGCCCAGCTGGCTTCTGGCTGGATGGCGGACTGAGCAGGGCAAAGTTCAAGATGAGCCCTAGGTGCTGTGCTGTCAGGGCCTTGTCAGGGCTCCTTACACCCACACCAAGCGCCTGCAGCCACCCCAGCCCAGGGCCCCAGGCTTGGGGTCCCCCTGGAGCCCCTAGTGCTATAGTCCACGTGTCCTCTGCATTGTCCTCCAAAATGCCAGCCTGGAGACCCTCAGCCTTGCTGTTCTCATATTAGGCAAGCAGGAAGACCAAGAAGAAGGAAGGGGGGGGGCTTCGGGCCCAAAGAGCATCATCCAACGTCTTTTCCAACTTTGAGCAGACCCAGATCCAGGAGTTCAAGGAGGTGAGGCTTTGCTCTTGTCCCACGTCCCCTCCACCCAGAAGCTCCTGACTGGGGGCCCCCCTGGGAATTGTAATGCAGGTGACCCAAAGACCCTACGTGAGCCTCATTCCAGAGGCAATGAGAGTAGACGCCTGTCCTAACATGGCATGGCTGGCCTGGCAACCTAGTGACCCTGGCTTCGGTTTCAGGCATTCACACTAATGGATCAGAACCGAGATGGCTTCATTGACAAGGAGGATCTGAAGGACACCTATGCCTCCCTGGGTATGTGCCATGGGGCAGAACCCCGCCACAACCCACCTCAGAATGTCCTCCAGTCCTGGAGAGCCTTGCCCTACACGTGGGCCTTACAGCCTGACCTGACATCCCACATCCCATGGGCCGTGAGGAGATGGGCCGGGTCTACCCTGGGGGAGAACTCCCTCTCTGGTTTGGTCAGGGCATCACTAGAGGCCCAAGCATGGGCATCGTGGATGGGGAGGTTGGACCTAAGCTCCAGGGAAGGGCTAACCTCCCAGAGGGACACCACAGCATGGGGAGGCTCGCCCTCCTGCCCCCAGGCATGCTAAGGGGGCCCAGAAACAGACCCGGGAGAGGACATGGAAGCCAACTTACGCTCCTCTGAAGAGCTAAAGCCTGGCCCTTTCTCCCTCAACTTCCCATCTGGGGGCATGTTCTCAGCCTGAGGCAATCCCAGGGGAGGACAGGTAGGTTTCTTTCCTCTGGGCCAGGCAAGCAGATCACAGTCTCCCTGGACCCCATGCATGGCCTCTGCCTCCTCAGCAGTCCATCTCCCCAGGGTTCAGGGTTTGGGGATCTGCTGATGTGCAGAACACGTACCCCACCACACTCGGGCCAGGTGTCCCCCCCATCTGCTCACTGCACTCCTTCCGGTCTCCCCAACTTTATTCTGGGGCCGCCTGGAGAATGATGGAGGTGGGAGGCCAGTGGTGGCAGCAGACACATCGACAACAAGGATAGCTGGGGTGAGTGTGACATTCCTACCCAGCGACCCCTGTCTTGTATTGGAGACAGGCAAAACCAACGTCAAGGACGATGAGCTGGATGCCATGCTCAAGGAGGCCTCAGGGCCCATCAACTTCACCATGTTCCTGAACATGTTTGGGGCGAAACTGACGGGTGAGAACCATGGGGTGGGGAGCACCACAGAGCCAGGCTTCTCCCTGGCCAGGAGTAGCCTTCGGGCAGGTCTTCCAAAGCAATCTGTGTTTTTTTGGCTCCTAACACTTAGAAATCCTGGCATTTCACATAGAAATCCACATTTTCCAATTTGTTGAAAAGCCTGGCATTCTGGTACCCACATCTGTGGGTCACACACCTCACCCTGCCTCCTATCTGCCTACTCGCTGGTGATAGCCTCTGTCCCTCACTCACTGAGCACTCGCTCCACCTCTGGTGTGAGACGAACGTGATAACCACTACACTACAGAAACCGACCCACCTCTGGGCCTGAGTAGAACTCCAGGGACTCTCAGAATAGTCTCTTCAGGTGGGAGCTGCAGGGTCTCCCAGGTGCTCAGGAGCTGGAGGTGGGATGAACCCTGGGATGGCCCGGGGCAGGACTGGAGCCCTAAAAGCCTATGGTTCAAGGCCTTTTGTGGGCAGGTACCGATGCCGAGGAGACCATCCTAAATGCCTTCAAGATGCTGGATCCCGAAGGCAAAGGCAGCATCAACAAGGACTAGTGAGTGTGGCCACAAACACTTGGGCATCTCCCTTGAGGGGCGCCAAGCCCCACCCCCACCCCAGGTTCCAGGCATTGGGCTGCCTGCCCCAAGGTCCCGGGTCCCTCAGGGTAACTGAGGGCAAAACCTGTCCTGCCCACACCAAGGCTGGCGCACCCAGTGAGCCAGCTGGTCACCGCCACTTGTACCATCACTGGGTCTTTAACCCCCTTTGAGGGCTACATCAGCCAAGCCCTGCGAGTGGGCATATTTGGTGTGCCAGGCACTTGCCTCTAATCCTCCTCAGTCTACTCCCTGCAGATGGAGCCCCCCTCAGGGATAGTGACCCCTGAGTGTGTGAATCAGGAAAGACTCCCCAGTGACCACTCCCTGGTGCCTGAGACTCACCCTAGAGCCAGGCTTCAGAAAAGCACCTGCACTGTGAGCGGGTGGGATTGAAGGGTGAGCACACTCCCCCTGAGGCATCCCACCACAGAAGACTCAAGTCACAGGGCTCCCCGGGACCACCCCTCCAGTGCTTCCAATGTCAGTCCCTTTCTTCAGAATAGACTAATTCGGCTTCTCCCTCCTTGTCCTCAGCATCAAGCGGCTGTTGATGTCGCAGGCAGACAAAATGACCGCTGAAGAGGTATGGCCCAGTCTCCTCCCACCCCACGTCCTTCCCCATGGCCCTCTATGCAGCTCAAGGATGCCCCTCTGGGCTCCAGGGGTAGGGGTGTGCCCTGGGCCTCCAGAAGCTGCACCATCAGGGTGGGCAGGACACCCAGTGGCTGGACCCTGACCCCACCCCTGGCTCTGCAGTGTGCCCCCCACCCCCACAAGCAAAAACAACACCAGGAGCTGGCTGAAGTTCAATGCTTGTAATTCACTGGACCATTTTGCTCCTTCCCCTCCTCCCTGGGCCTGACTCTCCCCCAACACCATACTGGCTTGCAGGTTGACCAGATGTTCCAGTTTGCCACCATCGATGCTGCAGGCAACCTGGACTACAAGGCACTGAGCTACGTGCTCACCCACGGGGAGGAGAAGGAGGAGTGAGAGGCATCTCCCCCATCCCCACCTGGGCTGTAGCCAATTCAATAAACATGAACCCACAAACCTGCCTGCCAGTGTCTGCAGAGGGAGAGGAGGAGGTGTCCCCCTAGGGGTGGGAGAGTCTGCAGGTGGGGAACTTCTGCCTGGGGGTGGGGGAAGTGTCTGCCCTCGGGGCGGGGGAGGGGGGAGAGTGTGGGGAGGGTCCACTGTGGGTGGGAGTGTTTGTTTGGGACTAGGAGGGTCTGGAGGGCAAGGGTCTGCTGGGGGTGGGAGCATCTGCCTGTGGGGCCCTCCCTCTGCTTCTCCCTCCCAACCCAGCCTGGCCCCGCCCACTGTGCTAGCACTCATGCTGGGGGTCGGGCCACTCAGTGGTCAGCAGAGGTCAAGTAAAGCTACAGGTTGGGATCCCTCAAGGATGGCCTTTCTCATGACTGTCCACTCCAGACTCGGTCAAGCTAGGGGCCCTCAGGACCTCCAATCCGTCCATCTCCCCTCCTCGGCTCTTGTCTCACGCGTCAGGTCCCACCCCATGCACTGCTCCAGCACCAGCCACGCTGGGCCCGGCCTGACCCCTGGGGCATCTGCTTGTCCACACAGCACCAGCAGTTCTTGCTACAGCCACAGGGTCTCCTCTGGGCTGTCCTGCCTTGCCCCAAGTCCCTCTGGCACCTGCAGGAAGATATCACCCTGTGACCAAAGCCTGCCTCTCCTGGCCTCCCCTTCATGTCCCCAGAAACACTTCTTGATGCACTAACTGCTCTCTTGACTTCCAGACCTCGGCAGGGACTCTTCGAGACCTCATCAGGGACCCTGGTGACATCTCTGAAAGTCCTGAGGGTTCCAGGGGCTCAGGGCTCCCAGGAACGAGAAGATGGGGCCAGGAGAACAGCTCTAGGAATGAGTTGCCCTGAGCTTCCTACAGCGTCAGTGCTGGAGGTCGTGTGGGTGCCGAAGTAGAGCCTTGGGGGGTGGCGGCCGAGTAGGGTTCACAGTCTGAAGCTGCAGGGGACATGTCCTCCTGGATGGAGTAGCTTGCATTGGCCTCAGCCTGTAGGCGCCGGTACGGGGTATGGAAGAAGAGCACCAAGATGCAGCTGAAGAGGGTGCAGAGGCCAGCCATCAGCAGCATGGACACTGGGGAGACACAGCCAGGCTTTGTTCTGAGGCTCACCCAAGCAGCCAGAACGCCCCACACAGGACCCAGAATAGCTACACAGCTGGCAGAGCCCCAGCTGACCCCACTAGCCATGACCAGAGAGTGATGGGGAAACAGATCTGTCCCAACATCCAACAGGCCCGGAGGGCATGTTCACAGACCCAGGTGTGGTGAGATCCAAGGTCACCAGCACAGGGGTCCCTGGATGTGGCCATCCTCACCCCTGTCTCTCTCTGTCTTTCCTCTCTCTGCCTCGCTATCTCTTTCCCTGATCCCATTTTTAAACAACTCACATGGGTGTAAACGTTGGCCTTCAGGGCCTCAGGACTGCTCCCACCGTACTAAGCCTTGGAGGGGAAAGGTCAGCCTTGCTGCCCTCCAACTCTACCCCACCCCCGACCTGTGGGTGCCCTGCGCATGCCCAGGAGAGCAAGAGGTGCCAAGAGAAAGGGGCCGATGGAAGGGAGTTTCCAGGGCTGGAGGTGGGGGGGCCAGGCCCTGCGGTTCCGTGGGGGCTAGGGCACTCACCCTTCCAGTCCAGTGGGCCCTGGCCATCCTGGCAAGTGGAGACGGACGGCTCTGCACGACGCACGGTCAGGGCAGTCAGCAGTACCATGATGAGCACGCCCTCGGCCTGCCTAGACAGCCATGAGGCCTTCAGCCCTGCCCCAGGCACTGTCACTGCTCACAGTGCCACTGCTCATTCTGAGGGCAGCGTGCTGCTCTGGTCAGGGTGAAGTCCGGCAGCCAGCCTAGGACTGCACACAGCTCAGAACAGGCAGGTGGCCCACTGCGTAACCTGGAGCAGGGTGAGGGGAGGGTCTCTGGGGTCCACAGGGAAGTGGTAGAGGGACAGACACTCACCCCAGGACGAAGATCAGGCCTGCAGCCGCACCCTCACCCACAGGGAAGGAGCACTCAACTGCCAGCTCCATGGCAATGGGTGCCACCGAGAAGCCAAAGAGCCCAAACAGTGAGCAGATGGCAGCCAGTGCGAGGGTCTGTCCCTGCAGCTGAGACACCTAGGGGGCAGGGAGCCACACAGAGGGGGATGGGGCAGCAGTCAGAGTGACACAGCTCTGGACACCCAGACCCAGCCAGGCCCTGCACCAGCACCCTGTCTGAGCTGAGCAGGGGGCAGGACCAGGGGACGGGGGATCCTGTCCCACCCAGGGACCACTCCAGTGGGCAGAAGGTCTGAATTTCTGTTTTGACTCAGTTGCCAGCTTCCCTGCCCCAGAGCATCCCATTCCCACCCCTGTAGGGTGGTCTTGGTTCAAGGGGGCTCTTACCAGGGCAAAGGCCACACACACCATGGAGGTCAGACAGAAGCCAATCTTGACAGCTTCAGTGAAGTGCTTGGTCCGGTCCACATACAGGCTGAGAACCAGCGCCCCCAGGACCCCGAACACAACGAAGAGAGCCCCGCAAAGGCCTGTAAATTCCTGGAGGGGAAGAGGAGGTCGGGGGCACCCCACCATTGCGACTCAGTGACACCAGGGCCCCAGGAGGAGGCACTCACCTTCAAGACACACGCCATCACCAAGAAGCTCATGGCAGGGTGACATGGAAGGCTCAGCTGCATGGTTAGCTCTGAGCGAGGGGTAGCATGTCCTCCGCTGGAGGTTCCTCTTTCCTGTGTCACCCCACCCTGGGAACTCAACAATTGCTAAAGGAAAGAGCCTGGTTGCTGTAGACACCCCTCAGGGCCTGCGTGCTCCTTATAAGTCGGGAACATGCCAGGCCTGAATCCCATACCCAGGGCTGATGCCAGATGGGAGAGGCCATGGCCAGAGATGCTATGAGCAGAGCAAGGCCTTCCCAAGCTCCAAATGTCAGAAGAGGACCCTTCCCTGGAGACCTGCAGGCTTGAAGCCATCCTGGGTGCGACATTGGGAAAGACAGCAAAAAGCACACACAATACCCAGTACCACTTGGGCACTGCCACCATCCCCTCCCCAGGGCCACCACTTCATCATCAGACTGTACTTGGCACCTGACACAACTTTGCACACACGGCATCTCAATACCACCCACAACAGAAGGTCACCCTGTCCAGGCGTGGAAACACAGTGCTTGGGGAGGTCTTGGGCCACTTGACAGAGGCAGAAGCAGAGGGAGACAGCCTTTGGGGTAACAGTAAAGGCCCCCAAGCCCCTTCCTTGAGCAGGAGCAAGGGGCAGGATGGGGTCAGCACTCACGTTGGAATAGCCCTTCACACAAAGGACCTGCTCCAGGAGCGCCGAGAAGCTGGAGAAGATGCCGATGCCGCCCCCGAAACACACAGCCAGGATGACATAGGCTTTGTTACGGAAGAGCTGGAGGAGAAGGCGCCACTCAGCACAGCAGCTCCCGCAGGGTACACAGAGGCCCCGACAGGGCCTGTCCTGACCCCCCTCCCACCTCAGCCTCCTCCCTGCCCCAGATGACCCCAGCCCTGGATCCCACGGCACTAACCAGCTTCAGCCCATCCAGGAACTTCTCTGAGGTGGAGTGGGTGGCCCTAGCAGAAGGTGGGGTGGGGGGCACGCTCTCCAAGAGGCAGGCGGTAGCCAGCAGGCAGGTGATGCCGGCAGGAATGATATAGATGCCCAGCTGGGGAGAGGGTGCACATGAGTGTGTGTGCGTGTGCACGTGTGTCTGCGTGCACGAGTGCATGTGCATGCACAGGCCCTCGCAAACACATGCACAAGCACGTGAGGGCTTCCCGCCCACTGCTCTGGCCACCAGGAGGCACACTGCCTCCCTTGCCAGCCACCCCCACCCGCCATCCCTGGGCAGACAAAGGCAAACCTCGGGCCTGCTCTGCTTTGCTTCATCTGAAACCCTGGCTTTCGAAATATCACGCAAAGATGACTCCCACAGTGATAACCTTAACCCGACCCTCTGCCAGGGCCCTGGACTCACCCATCCACCTGCCAACTGAACCTTCCTTCCTGCCTTTGCAAATGACCCCAACACTTACCTGGCTGCACAGTTGAAACCCCTTGCCTCTCCAAACCTAGCCTGAGCTACCCCCACCGCCCCACCCGACCAAAGTCCCAGCTCCCTGCCTGGACGCTGCAACCACGTCTTTGGCTCCCCAAGTCTCTGGGCCAGGTTGAATCACTCTACCTTTAGACACTCCCAGGGTTTCCATCACGTCAATGCCAACCACTGGTTGACCCTTCCCTCCACCCTCCCGTTGCTCAGCAGACACACTGGCCTCTGGCTGCAGCCCCTACCCCTCAACCTCACGGCCACCTCAGGGCCTTTGTTGGCCCCCTGTCTCCCTCTCCAACCCTCCCCATAAACACCTCCTCCTGCTCCAGCTAGCTTCTCACCTCACCAAAGGCCTCTCCCCACCAAGGAAACCAACATCCTAGTCCCTAGAGCTATGCCTGAAAAGGTGCCTAGGACTTGCACACGTGGAGAAATCCCAGGCGCACCAAGTGCACTTGCTGGTGTGGCCACAGAGAGGGGCAGGTGCATACTTACAGACAGGTGTAAACACACTTGCACATGCACACATACCACATAAACTCACACATACACACATGTGTGCACATGCAAGCCCATCGTGCCTACACACACCCCGCACACAAATGCACACACGTGTGCCTGTACCTCACGAGCTCCCTCACCATCATGGGGATGTCCTCCTCCTTCTTCACCAGGGCAGGTGAAAGCACGTTGGCCACCAGGATGCCCAGCGGGTTTGCTGGATGGACAGATGGAGACCCATGTCAGCTCAGCCATGGCTAGGCCTGGTCCCCAGCCCACAGGCGGGGCCCTTTGCCCTCTGAAAGCTGGGAGCACAGAGGTGACAGGACCCTCTCACTAAGCCACAGGAGACCATCGGCCTCACCCCCACCACTCACACATGGTGCCAATCATGTTGGCCGTGGCTCGCTGGTGTTCGGGGAACCACGAGGCAGCCAGCTTGGCTGGAGAGAAGATGACCAGGGTCTGCGCCAGGGCACAGAGGCTCTGCCCACCCACGAGGAAGGCAAACGGGTCCCGGATCCCGCCGGTCATGAAGGGCACAGTTCTGAATACACTCCCAGCAAAGTTCAGCCACGCACCCACGATGGTCTGCAGGGACAGGGTGGGAGCACTGCCTGGCCAGCCCAGACTCCCCTCCCAGCACCCTGACCTCTGTCCTGCCACCCCAGTGGCTCTGCCTGGAGATCCCCAGAGAGGAAGCAATGGCTCTTGAGCCCTCTCTCAAGGACCCTGCCCCATTCAAGAGCTGCCCCTCGTGTGGGGTCTGACTCACTGCCCAGCGGAGCCCAACAGAATCCAGAACCCAGATGGCCACCACGCCGGATGGGATGGATACCACAAGGTAGACTCGCGAAAGCCAGTTGATCTGCTCAGTGGAGAGGAAGAAGTGGTGGGCGATCGTGTCGGCCACGGGTGCGAAGCTGAGCCAGAGCTGTGGACACACACTGACGTCAGCCCATGGGGCAGGTGCGACAGACACCGTAGCCACCCACTGTCCCAGGCTCAGCCAGCCAGCCCTAGGGAGAGAAAGTGCCTGGAGGTCCGTAAGGGCCAGTGTCTTTATCCAGTCACCTCCAAGGGAGGGCACCAGGTTGGGGGCGGGGGTCAGACAGTGTGCCCGGGGTGTGGAGTAGCACCATCCCGCAGGCACAGTCGTGGGGGGCAGACAGAGGCTGAAGATCTGGCCAGAGCCTTCAGGACCGTGAGCCCCACCAAGACTGGCCCTCTAAGGAGAAAGCCGAGAGGGCTGCCAGTGAGAGGCAGATGTCTGCAGGTGGAGGGGAGCTCTATATGGTGAGTGGGCAGGAAGGGGCCGGCGCTGGACAGCACTGGAGCCTGGGAGGGTAGAAGAGGGGGTCTGGATTAGGGGAGCCGGTGGACCTGGCACCCCGGTCACATAGATGTATAGACGGCCCAGACCAACTGGGCGGAGGAGCACATTTGGGGGGGACACTCGGTGCCTGCGCTGAACACCGGATGGATAAGGGTAGGAGGCAGGGTGGGCCTGGAGCCATTGAACGGTTAGTGGGACAGATGTTTCCATGGTGGTGGGGGGCAGGGGGTGGGGACAGAAAGGGGCCCAAAAGGTATCTCCAGCTTGTCTGCAAATTCCATGACTGAGTCCCGGGTGGAAACACGTGGATTGTGGGCTGGCCCTGCCCAAAGCCAGCCCAACCTGTCCTACAAGAGACCCAGGTGTTTGGGAGGTGAGGCCCTCCCCGACAGGTAACATTTCCCAACCTCAGGGGCTGTCAAGTGCTGGGACTCAAATCCACAGACTTTCAGCAAACAGTAAGTTCAATCGGATCAGTGGGGAAGACCACTGACCTTCCTGGTGGAGGTGAGACCCCTGAATGGGGGGGTCAAGGGGAGAGGAGGGCCCTCCGATGCTTACTACAGGTGGGAGAAGGGAGGCAGGCCAGCGATGGACCAAAGACAAGGGTACCGCAATTCAAAGTTCACCATCACTGCAAATCTGAGAGACACAGAAATGCAGGAGCTGGCCCCAGACCACACCCTCCGTGGTGAAGCCAGTGAGATCCGGGCTTGCTGACCCAAACAGACCCTGACCGCAAAGCCTCACATGACAGAGAACTTGGGCAACCGCTGCCTTTTCTTCCTTTTTTTTTTTTTTTTTCTTCTTTTTTTAAGGACAAAACAGAGGACAGATCTTCCAGGTTCAGGAAAAGACCCCACGCAGGCTGGCTGCTTCCCGCCAAGCCTGATCCAGCAGAGACAAAACGTGGTGTCCGTGCTCCAAACCTGCCCTACTGAACCCAGCCCACTCCTTGCTCCTCCCCAAAGCTTGCGGCTGGCAGGGCAGAGACAGGTCTAAACCATGAAGGGCAACATGGGAACAACAATTTGTCTCCACTGCATACAGGAATTCCCTTCGGTCCGCTCCCGGCCCTGCCAGGTGCCTCATCACGTCCCTCTGAGTGTGCTCGCAGATGACCTGCATGCTGGCTCTTGCCCAGACCACTGGGGCTGTCTCCTTGGGTCACTCTGAGGCCACCCAGACCTCACTCCACCTGCCTCTGACACTCCCCTCTCAGAACCAGAGAGCTATGGTCACCTGGCTGAAGACAAAGTACACGAGGGGACTTGGCCGAGGGTAGCCTGATGGTCAGTGTTTGTTGTGGTGACCGGAGCAGGGATCGTAATTCCTGAGGAGAGTCCTGTTTGCTCCATAACGATTTGTGGACCAAAGGAGAGTGCAGCAGGACACTGCCTCGGTGTCCAAGGACCTTCTCGAGGCCACTCGCGATACCCGTCCACTCTCGGAGTCATCAAAGCAGTTCCAGGGGCTGAAGGAGACGCCTACTCTGTGTCCTCGGATGACTGCACCCAGAGCCGGTTCCAGCTCCCTAGCAGCCACATGGGCACCTGGCGGCCAGGCCACAGTGGTGAGTCCCACAGACAAGAGAGGTTTCCAGAATCACAGCAGACTTCAGCCCAGGGCAGGATGCCACCTGTCCCAGCACAGGACTGGCTCTCCACGCCCAGCCCAGCAAGGAAAAGAGGAAAAGGGCCTCATCGGTTGGGAATAACATCCAAGAGGGGCTGCTGCTCAAACCCTGCCTGAGGGGGCGTCCACCCACACTGTCCACACTCAGTTCTCCCCACGAGCCCACTGTATGTGACAGGCTAGGGAAAGAAGGGCCCAAACCTCAGCGCGGAACAACCGGGGGCTCAGGGGTGAGTTGGAGAGAAGCAGACTGGGGAGCTGAGCCCCTGTAACTGGTAGGCCCTGCTCTCACTGTCTGATCATCTGGTCTCCGGGTTCTGCTCTGTGCAGGTTTCCAGGGCAGGGTCACTGTCAGCAGTGGGAACCATTCTAGAACAGGTCACAGTCACTGGGGACCCCAGCTGGGGAGCTACGGAGACACTGCATACAGGTAAGGAAGGCCCCCTGTGTCGGGCCTCCACACTAAGTCAGAAACCCAGTGAAGGCGTCCAGGGCACAGGTAAGCAAAGGCGGCTGAGCCCCGCCCGCCCTTGCCCGGAGGCACCCCCAGACCCCCGGACTGAGGCAGCCGGCCCTCCGCCCGCCCTTGCCCGGAGGCACCCCCAGACCCCCGTACCGTGGCATTGGAGAAGCTGAGCAGGCTGAGCACCAGCAGAAAGACCCAGCGGCGCCCGTAGGCGCGGTAGCTCCACAGCGCGCCCAGGACCTGGGTCGCGTCGGCCCCCGGCCGGCCCTCCACGGGTCGGACCATAGCCCGCCGCCCTCGCCGCCGGGGTTGAGGAACGCGGCGCGGAGGCCAGGACCGCCCTGGGAGGTGACGCCAGGCGCGCGGGGCGGGGCGCTCGGGGTCAGTTCCCGTCCCGGGGGACTGCGGTCACTGCACCGCCCAGAGGGAAAGATACCAGTTATGAAGTTGGACTCAGCTCCGTTGGCCAGGATGGAAGTCTCTGCCACAAAAACAGGGACAAAGTCCTCTCGCCGGAGCGAAGCAGGTCGCAGCCTCTGTGTGGTCGCAAGGCGGACACGCCCACGCGGGTGGGTACAGGAGAGGGCACCCATGAAGTAACTCTGCCCAGCAGATGGTCCGCATTTCCTGAAACGGCTGTGGAAAGGTCCCCTACACCGCCCCCCGCCCCAATTGCTGCTGTTGGAACAAGTCACAAGGAGCAGCAGGAGGCCAGCATGGAAGAGGAGACTGGGGTCAGTTTGCAAAGAGTCTCGAATCCAGACTAAGTCATTAGATGGGGCCCTTGTTGGGAAGCAGGAACTAGGGGCAGTGGGCAGAGGTGGTGCCGGCTGAGGAGGAAGGCAGAGTCGGAGGCTAGCCTGTCCTGCCGAGGGGGGGGGGTGCGGTGCCACGGAGGTGAACCCGGGGGCAGTCGGCCTCCCCATCCGGCTATTGTCTGTAGTTTGTGCTTGAGGAAACAGTTGGGACAGACTGGGGAGAGGACTGTGAGCTGCAAGGCGGAGAGAAGGGAGTGTCCGAAGTCTCTCTTCCACAAGGACACCTTTGTGGTGGGGCAGCCTCCTTTCCAGCTTCCTCCTCAGCAGAAGTCCACCTCTGAAATCTTCCCTTCTACTCTCCAAATATTACTCTTCCTAAGGTCACCTGTGATCTCTACGGGGCTGACATAAATGGACATGGACATGATGCAAGCTTGGCACTCCTTTTTTTTCCATTATTTTTAATTTTTTTAAATTACATCCAAGTTAGCTAGCATACAGTGCAACAATGATTTCAAGAGTAGATACCTTAATGCCCCTTACCCATTTAACTCATTCATCCCTCCCACAAGGCTTGGCACTCTTGTTCCGCTCCACCTCTCTGACCCTCCTGCTCAGCTTGAGGGGGACCCTCCACCCCATCCCTAGGGCTCTTATGTGGAGTGGGCAGCTCAGTAAGGTCACAGTCATATTTTTTCATACCAACAACGAACATGTGGAAACTAAAATTAAAGACACAATACCATGTACAATTACTTCAGAAAATTAAAAATTTTTAATTTCAAAGAATTTTTACAGACCCACCTCCCCAGGGTCTGTAAAAATTTATGAAAGGAAGCCTCAATAAAAACTGAGTCAGTGGGATGCCTGGGTGGCTCAGTTGGTTAAGCATTCGACTTCAGTTCAGGTTATGATCTCATGGTTCATGGGTTCAAGCCCCACATCGGGCTCTGTGCTGACAGCTCACAGATCCTGAAGCCTGCTTTGGATTCTATGTCTCTCTCTCTCTCTCCCTCTCTCTCTCTCTCTCTCTCTGCCCCTCCCCCTTGTGCTCTGTCTCTTGAAAAAAAAAAAATTTTTTTAATGGAGTCAGGAGTCCAGAAGGGGGAACTCTTATGCCATACCATTCAATATCAAAAATTGCCAGTACAGACCCTAACAGGAAAGAATCATCAGTTATAGGCCCCAACAGGAAAAGATCTCCTACAGGAAATTAACTACCCCTGCCACTCAGCCAATGATAAACTGGCATCACTGTACACTCTTTCCAATGGGCTTTCATTCAAAATAACCCCTACAACTTCCCCCTTCTCTTTAAAATAACATTCCTCTCCTTTGTTTGACTAGCCTATGATTTGGAGTGTAGCTTGCTTGTCCTAAATTGCAATTCTTTGCTATTCCTATGTAAACTCCTTTTTTTTTGCTGGTAAAATAACTGACTTATGTTTTTAAGGTCAACAGGTATATATTTAGCAAACTGTACACAGAACTTGTATACTAAAAATTACGCAACACAAATGAAAGAAATCAGTGAAGACCTATAAAAAAGGGAGAGATGTACCATGTTCATGGATCAGAAGGCTCAACATAGGAAAAATGTCAGTTCTCCCCAGATTGATCTATAGGCTTAATAAAATTCCTATCAAAACAGTTTTGTAGGGGCAACTGAGTGATTCTGTTGGTTAAGCATTGGACTCTTCTTGATTTCGGCTCAGGTCATGATCTCATGAGTTCTCGAGTTTCAGCCCTTGGAAGGACACAGCCTGCTTGAGATTCTCTTTCTCTCCCTTTTCCTCTGCCCCTCCCCTGCACACAAGCACACACGCTTGCTCGTTCTCTCTCTCTTTCTCAAAAATAAATAAATAAACAATCAAACAAAGAGTTTTGTAGACATAGAGTGGGAGAAAATATTCGCAAACCACATATCCAACAAAGGACTGGTGTCTAAACTATATTAAAAAAACCCTCAAAACACAACAGTAAAAAAGCAAAGCAAAAGTTAAATTAGCAAAAGACATGAAGAGACATTTCATTGAAAAGGATATACAAATGGCAAATAATTATGAATGACTAACATCATTAGTCATTAAGAAAATGCAAATTAAAACCACAATTTAAAAAAACACCATGAGATACCACTACACACCTCTCAGAATGGTTAAAATAATGACATCAAATGCTGGTGAGGTTGTGGGTAACTCATTTACTCATCCATTGCTGATAAGAATGTGAATGGTACAGCCGCTGTGAAAAACAGGCAGGCAGTTTCTTATAAAAGAACATGCGGTTATCATGTGACCTAGCAGTTGTTGGAAACGTATTTTCAACAAAAATCTGTACCCAGATGTTCACGGCAGCCTTCTTTGTGACCGCCGAAAACTGGAAATGACTCAGATGTCTTTTAGTGAGTAAATGTTTGAGTCAACTGCGGCCCATCCACAACGTGGAGTGGGCTCAGTGGGAATGGACTGTTCATACAGGAAGCAGTCTGGGTGAATCTCAGGGTGATTATGCTGAGTGGGGAAAAAAAAATCCAAGCTCAGAAGGTTATATCCTTTATGATCTATTAACTTTACAAATAAAACTGCCAGTTATTTTACCAGCAAAAATGTGTTTGGAAACAGCAGAGAATTGCAGTCCAGGGCAAGCAACCTACTGAAAACCCACAGGCTAGTTCGGAGAACAAAGCAGAGGAGGCTCTTTTATAGAGGAAAGAGAGAGTTAGGAGGGCAGAAAATATAGTGGCTTCTCATTGTCTGGGCTGTGGCAATCTCTCATTGGCTGGACTGTCACAGTCTCTCATTGGCTAGCTGTTGCTGGGGGAGAAGGAAACCTTCCTCCTGCTGGGCTAGTAAAGTAGTAGTGATAGTAGCACCAACTTAGGAGGTCCCTCCCTTCCTGTTGATTCTGCAGTGAAGAGCTTCGCTTGTGGAAACTCCCTATTCCATTTTAGTGAAGTTTCCCTTTATTCATTTTCACAATTCCGTTTGTTAACATTTTTGAAAAGATAAAATTTCAGAAGTGGAGAGCAATTAGTGGTTTCAGGCGTGAGGGGGCAGGTGAGAGATAGGGTCCTCCTGGTGATGGAAACACTCTATCTTGGCTGTGGCAGTGGATACAGGAACCTACATGTCTGATACAATCATGTGAAGCTAAATGCACACACGGGTGTAAGCGAAACTGGAGAAATCTAAGATCGTGACTCATCAATGTTGGTATCAGGGTTGTGATATCATCCAGTTGTGTTTTGAAGATGTTATCTTTGGAGAAACTGGGCAAAGCATACAAGAAATCTCTTTATTACATTCTACAACTGCCTATGAATCTATAATTATCTCAAAATAAGTTTAATTTTAAAAACTCACAAAGGACGCCTGGGTGGCTCAGTTAGTTAAGTGTCCGATTTTGGCTCAGGTCATGATCCCACAATTTGTGAGTTCAAGACCTGCACAGGGCTCTCTGCTGTCAGCTCAGAGCCTGCTTCCAATCCTCTGTCTCCCTTTCTCTCTGCCCCTCCACTGCTCAGGCACATGCAAACTATCTCTCTCTCTCTCTCTCAAATAATAAACATTAAAAATAAAATAAAATAAATAAAAACTCACTTGGCATGGAAAGCACTTTCATTCAGAACCACTTTTTCCACCCTCACATTTTACCGAAATTCTGGACAACTATCTTCAACATAAGCATCTAAGTTTTTCAAGTTTTTTTTTTAACTTTTTTAACGTTTATTTATTTTTGAGAGACATAGAGACAGAGTATGAGCAGGGGAAGGGCACAGAGAGAGGGAGATACAGAATCTGAAGAAGGCTCCAGGCTCTGAGCTGTCAGCACAGAGCCCGACTCAGGGCTCGAACTCACAGACCATGAGATCGTGACCTGAGCCAAAGTCGGCCGCTTAACCAACTGAGCCACCCAGGCACCCCTAACTTTTTTGAGTTTTGAATCCAGGTATAGCACCATCCACAGAAGGGTCTTCCTGAACCCAGAACCCATCCGCACACCTTTGGGACCACCACATCTTGAAGAGGCCCTTTGGTGATCTCCACCTGGTGTCTTCCTTTTGAAATGACATTTAAAGTCTTGTTTAAAACAACATTCAACACACAATTATGACTAGATCTGTTTCAGTTTTTTATCCCCTTTTTTCTTAACCAAATACAGATTCCCATCAGCATCCCAAACAAGCATTAATCAAGACTTTTTCAGGCTACCATGTCTTCCCTAAATAGTATCTCGTTCACAATTAAGCAATTGAGAGCAGTCCCTTTGCCAAGAATGGAGTAAAGGCAACACCTTCGCTGACGATATCAGGAAAGAAATCTCACTTTATATGATGAGATGGCCACAGCCCATCCTGCTCATTTGGTTTTCACTTGGCTTTTGTCTTCTTCTCTCAAGAGAATGTCAGCTATTTGAGGGCAGGAGCTGGTCTGTCCATACCTAAATCCCTGGAACAGGATGGAGCCAGCACACAGATGTGGGAGAAAATAGAAGCGTGTGGGGTGGGTGACCTTTCCGGCCTGTCTAGCAGGTTCTCCTCCACAGGGCGGCCCGATCCCCTGGACCCACCCTGCAGTGCACATCCTGGACAACAGCGTCTGGGCCTGTCTGGTTCCAGAAGCACGCCCTCCCTTCCCAGCACCCACACCTTTACTCATGTCCACTCCATGCTGCTTCCCCTGACTTCAGGACTCCTGAAAGCCCACACGCACCAAGGCTGCCCCACAGCAGAGAACTGAGTAAGCGAATCAGAATCTAGATTCTCAGGCTGCGTCAAAAAGGACGGCATGACCTCATCCTTATGCATTTGGGAGGCCAATCAGGGAATTGATCCACAGAAAACAGTTCACAAATCTGCACTGGAATGTGAACCTGTTTGGTTAAATGAACGAAGCCTCTGGTCACGGTGGTCTGCGCTCCAGTTGGCTCCCACCAGAGAGAAGCCCTTGGGGTTGCCTCCCCTAATCTGCTCTTCTGTCTCTCTGCCACAATCTAGGGAAGTCAGCCTGGGAGGCTCATTACATCTCAGAGTCATGACAAGTATCTTTGACTCCAGCTGGCTAGCCCCTCCCAAGGAGGACTCTTGGATCCATTCTTTTCTTGCTGCTCAGATGCGTTCAGCCAAGCTAAAGAAGAGGAAGGATCGGAGTTCTCACATTTGCATATGCACACACTGCGAGGTGGCCAATTTTTTGTTGTGCATGGTGTAGTGTCTAGTATGTATATGAGAGAAAGAAGGATCTATCGTTGTTGTGTGTGGACCGATGTTCACCTATTTTGTGTGTCTGGTACAGGATGGCATGTAGTGTGTGTTCATGGTGTGCTATGTTAAGACCGTATGGTTTTTGCTATGTGCGGTACAAGATGGGTCTCTGTCTTTTCTGTATATAAAATGGTGTGAAATGCTTATCTATTTTTTTCTGTCTGAATGGGAAAAATAGACATCTAATTCTTTGGTGTGTAGTATGTGAAGGGTGTGTGTGTGTGTGTGTGTATGTGTGTGGTATAAAATGAGTGTGTGTTAAATCAGAAACTGTGCTGGGTCTGAGATTTTCCTCTACCTGTGAGCTAACATGGTAGCCCACAGGTCACATATATGCATATGTAGGAAACATGGGACCCGGGTCAGAGGTGAAGGGCATTGCCTTGTGTTGGTTCTTCTGGCTCTTACCTCCTCGGGCAGACAGGTGGCACGCACATGCAGTGGGGTGCGTTTCAGAGGAACCCTGAAATAGGAAACTCTTATCTCAGACAGGACTACTGTGACCTTCCCGGCCCCGCCTTCCAGAGAGAGACCTCTTCGCACTGGAATGTGAGCAAATCTTCGCCAGGGAGGGGAAGGATGGGTATTTTTCCTGGTTATCCTGGAATGTCTCTGAGACAAACATTCCTAACTAGGCTCTAAATGACTTTGCTCTGAGGACCTGGACCAAGCAGAAACAGAAAAATGAGATGTTCATGGAGAACGGAAGGATCTACTCTTCAAAAACACTTCCACATGTACCTAACATTTTGTTTGTAGATGTGGCATGATGAATCTTTTAGCATGGTGTTTGGAGGTGGAAAGTAAGTATTGTGGGGGGGGGGGAGGACATGAGTGTTTATTTGTGAGATGGGTGTCTAACGCTTTTCTCTGTATGGTTGAAATGAGTATCTCAGTTTTCCGTGTATTATGTCATATGGCGTTTTGTGTATGGTATGATACACTAAGCAAATTTTTCTGGCGTACATTGGAAACGGGCATCTGTTTGTGTAGTGATGTATTTATTTGTCTGTGCTTTGAGTTCATTTTAGCCCACATGATTGTTGTTTTGCTGGGGTTTTTCTCATTTATTTTAAACGGTTATTCATTTCTGAGAGACAGAGACAGAGCGTGAGTAGGGGAGGGACAGAGAGAGAGGGAGATAGAATCTGAAGCAGGCTCCAGGCTCCGAACTGTCTGTCAGCACAGAGCCCATGGGGCTCAAACCCACGAACCATGAGATCATGACTTGAGCTGAAGTCAGGCACTTAACTGACTGAGCCGCCCAGAGGCCTCTATTGGTTTGTTGTTTGATCCCTCTTTCTGTTCTGTGAGGGGACTCAGAGGGACACAGAAGTCCTGCTACCACCACCAACCTGCTGCCAGCCACAAGGATTTTAACACAGGCAAGTACCTAGAAAACGAGCAATAATCCCCATTTACTGGGTAAGTGGCAGCACTCTGCACACCCTTCTCTCTACCCTGCTTATCTTAACAACGTGACCTGGCTCTTGTCTCTCGTTGGAACCCCTACGCTATACCAGCATAGACAGGTATTTGCCACTCTGTTTGCAGCTGCTAGGACCCACGGTGTGCAGACTCAATTGTTTATTAATTATCCACATGTGGACTGGCTCCAGTTTTTTCTATTACAAATTATGCTTCGATTGGTAGCCAGTGTTTTACCAGTCTTCCCAATTTATCCTTGGGATAAATTTCTACTTGGAGATTGCTGGGCCAAAGGATAGATGCCCACGTAGTTTTGCAGGATATTGTCAATTTCCTCTGTTCCCACTAGCAATATATGAGGGTCTCGCCATTATGTATTGGCACCATTTAATAAGGTCAGTTATCAAATGGTCAGATTTTGTCACCAGGGTGGTCAGGAGAGGCCTCAGGTGACATCTGACCATAGACCTGAGGGAGGAAGGAGCCACACGGGCATCAGGGATGGGCCATCTAGGTCTAGGAGCGGCTCTTCTGGGCCTTGAGATGGGAGAGCCTGGTATGTCCAGAAGAGCCATGTGATTGGAAGAAGCGAGTTGGGGAGAGCAGCCAGGGCCAGGCCAGAGTCACGGCAGAGCTTGGGCCCAAGGCAAGACCTTGGAGGCTCAGAGCATCCGCTGGGCTGCTAAGCAGAGGTCTGGCACCTTCTGACTTAGGTATTGAAGGTTCAGCTCATTGGCTGCTCTGTTCAGCACAGACTGGGGGCGGGCACAGACGCTGTGGAACCAACCCAGACAGGATAGGTGGGCTTAGGCCATGGCCACAGCTGCGGACCATGGTTGGATTACGGCATATTTGAAGATAGAGCCAACAGGACTTCCCCAGGAATTCGATGTGGGAAAACAGAGAAAGAGAGTAATCAGGAATGAGTTCAAATGTTTGTGCCCCAGTAACAGAAAAGGTAGAGTGCCTATTGGCTGAAAGAGGAAAATGGAGGGAACCGGGTCACCCGGGGAGCCCCAGAGTCGTGTCCTGAACCTGGTGGGAGTGAGGTCTGCTGTTCACTGGAGCGATACATGGTGCATAAACAGTGGAGAGTAGCCAGCGTCTGGACTGAGCTTAAAACCATGAATGGAGTGGGGCGCCTGGGGGGCTCAGTCAGTTCAGCACACGACTTCGGCTCAGGTCATGATCTCACAGTTCGTGGGTTCGAGCCCTGGGTCAGGGTCTGGGCTGGCAGCTCAGAGCCTAGAACCTGCTTCAGATTCTGTGTTTCCCTTTCTCTGCCCCACCTTGCTTATGCTTTATCTCTCTCTCTCTCTCAAAAATAAATAAACATTTAAAAAAAAAAAGATATCCCAGTAGAGATGTGGCCAGCCAGTTGGATACAGGAGCCAAGAGTTCAGGGTCAAGGTCTGATCTTGTTGCTGACAAGGTCCTGGGAGAGAGCAGGCAGGCCAGATGTCTGGTCTGCATCCTTTGAGAGAGACCTGTGGCCAAGCCCCATGCACATGCTCCTGTCTCTCCCCCATTTGCAGACAGATGGCTATGGTGTCAGAGGGCCCTCACATGACTTCCTGGGGTCACTGTGCCCTCTGCCCAGAATTGATTCTGACCAGTTTTCCCCATTTTTATACCCAGGTCTCCACTCCAGTCTGGGTCAACTTAGCTGCTGAAAATAGAAGCAGCCGGATGAGATGGTGCACAGACCCCACTTCCTGTATCGGGGCTGCCTCCTGCAACTTGAAGGGCTGCCACAGCCCCGTTTCCAGATCTGGTCCCCGGTCCCAGGTAAGGACTTAGGCTCAGGCAGCCTTCCCTCTCTCCGGCGAGGTCAGCCTTCCCCTGCACTGCACCAGTACCACCGAGGCTCCAGCCCAAACATAAAACAGCCCTCTATTCCCAGAAGCTCCTCCACAGCAAACCACCTGGAAAAGTTGTCTCTATTTACCCTCTTCCCTTGAGCCCACCATGATCCTGTTTCTACCCCTACAATGCATCTACACTCCACTGGCCAAGGCCCCAGAAGGGTCTCACTCCCCTCGCCCCTTACTGCAGCTGACCAGACATCACTCCTTCTCCCCAGCTTGCTCAATCTCAGTCTTTCTTACTGGATCCACCTGGGCTTGCTGATTTTTCCACGTGGCCAGGGGGCTCAGTCCCCCATCCCTCACTCACTCCTTTGACTGGCTCATCCATCTCCAGACACTGCACATACTACACAGCAGCTCCGCTGGAGTCTAACGGACCTTACAGCTACACTCTTGACTCCACCTTCATGCACTCCATCACCCTGCTCAGACTGTCAGCAGCTGCCCACCCTTCCAGTTGTTCACTAATCGCCCCTGCCTCTTCTCAGGCTGATCCCCCAGCAGTTCGCACTTCTTCCCCTCCAGGGCACCACTTGCCTCCTGCTCTGGTCCTGCCAGACAGACACGGCACAGCCAGAGGGAGGTTTTATAATGCCAGCTCCATGCCAGCAACCCTCTGCTCATAACACCCAGGGACCTCTCTCTCCCTCTGACCTCATCGTGCCCCATTCCCTCTGGCTTCCATGCTGACTCCCTTCAATCTCCCCACTTTGCAGCTCGGTGCTGGCAGGACGACTTGCCTGTGAACTGCACCTCCAGATATTTGCAGAGCTGTTACCTCTATGTTCCTACTCTGTGCCTCTATGGCGCCTTCCCTCTGTCCCTTCCCGGTCCACCCTATCGTAACTAACACTCCAGACATCCACTGCCTCCCTCAACCAGCTTATCTGGCTCCCATATTATATCAGATTTACTTTTTCCAGTTATTGCCCCCCTCCCGCTAAGGTGTGGACCCTACGAAGGGGTGGACATCACGCTCCAGGGCAGGACCTGCATAAGGGTGGACACACAGAGTTGCAGGGTCAGCCCTGCTCCCCACTGTCCCGGGGCCAGGAAAGCAGGGCCCCTGCCTGTGTGCGGCGCCCCCCCCCTCCCGCTCCTGCCTGGTGCACGGAGAGCTCTCGCTGCTACGTCCCAGAAAGGACTGGATCGCAAGAACGAGACGGATTCCGCCAAAGGAAAGCCCAGGCCGTGTCCTGGAGCTGGAGTCAGCGTCAGCTGCCTGCTGAGTCCAGTGTACAGCAAGACTTACCCCGGAGACCACACCCCTTAGTTCACGCCCCCTATGGTCACGCCCTCACGAGCCCCCGCCTCTGCTGCGGGCCCCGCCCCTGACAGCCTCCCCTCTCCGGAATCCTCGGCCTAGCCCTGCCGGGTCGCGCCTGCGCCTTATGACCACGCCCTGGTCCCGCCCTCAGGCCCCGCCCCCTCCAGATCCCGCCCCCCTCCCGGCTGCGGGGTGGGAGCCGGGCAGACATCGCGCATGCTCCATGTGCGGCGCCCCCGACTCGCCGCTCGGCTCTGCTCGGGCATTTCCGCCTCTTTGTTTTAAACTCCGGACGGGTTTTTTTCTCCTGCTCTTGGGGGGGACCCGGAGGGAGCGGCACCCCCCCCCGCTCCCGGCGCTGCCCCCGCGTGCGCCCCGCTCGCCCGCAGCCGAGACGGCAGGTCAGTGAGTCCGCACCCCGCCTGGCCCGGCCCGAGGCGCCCGCTCCTCAGGCCGCGGCCTCGGCCCGTGTGCGGGCCCCTGAGGCTCGGAACCCTGGCCCGCGCCCCTGCGCCCCTCGTCCGCCCGGCTCGCGGAGCCCCGACACCGCTAGGCAGGCCCCGGGCGCGGGCGCGACCCACGGGGTCGGGACCCCGGGCGGGTCACGGGGAAGGGCCGGACCCCAGGACGGGTCATCGGGGAGGGACCAGGGAGGACCGGACCCCGGGACGGGTCAGCGGGGAAGGCCAGACCCCAGAACGGCTCATCGAGGAGGGCCAGACCTTAGACCCACCCTACAGGGACCAGGAAGCGCCAGACCCTGAGATAGGTCACCGAGGAGAGTCCAACCATGGGATGGGTCATCCAAGGGGGTCCAACCCCAGCACGGGTCACCAAGGAGGATCGGGGCCCAGGGACCCGACAGGAACCAGAGACGGCTGGACTCTGAGACAGGTCACTGAGGAGGGCCAGCCCCCAGGACGTGGTAGGACCTAGGGAGGACACTAGGCTGGGTCACTAAGGAGGGCTAGGATGCTGAGACTGGTCCCAGAGAGGGCTAGCATCCTGGAACAGCCCTGGGAGCACTTGTGAGACCTTGAGACAGCCCGTTCTGAGTGGGAGGCCAGGACCCTGGGACCTGCCATGAGGAGGGGGTCATCCCATGTGACGGGCTCCAGGGATGACCTGGGCCCCAGCTAGGGCGTTTAGGTGTATCTGAGTGCTGGAACAGGACCATGAAGAAGCGAGGCTCTCGGGAGGGCCAGGACACTGATAAAAGCTGGAGCTTGGAGACAGGTCCCTGCCAGAGCTCCTGAACAAGTCAGTGGGATTCACCCAGATCCCAAGAGCAGACTACAAGGAAGGCAGGGACCCTACGTCAGCCCTCCAGGGGGTTGGATCCCTGGGTCAGGATCCAGAGGTATCCTTAATGTGCCCATTCTACTCAACTGGACCCACCCACTGGGAAGGCTTGGTGGCATCAGGGATCTTGGTCACCTGAGCCCCACAAGTGCAAACTTCCCCGAGGCTCCTGAGCACCTGGGCCAGCCCCACAGACCTGAGTTTCAGCAGATGCCACCTGGCTGCCCAGAGGCAGGTGTGAGGCAGAGTTAGGGTCTATTCTCTTCTCTCTAGGAATTCGAGTGGAGCTCCTAGTCCACACTGGCTCCGTGCCCCAGTGCCCACTCCCCAGATCCAAAAAGCTGTCTTCCAGCCCCTACTGCAGGGCTGCTGTTCTTTCCCTGTAGTCGGTGTCCATCACCTTCAGCCACTGCTGGCTTCCCTTCCCTCCACTGGTGGAGGTCATGTGCTTGGGTGGGTGTACCCTCCATCCAGGTGTGTTTTCAGTGTCCAGGAAGTTCCAGGAGGAGTGGGGGTCCAACCAGGAGTGTTGGAAGCTTAGGGAAATATTTGGGGGGCACTGGGCCCCGCGTAAGAAGGTTGGAGCGTGCATGGCAGGTGAGTGGATCAGGCTTCTTCTCCACTTCAGGAAAGGAAAATATTAAAGGACCTAGCAATGGGGGTCTTTGCTTCTCTGAAACCTTTGACTGAGACTTTCATCTAAAATTTGCCCGTGTTTTCCTTTAATTTGAAAGTGCTGAAGAAAAAGTAGGGTGTGGAATGTGCTGCTCTTTGAGTGGGGAATGGCTCCAGAGTGTGTCCAGTAAGGTCACACTGGAGGAGTTTGAGAGAATGGAAAGCCCAGGAGGGCAAGGGCCTCGTCCAGCTCGGGCCCCAGAACTGGCGGCCTGGCCCGAGGTCGGCATGCAGCGCACAACTGCTGAATAAAGTGAGTGTGAATGAATGAATGAAAGGCAGGAATACGTTTAAAAGACCAACGTGGAATAAGTTTGCAGACGTATCCACAGGTTGGGCAGTAGGACGAGGTACCAGTCTAGAACTGTGAGGAAGAGGGACGCCTGGATTGGTCAGCTCGGCGTTTCGTTTGTGCCACAGCCTCAGCACTTGGTTGCTTAGGAGGAAGCCAGCTTACATTTTCAGTTGGCCAGGTGGAGTCCCTGAAGAGTCTAGCTGAGGAACTTTTATCTGCCGAATGGAACCACACTTGAGACCTTCTTACTCAATACTTCTGATATTTTTTTTTAATACACACTTTACTTTTTTAAAAACTTAATTTGCTTTGTGAAGTTTTGGAAAAGACTTGCAAAACCAGGCATTCAGGTTTGGTTTAGCTCTGTTTTCCTATTTTGGGATTTTTAAAGGTATGGTAGTGCTGTGTGGTTGTATTATTTATATATTGCTGTCCAAAAAACTACCCCCGAACATAGTGCCTTTAAGCAACATCAGTTACTATCTTACAGTTTCTGGTTCAGGAATTCAGCACAACTTAGCTGGGTCCTCTGGCTCAGGGCCTCACAAGGATGCACTTAGGGTGCTGCCTGGAACTGTGGTTTCATCTGAAGGTGTGACTGTGGGGACCTTCTTCCAGGCTTCCTCACTCTGCCGTTGGCTGAAGATGTCCGTTCCTTTTCATGTGGGGCTCTTCATAGGGCAACTCAGAGGGAGCCAGTGACAGAAAAACAAAGCAAGCAAGGAGGCCACAATCTTGATGACCTAATCTGAGCAGGGACATCCCATCCCTTTTGCCACATTCTCTTTACTAGGCCCAGCCCTCACTCAAGAGGAAGCGCGTGTGTACTGGGAGGAGGGGTGACAGGCACTGTGGCCATCAGGTTTCAGCTAGTCTAGGGCTTGTACCAGAGAAATAGCCAAGTAAATTATCACTTGTGTATACGGTAGTGTGTTGCAAGTACAAGGTTGCAGCCACTTGGCTGTCTCTTTAATTGTGTCGGTTCCTCTGTTGTCACCATAATGACTGAAACCACTGGAGCTTACACGTGAGGGGAGATAAGTTATAAATAGGGAAGATTCTTGTGAATTAACTTATAATTTAAAACACCTGTAGCAAACGATGAGCCCCCCCCCCCCACTCCCACCCCCTGCTCCGCGCTCAGATTAAGCAGAGTGGTGTAGAATTCATTGATAGCTTCGAGTGCAATGATTTCAGTGTTTCCCAAGCATCATTTTATTCCTGGCAATGATTTTGCTCCAGAAATTATAAACTGACCTTTGTAAGAAGTTTTTAAGAAGTCCGATCCTGAGATGTGGATATTCGACTTTTGTAAGGAAGTCATGCTGCAGGAGCCTGTGGCGAGGTCCTCCGTGCTGAGGACCTGTGGTTCCGGCGCACCTGTCTGGCACTCTGGGCTGGGGCTGTAGCCTGGGGCTGGAAAGGACACCCACCCAGGGCCCGTATGGGAGACCTCCCTGAGGGACTTGTCCCAGGAGGCCTACATGAACGGAAGTGTCATCTCCTGCTGCAGAACTCTGGACCTGCCAGGGTTCCACCTGCTAGTGAGGCAGGCCCGCTGCCAGTGATCAGAATTACTTATTTGGGTCGTTTGACTTGAATTATAAAGCAAGGTTCGTTTGGGTCTTTACTGTTACTCTTTAATCTATTAAATGGCAGGATTTATTAATTCATTTGGAGCTATTTGCTTAGTGGTCAGAATCGAATTTGAGATCGAAAATGTAATTTTCTTTTACTTTTGAAATATGTTGAGGTTTGGGGACAGATACCCTCTGGTATTTGCTGTTAATAGTCCAAAAATGCTCACAATTCATTGTCCTTCAAAAAATGGAACTACAGTATACTGTTCTACAAGTGATAGTGTATCATTAAATTGTAAGAAGTAAGACCTTTAAAAATAATGAGACTGTCTTTTCTGATCTGCCGTGTTCCTCCCTACAAAACTGAATTATCTGAAGGCCAAAATGACAAAGGGCAATAATGAAACACTTAACACATGATGAGAGAGTGGTGAGCCTTGCTCAGACACATTTGCACAATTGTCTGTTGAATTAAGCAACAGCGTCTTGTTGAGAAGAACTAAAACTCACTTGAAAATACAGTCCTTAAAAACTGATTGTTGGGCTGATTGTTTTTTTGAAGAGAACTTCTGATATTTGGTGAATTTGGAGAGTGGAGGTTAATTGGATTATTTTTCAATGAATCAATATTTGCCGGACTTTGCTACATTAACAGCAAGTTCAAGATGTTTAGCAAGAAATATGCAAACCGTAGAAAGGTGTCTGCACACTTCCTTGAAGCCCCTGCTAACTAAGCGTGGGTTTCATGGAGGTGGTGGGTGTTGTGAATGTCAGCCGAGCCCTGGCTGGTGTGTGTGGTCTTGTCCTGGAGGCACTGTGTGTGTGAACTTGTTTGGGTCTTAAAGCCACCCCAGGACTGCTCTTTGATTCCCCCGCCCCCCATTTGCCTGATGAGGACATGCAGGCACAGGGCACAGTCACAGCTAAGAAGTCAGGAGCAGAGAAAGGTTAGCCTTTCCTTTTTTTTTTTTTTTTTTTTTTTTTAATTTCCTGTGATTTCATTTTACTTTCCCCCCACCCCAAGTTTTAATTTCAGAAAGAACACAATGGAGAAAAACTGAGAGAATTCTACAATGAGCAGCCTTACACCCCCTGCTCCGACCTAACAGTTATTTAGGCTTTGCCATATTTGCTTCATCTCTTTTTTCTAAATACATATTTATTGTCATTGAATCATCTGAAAGTAGCTACAGACAACCTACTGTGTTCCTTAAGTGATTTAGAGCACACGGGTCATGGGGATAGGGTGGTCTCCGACAACCACAGCGTCATTATCACACTCGAGAAGGGGGCTCTTATTTCACATACTAGCTGATTTCCTCTTCATTTTCAAATCTCCCCACTTGTCTCAAGAATGTCTTCCATGGTGTTTTTTCCTTAACCAGACCCAGGCAGCTTCCTGGCATGACACTGAGGTCATGCCCTTTCTGAACCAGACACAGCTGGGTTCCCAGAGTGGCACTGGGGTCATGTCCTTCCTAAATGAGACACAGGGAGGTTCCCTGAGTGACACTGAGGTCCTGCCCCTCCCGAACCAGACACAGGTAGCTCCCCTGCATGGCGGTACTGGGGGTCGTGCCCTTTTGGAACCAGACAGAGGCAGGTTCCCTGTGTGGCGCTGGGGTCACACCCCTTAGTGTCTTTTCAGGTTTCCCACTTGCCCTCCACAGGGTTGAGTTTTCTAGGCCACTTGTCACATCTGGATTTTTCTCAGTCCTCACTGTAGTGTCATCCACTTTTGTCTGTTGTCGCTGTGTACTCTTGTAAACAAGGCAACGAGGGAGAGGCTCGAGATTTGGGAGGTCACTTCATAGGAGCCAGCGAGTGAGTGCTTCATGTGCCATCGGGGACATACGGTCAATCGGTGACGTTACTCAGGTCAGTCCTGCTGGCCACACTTCTGGCGCCACAGTTCCCAGTGCCAGGAGAGACCTGGTGCCCCGGCACAGGAGCCCAGGGGAGAGTCCCACTCTTGCGATGGGGCAAGTCCTTCGGGGCTGCCTCTTCTGTTTCTGATGGGGAGGTGCCCTTGGGCCGGTTCATCCTTCCTCAGGGGCACACAGGGGTGAGTCCTACTCATCGGCTGCGATGCTTTTTAGCAGACTTCATAAAAGGTTTAGTGGGTGGAAAGTGTTTGAAATTGTTAATGGAAATAGGACTTTTGCTGACAAATAACATTTCCTTTACATAAAGCAAGTGTCTTTTTTACTATAGAGACCTAAACGGCTAGAGGCAGTTTGTTTTCCCGGGCCTTTCATTGAAGGCAGCCTGGTGAAAGGGGCATCTCAGTCAGCTCAGCTGCTGCAACAGAATGTCGTAGATGGGGTGGGGTGGTTTGAACAGCAGGCATGTCTTTCTCACTGTCCTGGAAGACTAAGGTCCAAGATCAAGGTGCCAGTTGATTTGGTTGGTGGTGAGGGCCCGCTGCCCAGCCTGCGGACAGCTGCCTTCTTGCTGTGTGCTCACATGGCAGAGGGGGCAGCAAACCCTCTTCCGTCTCTTGTAAGGACACAAATCTCATCATGGGCCCACCCTTCGGAATCTAACCCAAATCGCCCCCATGGGCTCCATATTTGGAGATGGGGGCTTAGGGCTTCAACATGTGAATTTTAGGTAAGCAGAGTTCAGTCCCGACCAAGGGGCTCTAGCTTCTGCTGCTTGTTTGTTAACCTGTTCCTTGTCTCTCCAGTTGGGAGAATAGTTGCCTAATGAAAATGTTTCCAGGGTTGGTGGTCGCTCTGTATTTTACATGCTTGGGAAGCTGACCCTTTCTTGTGCTATTAATTCCATTTCTTTTAATACCATTATGTTAATTTTCTAACTGCATAACAAATCATCAAAAAATTAGTGGCCTAAAGGACACCTGCTCATTAGTCACAGTTTCATGGGTTGGAAGTCTAGTACGGTGTGGCTGCCTCCTCTGCTCAGGGCCTCCGAGGCTGAAATCAACGTGGTGGTTGGTCTGCGGCTCTCATCGGGGACTTGGGCCGTCTTCCGAGCTCACTCACTATTGGAAGAATCCATGTCCTGTGGCTGTTGCACTGGGGTCCTGCTTTTCTGCTAGCTGTTGCCTGGGGACTGCCCTCAGCTCCTATAGGCCCCACAGTTCCTTGCTCCAGGGCTGTGGGCAGTGGACGTAGCCAGTTGCCTTCTGCGGGGCCAGTAGGACTCCTCCCTCTGACCTGCTCTTCTGCCACCGGCTGGAGAGAACTGTGCTCTGAAAGGCTGTGCTATCTGGCCGGCGGAGACTCGCTCTGTTTCAAGGTCAGCTCATTTGGGACCTTAGTTTGCTCCTTAAAAATCCCTTTGCAGCAGAACCTGGGCTCGTAAGGCAGGAGGTATGTGTACACCAGGGCCGTCTGAAGTCTGTATCAGAATTCTGCCTGCCACAGTCCTGGCCCCCGAAACTGATATTCTCCCAAATGCCAAACACACCTGCCCTTCTTCCGGCGTTCCCGGGGTCTGCTCCCACTGTAGCACCGGCTCAAAGTCCCAACCCTTGCCCGACCCCCGCCCCCCCCCCCCCGGAGCTCCAGAGTCTCATCCCCTGGATCGCCCGCTGGGTGCCGCTCCGGAGCACTTGCGAACCAAGTGAGACGGATCGCCTTCCTGGTAACCCCCACAGCAGGACAGGTGTGGGGCCGCAGGTGCTGACGTGCCAGTGCAGGAGTGGGCAGTGGACACAGCAGGAAGTCCTGAGCCCAACGCAGTTCTGAAACCCAGTGGGGATCCCCAGTCGGGATCTTTGGTTGGGCTTCGAGCTCAGGGTGACCCCGCTGGCTCCCCACTTTGCTCTCCGGGCTCGTGTTTCTGTCCTGAGTCAGCCTCTCTCATGAAGGGGGTGCATGTCTGCACCCTCATCAGCTGGCCTCTGCTGGTAGAAAACCTGGGGTCCAGCAGCCCCTTTCACGGCATGTTTTTTGTCTTCTCCAGGGGTTGAATCTGACACTTAAAATGGATGTGATCATATGACCTGTTATGTAGTTGTTATGTAGTTCTAATCTCCCTTCCCTTTTTCCCTACGTTGCCTGACCTTACTGTCTCCTGTTTCAAATTCTCAAGAATTGTGTCTGAGCCTGTGCCCTCCTTGGCCCTCTGTCCTCGTCCCCCTGCCCTGTCTGGATGCCTCGTCCCCCAGGCCAGCTGGCTGCCAAGTGCTCACATTACGCTTCGGGAGTCCCTTGCCCTGTCGATGGGTGTCTGCCGCTCTGGCCCCTCCCTCCAGGTCCAAGGTCAGATGTCCCTCCGCACCGACTCTCCTCCGGTCACTTTCTAAAGCAGCCCCTCCACCTGTTCCCTGCTTCGCTGCCTTGACCTGCTTTCTTCACGGTGCTCATCACTCTTTGCTGGTGAGTTTGTCGTGTCTCGTCACCAGCCGGAACAGGGGCCGCATGAGCACCAGGCCTGTGAGAAGGCGTGAGCACCTCGTGCTCTGGCTGAGTATTTGAGCACGTTTCCGGAGACGTCCGAACATGCCATGGCCTCCTCCGTGTTTGGTTAGGTGTTTGGCTGCATGTAGAATCCCACGTTAGAGCCGCTTTTCCTCAGAACTCTGGAAGAGTCGCTCTCTTACTGGGGGGCACACTGTTGTGATGGGAGTGCTGTCTGATTCCCAGTCGGTCGTGGGAGCGGCCTCCTTCCCTCCCAGAACCTTTAGGGCCCGTTCTTGTACCCTTGATGTCTTGAGACTCCGGGACCTGGTTAGACGTGGGTCATTCCCATTCTCCGCCGGGTGCTCGGGCCTCTGCCGCCGCGTGGCTCTTCCAGCTGGGAGGGCGCTTGAGTCGTTCTTTCCAAACCACGATATAATAAAATATTAAAGTATATTTGGAAGCTCTTTATCTCAGTTTTCTGTTTTTTTCTAAAACACCTGTTGGTTGGATGTTGGGTCTTTTCTATTTCCTGTCTATATCTCCTCTTTTTGAGAAGATCTTCTCAGCTTTATCATAAAACCCTTCCATTGATTTTTTAATACTGCCAGTCACAAGGGTAACATTGTAGTATAGGGACGTGGGTAGTAACAAAATAAGTAAATTATAAATTTGAGGGTAATACCTTAGATTCGTGGTGTGTGTGCATGTGTGCCCACGTAGCATGTAATCAATTTTAAGTCAATGGTCTCTAACGGCGTTGCTGGGGAGCTAACATCGGAGGAGAGGCTTGACGGAGGCGAGGGAGGGCCCACGGAGCCACATGACAGAGAATGTTGCAGCTGCAGTAAGTGCGAGGGTCCCGAGGTGGGAGGACACCTAGAATGTTCTAGACCTAGCAGGGGTCCACCGCGGCCAGAGTGGGGTGAGAGAGGTGGCTTGGGCCTCATCGGCCACTGGAACACTGTGGCTTTTCCTGAGCCTCTAGAGAGTTCCATGCCCAGAGCCACTGCTCAGACTCCTGTTTTCACAGATCCCTGGGAGCTGTGTTTGGGCGAGTGTGGCACAGTGTGCGTGGACAGCATGGTCAAATGGGGTAAGTGTGAAGGGTCCAGCTGCCCCTATCTCTTGCACATGGGTGTCAGGTGGGCGAGAAGCCACAGAAGAGATGGCAAGTTGGTGTGGGCCGGAAGTTCAGGTGAAACTTCAGGATGCTGGCACCCACGTGGAAACACCTGGCCTCCCAAGTGGAGCGTAGGGAGTCGACGTCTGAATTTGGGGTCCAGGAGTGTTGAGCTGGAGGAACAGGAGGTATAAACACGGAGGCGGGAGGCCAGTGGGACCTGACTGGAAGTGAGTGTTGGTGTGGGCTGGGCCGCAGGGTCGGGTGCCGGGAGCAGTTCAGTCTGCTTATGGTGGAGGTCACTGATGTGGCTGGGATCCCACCCTGGGACTGTGTCTCAGGTCACTAAGTTACACCCAGATGTTTGTCCAAACTCTTACTTTAAGAGGTAAAAAGTAGGAATAAACTCGCCAGCATACACGGCCATCAGTCTGCCGTATCATTGAGCGGGTACTCATTGACACACGTTAGTGGGGGTACCAGTGATGCAGGAGGAGTAGCCGCGGGTGGGGGCCGTGGCATCCCTGAATGGGGAAGTGAGGACGAGGCCTGGAGAGGGGGCCCCGTGCAGCTTTCTGCAGGGCGGAGACCCTGGTGACCCGGGGGTGAGAGGGCAGCAAAGGTGGAGGCGGGGTGTTGGGTCCAAGTTAGGGGAGAAGGCGGAGGAGGGATTTCACAGTCCTTTGAGTCACAAACCCTTCTGAGAGTCTAAATTCAAAGCACTTTTGTTATTTCCTTACTTTTTAAAAAAGCTTTCATGGTGGTACGTAGCCACATAGAAATACATTTAAAGTTTCCCCTTTTCTCGTAATCTTGACCTGGTTTCAGTGTCCCAGTGAGACACCTTCATGATGTGGTTCTGTTTATCTGGAGATTGCGATAAATCCTGGGTGTTTGGCCCCTGCGCGGAGCCCTGCTGCGGGTTCTCCCAGGCCCTGCTTGAGGACCTGGTGATGCCGTCACTGAGTGTGCTCGCTCAGCAGGTGTCCGTGCCAGGGCTCCACTGGTGAGCAGGACTGCCCAGAGAGCGAGTGGCGGTGTGAGAGTGGGTTAGCTGGGTGTCGCGGGGGAGGAGCCGGGGGTCTGGGAGGTAGACTGCAGACAAGAGGCTGCAGTGGACCAGATGGCAAAAAGTAGGGCTCTTCCTTAAGCACCTGCTGTGTGCTGACTCAGATGCTCTGGCTGGTGGGCTGGATGGGGCACAGCGCGCGGAGGCAGCTTCACTCCATTTTACACGTAACTGTCCCAAGTCACAGCAGACTGGTTTGTGAGGAGAGGGTATTGGGCATGGGGCAGAGTTCAGCAGTTTGGTGATTTTTGTGTGGAAACAAGTGAGAAAGGTCTCGAGTGCTTAGGTGAAGATAGAAATCTCCCTCGTTGATTGGTCAGTGTTGGCTTCCTGAGCACCAGCTCTGGGCCGCCCCAGAGTGCCCACCACTCTGCCGGACGTGATGTCCTCCAGTGAGGGTGCAGCCTCAGCCTGCTGCGGGGCTTCACGGTGTCCTCGGAGCAGGCTGGCACAGCACACTGAAGACGCCGACAGTGTGGAGGATAGAGCGGCTGCTGGCTTTAGGCCTGGGGTTGGGTCCTGGAGGCTCGGGGTCTCATGGACGGGCTCTGACGTGGACAGACAGCAATAGTGGACCCTGCTGTGGACAGAGCCTGACATGGACAGGGCCAACACAGATGGGAGTCCTGGTGTGGATGCGGCTGGTGGGGCTGGAGCCTGGTGGGAGCGCAGGGCTCATCAGGAGTCTGGACCCTTTCAGGGGTTTCGTGCAGAAAGGACACATCTGATTTGCTTTTCTGCGTGTTGCTTAGACTCGTCCCTGAGACTGAGTGTAGGGAGGCCTGTCCTGGGTGGATCTGCCCTCCAGGTGGGAGCCGTGGAGTGTCCAGGAAATGGCCGAGGTCACAGAAGGCCAACAGAGGGCGTTCAGGGAGGAAGCGGCAGGACTGGGGTGAGGGTGGTGTGGAGAGGAAGGAGAGAAGAAAGAAGGACCCCCCCACAGGGTAGCTGGAGGTTGGAGATGGCCTGGGGTGGGAGCAGGTTGGCACTTTCATAAAAAGTTGTCAGATAGCTGTGTGTGGCTCCCGTAGTGGGCGTTAACTCCAGGGCACCTGTCCACCCACAGTGTGGCCCTGCGTGTTCACAGCAGCCCTGTTCCTCACAGCCCCACAGGAAACAGCCCAAATCCCCATCTGCTGGTGAGCGGGCCGACGACATCACAGTCGACTCCACTCGCAATGAGAGCAAGCCGTTCATGTGACAACATGGGCAAACCTCAGAATGGCGAGGGAGGGAGCCACGCTGTGCGGTCCCACAAACACAGCTCCCGGGGCACGCCGCCTCAGTGCGGCTGTGGCAGGTCGGGAGTCTCTAGGGCGGGGGTCCTTATCTCCATCGTGGCCGTGGTTTTCAGGCAAATGTCAAAATTTACCAAGTCATCTCTTTAATATATGTGCCGTTTGTTTTGTCAAATATTTCTCAGTAAAGCTGTTTCATAAAGGTGATGGGATAGACAGTATGAACAACTTTGTGCCAGTGAATTTGATGAATTATCTCCTAGAAAAATACAACTTAGCAAAACTAATTAAAAAGCAAGTGGATGGAGCGCCTGGGGGGCTCAGTTGGTTGAGCTTCTGACTCTTGATTCCAGCTCAGGTCATGATCTCACAGTTTGTGGGATTGAGCCCCGCGTCAGACCCTGTGCTGACAGTGCAGAGCCTGCTTGGGATTCTCTCTCTCTCTCTCTCTCTCTCTCTCTCTCTTCTCTGCCCCTCCCCTGCTTATGTGATCTCTCTCACACAAAATAAATAAACTTTTTAAAAATATTAGAAAAAAAAAGTAAGTGGAAAACTTTAAGATTCTTGTAAGACAAGATTAATGAAAGGAAAGGATGACCCCTAGGTGTGTCTGTGAGGGGGCGGGTGCAGGGTCTCCGGAGTGGTCCCCGGGCAGGTGGGCCCGCAGAGGGTCCAGGCCACAAGTGGAACAGAGGAGAGGGAAGCTGGAACCAGCCGGACTGTTGGGGGCCCCACGGTCATCTCTGGGTCAGGTGCACTGCATACACTATACTCACTTAACAGCGGCTGAGACCTGAGGGCCTGAGCTCTGGAGCTCGCTTGCTGTGTGTGCTGGCAGGGAAGGCAAGCTAGTGATAAAAACTGCGTTGTGATGCATCACGTAGTCTGAGGTTGGCTTTTTAGTAAAAGTGGGATCTGTGTGTGCATGCGAAAAGTATTTAAGGATATACGCCTCGAGGGAAATACACCATTACACTAAGAACAGCAGTTGCTTTTCAGTGATTAGGGTTGAAGGGTTTTTCCCTTAGTATTATTCTTTACTTTGTAAATCATGTTTAATATGGGCATATTGCTTTCATACTGCGAAACAAACCCAATGTGCTTACCTAAAGGACAGTAATGGGTAATACAGGTGTGATACGGGGGGGTGGGGCGAGTGTCTACTAAATGGTGCCCAGGAGAGTCAGAGGGAGGCGTGTTCCTATAGTATGGCAGTGTGCAGCAGAGCGGCCCAGACAGAGGCACTGGCCTAAGGGAAGGAACTGTTCTTGGGGGGAGGAGGCCGATTGGAGGGGCGGTCCGAGGTGAGTGGACAGGGAGGCAGACCTCTTCACAGCATGACTGCCCCCGGTCTGGGGTTTGCCTGAAATGCGTGGAGAGACATGCCACCCATGCCCTTCTGGAAGGCTCAGGCACCAGTGCGGCCAGTGTCTGTGAACCAGGGTGGGGAGCCACGTGGGAGAGGTTCAGGAGTCAGACTGGAGGGGTTGGCCAGGCCACAGTTGGGGCAGGGACCGGTGATCTTGGAGACAGGTTACATTGGTAATGTCCTTGTCACTGGAGTCTTGTCAAGAGTGGTTTGATGGTGTCGGGGTGGCTGACACAGGGAGGAGAGTTCTCCAGTGTGGGGGGCCTGTAACAGACCCTCACCTGGCGTTTAACTCGCATTTTCTGGGTCACTAATGAAGCCGAATGTCTGGAAATATGCTTGTTTGGATTTCCTCTTTCGCGAAGCACCCAGTCTGGAGCAGGTGTTGGCAAACGTTTTCTGTGAAGAACCAGACAGCAAATAACTTAGCTCTTTGGGTCATGTGGTGTCGAAACTCCTCAGTCCCAAAGCAGTCGAGGATGGGACACGGTGAGTGGCAGGCTCCTCTCTAGCTTCGTGTACAGACCAGCCTTGCCGAGCCCTGTCTGGACCACAGTCTTATCTGTGGGGGGTGGCATTTGGCACTCTTGTGTTTCTTTTTTTTTTTTTAATGTTTATTTATTTTTGAGAGACATAGAGGCACAGCATGAACAGGGGAAGGGCAGAGAGAGAGGGAGACACAGAATCGGAAGCAGGCTCCAGGCTCTGAGCCATCAGCACAGAGCCCGACGCGGGGCTCGAACTCACAGACCGCGAGATCATGACCTGAGCTGAAGTCGGCCGCCCAACCGACTGAGCCACCCAGGCGCCCCTGTGTTTCTTGATTATCTGACGTACTTCTCTTTAACAGAGTTGCTCTTATTAGGCATTCCCTCTGCGGTTAGTGTCTTTTGATTCTGTTTGTAATCTTTTCTCAACCTGAGGTCAGGATGGTGTTCTCCCCAGCATCTTCTAGAATTTTGAGTTGTGCTTCACAACTCAAAGGCAGACCTTCACCGACCTTTATCCTGTCTCCTTGGGCTTCAGGACCCGGGACACCCCCTACTGCCCCCACACCTCCTGTAGCCACCAACCCCCCCCCCCGCCCCGTGCACTCCTGTATCTCCCATACCCTTCCAGCCCACCAGCCCCTGGGCCTCAGTGACACCAAACAGCCACTGAGATCTGCCCATGTCTCTTTGGTCAATCCTGGTTCTTCACTGTCTTAATTCTTGTTTTACTTTTGGTTGTTTTAAGCAAGCAAATGAACAGATGGGTTTACCTGGGCAAAGCCACAGCCGCTGGTCTGGCGGGGGGCAGGGGACACGGGCTCTGTGCACTCAGCATGTGTGGGATGATGTCCCTATATTGTGTGTCTCCACAGGCTTCAAAATGTAGCAGAGGGTTCCAGGCTGCTATGTACAGGTAAATGTGGTTTGAATTTTCTCTTCTTTCAGTGCATGCGAATTGCTTAAATTTGCCTTGGATTACACTTTGTGAGAATATTGTAGCCATAGAAAAAGTCAGTTCCTACAACTCCTTTAAAATGTAATCTCTGACAGCTCTAGAGGAGATTAGGGTACAACTACTTACATGTATTCAAATGTTCTCTCAATACTTCTGGTCGACTCTGTTCTGTTATTTGCTACGTGGGACTTACCTAAAAATTCTAGAAAGATCTTAATTACAGGACTGTGTGCATCGTACGTAAAAGACATGGCATGAAATAACACGTGCTGTTTCTGTGTCAGAAAATGGACAGAGAGCAAGGGGCAGAAGGGAGGCACAGAAGTAAAGACCCGCAGGGCAGAGTGAAGCCGCTGGCGAGGTGCCCCAGCACCAGAGCAGCAGCCTGAGCGCCCAATGCAAAGGCAGGAGGAGGGGGCCGAAGACGTCTAGAGGAGGTGAGGCACGGTCTCCCCGGGCCCCCTGGCCTGCCATCCAGCAAGCCCTGGTGTGGGTAGGGAGGGGTCCACAGCTGGGAGAAGCCCACTGCTGAGACAGGGCCATGTGTTCGCATTCGCCGCTGACGTCCCCTGGCGTCCGTGGGGGTGCACCTCTCTCCTTCCTGCGAGGAGATCGGAGACGGACCAGGCGAGGCGTCTTGGGGTTTGCTGGCAGGTGCAGTGTGTAGAAGGTGCAGGACTGAAAGCTTTGCACCCCCTTTGCTCTCCTGGCTCACGCCCACCTGGTGTCCAGTGTCCAGTGCTGTGCGGGGGCTGCCGAGCATGGGAGGCGTCGGGACGGGCCTCCTGCAACATGGCGACAGTGGACATTTCCCTTCTCAGTGCAGCTCCTCGTGGGCCTGGGGACAGGAGGGTGGCTGGCCACGGGCAGAGTGGGCAGTCGGCGGCAAGGGTGTCTCAAGGCCGCTCTCGTCTCCCAGTGTGGGTGGTCAGCAGGCAGAAGGTTCCTTTTCCAGGCGGTCAGGGCCACCCTCTCAGCCAGGTGTGGTGCTCAGACAGCCTGCCCCTCCACTTTCCCTTGTCCCCTGTGACCTCCCTCCCTCGGGGCTCATCTGGGATTTCCTGGTGGTGAGACTCGGGCCTGCTCTTGTAGCAGGAGTCTTAGGGGTGCTGTGTCCTTCGTGGCCTGAAGGCACACCTGCTGCCCATCCAGTGCCTACCTGGTGTCACCTGGTCACTCAGTAAGTGACGTCTACGCAGCGTCTCTACCCCGAGGCCCTGCTCTCACTCTGCCTGAAAAGTGGTGTGTGTGGGGAGGGTCTTTGCGGCTGTTTGAATCTTCCCTTCCTCAGCCAAGTCTCCACAGGCGATTCCTGACTAAAACGTCACTGTGGTGACTCCTGCTTCCACGTGAGCAGCTCACCTTCTTCTGGAAAGACACGTACTCCTTCCTTATTCACCTGCTCCATGTGGACCCGGGAGCTTCTGTGTTATTCTCTTGATTAGCATCTGATTCATTCTGTTCACCTGATGATAGGCACTGCTTATCTCGAAGTTCTAGTTGTCCCCAGTGTGGCCAGTGGAGCCCCTTTAAGCTGGGGCCAGGTCCCCTCTGCTCCAGTTTAGTTACCTTCCCAGCCCAGCCGTGGGTCAGTCGCCTGCCCATGCACCCTGCTTCCTTATGGTGGACAGTGCCGTAAACGAAGGGGACCCGGGCCGCCAAGGAGCGCTTGCTCCCGGGCCCTCAGTGGACGGAGCTGGGAAGCGGCTGTGGGAGTCCACACTCACGTGCACACCCGCGTCTTTATCTCTGTCCCCACCTGCTCACTAAGCATGAGCTCACCCCGACCCTGGTCCCTCAAAGGGGCCAAAGGCCCTGTCAGTGCCGGCATGACCGTGGCCTCTGTTTCGTCCTTGTGGATTTGCATGTCCCCCTCAGGCAGAGCCACACCGGTCTTCTCCGCTCCCTTCTAACTTCAGTATGGTGCTGCCAAGGCAGCACTGGCGTGGCTTTAGTTTCGTGGTTCTGTTACCTGGTGGTTGGGAAGATACTTTGTTGCTGAACGCGTTACTGTCTGATGGGAATATTTGCCTGCGGTCGCAGCCTCAGTGGCTGGCTTGGAAAGAGCTGCTCTGGAGAAGGCCGAGGACGACGTGCAGGCGGCACTCATTCGGAGCCAGCACAGGGCCTCACGCGAGAGTCCTTCCACGTCGGCAGGGCCCTGTGTCCGCTTTTCTTTGCTTGGGATGATTCCAGAGTTTCCCTTCTCTTGGGTTGTTCTTTCTCTCTTTTTTTTTTTCCTGCTCCACAAGGTGGTGCTGGGTTCCCAGGTCAGACGCCTGGCTGGCTCAGTGCACACGCTCGCCGAGAACAGAGTGCAAACCCACGTCAGCTCAGAGAGGGTCCATCTTTACCGGATGAGGCTCTTCTTTACCATGGAGTTAGGCTAACAGGACTGGTTGGTCCCTAGGAACCCCTGTGAGAATGTTCCACCAGGTTCCATTTAATCTTTGCTAGATTCCTAGTAACATAAGCGCACCCTGGCCCACAGACACGCCTGGCTGCAAGGAGTTGGGGAAGGTCTCACTGGAGACCACGTGTCTGCTGCGGGCTGGTGTGGAGGGAGGGGAGATGGGGGTGAACCGCCGGGGTGTCTGCTCCCGCCTCACTCCCGGTGGGAAGCCCGGAGCAGGAGCACGGCCTAGAGACCCACTGCGACTCATCAGCGAGGCTGGCGTGGCGGTCTTGCTGATTGCATTCGTTTGTTGTGGTAGTTTGTCGATGCTGCTAGGCCTCAGGACGGGTGACGTGTGCCTCCTGCTCCCTCCAGGCCCTTCACCACCTCATCTGGCCACACAGCCCTGGCCAGGGCCCCTGCCGCGCTGCACGGCGGTGGGCATGGCCGGTACTTGCCCTTGGACCTCACGCGAATGGAAGTGGGTCTGAAGTCCTCCAAGTGGTTTGCTTTCTTCTTCCTTTTTCTTAAATGCCACTGAGCAGCGAATGTCCTTGCTGGCCCAGGAGCCGTGTGCGCTGTGGCCACTGGGTGCGGCGGGCCACCTCAGTGATGCCTTGGACTCTGATGTCCTGGAGCATCTGTTTCTGTTAGTCATCTCACCGTGAAGACGTCTGTTCTGTAGTTTTACTGGAGCAGCGTTTTGTGTGGGTTTCCTACTGCTGCTGGAACAAGGGACCACAGGCTTGGAGGCTACAGCAGCACCAACGTGTCACCTGACAGTTCCAAAGGTCAGAGGGGCCCAAAGGGTCCCACTGGACTGAAGCGAAGGTGCCCGCAGGGCTGGCTCCTTCTGGCTTCAGGGGAAAATGGATCTTTGTCTTTTCCAGCTTCCGGGCACCTCACCCTTGGTTCATGGCCCACCTTCAGGCCAGCAGCCTAACACTCCCAGTCTCTCTGACTCGGACCCTCCCGTATTCCCTTTTAAGGGCCTCGTGATGACAGCGGGTCTGTGAGGTCATCTGGGACTTTTGCCGTCTGAGGTGACACACAGATTTTAGGGTAGGACGTGGACATCTCCAGGAGCTGTTATGTCTCCTAACACAGCTCAGGGGATACAGTGACAGAACCTGCCCTCACGGAGCCTGCGGTCTAGCCAGAGAGACCAGGAAAGCTGGGGCAGAGCAGGAAGGGGCCCTAGACAGAGCCAACATGTCAGCACTCTGGTGCACGATTGGACTTTGATGATGCCATATTGTGTGCAGCTGCTGATGTCCCATGCGACCAGCTGGTGGCCTCGGGAACCCCAGCCTCCCCATGGTGGGGGCTTCTGTGTGCCCCCCTGCTTTGGGGCCTGGGCTCTGCTGAGCCAAGAGACTACGGAGCCCCAGGGAGGGTGGGGTCCTGGAGGGCTGGTTGGGCTCTCCCTGGACCGGGCAGAGGAAAGGGGAAGAGGGTCTGGAGCCCCTGCCGACTAAATGAAATCGCTTTCTGAGTCAGTCCTCAGAGGTGGTTTTCTGTGATTTGCCATTTGAAACAATTAACAGCAAACATCTTTTTTTTTTTTTTTAACATTTATTCATTTTTAGAGACAGAGTGCAAGCAGGGGAGGGGCAGAGGGAGAGGGAGACATAGAATCTGAAGCAGGCTCCAGGCTCTGAGCTGTCAGCACAGAGCCCGACGCGGGGCTGGAACTCACGAACTGTGAGATCGTGACCTGAGCCAGTCAGATGCTTGACCTCCTGAGCCCCCCAGGCGGCCCTACAGCGAACATCTTTTGAACTTGTCCAGTTGTTAAGATAAATGTCTAGAAAGGGAGTAGCTCCTGTTCCATCTGGGCGCACCTTAAGCCCCTCTGACCGCCTGCTTCCTTGGGCCTCGTCGGGACTGGATGCTGACTTTCCTGACCCTTCTGGTGTCAGAATGAGTTGGTGTGACTGTATGTCTCAAGGCCTCATTGAAAGACTTTGCTTCTCCTTCAGGTTTGGCCAGTGTTGCCCTCGCCGCTGTCCCTCAGGGTCATTCACCCCTAGCTTTACAGAAGAGCCGGAAGCTCTGGCAGTGAGCCCTCGCCTCAGCCTCCTGCCCTAGCCTGTCTTCCCCCACCCTCACCATCTCCCTTCACTTGCCCACCCACCTCACCAGTTGGCCTCGGCTCAGTCCTGAGCAGGTGGGGTCAGGGGAGCCAAGAAGGGCAGTGCCGCAGGCGGTTAAGGGAATAGTCGCATTTGCAGAGAGCCGCCCAGCGGGTTTGGTGGGACAGTCACCGTCCTCCGGGGAGGACTCACGGCAGTTCCTTCTCCAGACGGAAGTCGGCTCACAGAGCCCTCGCAGCTTGGACCCGCCCTGGTGGGTGGCAGCCTCCGTCCACATGACGCTGCGCCCTCCTGGAAGGACGTGCTCTAACTTGATTTACGTGTAGCCTGAACCTTTGACGAAACACGTGGGAGTACTTCAGAAATTAATACCGGTTTTCTCTTGTAGAAGCCAAAGATGTTGACCAGAAAGATTAAGCTCTGGGACATAAATGCCCACATCACCTGCCGCCTGTGCAGCGGATATCTCATCGACGCGACCACGGTGACAGAGTGTCTGCATACGTGTATGTGGAGGGTATTCTAGAACATGGCCTCTGACAGCTGGGGGGGGAGGGTGTGAACTGTCTGCTTATGTGTATGGTGGAATGGTCTAGAATGTGCCTTTGACAGCTGTGGGGGGAATGTGACTGTCTGCATATGTGTATGGCGGAATGTTCTAGAATGTGGCCTTAGACAACTTCTAGCTTTGTGCTTTCTTCCTATTTGCGGTTTCTTTTTTCCTTCCTTCATTCCTTCCTTCTTTACTTCCTTCCTTTCTCCACCAAAAACTTTTAGCTCAAGTCCAAATAAGACATAGAAGCAGGAGAAAAGATCTTAAAAATAAATCAGAAAAACTACTTCAAATTAAAAACATTGTGGGTAATTTCAGTAGAGATACCATTTCACAAAGCTAAGTACAGGAAAAATTTAATTAGTTCTCTACGACAGCATAGCCAGTAACTGCGTTAGAACAGAATATTCATTTCTAGTGGACACTTTTTTAAAATTTCCAAATGAATTCCGTAAACGTTTTAAATGTTCTTTTTTTATTTCTTTTCATGTTTATTTTTGAGAGAGACAGAGACAGAGCATGAGTGGGGGAGGGGCAGAGAGAGAGAGGGAGACACAGAATCCGAAGCAGGCTCCAGGCTCTGAGCCGACAGGCGAGAGCCCGATGCGGGGCTCGAACCCACGAACCGTGAGATCATGACCTGAGCTGAAGTTGGCTGCTTAACCAACTGAGTCACCCAGGCGCCCCCCGTAAACATTTTAAACACAAGAATGTGGTTCGGCTCCTCAAGACTAATAAGTCTGTGTTTTGATGTTTAGAAGACTCTTAGCTTGTACTGAACTTGGGGTTTTTTTAATGCCCCAGCTCGGCCGGATGGTAGATGTTGCCGGGTACCCTGGGGCGTAGCTACCGTTCCGGTGGGTGAGACCGGGCAGGAGCGCCTCTGCCAGCTGCCGGCAGGCACTCCGTGTAGGTGGGATGTTTGCAATACAACGAATGCGTGTAATGCGGATGACTTTTGATCCTGTGTTTTCCACTTCAGAAAATAAACATTTGACAGTTTTGATAGAACCTTTATTTTAAAGGTAACTATAGTTTTAGATTATTGTTTTCATTGAATTTCCTTCAATTCTGATGTACAAAGAAAATCTTGTAATCTTTTTTTGGACAAACATGAAAATTGTAACTACTAGCCCCTATGGTGAGTATATTTGGGTGAGACAAGTGCTTCCTGGTAATTTCTCAGCTCTTGGCCTCTGAGCACCTCCTCAGCTAGGTTCCTCGAAGCCTCTCTTATCCCAACGCCTCAAATCTGCCGAGCGAGGTGGCTCAGCACCTGGGGCGTCTCTGCCGTTGCCGAGACCTGAGAGGCGGTGCCGTATCGCCCAGCCACATGCAGGGCGGTCTGCGGGGCGGCCTCCGTGTGTGCCCAACCCGAGGGGGTGCCGGCGTCTCCCTCCCGGGTTGCTTTCTGACACGAGTGTGCTTTTGCAGTCTGTCGGAGTTGCCTGGTCAAGTATTTGGAGGAGAATAACACCTGCCCCACGTGCCGGATCGTGATCCACCAGAGCCACCCGCTGCAGTACATTGGGTGAGTGCGCCCGGGCCCCGGCGCCACAGCCACCGCTCGCGGCATCACCCTGTGTGCTGGGGACCCGCCCTGGGACTGGGCACCCGGGGCCGCACACGGCGGCCAATCGGCCCAGTCAGGCCGATGGGCGCTGGGACTGTTCCCACGAGTTTCTAGGAATATTCGCTCAAATTGAGTAATTTGAGGAGCCACCTGGATTTCACTAGTTGTACAATAAATTGGCTGAAGTTTGCTCTGAAGTGGATAGCAGCCCTTGGTCCCCCTTCCGGTCATGGGACAAGTGGTCCTAGGCCCCAGGTCGCTGCCCCTTGTGTGTGGCCTGCATCTTGCTTCTCACAGCTGGTGCCGCAGGGAGCCACCTCCTTTGGTTTCGGGGAGATTGGACTCCCTTGGAATCAGCACCATTTGTGAGGGAGGTGTCAGGGAGTTGGCTTGACCCGACCTGGAGGTCAGGCTGTGATGGGCAGAAAGTGCTGGCTGGTGGCTTTTATGCAGAGTTTTAAATGACTTCCAGATTGGGATGGGGGGGACTCTAAAGGGAGCAAAGCGCTACCCACACCACACAGGAGCAGCAGAGGCAGGTCTGAGGAGTGCTTTGGAGGGAGAGAGGTGTGTGCGTCTCCACTCCGAAGTGGTCAAGTATGTCATGTGCACAGAGGCGTTTAACAACACGTGAACAGCTTCCAGCAGCGCAGCGAGAAACCACTCCCAGATGGAGAAGTAGAAATCACCAGGCCCAGAAGCACCCCCCAGCCCCCCAGCCGCCTGTCCCCAAACAACAGAGCTTAGTCTTCTGTTGTCCAGCTCACTACACGTGGAGCCAGCCGTGTTTTCGTGGGCCTTGCCCTTGACCCAGACTGTTCTCCAGACCAGTCTCGGTTAGTGTGGAGCTCTGTGGCAGGCGGACCTCAGGGTGTCCACTATGGGCGCTCAGTGCTGCTCTGGGCACTCGCACGCAGGTGTCCCCTCTCTGTCACGCCTCAGAGCAGGGCGTTGGGCTGTGGAGCTCCCGTGCCTTCCTGTGCTCTCCTGGGCTGTCGTGCAGCGCACGATCTTACCAGTGTGGCCTGTGGGTGCCCACGGACTGTGTTCTTGCCACATGCTGGGTCTGTCGGGGTATCTTGGCCTGTTGCCCTGATTAGCGGTGAGCGCGGGCCTCTTCCCAGTGTTACTTACATGGCCATTCGGGCTCCTGGGCGGCGTCTGTTCACATCTCATTTTTCTCTTGGGTTCTTTATTTTATTTGTTTGCCTTGAAGAAATGCTTGATATATTCTGGGTGCTAATTGTTGGCTACACACGCGCTTCCTGCATTGGAGTGTAGTTTTGCAGAGCACGGGGTTGCTTTCCTGACGTGAACTGCAGAAGGCAGGCAGTGGTGGGGGCTTCATGCTGGTGGGAAACTGTGGAGACCCTGCCCGGCCCCCCCCACCCCCGTGCTCTAGGGAGACAGCAGGCAGGGCTGTCTGGAGAGCTGAAGCCCTTTAGCAGTCTGAGACCCCAGTGTTCCAGGCATAACCTAGCCTGCTAATACACAGAAGGGGGCCGATGGGAGGAGAGCTGGCCAGGCGCGCAGGCCTGGGTCAAAAGGGCCGGGCCCCGCCTCTTCTCTGTGCAGTGACCATGTGGTGACCAGGGCCAGGGAGGCAGAGGTGCAGAGCTGGGTGAAGATGCTCATCCCTGAGGCCTGCTGAGGGCCCTGGGCTCCAGGGCGGCTCCTTCCTGGCAGTCCTGTCCTTACCGCTTGCTCTCTCTGCTCTGCCTGGAACAACACCGGCCCTGGGTGGTGGTCTTGTTCTCCCCTCCTGATGCCAAGTCTGCAGATGGCTCAGAGCCTTGTTCCTGACACAGCTTTGCCAGCCACACCTGGCCCAGGCTCCTGCTCTGATTTGCCACTCCCCGACTGTGCGGTTTCCCCAAGGGCTTTCAGCTTCAGACTGGGGCAGCGTGGGGAGAGGGCAGTTAGGACAGGGCAGCGGGGCCCCAGGCAGTGACCTAGGCCTCAGGAGGGGGATGTTGCCCGGTGGTGCTGGCCGCAGGTGGGTGCTGAGCCTGAGCTCCTAGTGTCTGTCGGATCCCTGAGGCAGCCCCACACTGCCAGGCCTCATCTTAAACCCAAGGGCTTTTGTCATGTGGGCCTGGTCTCAGAGGCTGTGGCACAGGCGAAGAGCTGAGAGGAGGTGTGTGGCCTATGGCCTGGAGTGTGAACATGAAAGCCTCTTTCAAAGGGGCCGCCCCTCCAAGAGTGTGGGTGTGGCCGACACCCGGAGAAGCACGCTGTGCTGTTCTTTCCTACCTGCCGGCACCTATCCCGAGGAGAGTCCCCAGAACCCTCCACTCAGCCCTGTGGGTCCTTGGCCAGGCAGGCGGAGGACCCAGAGGCGAGCCCTGTGGCAGGGATCGCTCCACCGTCCTCTCCTCGTGGAGCTGGGGAGCGCTCCACAAGGCCGGTGAGGGTGCCGTGTGTGCTGTGGGCCAGCTGTGTACCGTAATGCCTCGCCGTGTGCACGTGTGCATCGTGGTCAGAAATCTGAAACCCTGCTCTGGTCTGCCGCCGCACAGGCGGAGTCGTCAGACCGATGTCTGCTAGGACTTAAAGGGTCTCCTTGGAAATGGCGAGTGATGGTCCCTGCAGGACCTGGTCACACGCCGCTGGTCCATTAACTGAGCCCATGGAGTGGCTGCTGTGCGCCCGGTCCTGGACGAGCTCTGAATGCCTGTGCCCCCTGTGAAGCCCCAGCATTTGTCCCTCATTTACATATTACTTCTCTGGGTACGTAAGGGTTTTCATTTTAATGCGTGATGTTTGAAAATTAATGTTGATTTGAAAAGCTACGTAAACATATTAATAAGTTATGTTTAAAAATAGCAAATTGGAGTAGAAACTATATTTGAGATATTGTGCTTATGTCACCTTTTCAGAAAACCTTTATAGGTAGATCTTAAAGACCACAGGAAGAACCTGATCTTAGGGCCTTTTCTCTACGTTATTTAGAACATGAAAGAAAAGTTTCCTGTCTAGCGGAGACCCTGGGAAGCGCCAATGGAAGAGGTGGGGGTGAGGGTGTGTGGGGCCCCCGGAGGCTGCGTCTCTGTGTGTCCATACCGTGTTCAGCAGGCAGAGGGCACTCATCACCTAGACGGTCTTTTCCATGCTGCCGTTCTTTGAAATGTTCTTAGACTTCTAGAACCTGAATTAAAGGATGCATTGATTCAGGTTGTATATAACTTTTGCTAGCACAAACATTTTTTTCAGTGCAAACCAGAAACAGAATTCAACCAAAATTTAAAATTCGTGATTGTGGAGTTTGATACTGTTAACGGAAGAGGTGCGCGGATTGTGGGAGTGGCGTTTCTAGCTAACCTCACCTGTTGTGTTCTCTTTGCCAGTCATGACAGAACCATGCAGGACATTGTTTACAAGCTGGTTCCAGGCCTTCAGGAAGGTAAGTGTCAGAAGGTCCGCCTGGACCTGAGTCTACGGCGCGGCCTCTGAGCACTTTGCTTGTGGGGCTCCCGGCCCTGGCCCCTCTTTGGGAACAGCGCCACCGTGTCGCTGGCTTTTCCCACTGTCTCTGCCTCGCCGAGCATGCGGCCTTGTTGGGGCGGTGGGGCCCAGCAGGGCACGGGGGCAGCCTCCCCAGTCACACGCACACAGTCGTGAAGTCAGTAACCAGTGTGTTGATCAACTTTGTATTTAAAGTCAAATCTCATTGAGAATGAACAAGAAATAATACGTAGTGTGAATACACTCAAAGTGGAAACGGCTGTTCTTTTTCGAACTTTTTCTGCACTTCTGAATGCAGAGACTGTTGCTGCCCCTCTTTGCGGGGGCAGTGCTGGGGGATTGGCCTCAGAATCCCACTCAGGGTCCGATGGTGGGCTGGCATGGCGGTGCTTGCTGATACAGCTCAGGTACGGTTTCTTTCAAAGACAAGACAGGTTAGAGGTTCTTTTGGGCTGTGTTTTCTGATTGTAATGCTTCAGAAGAGGGTTACAATTTAAAATACGGCTGGCTAACCTTAGATCAGGAGATAGTACACCTGGCTTTTCCTACAGAACTTTTTTTTTTTTTTTTTACTGTTTATTCTTGAGAGAGGGACAGAGCATGAGTGGAAAGGGGCAGAGAGAGAGGGAGACACAGAATCCGAAGCAGGCCCCAGGCTCCGGGCTCTCGGCACAGAGCCTGATGCAGGGCTCAAACCCACGAACTGTGAGATCATGACCTGAGCCAAAGTCTGACACTTCACGGATGGAGCCACCCAGGCGCCCTTGTTATAGAGTATTTTAAACATAAAAGCAGGCAGAGCCGTGTGTAGAACCCGTGTGTTTATTACCCAGCACCCGCAGTCTCCAGCTCATGGTGAGGCCTGTTTCATCCGCCTCTCCCTCCAGCTCCCTCTCCCAGAAGATCACCTCTGTAGCACCTGTAGCCACAGGCCTCTGTAACCTCAGGAAGCAATGGTAATCCGTTAGGACCAAGTACCCAGTCAGCGCCAGCATTTCTAGCTGCTTCGTGAGCACCACATTTTGAGTTTCCTTGTTTTAGTTTATTTCAATCAGGGTCCAGGTCAGGTCAGCCCCCAGGCTGACTGCTCTGCCACCTCTTAGCCCCTCCTGTCACCACGGCCAGACTTACTGAGGCTGCCCCGCTCCTGTGAACTGGTGGCATCTGCAGGCCTGACAGGATTCTGGCTCGTGTTTTTGGGAAGCCCCCTCCGGTGGTTATTCCGTCTGGACAGGTGCAGTCGGCCTGGCCCGGGTCACCCCAGCTGCCCTGCAGAGCATCAGTTCTGCTTCATTAGAAGCGGCAAGCCCGTGCCACTGCCCGCGTCCTGGCACCCAGGTAGACCGCAGGGTTCCTGAGGCCCATTTTGTGCCGACTGGCAGAACGGTGCCCGTCTTTCCTTCCCACACGGCACGCTGCCTTAGTGCTCTGGCCCCTACAGCCACATTCGCGGGTGTTCACAGCCCTTTGTGGTCTTTGTCCTTTCTGAAGCTCACGCCCCCACTGGCGGCCGCTGACACCACGCCGGGAGTCCGGGGTGGCCCTGCTCTCCAGGCTGGGTGGGTCCTAGGCTCCTCCTGTTGACATCCTGCCTCAGGCTGCGCTGGCCACCTCCCCCGGAGTCCAGGTGCCCTGGTGCAGGAGGTGCGGGTGACAAAGTCGTAATGGAGGGTTTGTTTGTGAGAATGTGTGACGACCCTGCTCTCTGGGACTTGCCCCTCCGGCCCTCGGGCGGGCTCCTCGTCCAGCAGGCACTTACCTTCTCTCTTTCTCGGTCCGGTCGTTTGTTGCTCCTCACCGGAACGCTGCAACTCTGAGACCCTTCAAGGCAGGACGACTTTCTCCACGCAGTCTGTCTGCAGCTTTAGTTCTCTGGTTGTGCCAACAGGTGCAAACCTGGTTTCTCAGGTGGAGGCCCCTTCCCGGCAGGCAGGCAGGCCTCAGCTGACAAGGGCTGCGGGGCAGCAGGACGCCTGCCTGTGCCACCGACCAGGCCTTCCGAGTGGCGCCTCCTCAGGGTTCAGTCCCCGCCGCTGTCCCCACACCAACTCGGTTTCTCTGTTCCCTTGTAGACGAGGCCTTTTTGCTTGAGAATTCATTGCTTGGTGGTCTGTTTTCTTTTTCAATAATTTTTAAAAATCTGTCTTTGTAGGGGTGTCTGGGGTGACTAGGTCAGTTAAACATCCAACATCAGCTCAAATCATGATCTCACAGTTCATGAGTTCGAGCCTCACGTCGGGCTCTGTGCTGACAGCTCAGAGTGTGCAGCCTGTTTTGGATTCTGTGTCTCCCTCTCTCTGTGTCCCTCCCTGACTCACACTCTCTGTCTCTCTCTCAAAAACAAACGTTAAAAAAAAAATCTGTCTTTGTAGAGGCAACGTCTTAAGTTTTTATTTATTTTGAGAGACAGTGAGCACACACTCATGTGAACTGGGGAGGGGTGGTGGCAGGGGGAGCGGGGAGAAAATCCCAAGCAGGCTCCACACTGTCAGTACAGAGCCTGAGACAGGGCCCGGTTCCACCAGCTGTCAGATCATGACCTGAGTCGAAATCAAGAGTCAGGTGCTTAACCGACCGAGCCACCCAGGTGCCCCAAAAAGGCAACGTTTTATAAAATTTATCAAATAATTTTTTAATGTTGAGCCACCCCCTCCCTTCTTTGCCTCACACTTCCTGCAGCTTGCTGCTTGTACCGGCAGGGCGTGGAGGTGCTGGGCAGGGCGCCGGGCAGGGCCCTGTCGTGAGGGCAGCTGCGTGGGGTTTGCTCTGCTCCCAGACGTCTCCTGACGGGTGCTCAGGACATTCTCGTCCTCAGCTTTAACAGAAGAGGGGGCGCGGTGACACCCTTTTGTGCACTTTTGCGTGGGTGTGGGTGAATACAGTTGGCTTTATTCCGGAAGTCGAATCACTAGGCCAGTGCTTCCGCATTTTTATTCCTTTCTCTTGCCTTTCGCCCTGGCTGGAGCAGGAGTGGGCGAACTGCAGGCCCATCTGGCTTGCTGCCTGTCTGTACGTGGCTCGTGAGCCAAGAATTTTTTTATACTTTTAAATGATTAGAAAAAGTCAGTAATATTTGCAACGTGGAAATTACATTAGTTGGCACTCCATCACCCACGAGTAGTGTTCCTGGAACCCAGCACGCTCACTCACTCCTGCATCGTTTGTCTCTACGTCGCCACGCACAGCAGGTGCTGGCGGCAGCGCGGCCCCGGGCACCCTGGCCGCCGTTCACACTGTAGGTGTCCCAAATGCAGGGTGACTCACCAGTGTCTCAGGGGCCATGTGAGTCACTTGTGGGGCTTTCCTTAATGCAGCTCATACCCGTCATGTCGAAACGGGAAGAAGGGAAGGATGGACTTCAGTGAAGTGTGGACGGTTTTGTCCTTGTGAGCTGATTGCGCCACGAGGCGCCGCCGTGCTGAGCTGAAGGGGTGGAGCGTGTGCCGGACTGACGGGAAGGACACTTGGAGAGAACTGAAAATACAAAATGGAATACCTCATCACAAAAACAAAACGTGAATATCAGGCTGCAATCGGAGTCAGTTTTGATTGGCTCATTTGTTAAGCCAACTAAGGAGAGCCGCTTACTAACGCAAGTTACTTAGATCTCGTTTGATTGCCCAGAGAAGACGGGCGCGTGTCAGGGAGGGAGCCTCCGGGAAGCAACGTCAGGCCCACGAGAAAACGAGGCAGGCAGTTTTGAGTGGTTTTTCTTGGCTTCGGTGTCTCCAGGCTGCTCAGTTGTTCGTTTGGTGAGTTTGAAGTCACTGAAGAAATAACATCTCTGAACATTGGTCCACACGGAGCAACTGCAGCCAGAATATCGTCCAGGGGGTGGAGAAAACAGTAACTCAGCACAGCCCGAGGTGGAATCTGCCGAGACGCGTTCCGTGCAGTGGTGGTAGAAACGTGTAGGGGTCAGGAAGGTGCTTAGCTGGACAAACTGACCAAGCTCGTGGAAGTATAAGGTGTTGAAAGGACATCGTTTCCTCATCGGAGCCGGCGCTCTGTGGAAAGGGGCTTTCGTGGGTCGTCGAACCAGCAGAGTCCACGGTAGATGTCATTCGCTCTTTCAGATGTCACCGTCACCAGATGGATGATTTTCTGTCAGGAGTGGAGCCTAAACACCCCGACTTTCTCTCCCGCACGGCACGTTAGTAGTGGCTTCGTAGTGGTGGGGATGTGTGCGTGTCATCGTCGCTCTGAGCTAAGGACGGATTGAAATTTTTTGGAGTGAAAAGAAGTTCCTCTAACCTGGAGGACTGTGGAGATTAGCTTTTGCGGAAGATGGGATAATGTTTCCTAATGAATTCCTTCAGCCCAACATCATAAAGCACCGCAGGACTGCTCGTGTGCAGGCCTGTGTCACGACGACAGTGAGTACCGCCAGCGCCACGCGGCCTCAGAGACCTTGTGCTGTCCGACGAGAAGTGAGACCCCGGACGCCGTTCAGGTTTGCAGCTGTTTTCTGAGCTCCGGCGACAGGCACGGGGCCTCGACACGCACGCAGAGGCGGTTTCTGTGTTTCGGAGCCCTCAGCTGTGCCACGGAGGAGCCGCCGTCCGCCCTCGCTGGGGCGCCCGTGGCGTGATGTCGCCACGAAGGCCGGCGCCGGGAGAAGAGTGTGACAGAGCTCCCCGAGCGCCCGTCGCCAACGCCCGAGCCACACGCAGTCACGTGCTCGTGGACCGATGGCAGCATTTTCGTATGAAAAGACATTTTCGACAAGGAAATATGTGAAATACCGTTGAGATGAGCATTCGGAGTCAGTTTTGAGGATAAAGAACACTAACCTTTAACCCCGATTAAATACTCTTCCCCCCAAAAGAGTGCGATCTTCTTGTCAGTAGCCTGTATTACAAAAAATTGTACTCCGTTATAATTACTGTGTTTTGAATTTCGTGACTTCTGGTTTCCAGTTCCTCATACAAGGAACCTGGAAGTCTCCACTTTGTCCTAACAAATAAAAAGCTGAACAGATTGAGAAATCAGCCAGTTTTCTTGCGTCATAAGAGGGACGCACACAGGGCCAACCGCTGCCTCACGATCAGAGACTGACAGTGGACATGGGGGCCCTGGCTTCCCGGAGCGGAGACCCAGGAGCAGAAGCCTCCGTGGAAACCAGCGCAGGACCGAAACCCTGAGCTGTGGTTGTGGAATTGCCGGGAGTTCCACGTAGACACGTCGGAGAGAAAAACCTGCAGGGGATCTAATCCCAGCGGGCGCCTCAGCGTCGTGTCCCAGCTTCCCCTCCAGGAGCCCGGCCACGGCCTCTCGGTAAATATCAGAGAGAAGTCTCTCACGCTTCCAGCAGGGGGAAGAAGAGGGCCGTTCTGAAATATATCTAACAAGGCCGGCCCCCGGGGCCACTAGCCAGCCGGGGCCAAACTGGGCAAGGGGGCCGGCGGGCTCCAGCCACCCCTTCCCACTGAAGGAGGGAGCACAGCCGGGAAGCACTGGTGACGCTGGGTGCGGAGGCGCCGGCCCCCAGAGCCCTTCCCGCCCCACCCCACCCCGCCCCGCGTCACCGCAGGCCCGGGCACAGCAGCTCCTCTGCCTGGCACATCACATCTGGCTCGTGAGAAAGAATTACAAGGCACGCTAAAAGCCAAAAACAGTTTCTAGAGACAGGAAGCATCAGAACCAGACGTGGCAGGGATGTTGGTGTCGTCAGACCAGAATTTAAAACAACTGTGACAGGGGCGCCTAGGCGGCTCAGTCAGTTGAGCCTCTGACTTCAGCTCAGGTCATGATCTCACAGTTCGGTTTGTGAGTTCGAGCCCCACGTCAGGGTGTGTACTGACAGCTCGGAGCCTGGAATCTGCTTTGGATTCTGTGTGTGTGTCTCTCTAACCTTCCCCTGCTCGCACTCTCTCTCTCTGTCTCTCCAAAACAAATATAAAAAAATAAAACAACTGTGATAAATATGCCAGGGGCTCTAGCTGATAAAGCGGACAGCATGCCAGGACGGGGGGGACAGTGTAAGCAGAGAGACAGAAATGCTAAGAAAGAAGCAAGAAACGAAAGCCTCAGGCGGGCTTACTAGTCACAGCGCTTGTATGTGGAAGAATCTCGAGGTTGAGGACCTGTCGACAGAGACTCCAAGGCTGAAAATGAAAGAGGGTATACACTAAAACAAAATGGAAATCTCTGAGCGTGGGGATGGCCCCAGCGGTGTGTTGGATGTGTAATGGGAACAGGAGAAGCAGAAGAGAGGGAAGGAACGGCAGAAATCTGTGAAATGATAATGATGAGATTTTCCCCAAATTAACGTCAGACACCAAACCACGGATCCAGGAAGCTCAGAGAACACCAGGCAGGATAAATGCCAAAAGCACAATGCCTATGCATACTCTCTCAAGCTCCAGAGAAATAGAAATAAACAAGCCAGAGTACAGAGGAACAAAGGTACAAATTCACCTGACTTCTCCAAAACTGCCCGCAAGGAGAGTGGAGGGTGAAGTGTTTAGTGTTGAGAGAGGAAAGCCTCCACCGAGAATTCTGTACCCTGAGGAATTACCCTCCAGAAGTGGAGAGTGAAGACTTTCTCAAACAGAGGCGGAGGGAATGTGCTGTCTACAGACCAGCTTTGCAAGAGCAGTTGAAGAAGTTCTTCAGAGAGAAGGGAGTGCCATAGGCTGGAAACTGACCCGCAGGAAGGGATAGTGAAGGTAAAGGGGGAACTTTTGTTTTTCTAAATCTGACAGGTGACGGTTTATTCAAAATGATTAGGAGCAAGAATGTACTTACTTCTCGTGCTTTTGTGGACGTATTGCATGTCTGTTTCGATACAAACGCGCCTTCTCCCCGGTAAACAAGCGCCTGCCTGTGTCACAGTTGCGCTGCTCAGCTCACCCAGCCCCAGGGTCCACCTGAGCTCTGAGTGTGACGTTGAGTCCTAATGGTGAGCGTGGACGTCTCGTGCCAAGGGCAGGGCCCGGCGGGGGCGGGAATGCAGTGGGACTTCCAGCCCTGAGCGTGAGGTGGGCGGTGGAGCCCCGTAGTTGCCCTTCGTCGTTGAGGAGGTGCTGAGAGCGTCAGGAAGGGACACTGGCTCGTGCCCTTGGTCACTGCCCTGGATTCTCACAGCGTCCTGGTCACACCAGGATAATGACTTGTAGTGTTTATGTGACATTACAGTAACTGTCTCTTGTAGGACAGCACGTCACGGTGCCGGCTCCACATCAGTAAATGTGATCTGTGTCATTTTTTGAGGTTTGTGTATTTATTTTGAGAAAGAGTGTGCGCGAGTGGGGAGGGGATAGAGAGGGAGAGACTCCCCCGCACGCTGTCGGCCCAGAGCCCAGCGCGGCGCTTGATCCTGGGACTCCGGGGTCACGACCTGAGCAGGAATCAAGAGTCCTGACGCTCAACCGACTGAGCCACCCAGACGCCCCTTAAATAGCAAGTTACCGTGCTGAAAATTTACCCTCCCAATTGGCATTTCTATGCTGGCATGTTCTTGACAGAGAGTATTGTTATTTTCAATCTTCTTCCATTCTGATAGGCGAGAAGTGTTTAGGTGGGAATTAAAGCAAGGTAAGGAAGCCGCCCCGTTTCTCCAGGTGAGGAGAGGGCTCTCTCTTGCGCTGACCGGCAGTGTCACCCTTCCGGAGATCCGGGGAACAGCCCACATCTCACGCGTTCTGAGCCAGCTCGTGCGCGATCATTTCGTTTCTTTCCAAGCTAATCCCAAAGTTTCCAGGCCAGACTTTTGGTTTGGCACTTGCCAACTTTGATTCCAACAGCCCATCCCCCTCTAGGCTGGAGGTGCTGTCCCTTCAGCTCTGAGGGCCGACCTCTTTGCACCTGAGCCCCTTGCTCCCCGCACACCCACTCTCCTGCGGGATTGGGTGTGCCACGCATCTGTGTGGGTCCAGGATGTCACCAAGACATATTCCTGACTCCGTTGAGCCCGTGGCGTTTAGGAGAAGACACACGTGCAGGCAAAAAGTGCAGCAGTTACCAAATCACCTACAGAGAAACGTTTTTCATAGAGTGATTTGTAGGTTATTAGCTCGAGCAACTTGGGTGTAAATTTTCTTTGCCACCTGCTGTGCGGCCCTGAGCAGTGACTACTTGCTTCATTATCCGGGTGTACGCTTTAGAGTCGCTTTTTGCTAAAAGTCGGTTCATAGTTGCCTTACGTCATATGCTCAGCCCTCTCACTGTCCGGCCCGGCCCCCACTCTGTTTGGGGACCCTTCTCTGGTGCGGCCAGCAGTGACTGGCATGCTGACTGGGGAGCAAGGGTGCTGACCGGCCTTGCTTCTGAGGAGGAGGTCACAGGGCAGCGCGGCGGACGGCCTCTGGGGTGGGCTGCTCTTTCCTCCTCAGGATTCAGCGAGCTGTGATGGCTGGCCACGGACACCAGGGGGCAGCCTTCACACACCACCGGGCACACCGGGTGGCCGTCTAGCCGTGAGAGGACAGCGCGTGAGAGGACAGCGCGAATCAGGGGCACCGCAGGTTTCTGTGCCATGGCCGTAGGCGTGAGGCGCTGGAAAACCCGAGCCCATTACTGAGCAGCCTGGAGGGCGGCGGGTCGTGTTTGCTGTGCCACCGAGAGTCCCAGAATGTTGACCCGTCGCCACCTGTTGAAAACGGCAGTCTCGGGTCCTGGGGAGCGGCCTTCCCTTCCTGCAACTGCGTGGGTCCGCACGGCCCGCAGCCGGGGGTCCGTGCGTCCGCGCGTGCCGGCACGGGTGGGCTCCGTCCGCTGCCCGGCGCTTCGCCTCGACGGGGCGGCGGCCGCTCCAAGACCCTGAGGATTCGGTCCAGACGTGTCTTCTCGTCGTCCCGACCTGTTGTTTTCTTCATGGGGTATTTGTGAACAGAATTTTAGTGTGATTCTTTGCCTCCTTAAGATTAAAGGGTTTGTGTTCATTTTTAATAGCGGAAATGAGAAAGCAGAGGGAATTCTACCACAAGTTAGGCATGGAAGTGCCCGGAGATATCAAGGGGGAGACCTGTTCTGCAAAACAGCACCTCGACCCCCATCGGAACGGTGAGTGTTCCGTACACCTGCTGCCAAGGCCGGCCTTTAGTACGAACCGCTTGCTCAGGGTGCCCTGTCCTTCCTCCGGCATTCTCTGGCGCTCCTGGCGTCGCTGGGAAACGGGTGGTGGACAGAGGGTCCTGCACGGGCTGAGTGAGGGGAAGCACGGCGGCCCCGGCAGTCCCTGGGGGCAGGGTGCAGTGCAGGTGGACCTCCGACACTTCCCCTCCGCTGTCCTGATCTAGACCGCCCTGTGTATTTCCAATCATCTTAGAAGAAAGGAGAGGTCCTGACCGGCCCCTGGGAAGGGTGGAGCCCTGCAGAGGCAGGGGGAGGCAGCTGGGGGCTGCTCGGGAAGCCCGGGGTCTTGTCCCAACCGCTTCCTTACAATGGGGTCTTTATTTTAAAAGTAGTGTTGGCGTATTAAGCGTTGAACAGTATTGGGTGTGGGGGGCCTCTCTGCCCCTTTCGCTGTTCCTGTCAGCTTGTGCCTGCTGTGCCCTCGCTCCCACACTCACGTACAGCTGACTTCAGCTTCCTGGGACCCCTACTCTTTAAAGAATACAGAGTTTTAATGGGGCCTTGAAGACCAGCTCTCCCCAATTGCTTCTGCTCTTAAAGTTGCAACTGTCTTAATTGAGTGAATTTTTATAGCATTTTGAGTATACCGTACAGCCACAAAAATAACGTTCGACATTCTGGACTTCATGATGTGGCGTCTTCTGTTTTCGCTGAAAGGTGAAACCAAAGCAGATGACAGTTCGAACAAAGAGGCAGCAGAGGAGAAGCAGGAGGAGGACAACGACTACCACAGAAGCGACGAGCAGGTAGATGGCGCCTTGCCGCCGCGTCCCCCCCACCCTCCCCCCAGCGCGCCTCCTCAGCCGCCACAGTGAGAGACCCTCGCGCAGGCGGTTCCCTCCGTTTAGAACGGAAAGGCCAAACCGCCAAGATGGTAGACGTGTTAAAACGTCAAAGGTCATCTTAGTTTTCCTTCTCTTTCTTTTTTCTCTTCAATTGCCACAGTAATATATGCTCACTGTGAAACGTTTTAGTGTGGAAACACTGAAGTCCGTTCTCCACACACCGCTCCCCAGATGGGAAAATTTGGTGCCGGGCATTTTTCCGTGCATGTGCACAGATTGTATAAAAGAAGGTACAGTCTGGTCATGTATTAAAAGGAAAAGAAAAAGTACATCACGGAGGGAGATCTGTGCATAGTCATTCGCTGCACTAACAATTTAAAGAAGAAAATAATCACAGAGTTGCCGTAAGAGCGTTTGGTCCAGTCCCACACCCGTTCCTACCCAGCTCCTGAGCTGACAGCAGCCAGCCCCGTTATGGGGCTCGAACCCACAAACTGTGAGATGATAACCTGAGCCGAAGTCGAGAGTCAGATGCCCAACCGGCTGAGCTGCCCAGGCGCCCCGCCTCTTTCTGACCTCTTGATTTGAAGCCTCTGTCCCTGTACTCTTAGCCTTCTTTGTGTTTTCACAGTTTTCAGGCGCTGCTTTCCCAGGCTGGCTCCCGGGCCCTCAGGCTGCACTGCTGGGTGCTCCTTTCCAGAGCCTGGGGCCCTGCCTGGGGCCAGGCATGCGGGTGCCCTTCTTTGGATCATTTCTCCAGGGTGTCTTTCTCTTTTCTTCTCCAGCAGTGTCAAGATGTGTGACTTTACTCTTTTTATTTCTCTAGTCGTGCTCTTAAATTTTTAAGCATGTTTAAGTTTATATTCTGTGTCAATTTGTAGGATCTGTCAGCATCTGTAACTTCTCAGAACAAGAGGGGCCTCCTATCATTATGTTCCTTTCTGACTCCCCGCCCCAATGCAGGTGACCACCCACCACCTTCCAGATTTGTTAAAGTCCTCTAAAGTTTTGTTCCAGATCATTTCTAGTAATTTTTAATCTTACGTGATGCTACTTTTAGTCTAAGAATTTTCGCCTGGTAATTTTACTAAAGATTTCACACAGTATTAATAATTATTTAGATTAACAAAAGGTTATGTGGGTTTTCGTGGGCTTTTTGCTCATACTGCTGGGTTTAACCCATCTTCCTCTTTCGTGGAGTCTGGATTTCTTTAGGGGAAGGAACATCCTTCCTTGTTTCTTTTCAAAGAGGGTGTATGCGTAGTGGACTTTGAGCTTCTCCATGTCAGGACAGTCTTTGTTTCCCACGCATGTTCGAATGATAATATGGCTGGGTATAGAATTATAAGTTTAGAATAACTTCTCATAACTTTGAAGACAATCCCTTCCTGTATCACTCAGATGACCCGACTGCATTGTGTACTTTTAACACTAAGCATCAGCAAAAGAAAAAGAAAAACAGGTCAGAGGAGTATACACCACCCAAGCCCTCACCAGGATGGAGTCCTTGGGTCCAGACGCTGACACTGTCCAGTTCCTGTTCTTGAACTATGCCTGGGTTGCAACTCTAGATCTTCGTTCCTTTTATTTTTATTTTTAATTTTTTTAATGTTTATTTTTGAGAGAAAGAGAGAGAGGGGCACAGAGCGCAAGCTGGGGACGGGCACAGAGGGAGGGAGACACAGAATCCAAAGCAGCTCCAGGCTCTGAGCTGTCAGCACAGAACCCGATGTGGGGCTCAAACCAACAAACCATGAGATCATGACCTGAGCCAAAATCAGCCACTTAACTGACTGAGTCATGCAGGCGCCCCATTCCTAGGTGTATTACGGTTCTTGGTGCAGTTCTAAATGGGACTGATTCCTTCTGTTGCTTCATTATTGGCGTATAGAAATGCAACTGATTTCTGTACATTGATGTTATAGCCTGCGACTTTGCTGAATTCATGTATCAGTTCTAGCAGTTTTTTGGTGGAGTCTTTTAGGTTTTCCATGTAGAGTATCATGTCATTTGCAAGAAGTGAAAGTTTGGCTTCTTCTTTGCGAATTTGGATGCCTTTTATTTCATTTTGTTGTCTGATTGGCTAGGACTTCCAACACGATGTTAAACGGCAGTGATGAGAATGAATATCCCTGTCGCGTTCCTGATCTCGGGGGGAAAGCTCTCAGTTTTTAGCTGTAGGCCTTTCACATATGGTTTTTATGATGTTTCTAATATTAGGAGAATTATTCACCATGATCAAGTGGGATTCATTCCTGGGGTACAGGGCTGGTTCAATATTCGCAAATCAATCAACGTGATATACCACATTAATTGAAGAAAGGATAAGAACCGTATGATCCTGTCAATAGGTGCAGAAAAAGCATTTGACAAAATATACCATCGTTTCTTAATAAAAACCCTTAAGACATCTTGTGTGGGTGCCCCCGCGGTGCTGGGGTTCAGGGTTTCTTTACCTGTTGGTTTCTAACGTCCTTGCATCTCTTATTGCATCCTGGTCTGCACGATGCTTGTTGCCCCGGCCTTGGGGAGCAGATGCCCAGGTGTCCTGTGTCCTGATGGGTGTCCAGCTGTTGAGGACAGAATTCAGTCTCTGTCACTTACAGAGGCCCCCATCACACTTGAGGATGTCACTGTTTCTCAACCTTCATTCAATTATAAGTTTGTTCCCAGGGACACTCAAGTTTACAAATGTTTCCCATCCTTCGGGAATTTTTTGTTATTAGGCTTTCTTTCTTAAAGTCTGCTTTCTCTAATATTAATGTAGCTGCGTCAGCTTTCTCCTGGTTAATATTTGCTTGGTATTTCAGTGTTTTTCCTAACCTTCTTAAATATGACACTTGTCACAGCACAGAACTGCGTTTTTTAAAAAATCAAATGAGAAAATTTCTTTAACTGACAAGTTATTTTACATTTTCCATTTACCATGATTAATGGTAATTCTGTGTTTATTTGTGCTGCCATTTATATTTTTTTAATGTTCCCCCATTCTGACCTTCTATAGAATTAGTTTTCTTCAATTTCTTTTTTGCCTCTACTTAGCAACTAGTTGGCAAGTTATATGTCCTATTTTTATTCTTTCAGTGACTATGAAATTCTAAAATGAATGTTTACATTTTTTAAAGGTCTTAAGTTAACGAGTGTCTCCCTTTCCAACACAAAGGTTGCACTCACTCCGCCTGGGGCTGCCCTCGCGGTCTCCCCTTCCCGGAACTAACCCGGCCTCCTCGGGCTCCGGGCGGGCTCCCCCTTCTGTGGCTCTTCATGCCTTCCTCCAGGACGTGGGTCTTTTCCTCCAGCTCTGTCCTCTGCTAGTCATTCTCTGTTTTGTTTGCAGGAGGCTTTATTTCATCTTAAGTCTTGAATGATAATTTCTCTGCCTATTCTCTGTGAGTGTCGTGCTCTCCAGGCTCCGTGGCCACGCCTGGAGAGCCGTCCACCGCTCCTTCCTGGTGCCGTGCCCACTTCTGTGTAGGTGTAGGGTTCCTTTTTTTTTTTTTTTTTTTTTATTCTCTTGCTTCCTAAATTTGAGAGTTTTTGTCCTCCATCATTTTGGGGAGATCCTTAGTCATTATTTCTTAAATTTTGCCTTTCCCTTTTTCTGCCTTTTTCCTCCAGAACTTGTTATGAGTTTGTCAGACCCCTTCAGTCTATTACCCTGTCTCTTACTTTTTCTTCGTTTTGTTAGTTTAATCGATATCTTGGTGTTTGTACTTCTTTTACGTAATTTCCTCATATTGATCTTTTAGGAAATCAGTCTGTTTTCAGCCGAGACTAATTTGTGGTCAGCCACCTACTGAGTTTTTAGTCTAAGTGAGTATGTTTTTATTTTTAGATTTTTAGACCTACATATTTCAATTAATTCCTTGTTAATTCTTTTATCTGAATTTTTGAGAGTCCGATTGTGCCAATCTTAAAAAATTTTTTTAATGTTTATTTTTTAGAGAGAGAGACAGAGCGTGAGTTGGGGAGGGGCAGAGAGCGAGGGAGACACAGAATCTGGAGCAGGCGCCAGGCTTTGAGCTGTTGGCACAGAGCCCGACATGGGGCTCGAATTTTGAACTGCGAGATCGCGACCTGAGTGAAAGTCAGAGGCTTAACCCACTGAGCCACCCAGGCACCCCCAATTGTGCCGTTTTTTTTTTGAGGCTGCTACTGGAGAGTTACTCGTTAATGAGCACTGTATCTGGCAGGGCCTTCTCAGCAATCCTTTGTGGCCTGGGGGTCCTTCCTTTTGCATCTGCCAGGCATCGCATGATGCTAGAATCCCTTTTATTTAGTTCCTTGTGGTTTCTGGTCACATGACATATTGTGATTTCCCCCTGAATTGTTGTTCATCCAAGAGGGAACTATGAACTTTCAAACTTTGTGGCTTTGCTCGTGGTTCTTCATGTGCCAAGAGTAGTTTTTCTCTAGTGAGTCTCTGTCCCCCATCAAGGCCATGCATCACACTACTTCCTTTACGAAGCCTTCCTTGGTGCACCACGCGGGGTCAGGGGCACCGGCCACAGCTGGCCGTGTGTCCTTCCTCCTCACACCAGCAGAGCACTCAGCACAGCCTGTGGGCAGATGCATGTGCGTCCCACCAACCAGAAGCTCAGCACGAGGCTGCGGCCCGCAGCTCCTAAACTCCGAGACCAGCACCATCTGGACCGCGGATCAACAATTCTCAGATTTACTTTAACTCTTTTATTTATTTTTATTTGAAAAGAGAGAAACATGCGATCAGGGGAGGGAGGGGGAAGAGAGAGAATCTCAAGCAGGTTCCACACCCAGCGCGGAGCCTGTCACGGGCTTGATCCCTCGACCCTGGATCGAGACCTGAGCTGAAATCAAGAGTCGGACGCTCAACCGACTGAGCCACCCAGGTGCCCCTCACATTTACTTTAAAGAACTGCTTATAAGACAGAATTAACACTATTAGGTTGTATGTCGCCAAATGGCAAACAGAGACTTTAAGACAGCGTGTGTAAGATGAGTAGAGTAGAACCCTCTCCCACAGTGTTGAGGTCAGACAGATTTCTCAGTTCCCAAGTCCGCATTCTCACGTCTCACGGAGTGAGCCGGCACGGGGCGAGGAGCCCCGCCGGCGGGCCGCCCAGCTCTGTCCTCCCCCCACAGGTGAGCATCTGTCTGGAGTGCAACAGCAGCAAACTGCGGGGCTTGAAGCGGAAGTGGATCCGCTGCTCGGCCCAGGCGACCGTCCTGCACCTGAAGAAGTTCATCGCCAAAAAACTTAACCTTTCGTCCTTCAACGAGGTAATAGTTATGCCACAAATAGAAACTATAACAGATCCGTTCTCATTTGTAAAAACGATAGTTCTGCAGTTCTTTATGGGCCTTTCATTGTTTTTACATCTTTGTTTGGAGAGTTTAAGTCCGAAAACAAAAATCTCAGTTTGTTTTGCATACCCCCAGACAGTGTGACATGGGACATGGCGATGACGAGAGTGGAGGGAACACCAAGCATGGGGAGCCCCCACAACAGGGGGGTGCTGGTGGCAGTGGGGACAGTGTGACGCCTGCTAGAGGGCTTCATCTCAGAGAGACTCCGTTCTTTCATTTCACGAACGGATGGCTGACTGGCTCGGGGGTGGCGGTGAACACATGGACAGGTAGAGATTTCGTGGGAAATGATGGGCCCCGGCTGTGCGCAGGGGGCTGGGGGACAGAGGGCTGGACGAGCACTTACACTAAGATGCGACTCGTCAGGAGGAGCCCGTTGTGCAGAAACGAGTGCGAGGACAAGGCGTGGGGGCTGGGCGGGAGGTTCGGCTTTAAGAGAGTCCTCAGGCCGAGAGGAGAAGGGATCCCTGGGGCCCAGAAGCAGAAGCAGGAGAGGCGGCAGGGGCGCCTGTGGCCAGAGCCCAGGGGAGATGGACAAGGGTGGCACACTGCGGACGGCGGATGGGACGAACTTGAGGAATGTTTCAGAGAGAGTGGGAGGTCGAACAGGAGCCCTCAAAGCGTGTCCACAGACTCCAGAATCTGTGAGTGCGACCTTTTTGGAAAAGGATTTTTCTCTAGATTAAGTAAGGATCTATCATTAAGAGAAGAATCGTGAGATGAGATAACCCGTGAATGTCCTGAATGGACCCTAAACCCAGTGACGAATGTCCTTACAGGAGAGAGCAGAGGGAATTGAGGCACACACGGAGGAGAAGGTGATGCGAGGGCAGGGTCACAGGGAGCGATGTGGCCACAAGCCCAGGAGCAAGTGAGCCGCCCGAAGCTGGAAGAGATGGGAGCCTCCTCCTGGGGCCTCCAGAGTGAGCTCAGCTTCACCAGGGCCTTGGTTTGGGGGCTCTGGCCTCCACGTCTGTGAGGAAGTAAATGCCTGTTGTTTTAAACCACCAGGTTTGGGTACTTTGTCACGGCTGCTACGGAAACCAGAACAGATTTTGGTACCAGGAAGTGGGGTGTTGCTGTAACAAATACCTAGAAATGTGGGCATGGCCTTGGACTTGCGTAACAGGTAGAGGCTGGGAGAATTTTGAGAGACATGATAAAAAAGGCTAGATTGCCCTGAAGAGACTGCTGTTCACAGTATGGTCACTAAAGGTGACTCTGGTGGCAGCCCCGAAGGAGGTGAGGGACACCGCTCTGTCCCCTAGGAGGTACGTGTTGCCACAAGCACAACGTTGGTAGAAATAGGAACGTCAGATATGCTTCTGACGAGGAAGAGAGGACACAGAAGAAAAGCGGTCCCCGTCACACAGTGGCAGGGAGCCGGTGGGACTGTGCTCTGAGACCGCGTGGAGGTGATGAACTCGGGTATTTGGCCAAGGAGATCTCCAAGCCACGCGTGAAGGTGTGGCCCGGTGCCTCCGTGCTGCTCTCAGTAAAATAGGAGAAGAGCTGTGAGGTGGGGAAGGGACTGCTGAGCGGAACGGAGCCAGCTCCCAGGCCTGGCCTGAGTACAAGAGACCGGAATACTGGGGCTTCACTGTGGGGAAGGCACGCTCTGGAGGGAAGCCGGAGAGCGTGGCCGGCTAAGCTTCTGCTGAAGCCGGTTGCGTGACTCGGCTGTCTCACAGAAACTACGGCTGGGTCTGCGGAGGACTGTCCTGTCTAACGGTCTGGATCCGTGACGTACATGGGAGACCCACAACGTTTTTGAGAATGTTTTACCAGCAGAATGACATCGCCTTTTCCTGAAGGGAACAGAGACAGGAAGAAACGAGAGCAGGCTGTCAGACTTCCAGAATTTTACAGGCAGGAGATAGGCTGATAGAACTACCAGCTGCAAACATGAGCGACCCTTCACGAAAAAGGAGAAACGATGCCCAGGGCAGAGCCTTAGGCCCAGACGGTGAGGCCCCCACGGGCCCAGAGAGCAGAATCTCAACCCATAGTGTTGTTTTCAGGTCTTGAACCCTCATGGAATTTTCCCTGCTGGGTTTCAAACTTGCTTGAGACCAGTGACCACTTTATTCTTATAATATATTGCCCTTTGGAGTAGGAATATCCTGTGTTTTTCCCAACACAGGAAGGGGAGCAGACAAGGTGCTTTTAGTTTCACAGGACCCACGGCTAAAGAATTTCAACCCAGATGGATCCTACCCAGAGCCTCACCTTTGCCTGATTCCTGTGCTTTGCAAGGGAAGGTCTGGGACTGTCGGCTAATGGTGTTTGAGGAGATTTTGGAATTTGGAGTTGATACCAGAATGGGAACGTTGGGATGGGGTGAGTGTATTTTACATGTGGGATGAGTGTGGATTTGGGGAGACCAGAAGGCAGACTATAGCAGGTGAAATGACAACCCCACTAAAAGATGTGTTCATCTCCTAACCTCTAGAACATGTGAATATGACATTATTTGACAAAAGGTCTTTGTGGATGTGTCAAGAATCTTGAGATGAAGAGATCACCCAGACCCTCCAGCCGGACCCTAAGTTCAGTGACAAAGGTCCTTACAAGAGGGCGGCAGACGTAAGTTGCCTCAATAGATTTTAAAAATCTAACCTCACAAAGTACCTTCTCTGACCACAGCACATGATGTGAGAAGTCAATAAGGAAGGAAAACTGGGACAACTCACTTCTTCCACTTTGCGGAAACAACTCACGTTTAAACAAGTAATGAATCAAAGAGAAAGTGGAAAATACTTACTGACAAATGAAAACGAAAACACAACTTACCAAACCCCGTGGGGTACAGCAAAAGCAGTGCTAAGGGGAAATATACAACTATAAATACTTACATTAAAAACAAGGAAGGTCTCGTCAACAACCTAAATTTACAACTTGAAGAAATAGAAAAAGAACTAAACCCAAAGCTAGCAGAAGGAAGTAAATAATAAAGATTAGAGCAGAGATAAATGGAATAGAGAACAGAAAACCGATAGAGAAATTCAGCAGTTCTTCGAAATGGCCAACAAAGTTGACAAACTTCTAGCTAATGGACTAAAACAAACAAACAAAACACTAAAATCTGAAATGAAAGTAGAGGCATTGTCACCGATTCTATAGAAATCAGAAGGATCATGGGGTGCGTGGCTGGCTCAGTCGGTTAAGCATCCGACTCCTGATTTCAGCTCATGCTGTGATCTCACGGTTGTGGGATCGAGCCGCACGTTGGGCTCTGCACTGACAGCGAGGAGCCTGCCAGGAATTCTCTCTCCCTCTCTGTCTGCCCCTCCCCAACTTGCGCATCCACACTCTGTCTCTTTCAAAATAAATACATAAGTAAAACCTTAAAAAAAAAAATAAGGATTCCTAAGAGTCCTGTGAACAGTGGTACAGCAACAGATCAGATACCTTTACATGAAATGGACAAATCCCTGGAAACACAGAACCTGCAGAGACTGAATCACAGAGACACAGAAAGTCTGACTAGACCTACAGCTGGTACAGAGACGGAATCAGTAACCAAAAATCCCCCAGCAGAGGAAAGCCCAGGGCCTGTCGGCTTCACAGGTGAATTCTGTAGGTATTTAAAGAAGAACTAACACCAGTCCTTCCCAAACTTTTCCAAAAAATTCGAGAAACTCCCCACCTCATCCTGTGAGGCCAGCATTACTCCGATACCAAAGCCAGAGACACTGTAAGAAAACTGCAGACCAACATCCTTTGTGAACATTGATGCAGAAATCCTCAACAAAATACTGGAAGACAGAATGCAGCCATGTATTGAAAGGACTGTACACCATGACCAAGTGGGATCTATTCCCAGAACGGAAGGAGGGTTTAACATATGAAAGTTGGTCAGTGCAATAGACAACATCAACAAAATGGAGGGGGTGACCACGTGATCATCTCAACAGACCGAGATCTACCAAACGTTTGACAAAATCCAACACCGTTTCATGATAAAAACACTCAGGGAACTAGGAATAGAAGCCATATATGAAATTAAAATAAAATAAATGCCATATGTGAAAACCCACTACAAGCATCTACTCAGTGGTAAGAGAGTTAAAGCTTTTCCTCTATGATCAGGAACAAGGCAGGGATGCCTGCTTTCCCCACTTCTGTTCCACATGGGCCTGGACGTTCTAGCCAGAGCAATTAAGTGAGAAAAATAAATAAAACACATCCAGGGGCTTAGTTGGTTGAGCGGCCGACTTCGGCTCAGGTCATGATCTCACAGTCTGTGAGTTCAGCCCCGCGTCAGGCTCTGTGCTGATGGCTCAGAGCCTGGAGCCTGCTTCAGATTCTGTGTCTCCCTCTCTCTCTCCCCCTTCCCCTGCTCATACTCTGTCTCTATGTCTCTCAAAAATAAATAAACGTTAAAAAAAACACACACATCCAAATTGGGAAGGAAGAATTAAAATTATCTCTGTTTACAGATGATATGATCTTATACATAGAAAATCCTAAAGATTACACACATACATGTGTTAGAACTAGTAAATGAATTCAGCAAGGTAGCAAGCTACAAAATCAACATAAAAATCAGCTGCATTTCTGTGCATTAGCAATAAATGATCTGAAAAGGAAATTACAACAAAATAATTTACAATAGCATAAAAAAGAATAAAATACTTACAAATTAACTTAACCAAGGAAGTGAAAGACTTGTACAATGAAAACTACAAAAATTGCTGAAAGAAATTAAAGAAGACTTAAATAAATGGAAACATGTCTCAAATTCATGGATTGGAAGACTTACTATCGTTAAAGTGTAGGGGCACCTGGGTGGCCCAGTCAAGCATCCAACTTCAGCTCAGGTCATGATCTTGTGGTTTGTGAGTCTGAGCCCCACATCAGGCTGTCTGCTGTCAGCACAGAACCTGCTTCAGATCCTCTGTTCCCCCTCTCTGCCCCTTCCCTACTGTTCTCTCAAAATAAATAAATAAGCTTAAAAAACTGTTAAAATGTTAATACTACCTAAACAATCTGTACTCTAAGCAATGCCTGTCAAAATCCCAGTGATTGTTTTTTGCAGAAATTAAAAAACCCATCCTAAATTTTATATGAAATTTCAGGGGACCCTGAATAGCCAAAACAATCCGGGCATAAAGACAGACGTCTAGGCCAATGGACTAGAATAGAGAGCCCAGAAGGGAAGCCCTCAGTGTGTGGTCAAAATGATGTCCAACAAGGTTGTCAGGACCACTCAGTGGGAACAAGACCGTCTTTCCAACCGGCGGTGCCGGGGAAGCCGCACACCCACACGCAGAAGAAAGACGGCGAAGAGGTGTCTGCACCCCGCACCTGTGGCAGCGTTCACAACAGCTAAGACGTGGAATAACCCCGTGCTCATTGGCAGATGGATGGATGGACAAAATGTGGTCCATCCACGTGACGGAACATTCCTCAGCCTTAAACAGGAAGGACATCCTGCCACCTGCCACCCCACGGAGGAGCCTGGAGGACACTATGCCCAGGGAAATGAGCTGGGCACGCGGGGACAGGCGCTGGACGATTCCACTTCCGGGAGGCCCGTGGAGGACTCAGGTCACAGAGACAGAAAGTGGACGGCGGGGTCAGAGGCTGGGGGCGGGGGAGACGGGAACTAGAGTTCATGGAGCAGAGTGGCCATTGGGAAGACGAGAAAGTTCTGGAGGTGGAGGGTGGGGACGTTCACAACACTGCGAATGTGCCTAATGCCCCCAAGCTGCCCACATACAAAATGGTTAAAATGGTAAATTTTTTGTGTATTTTACACATTAAAAAAAAAAAAACAATAAAAAGGAATGAACTGGTGCCCCAGAGACCCCGTGGGGAGTGTAGCCCGCTGGCTTTCAGGCAGGGACTCTGGGAGATTAAGTATTGTTTTAAGCCCCCCAGTTGTGGTGTTTCAGGACAGCCACAGGAGACTGATACTGAGAGAGCCAAAATGATTTGCTGGTGTTTGGCAGGGTGGCGGGGCGGCGTGGGGCGGGGTCCTAGAGGGAAGAAGGGGTCGGGAATGACTCATGGGCCCGGGGCCTGAGCACGTGGGTGGACGGCCTCTGGAGACAGGCTGCTGTGGCCACTTGTCTGCACACAGTGGAAAGGCAAAGTGGGAGGGGTCAGGGCCCCGGGGTCAAGGTTGGGGCCCCTGGTGTGTGGTGCCATTTGGCACCCAGGGTCAGGGTGAGGTCGTCCGGAGGGTTGGTGTGGGCGAGGGAGGTGGAGTTCGGCGTCAGAGCCGGCCCCTGTGGCCCCGCAGGAGCCCTCCTGCCCAGCCCTCGGGCAGGTGCAGGGCCCTCCTTCCCCTCTCCTGAGGGAGAAATTTAAAAGTCCATCTGAGTCAACGTCATTTGTCATCAGGGGAACAAAGTACATTCCGCTCCACACCTATCAGAGCAGCCCAAATCCAGAACTCTGACCACCACGTGCTGGCAAGGCCGTGGAGCAACAGGAACTCCTCTTCACGGCTGGAAGGGACATAGGATGGGGCTGCCACTTTGCAAGACAATTTGTCAGTTTCTTACAAAACGAATTATACTCTTACCTTGTGATCCAGTGGTCATGCTCCCCGGTGCTCGCCGAATCCACTGAAACCTTAGTCCGCACACGTACCTGCACGCGGGTGTTTGTAGCAGCTCTGCTCCTAACTGCCCAAACTAAGACGCAGCCACGATGTCCGTAGTGGGGGATGGTAAGAAGCAGTGGTCCACGGACCGCGGAGTCTCCCTCACGCTGAAGAGAGACGCGCTCTGAAGCCGTGAAAAGACCTGGCGGAACCTTAAGTGCACGTCACTGAGGGAGAGCGGCCAATAGGGCTCCAGTTCTAGGACATTCTGGAGGAGACGGGACCACAGGGGCCATCGGGGCGGGGGAGGAGGGCGAACAGGAGGAGCCCGGGGCATTTTTAGGGCAGCGAAGCAACTCCGTGGGGCACCAGGGTGGTGGGCGCCCGCCGTTGTGTGCTCGTCCCAACCCGCGGGACGCGCGCCACCCAGGGTGACCCCGCTGTGGCCTCGGGGCGATGATGACGCGTCAGCTCCAACAGGTGCACCCGCCGGCGGGGATGCGGGTCGTGGGGGAGGCTGCGGGGGGGCAGGGGGACGTCTCTGTGCCTCCCTCGGTTTTGCCGTCAGCCTAGAGCTGCTCTCAAAATAGTCCTTTTTAAAAAGAAAAGAGAAAGACCATCTGAAGAGTCCATTACCTTTCTTCCCTGAGGTAAGAGGAACAAGCTTGGCCAAGAGGTGGACGGAGGTGGGGAGACAGGCGCTCTGTGGCGACAACAGCTGGGGGCCGGGTGGCGGGTGTGGCTCCAGGTGCTCTCGGACCTGGGGTGTGTGGGGCAGGGCGTTCCCGGTGCTCCCCCGTGTCACCTGGAAACAGGGCCCGTCAGCCACAGGCAACCGACTGTGTGACCCGACTGGTGTAGCTAACCAGAGGCCATGTGTGCTTAGCGCCATGCCCACAGCGCCCTGACTGAAGCCTTCTTCTCCCACCAGCTGGACATTTTATGCAACGAAGAAATCCTGGGCAAGGACCACACGCTCAAATTTGTGGTTGTCACGAGGTGGAGATTTAAGGTGAGACCCGTCACTCTGCAAAGATTGGGTTATTTGCTTTTCAGAATCTGCTCCAAATGGCAACTACTTCTCTGTGCATATTTTCAACTAAGAGCTTAGAAATGACAACTCAGTCACAGCATTATTCTGGAATCATCCACACCAGAGCCGGTGTGGCCGGGGTCCTCAGGCGAGCACCACCCCTCCTGGCCAAGGCGACTGCCCCCCAGGCGGCTGCGGGGGTCAGAGGACACCCACAAGCCTTTGGGTCCCCCTCTAAAGCAGGAAGCAGGTGGCAGGATCCCTGACTTGAGGGGCAGCCGGAGAAGGGGGTGACAGCCGGTAGGACCCCAAGAGGAAGGGCGGGGCCGGGCGGGGCGGCAGCTTTGTGGAGGGAAGGGGCCCGTCCGTCCCCCGTCCCTGCCCCCGCAGCTGGCGATGGTGACAGCGCCGCGCTCTGCCTTTGTCTTACAGAAGGCGCCACTCCTGCTGCACTACAGACCCAAGATGGACCTGCTCTGAGCCTGGCCCTGGGCCGGCCCCGCCGTGCCCGGGCTGTGGCCTGCAGGTGTCGCGGGGACCAGGTTTCTGAACAGAGTATTTATAACTTTTGTACGAGAGAACTCACACTCAACGAGACACTACCAGCACCACAGTTACAAGATGACGAAACACTTCACTTCACAGTCTTAGCGGCCGAAGAGGCGCCTCTCACAGACCGGATGGGAAACACAGTGGCCATGCGACCTTCGCTTGCTTTCCAGGCCTTGGAAATCTGGTCGTTTCGGTTCAGTTGATGAATTAGGGTTCACGACAAGCCTCGAAAATAGTTGTATGTTTATGGAACCCTTCCTAAGTTATTGAGAAAATATCCTTTCATGGTGAATAACGATATTTATGTTGCCTTTAGCTTCCTGAAGACTTAGAAGGTATATAAAAGTTTAATTTAAAAGCATACCAAAAGAGGTTTCCATTGATGAGTTAGCCACGGTATTTAATTTTCCACATTAGGGTACAGGAAAAGCCGACAGCGCCCATGCTCCCCGGACACTCGGCAGGCGGGCGGGAGGCGGTGAGGCCGGCTGCACGCTTGTTGGCAGAGCGGGCCTTGTTCTCAGACATCGCCGGTAGGGACAGGGCTCCGACGGCTCAGGGCCGCCTCTTCATTGCCCCACTTAATTCTTCCCTGTTCATCTTGCCGAGGGGAGACGTGGTGGCTGTGCGAGGGGGTTCTCCTTGGATGGATGAGGGCTGGTGCCCCAGGCGTGCAGGCTCGGGTCCTCACCACTCCGCCCGTGGAAAGCTGTCTCCCACCCCGCTTGTGCATGAAGCTCACTCGCCCTGTGGCCGTTTAGGTGATGCACCCTTGGGCCGAGCCTCGGAGGAGCCTGCCAGCTGCTATTTCGGTGACTTCATGTTCTAAAGTGCCAGTCACAGACAGCACACACTTTGTCAACCCGTTTCTCCTCCCAAATGTTAATATTTTTTGTGGAATTGGAGAATAAATATTTGTTCCTTGGAAATAGTCACTTGGAACGTGTAAAGCAAGAAGGAGAAAGCAGCCGTTTTCCGGGGCAGTGAGAGTGTCGTCCTGGGTTCTGGTCTGTCCTTGTCCTCTGCACCCACACCGGGCTCTCTCCGTGAGCTTCGGGTTCCCGCCTCCCCCCACCAGTGCCCTCCGCTCACCTGCAGGTGGACTGGGGGCCCTGGGTCCAGCAGCCCCCAGCCACCATCTTCACTCATGGACTATTTCACCTCACTCACTAGGCTTTTTCCCTCCGATTTGCTTTGGAAGCTGTGGTTGGGTTTCCTCTGCTCCCCATTTTGTGCCCGTAAATGTCGGGAGCAGCCACTAACGAGACCTAATCCTGGCGATGAGGAAACCACTCAGATTAATTCAGTCCAAGTGATTTTACTGTAAGGCCTTTTACACACGTAAAAACAGATTGTTAGGAGTTGGTCAAAGTTCACCTCTTCATTTTCAGCCCATTAACTCCCAGTACCGTTTGAATTGTTCAGTTACCTAAGCTTGCTATTCATCCAAATCACGTCTTAGAGTTGCTCTACTAGGTTAACGAGTAGATGTGTATGAGTAAATATTACCTGTCTACCTCAGAATACACATTACTGCTGAAGCACTCTGCACAACCATACGTTACCACAGTGCGGTTTTCGGGTTAGCGTTAGAACTTGGGTATTTTCCTGTGTAGTGGAGGAGGGGAGGGTTAAACAGTGTAAGCATCCAAATTCAAACAAAATTGACTCACGGTTCAGATTAGACTGAGTATTGCTGTAATAATCTCATAATATATATTTGTAACTTTGTAGCTATCTTTGAAATCACTTGAATCTGCTATGGTGCTAAGTGGACATACTTAAATACACAGAGAGGTGGACAGCCAGTGCTGACACGGCCGGCGGGCTGCTGGCCCCCCTGTGACCCCCCTTTTGTAACCGTGTCAATCTGACAAAACCTCAGCAGCAGAAGTACCTATTTTTCTAAGATTCCTCACGCAGGCCGTCTTCACGACAGGATGGCCCCGGGGACCCCCGCCCCTCAGCTGACAGGAGCCCAGAGCCTGTGTCCAAGGGCAGCTTCCGTGGCCCCTTCCCCGCCGTCACGCTTTCATCTCACATCAAAAAGCGGAATTTAATTTCTTCCAGCATGAAAGCCAGGATCAGTTAGTGATTGGATCCTACCAAGTTTTTTTCTTTAACAGATGGAGTTACTGTGAAGTAGTTTTCACGACTGTTTATGCTGGTGAGCAAGAGCTGTTCAGTTACCCTCCCGCATCACCGTCAATGGCAGCGGGACTCCCTGCCCGGCACGTGGTCTCGCTAAATGCAGTTTTCATGAAAATAGAAAATTCAGATAGAATATATAAATATTGAATTTAAGATTTGGGGGGTTAAAAAAAAGAAAACTTAACTTTATAAAATTATTTATTCTATTTTAAGCCTTCTATCCTATTTTCCCATCCGATTGTTTGGTTTCCGTGGTCCAGCTTTCTTTACAGGCATATAAAATGAAATTGTGACATGTTTTGCAAGCTTCTTCTTTACTTTGAGTAGCTTTTAATTTGTACGTTTTGTTTTCTATAGATGAAGAGCATTGTTTATGCTTTCGTGCAATAGATCCCCAGATGCATTTATTAGACATCTGTTTAAATGGTGATGTCTCATCTCTTCTGCTAAATTGAAAGGGAATGTAGGTGGAATTTCGAAATACAAACGTTCAGCTGTTCGGTTTTCCCTTTTCATTGTTGTTACGAGAATGCTGTTTTGGGGCTGGTTCGTGTGTGTGTGCAAGAATGCCTGTCAGCAGTAGTTTAGGGTACGAGACCGGGCTGGCCGCCGTGAACTGGCGCGTGGCCGCCCTGGACCGGCCTCGAGGCTGCCCCGGGTCTCCTGTTTCCAGACCCCGTGTTCGGCCCTTGGACGCCCCGCCCCACGTCGACCAGACCACAGATGTGTGGGTGCTACTTTCCCCGGGGGCTCCCGAGCCCTCCCGGGCGTGCGGCGTCTGATGCCTCCTTGTGGCGAAGTCTTTAGAAACTTGTTTCCTTTTTTCCTCAAAGTGCACAGGAAGGCATTTTACTGCAGTTTAAAATGTGTCATCGGATTGAATGTTCCAGGAGCGAGCCAGCTGATTCCTACTTTCTATGTGAGTATTAGATGTGCTCTTAAGACACTGAAAATAAACTTAGCTCAGACAGCTAAGTCAGAACAAATCCGTCTCTCCGTTTCCTCAGGAAGTCATTTACATCCACCACATCACGTGTGGCCTTAGCGCCATAAGCCAGTGTGTCTCTCTGCCTTGGGACTTAACAAACTACGTAAGTCGAGATAAGTAGATTAGAGAACCATTACTCGAACCAGCCGTAATCTTGACGGAGTCTGTCCCTGCGAGGCAGGGACAGGTGTGGAGCGGCAGCAGCCGCCAGGCCACCACGGAGGCTCTGCTTGTGCAGATGCCAGCCCACGCTTGACCTGCACCACGTGCGAGTCGCCACGTCCACGGGCGCGTCTGAAGGATGGACCGCAGTGCGAGTGTCCCTTAAAATGTGTGTAGCGTTAGTGTAAGTGTCTGTTCCGACAACTTAATTGGGTTTAAGAAACCGTTTTTTCCCAAACGCTGTAGGGTTCAGGGGTGCGAGCCGCCACACATGGCAACATGGAAGCCGTCACGGTTTATTGAGATGACAAAGCAGATACATATTTTTGACTGTTTAATTTGAAAGTTTACATTTTTTATGCTTTGTGTTGGTGTGTAATTTTTGTACTATTGGTGGCTAGTTTTTGTCTAAAATCTTTTTTGGAATATTGCTTACATGTTTTGATTTTATGATAGTGAAGCTTGTACTCAGTGTTTTGCCAACTGATATTATATGCTTGTAATAAAAGCAAGAGAAAACTTACCCAAAGTTCTTTCAGGCTGGAGATTTATAATCTAAAATATTTGCAAGAGCAAAAGACGGATGATCTGTTGGGCACTGCGGCGTAATGAGAATTACCGTAGGCGCTGCCGGCACACGCCTCCCCCACCCCGTCCCCTCCGTCACCCATCCCGAGCCCTCACAGACTAGCTACCTTCTCACTCTGCCTCATGCGGCACTCGTATCTTGGGCACCAAGCTTCACGGAAATTGATCCACTGTTTGATACCAGAGGTTTGGCAGGACGTGTGTAAAGTCCACGCTGCTCATCTATTTGCTCGGAGTAAGAACTCACTTTAGTTTAGAGTTGCATGCGCCAATGAAAATACAGCTAAAAAAAGAACCTGGTAAACCCTGTGGGTGGGTTGGCTGGCAGTCTTTTCTTCCCTCTGTTAAGATGTTAGTGAGGGTTTGGGGGCGCCTGGGTGGCTCAGTCATTGAGCGTCCGACTTCGGCTCAGGTCATGATCTCAAAGTTTGTGAGTTCAAGCCCCGTACAGGGCTCGCTGCTGTTAGCTTAGAGCCCACTTCGGATCATATGTCCCCATCTCTGCCTCTCCCTCCCCCTCTCTCTCAAAGAGAAGGTACGTGCATATACGCATCTGTGTGCATGTGTGTTCATGAGCATGCTGAGGTGCACACACAGCTGGTGATTTCCCCACAACGTCGGCTTTAGTCGGTCGTAAAGCAAGGTTAAAGCAGGGTTAGGATTCCAAACTCAGTGGCATTTCACTACACATTTAGTTTGGTTTCATACACAGCACACAAAGCAAAGCACATACAAAATCATTAAAAAAACAAGATACGACAAGAGATAAGAAGTTAACAAACCAAATGCAAAGTCAGTCTGTGACTGTGCAGTTGAGCTGGTGACATGTTGGGGACATGTTCAAGTCCGAGTCTGTGAACACTGCTTACTCGGTCCAAGTGCTGGACCAGGCATCGGGGGATCTGTTCTGTCCAGATTACCCGGGCAGAGCCTGCGGTGGCAGTTGCCCTCTGATGTGGTCAAACATGAAAGAGTCAGCATCTGGGAGTCGACAGTTTGCCCCCAAAGTCCTTCCTTTTTAAAGGAGGTTAATTGTCGTGGGCCTTTACCAGCCTCTTCAGGTTCTGCTGGTTATCGGCTCTGGGCGCCGTCAGCCTGTGCTGCTCTCAGCGGTTCCTGGTCTTGGCTGTTGCATCACTGCGTGACATGAGCATCATTCTCTCCGCACGCGTGTAAACGGAGGCTGATCGTAAGGAGTTTGTTCCCAGGGTGGTGGAGTCTGAGAGACCCAGGAGGACACGCCCCGTGCCATCGAGGGCAGGGGAGGACCACAACCCAACTCAAGTGGTCAGGCAGGAGCCAGCCCCTCCTCCTGCACCTTTCTGTTCTGCAGCCCCCAGGTCTTGAGTGACGCCCAGCCACACTGGGGAGGGCTCAGCCCACCAAACCGGGAGACTCCTCTCATCCAGACACACCCAAGTAATTTCATTCTGGGCACCCGGGACCCATTCAAGCCGACACAGAAGTCACCCACAACGGACGATTTCGGGGAGGGGAAAGGGCACTGTGCCCAAGACTTTAATTTTTAAAGGCCAAGTAATTTACAGAAATTTGAAAATCTGAGAAAACTGGAGCTGAAGAAACAGAATATAATGACCAGAATTATATTTTCCCATGGGTTTCAGATCGGTAAGCTTGAAAGAAGATTTACTGTAAGAAATGGGCTTTGCCTATTTTACTTGTCTCTGGTAAATGGTGTCCTTCACCCTGAGAATGTCTGGCTCTCAGCTAAAACCCGGTCAGGTGTTCATGGCACCCGGATGCTGACAGCGGCAGCCAGCAGCAAGAGTGAGCACCTTCAAGGTCAGGGCCCCGCTGCTGGCCCACGTGGGCCGATTTTGAGGTCTGTGTTGGCCCCAGGCGAGGTTGGTGGGGACCCGAGGCCTGAGATCCTCCGGCTCCCCCCTCCCCAGACCAGTTAGTATTCCCAGAAAGGTGACTCGGGAAGAGTGAGAAGGTGACCAGGCCCCCCTCTGCAGGCCTCCGGGGGCAGCCTGTGACCATCTGCCACTGTCGCCTGCGCCTCTGACTGGCGGTTTTAGCCCTTCGGTGTGAGTCCACGTGGGCGAGAATATGTGCGCCCCGGTTTAACTCTGACAGCTAGTACACGGGCCTGCGTGGCTGAGGAAGTTAAGCGTCTAACACTTGATTTCGGCTCCGTCGTGATCGCCCAGTCGTGAGATCAAGCCCCACGTCGGGCTCTGCGCGTGCACCCTAAATGGAGCAGATGCACGCCGGAGAACCCACCCGGCTGGGCCTCGCCCGCGCAGGAAGGCCTGAGAGCACACGGCAAGGCACGGGAGAGGCCTGCGCGGTACCTCCGTGCGGCCGAGAATAAATGTCTTCCTTGGATTTTTGGTTCTTAAGGGTCCAAATCCCAGCGGGTGCAACAAGACCCCCACAGGGGGCGGCTGTGGCCGGACCTGCAGGTCGTCGGGGGGGGGGGGAGAACTGCCTGCTCCATGCATTGTCATGAACCCTTTCACTGGAACGGCCCCCCCACCCTGTTGACCGGAAACTCGCCCCCCCACCCCCCGTCGAGCGGAAGTTCGCACCACCCCACCCCCACCCCCGTCGAGCGGAGCTACATCCTGCTCATCCGAGTGCCCTGCAGGTGGCGCCCCACGCCCTCCGTCAGAGACCGAAGCTACCCTGTGGCACGTGGGGTGTGTTTTGTACTTTTGCTCCGATTTACTGACGGTGAGTGCTCGCCCCGCCCCTGAGGGGGGGGGTGTCTGTCCTGACCGCGTGCACGCTAATAAGCGCTCTGAAACAGCTCTCTCGTCAGCTTCCTTTTGGTTAAGCTGGACTTTATTTTGGAATGAAAAATACATTATTTGACTGTCACACTTATTCCTGCAGGGTTTTTTTTTTTAATTTATTGGGGTACTATGAAAACAAATTTGCTGCTCTAAAAGCATTTTTGGTCAAAAATTTTTTGAAAGATAAAGGAACCTGGCCTTTATTATAAGTAGACCAAGTATAAAAATGTTCAGACCAAGAATATACTCTTGTTCGTGGGAAATCACTTATTTAAGTTCTTGGGAAGCACAACACGGGCTTAGCTGAGCATTCTAAGAGGTGCTTCCGGTGATTGTACTGTTTCCCATTCTGATTTTTGTGGGAGCCCACGGCTGTGGGTCTGGGGTGGTCCCAGGACCCCAGGGCTCTGGAGAGATGGTGGGGAGACAGAGGTCCCATGATCCCCATGTCTAATTCTGCACGAGGGCAGGGCTGTGCAGGTGTCACCCTGGGAACTTGGGGACTCACGTCCTTCTGCCCCTCAGCTGTCTCCCACACTGCACCCCAGAGCAGTGGAGGGACCACTGTAGATGCCTCGGCCCACCGCCTGAGAAAGTGGCAGGCGGGTGAAGTACTCCCTGATGGAAGCGTGGCCCGTCTCAGATTCACCTCCCTCCCTCAGTGCCACCAGCTAGTGCCTACAAGGATTCCAGTTACTGGGACCCACTTAGTTACACTCGCAGCTCTGCAGGGCACATAGTGCTACACGGGGCAGGCCAGACTCGCAAGGCACTAGTTTTGTTTGGTACAGAAAGTCAGTTCATGGGCGTGGAGCACCTGGGGCTCTCAGGGCTTGCTGTTAGAAATACGACCCAGGGGGCGCCTGGGTGGCTCAGTCGGTTAAGCTTCCGACTTCGGCTCAGGTCATGATCTCACAGCTTGTGAGTTCGAGCCCCACGTTGGGCTCTGTGTGGACAGGTCGGAGCCTGCAGCCTGCTTCCGATTCTGTGTCTTCCTCTCTTTCTGTCTCTCCCCCACTTATACACTCTCTCTCTCTCTCTCTCTCAAATATAAATGAACATTTAAAAAGAAAAAAAAAAAAAGAAACACGAACCAGGATAGCGTCTTCTGCGGTTGAATGTCCAGTCAGCATATGACCCAGCAGTCCTACTTCTAGAGAAGCAAAACTCTCGCATCCACGTACAAACCTGCACTTGAATGTTCACAGCTGCTTTAGTCACGATCATCAAAAAACTGAAAACCCGGGCTCCTGGGTGGCTCGGCCAGTTAAGTGTCTGACTCTTGATTGCGGCTCAGGTCATGACCTGACAGTTTGTGAGTTCGAGCCCCCACTCAGGTTCTGTGCAGATAGTGCGGAGCCTTGCCTGAGATTCTCTCTCCCTCTCTCTCTCCGCCCTGCTCCTGCTTGCACGTGAGTACTCTCTTGCTCTCTTTCTCGAAATAAATAAACGTTAAAAAAAAAATCTGAAAACACAGAAGCTTTCTTTGGGTGATATCCACGTAGCAGAAAAGGGGGGGAAAGCTAGGCAGCAGCTCGGGGTCTCAGAGGTCGTGTGCTGACAGAATTCCTGAGAAGGCAAGCGTGATGCTGATGGTCAGTGGTTGCCGGGAGTTATAGGTTAGCAATAAACGGTTGGCACTAGAAGGAGTTTTTGAGGTAACGAGCCATCCTGTGTCCTAACTGTAATGGTGACATGAGTCTACAGGTGTTTGAACCTCAAAAACAAAACAAAAATTTTAATTTAAATTTTTAATTAAAAAAATAAAGGTGGACAAATCCCACTGCCCGATTACAATGCTTTCCCAGAAGCCACAGCAATCATGACAGTGTGGTCCGACAAGGGGACAAGACTCAGAGGCGAGATCAGGGTAGAGTTCAGGAACAGACCCAGGTACATACGGCCGATCGATCTTTGACGACACTGCAAAAGCAGTCCGGTGGAGAGAGGACAGTCTTTTCAACGAACAGTAATGGAAAACTTGGTCGTCCATATGCAAACCATTGAACCCTGACCTGACCCTTACACCTTACCACTGACTCAAAACGGGTCCCACATAAATAGGCATAAAACCAATAAGATGTTTTCAAGAAAGCAGAAAAATATATTCATGACCTCGCGTCTAGTAGAGTTTTAGATATGACACCAAAGTGGAATCCAGGAAATAATCCATAAAAGAAAAACCTGATAAATTGGACTTCATCAAAATTAAAAGCCTTTGCTTTGTCAATGACAGTGTCAAGAGAATGAAAACCCCAGCTAAAGACTGGGAGAAATATTTGCAAACCACAAATACGACTTAGGACTTAAATCCAGAATATATGAAGAACTCTCAAAACTCAACAATGAGAAAAAGAACCCTCAGTAAAAGTGGGCAAAAGATGCACCAGAGCTGATATGAAGGCAGACAAGCACACGAGACGTCAAACACCGGAAACCGCCGGGGAAATGCCCACTCAAACCGCGTGGAGATCCTACAGCACACCTAGAAGATAGCTCAGGCCTCCAGCTTTGTTCTTCTTTGTAAAAAGTTACTTAAGCTATCTTAGCTCCTTTGCCCTTTCATATAAATTTTAGAATCATCTCATCTGTATCTACAAAAATGTCCTGCTGGGATTTTGGAATAGTGTCAACTTTATAGGTCATTTTGGGGGAGGTTGGTATACTATTTTGAGTCTCACCATTCACGAGGATATTACGTCTCTCTATTTATGTCTTTTTAAATGTTTTATCAGCGTGTTGTAGTTTTTCCCATGTGGACTGTATACATGTTTGGTCAGATTTATACCTAATATTGTCACTCCGCCTTTCATCTGTCTACTCATCACTCCTTCCTTCCTTCCTTCCTTGCTTGCTTTTCTTTCTTTCTTCCTTTCTTTTCTTTCTTTCTTTCTTTCTTTTCTTTCTTCCTTCCTTCGTTCCTTCCTTCCTTCCTTTTCTTCCTTCCTTCCTTCCTTCCTTTCTTTTCTTTCTTTCTTTTCTTTCTTTCTTTCTTTCTTTCTTTCTTTCCTTCCTTCCTTCCTTCCTTCCTTCCTTCCTTCCTTCCTTCCTTCCTTCCTTTCTTTCTTTCTTTCTTTCTTGGAGGCTATCATGTTCAGTTTCAGTTTCCAATATTGTATTGCTTTTTATTGCTTGTATATAGTAATAAGATTGATTTTTGTATGTTACCCCATGACCATGTTGTGGTCATTTTAGAATTGTCTGGGACTTTCTACATAGATAATCATATAGTCTGTGTATCTCTCTTTCCAATCTATATTACTTTTATTTCTTTTTCTTGCCTGTTGCACTGGCTAGGGCTTCCCACCGTGAATGGGTATGGTGAGAGAGGACATTTTTGCCTTCTTTCCAGTCTTAGGGGGAAGATTTTCAGCATTTCACCATTAAGTATCATACAATTACATAATCTATGCGTTAAAATTCATAGAACTGTACACTAAATGAAATAAGTCCTTGTGTAATAATTTTTTACCAAAAAAAAATTAAATACAACAAGTACCAGCAATGAACAATTGGAATTTGAAATAAAAACCGCAATACTATGGGGCGCCTGGGTGGCTCAGTCAGTTGAGCATCCGACTTCGGCTCAGGTCATGATCTCGCCGTTGTGAGTTCAAGCCCCTGAGTCAGGCTCTGTGCTGACAGCTCGGAGCCTGGAGGCCACTTCAGGCTCTGTGTCCCCTCCTCTCTCTGCCCCTCCCCTGCTTATGCACTGTCTCTCTCTCTCTCTCAAAAATAAATAAATGTTAAAAAAGACACAATACGATGTACATCAGTACCAAGAAGAAATGAGACGCGTGGGTGTAGATCTAAGAAAATACGCAGAAGACCTGTGCGAGGGCGCTGCAACACTCCGGTGAAAGACATCCGAGAAGCTCTGCACAGAGAGCTACTCCATGTTCATGAACAGGAAGACTCGCTACGGTCAAGGTGTCAGTCCTTCCCCAGATCGGCAGATCCCACGTGACCCCGATTAAAGTCCCAGCAAGCTTTCCTGCAGATAGCAACAAAAACGTTCTGAGGTTATCTGGAGCGGCAAAAGAGCCAGAACAGCCAACACAGCACTGAAGAACAAAGTCGGAAAACGTACATTACCCAACTTCAAGACTCTCTGTAAAGTTCGAGTAATCACAGGAGCTGCTGGGGAGACAATAGACAAATACACCAGTGGAACCGGACAGACGGCCCAGGAATAGGCCCACACAAACACAGCCGACTGCCCTGACAGAGGGACAAAGACAACAGCGGAGAAAAGATAGTCTGCAACAAATTGTGCGGGAACAACTGGACGTCCACATGCAAAAAATGAATCTAGACGCAGACCTTACACCCTTTACAGAAATTAACCTAAAATGGATCACAGGCCTCGGTGTAAAATGCAAAACTATAAACTTCCTAAAAGATAACATAGGAGAAAATCTAGATGACCTTGGGTTTGGCAGTGACCTCTTAGATACAACACCAAAAGCATGAAAGAAAAAATTGGTACGTTGGACTCCATTAAAATTTAAAACTTGTGCTCTGTGAAAGACACTGTTAAGAGAGTAAGAAGACAAGCCTCAGGCTGGGACAAAATATTTGCAAAATACACATCTGATAAAGGATTGTTATTCAAAATTTACAAACACTTAAAAGTCAACGATAAGATGGGCTCCAGGGTGGCTCAGTCGGCTAAGCATCCAACTCTTGATTTCGGCTCAGGTCATGAGCTCAAACCTCCTGTCGGGCTCAGCGCTGGGTGCGGAACCTGCTTGGGACTCTCTCTCCCTCTCTCTCTGTCCCTCCCCCACTTGTGCGAATACTCTCTTGCTTGCTGTCTTTCAAAAAAAGTCGACGACATGAAAACAACTCAATTAAAAGATGGGTAAAAGACCAGAACAGACACCTCACCAAAGAAGATACACAGATAACAAAAAGCATATGAAAAGATGCTCACAATCGTATGTAATTAGAGAATTGCAAATTAAAATAATAACGAAACACCTAGCAGAATGGCCGAAACCCAGAACAGTGACAGCTTCAAGCACTGGCATGGCGTGGAGCCACGGGAACCGTCCCTGTTGATGTGGGAATGCAAGCTGCCGCGGCTGCTGTGGAAGACGGTGGGCTGCTTCTCTGCAGAATGGTAAACATGCTCTTACCGTAGGAACCAGTGGCCCCATTCCTTGGCATTTACCCAAATGAGTTGGAAACTTACATCCAGGGGCACCTGCCTGGCTCATTTGGAGGAGCGTGTGACTGTGGATCTTGGGGTCGTGAGTTCACACCCCACATTAGGTGTGGAGACTACTTAAATATATAAATGTTTTTTAAAAAGAAAAAGAAGAAAACTTATATCCACACAAAGCTTTCACAAATGTTTATAACAGCTTTATTTATGATTACCCAAACCTGAAAACAACCAAGATGTCCTTCAGTAAGCAAATGGATAATAAACTGTGGTCCACCCAGACAGTGGTATTATTCAGCACTAAAATGAAATGAGCTATGCGGCACCTGGGCGGCTCAGTCAGTTAAGTCTGACTCTTGATTTTGGTTCAGGTCATGAGTTCACAGTTTGTGAGTTCAAGCCTGAGTCAGGTTCTGCGTTGACAGCGTGAAGCCTGCTTGGGATTCTCTGCCTCTCACTCACTCTCTCTGCCCCTCCCCCACCCTCTCTCTCAAATATAAATAAATAGACTTAAAGAAAAAAAAAAAAGAGCTATCAAGCCAGGGAAAGACATGGAGGAAAGTTAAATGCACATTACTAGATGAAATATGCCAGTCTGAAATGGCTGCATACTCTATGATTCCATCTAGATGAAATTCTAAAAAAGGCTAAACTATGGGTACAGCGAGAAGATGCGCGCTCGGAGGGATTTGGAAGGAGAGGCGGTTCTGTGGAGCGCGGAGGGGGGGGGGACTATTCTCCACATGTTATACCATATCCGGCAGGACCTGGGTCACTGCACATTTGTCAAAACCCACAGAATGCACCACACAAAGACTGAAATCTAATGTATAGACTTTAGTTCATAACAATATATCAACAGTGGTTCACAATTGTAACAAATGTGCCACACTAATAATGCAAGATGTTAACAATAAGGGAAGTGGGAGGGCTCTGAGCGCTCTCTGTACCTTGCACTCAGTTCTGCAAACCCACACCTGCTCAGAAGAATAAAGTCTATCAATTGCTTTTTAAAAAAAAAAAAAAACAAACAACTTTGGGGCGCCTGGGTGACTCAGTTGGTTAAGTGTCAGACTCCTGATTTTTGCTCAGGTCATGATCTCACAACTCGTGAATTTGAGCCCTGTGTTGGGCTGAGTTGAAAGCCAGAGCCTGCTTGGAATTCTCTCCCTCCCTCCCTCTCTCTCGCTCTCTCTCTCAAAATAAATAAATAAACTTAAAAAAAATAATAAAGACAACTTTTTAAATGGACTTCTCAAAGGAAGGTACACAATGGCTAACAAGCTCATGAAAAAGTGCTCCCCATTTAGTCATCAGAGAAATGCAAATTAAAACCCAGATTAGATACCACTACAAACCCACGGAAGTGATTAAAACTTCAAAGGCTGTTATAGACTGTGTCCCCGAAAGTTCCTACAGTGAGATCCTAACCCCCAAAGGTGATAACATTAGGTGGTGGGGCTCGGGGTGATTAGACCATGACTGGGATTATAAAAGGGACCCCAGAGACCTCCCCTACCTCTTCCGCCACTGAGGACGTAGTGAGAAGATGTCACCTGTGAACCAGAAAGACGCTCTCGGCAGACGCTAGATCTGCCGGGGCCCTGAACTCAGACTTGCAGCCTGCAGAACTGTGAGAAAGAAATGCCTGTTGTTAAGCCCCAGCCCCTGGGATTTTGATGAAAGCAGCCTGAGTGAGATGCGTGCTGGCACCACCACTTCGGAAAAGCAGTCTTGCAGTTTCTTCTAAAGTTAGGCATACAGCTACTCATGACCCGCCAACGCCACCGTAGGTAGTTACCTAAGAGAACCGTCCATATAAAGACTTGGTAGTGGCTTATTTTCATGACTACACTGGATACAACTCAGGGCTCACCAATAAGATGACAATTAGCGGTGGCATTTTGGTGCTGCATCGCTGCCCGGCCACACAAGGGCACACACACCGCCTTGGCTGTTACGGCCCTGGAGCCGGGCGCATTGCCAGGGGCGGGCGTGGTAACTGGGGCGACGGCGTGCCAGCGAGTGATCGCCCCACTCAGCAGCGGCCCCAAATAATCATCTCCAACCCCATCCGGGGGACCTGCTTCCTCCATCCACTCTTGGTGTGAACTGTCTTCATTTATGTTCTCCCCAGAAGCCACCCCAAAGACAAAGACAAGTGTGTAAGTCCTTCACCTGGAGGTACAGGGTCCAGCAGGCGGGAAGTGAGGACGTGTTCAGGGATGGAAGGCAGACAGTGAGAAAGAGAGACTGTGACTGTGCAGCTGTGACTCCCAGGGGCTGGCCCGTGACTCCTGGGAAGGCCCCGGAGTCCCTGCCAGACAGATGCGGTTTCACAGGACTGCAGAGCCAGGCAAAGCCACACCGATGGATGAAGACAGAAACAAGAGCGGTGTGTGATCATGCTGAACACAGACAACCTATAAACAGGACCGGCCCGGCACCCCCTCTCCTGGCTAGATGGAGTGACGGCTGTGCTTCACCAGTCCCAGAGCTCGCCTGGCTACAGGCCTCTCCTTCCCGGAGAAGATGTGTCCCGACTTCTGCCGCATCTTCCCCGAGTCCTCCCTGCAAACCATCCAATGCCACATCTTAGAAGTCCTTTCTCACTGAGATGTCCCCCATGTGACAGGTGACCACTCAACTGGTTCAGCTACAGGGTGTTTCTAGTGGGTTTTGGTGACAAGATAACTGACACAAAAGACATGGTTTCTTTTTCTTTCTTTCTTTCTTTTTAATGTTTATTTATTCTTGAGAGAGAGACACAGTGCGAGCAGGGAAGGGCAGAGAGAGAGAGAGACACAGAATCCGAAGCAGGCTCCAGGCTCTGAGCTATCAGCATAGAGCCCGATGTGGGGCTCGAACTCATGAACCACGAGAATATGACCTGAGCTGAAGTCGGACACTCAACCCACGGAGCCCCCCAGCGCCCCAGACATGGTTTTTGAGCTTCACGAAGCTCATTCCCGTGGGAGAGCGTGCTGATGCATATCTTGGAATCGGTCCCCTTCCGCATTCCAGGGTGGAAGGAGCTGGGGTGGCTCCCCACTCTGGCCAGACCTGGGGGCCTGCTCCCTGGGGCCTCTGGCTGCATCACAAGCAGAGCCACCTTGTGGGAAAGGCTGACACAGAGCAGCAGACACGGGCCGAGGGGTGGGGACCCGGGCACCCAGCGATCCAGGTCCCGGGACGTAGACGGCCACCTTGGCATCCGCTCTTCTTAGAGAACAGATTTACGGGGACTTAGAGCTCGACTGTCCCGGTCCTTCTCTTGGCCTTTCCCTGTCCCCTCCTACCCCCTGTTAGATTAATCACATTGCTCCATTCATTTAATCCTCTACCAGCTTGCGAGCTCTGCGTGCGTACCTTTCAGCAGTCACCTATGTCATACTAAAAATGACAGTCCATTCCAACGTCTTCTCTGGCCTACAGAGAATTTGCGAGTTTAATTTCCAAACGTATGGGTGTTCCTAATTATCTTCGTCGCTGATCTCCAGATAAGTTTCCCTGAGGCTGGACCACATGTTCGGTCTTGTGACAATCCCATGAATTTTGTGGGGAAAAGCTTATGGCCTAATCGGCAGTGATTTTTGTAAATATTCATGTGAACTTTAAGAGAATACACGGGGCGCCTGGGTGGCTCATTCGGTTAAGCATTCGACTTCTGCTCAGGTCATGATCTCACAGTTCGTGAGTTCAAGCCCTGCGTCAGGCTCTCTGCTGTCAGTGCGGAGCCCACTTGGGATGCTCTGTCTCCCTGCTCTCTCTGCCCCCCCCTTTCAAACATAAAGACCAAAAAAAAAAAAAGGAATATGCATATTCCAGTTGAGTGCGGGGTTCTCTATACGCTCAGTTGGCCAAGTTAGCTAATCGCATTATTTAAATCCTCTGTATCTCTTTCTGATTTTCAGCTGCTTCTTTACTGAAGAGATGTCTTAAGTGCTTTATCCTCAAATCGGATCTCGAGCCACAGGTTCTTTCCCTCAGAACTTTGAATTTTATTGAGTTCATGTTCTTGCTATGTTGTTTCTTAAGGTTTTTCCTGCTAGGTGAGGCTCTTGGTCCATGTTTGCACTCAGTATTCTCCTGTTTGCTTGTTTCTCTGTGGTGTGCCTGTTTGATTGCCTTGATGGCTCTTTCCACTTTCTTCTGCTTGGCCAGTCCTATCCAGAATTAACTTCCAGCTTAGCTGCAGCACGCTGAGGGTTACGCTCTTCCCTCCGTTTCTGGAAACGACGTGCTCTTTCTTCTGCACTGGAGTGCCATGGGGCTCTCGATGGCCCTGCAGCCCTCTTGGTCTGAGAATTTGGCAGGGGGCGGGCAGAGTTCAGCTGGGCCGAGGCAGTCAGCCTTGTCTGTGCTCAGCCGAGGTGGTGTTGGCAGCCTGGCCAGGCTCACCCCACCAGGCAGGACTGGGACGGCAAGGCAGGCACTTGGTGTCACCCCCAGGAGGACACGGTTGTGGACCTCTCCTTTCCATGAGGAACCTGCCTGCTCGTCCCTCTTTCAGTGTAACTTGCCTCCATGCAGTGGCTCCCACCTTGCCTGTGAGGAGGCAGGAGAACATTCAGGAGAAGCCCAGAACTGTCCATTCCCCGTGTGGCTCGGCCACTCTGCACGAACCCTGCCCAGGTGGGGCTGGACCTGCACTTCCTCCTGTCTGTCTTTCATTAGCTGCTGGTTTTAATGGTGTTTGAATTGGATTCTGCCTTTTCCAGATAAATTTTTTAAATAAACTTTTCATTTTAGAACAGTTTTAGATTTAAAAAATGCTGTCCCCACCACCCCTCACCCCCCCCACCACCCCACCACCACCAAAGAAAAAAAAGAAAAAAAATGCTGTGAAGATAATGCAGAGTGTTCCCACATCCCGGCGCCCCATTTTCCCTAGTATTAACGTCTTCTGTGAGTAAGGTACATTTGCCGCAGTGAATGAACCAACACCGACACATTTTTATTAAGTAAAGCCCATTCTTTATTCAGATTTCCTTAGGTTTTACTCGCTGTCCTTTTTCTGTTCCAAGACCTCACTGAGGATATCGCATTTGTAAGGTGGCATGTCTCCTTAGGGTCCTCTCGGCTGTGATATTTTCTGACATGTTCCTTGTGTTATCTGGCCTTGGCACTTGAAGGAGTGCTGGTGGTCAGTTATTTTGTAGAATATCCCTCAACTGGGGTTAGTCCGAGGTTTTTCTCATGGTTAGATTAGGGTAATGGGTTTGAGAGAGGAAGACCACAGAATTGAAGTGTCCTTCTCATCACATTATATCAAGGGCACACACGATCAACACGACCTATCACTGTGATGTTGACCTTGACCTCTTGGAGGTGGTGGTTTTGTCAGGTTTGTCCACTAGGCTAGTCTTTTTACCCCTTTTCCATACTGTGTTCTTTGGAAGGAAGTCACTAAGTGCAGCCCACACTTACAGTTGGGGGGTCACTCCATCTCCTTGAAGGCAGTGTCTACATAAATGATTTAGAATCCTGCATGGTGGATTTCTCCCTTCTCCCCACTTTATTAATTCATTTACGTCAGTGTGGACTGATGGGTATTTATTCCGTACTTGACTTATAACCTGACATTACCTTAGTCTGTTGTTCAGTGTCCCACCTTTGGTCACTGAGAGCTCTGTCAGTTGGCCGCGTCTGTCCCTTTGACATGTCCCCTCCTTGTGTTTGTTATTTAGCATTTCCTGCCTCCAGGCCCATCTTGTAGATTTCCTGCCCCAATCATAGGTGAATATCTCCTGGTGGGTGAATTGTGATGGTCTATTTAAGTTTATTTCTGCTCTGTGTATGAACAATTAACAGGAGAGAGAACCCTTGGGGAGTGTCAATCATCCATCTTAGCCTGGAAGTTCTAGCCTGGCCCATTCCTGGGTGGGTGAGAGAGGGGATCAGGAGGAGTGGTGTGTGCCCCTGAGCTCTAGCCCCAGGGTCAGGCCCTGGCGGACATGCGTGACCAGAGGCTGAGTTCTGATTGATGGACCCTGGAAGCTAGGTCTCCTTGGAGAGAATTAAGATTTTTGGCCAAGTGGACACAGAGCACAAGGCCCTCCTCTCTTTGCTGCTGCACCAGAAGCAGTCCGCTCAGCTGCCCGGGCCACTGCACAGAGCATGAGCAGGGAAGGGGCAGATAGAGAGGGAGACACAGAATCCGAAGCAGGCTCCAGGCTCCAAGCTGTCAGCCCAGAGCCCGATGTGGGGCTCAAACCCACAAACTGTGAGATCATGACCTGAGCCAAAGTCGATGCTTAACCGACTGAGCCACCCAGCGCCCCTAGAGGTTTGTTCTTAAAGCAAATGAAAGGTCAGTGCTTGGGTCAGCCTCGAAGGCTGGTTAAAAACACTCTGACATTTGCCTTTCCAAGGAATCGTCTTTGCACAGGACACTTCGGAGAGAGCTGGGGGATTACTGGTAGCAGATGTGACCCTGGGGTTGCCCCCTCCGTCCACAAGCCCCCCAGTTCCCGGGTCTCCTGCGGCAAGAGGGCAGCAGCCAGAGCTTCTGCTACACCCTTGCCCAGGCCCATCTCACCTTCCAGGTCTTTCCCTAACCAGGCCACACCACTCAGCACCCTCCTGACAAAGTCCTTTTTTGCCCCTGTGCAGGATAAATCCCAACGGACTCACTCAAGGCTGCAAGAAATTAGTGTTTTGTTTTGCAAAAATCAACTGACCCTCAACTCTCACGCCGTGCTCAGGCTGAGAAAAATCACCCTGTGCACCACTGGGAACTGGGACCTGGCGCTCAGCCCTGGGCAGGGCCCCGAACTGGGGACGTGGGGGGCCAGCAGCAGCGGGGCGCTGCCAGCTTCATCTTCCGGGAAAAGCAGCGTGAACCTGCGCAGGACCTAAGGACCTGCTGCGCCTCAGGCTGCAGAGTGGACCCGGAGGCCAGCCTTGGTCACTGGAACCTGCACCCCTTGCTCCCAGGCTCTGCCCTCAGACCGGTACGGACCTCTGCTTGGCCAGCTAGGGCCACCCGGGGCTCCCCCCTCCCCCTACAGGCCTTAGCCCTGGACACTGGTCTGGGCGCTGGACGGGTGGCCGCAGGAAGGACAACTCCACCCCGCTTCGGCTCCCTGGGCGAGGGCCAGAGACTGTGCTGTCGCGTCCGAGGATGAGCCACACGTGGCAGCCCGGACGTGTCCCCTCTTCAGTGCCGGCCTCCTGGCGGCGGGTCAGCGCCCCGCGCAGAACCCGCTGCAGCCTCCCAGCCGTGCGCTCCTTGCCCCAACTCGGCCTGCGGAGGACTCAGGGAGGACTCCGGAAGGACTCAGGGACCACGCGGGGACAACTCAGGGAAGGGTCGCACGGGTCTCGGGAGGACAGTTGGGGGGACGGGGTCCCAAGTCGGTCCCCGACTCGCCGGGAATCGCACACTGGCGCCTCCCCGGTTCTGATTGGCCAGGTTTCCGCCACGTTATGCTCTCGGACCCAATCGTGGCGGACCTACCTGGCACACGCTTATTGGCTCAGACCGGTCAGGTGGGCGGGGACAGAGCCCGGAGGGGAAGGCGGGCCGCGGGGGCCCTGCGGCACAGGCCAGGCCCTGGCTCCCAGACGCGGCGTCTTAGCGCCCGCCTCGATTGGCACTCGGTCGGAGTCCTGCCTGAGGTCCTTCCGCCCTCAAGGCCACGCAGACTTGTGGCCGATTCTAGCCCCACATTGCGACACCCCAGCCCACCAGCCCATCCCCCAGCCCGGCCCTGCAATCCCTTTCCCTAGCCCAGCGTCTTCCTCGCCCCCACCAGCCCAGCAACCAATGCCTCCCCCAGTGCCTCCCCTAGCCCAGCACCGCCCTCCCCACCCTCTCCCGGGACTGCCTCCCCCCCCCCCCCCGCCCAGGGCCGCCCCCAGCCCCTCCCCTGGGACCCTCCACTCCACCGCGACAGGACCCCTCCCTTCAGACCTGAGGGAACCTGCTGAGACAGGTGGAGACAGTTCCAAATTGTGCGGACAGGTGGCCCGGACGGGGCTCCCTGGGCCGCGCTGGCTGTGATTGCGGACAGCAGGGCTCGTCTAGCTGCGGATTAGCACAGCTAGACAAAACGGCCCTTGACTGCTAGACCTTTACAGTTTTGTCCTGACAGCCGGGTAGTTAAGTGGCTTGTGAGTCCGAAGCTCCTATAGTGCAGGTCCCCAGAGGGCAGAAAATCCAAGCAGCCGCCTGCCTGGGGCTGGCTGCTGAGAGGGACCAGAGGCAGGAGGTCACCAGAGCCAGGACCTGGCAGGACCTGCCTGCCTGCAGAGTGGGAGGGAGGGTGGCTCTGGAGGGCGCCAGGTATCAAAGCGTGCTCGGCTTTGTCAAAAGAGTTAGACGTGCAGAAAGGAGAGACTCTGCTGAGAGCCGGTGTGGACCTACGACAGGCGTCCAGGGCAAGGCTGTGGTCAGCTGAGTCGCAGTCACTGCCCTGACGGGCCTGGGGCAGCTCCTGCCTCAGGGTCCCGGGCATGGCCCTTGCTGTCCGAAGCGCTCTCCCATGGCAGTCCCCCAGGGCTCCCTCTTCCTCCCCCAGGGTCTCTCTGCACTTGCTCAGAGGTGAAATACGTCTTCGCCATCCTCTCTGCCCCCTATCCCCCTCGGTTTCCTCCGCAGAAGAAATCACTTGATTTGCTTTTTTATCACCTCTCTCCTGCCACTGGAAAAATTAGTTCCAGGAGGAAGGGACCTCAGTTATCCCTGGTGCATAACGCCCAGCTCGGCACATCACAGGACTCAGTAGAAATCAAGTGAACAAATACCTTTACCTGGAGTTCTCAGACACTCTCACCTGAGGGGTCTGACCCACCAGTTGCTGAGGACGGGCTGGCCAGGGTTCAGAGGGAAGGCGTGCCAGGTTGCCCGGCAAATCCAGGCGTGCTGCTCGGGACTGAACCTAGTCCATGCCAGGCTTGGGGGTGGGGAGGGGAGTGGAGGCTGAATGGTTGATGCAGTTTTCGGTATCCTTCCTTTTTTTTTCTTTTTTTAACGTCTATTTATTCTGAGAGAGAGAGAGAGAGAGAAAGAGCAGGGGAGGGGCAGAGAGAGAGAGCATCCCAAGCAGGCTCTGCACCATCAGCACAGAGCCCAACCTGGGGTTCTAACTCCTGAACCGTGAGATCATGACCTGAGCTGAAATAAAGAGTCAGACACCTAACCAACAGAGCCCCCAGGCGCCTCTGGGTGCCCTTCTAAGAGTGACCATGCTGGCGTGGCGTGCAGAGCCCAAAGACAGAGTGGGCTCTAAATCCTTCTGTCGGCGTTTCGGATCCAAGGATGGAGGATGGATGGCGGCTCCATCATCAGGAGGCAGAAGGCACACTGGGGGGCACTTGGGGCTGGGGGCCAAGCTTTCCCCAGAGGCAGGTCCTCCCAGACCCCTTCCTGACACCATCTGCCTCCAAGGCAGAGGCAAGGAGTGATGGCTCTGGAGTGAGCAGCCTTCAGGGCACAGCCGGGTGGGGAGGGGTACAGGGGGCAAGAGTGGGGGGTGAGTGTGGCCTTTCTACCTGCCAAGACTGGGCGGGTTTGCCGAAAGCCTCCTGGCCTGGCAGTGTACGGAGAATCACGAGAGGCCCCCGGAAGTGGAGGGCAAACAAGTCCTCTCTGAGGGTACAAGTAACCGTGGCACCTTGGGGCGGGCTCTGGGTGTGGGCAGGAAATGGGTGCCTAGAAGGAGGGAGCAGGCTGCTTTCTGGGGAGGGGCAGGGTGCCCACGACCGGGTCAGAGAGCTGGCAGTTCCATAGGCACCTCTCCCAGCTTCATCCCAGAGGGGCAGCCTCCCCTAGGGGGGTGGGGATGGGACCCAGAGCTCCGGCAGGGCACAGAGGCCTCCCTGAGGACTTAGGGAGGGGAGCAGGCCACCAAAGGACAGACTAGCGGCAGGACCCTCAGGGGTGTGCAGGAGTGCAAGGTGGCGGGCGCTGGCCTAAAGCGTGGCCGGCACAGTGAGACCTGAGCCCCCAAGGGCCTGGCATAGCTCTGGCGAAGGCAAGGCCTGTCAAGGGGTCTAGGCAAGTGGGAGACTCGTGGAAGCAGAGGGGAGGGGAGAGGGAGGGAGGGAGCCCCAAAGGGGGCGGTCTGCCTTTTACATGATTACCCTGGGGCTGCCTTAGGGGCGAATCTCGTTCAGGGAGGGGGGGAGACCCTGCAGTTGTCCCAGTGAGTGGGGAAGGGCCTTCCTGTCTGGCAGCACATTGGACTAAGTGAGGCTTGTCCGACAGGCTCTGGGCCCTCCTGTCAGTCTGCCCAGGTCGGCCGCCCTAGAGGGTATCAGGGCTCTGGAAAGAACGGCCACGCGGAGTGAACTCACTATGGTGTTTATTGGCTGTGATTCCATCCAGAGAGAACACACGTGATGCCCCCGACATGCAGGAGGAGGCACAGGTGCGAGGACAGAAGGACGGACGACATCCACAGTCTACACTAAGCTCGGCGGCTCCGGGCGCCCCATGCGCTGGGGACAGGATGCGGGGGTTCTACGAGACAACGCCCTGTCTGCTCAGATCTGGCTTTTTGACGTGTGAAAACAGGCATTTAAAAAAGACACGGGACCGGGAGGAGTTGAGGGCGCAGGACGCGCGGGGCGCCGGGACACACGGGCGCCGGGACACGCGGGCCAGGCCCGGGGCAGGGGGCGTCCGCAGTTAGTATTGCAGTCTATTGTTATGGCTTCTCTAAAGAGCTACGTGGGGCCGTGCCCCTGGCCCGCAACATGAGGACGCGATGAATGTGTGATACGGACAGAAAGGGGCCCCCCGGACTCCGAGGCGACGGGCTCTCCGGCCTGATAGGACTCCCCAAACATGTAAGACCTCATTTACCTGAGATTCAACATATCGTGATGCAAAGGAAAACAGGGATGAAGGAGATGGGGCGGGGGGGAAGGGAGGGGAGGCCCTGGGTGGTTTCTGTCCACCTGCGCCTGCACCTGGTGCGAGCCACCTGGCAGATCCCCACTTCGAGGGGCCTGCACCTGGGAGGAGGGCCCCAGGGGCTTTCTGTCTGCCGCACTCATCTGCCCCTAGTGTCCTCCCCGCTCTCTTGGAAGGTGCAGGCGCGCAGAGGGTGAGGGCAGGGGACCCCCAGCCCAGAGCAGCCTCCGCTAAGACAGGAGGTGCCACCCAGGGAGGGGAGAGGGTTGGGCCACTCGGAGGGGTGGTGAGTCACAAGGGCGTGTGAGCGGCTGCACTATTCCACACTGGGCAGGGAGGGGGGGGACGGGGGGTGGTGTCAGAAATTTCCCCCTAGGCCTATTGCTTGGATTCCCTTAGTTTGGAAGAGAACTGGGTCCTGGTATTTCTCGTAAGCAAAGCCTTCCGGAGGAGTGGGCCGAGAAGGGGGCGTGGAGGACAGGAAGAGACAGATGGATGACGTGAGGGTGCAGGTGGAGGTGGGCAACCTTCAGACCAGATTTGGAGACCTGCAGCCAGGGGTCACTGTGGGGGCGGAGGAGGCTCCCCACCCCACCCCTACCCAGCTCCCCTCTCAGCCCGCAAGCCCGCCTTCCCCCCCCCCCCCCCCCCCCCCCGCCGCTATGGCTGTGCTCCTGAGTTTGGGACGGGACAAGCGCCCAACAACGCAGGGATGGCGCACCGACAGATGCTGGCCCTTTCGGTGGCCCTGGCCTCGGGCACTCCAGGGCGGGTGTGAAGGGCGGGAGCAGTAGGGACGCCCCAGGCTCTGGGGATGGGTCCAACCCAGAGAAGCAAGTGGGCCGGTCCAGGGGGGCCCTGGGGAGGGGCAGGCGCCCCTCCCCCATGGCGGTGGTGATGGCAGTGAGGGAGGGAGCTGCTGGTGAGAGGCGAGCGCAGGCTCCCGGAGGGTGAGGGGGGCAGGGGGCGGGTAGATCTCGGACTATGGCTTATATTGGCGTTGGGGGACTGCACTCTGCTCCCGACATCCCTTCAGGGGCCTCCGAGGAGGGCATGTACAGGGGGAGGGTAGGCGAGGGGGCGGCTGGGGGGGGGTTCCGGCTCGGGTGGGCTGTGTCCAGTGCCGGGGTGTTACTTCTTAAACATGTCCTGCAGCGGCCCGGGCAGGTACTTGATGACTGTGTCCAGGATGCTCTCATCCTCCCCCTCCGGCTCGTCCCCACAGCCCGGTGGGATGGCTTTCTTTGGCCGAGTCAGGCTGCCCTCCGAATTGGCCTCCATGGCAGCCTGGGCCTCGGCCTCACGCTCCTCCTTCTTCTTGATGCCGTACTGTGGGAGAGAGAAGGGGGTCAGACCAGCGGTCTCCCAGCCCCAGGCCCCCCAGGAGGCGGGGCCACACAGTACCTAGGAGGGCTGGACCCTTCCCGCACCTGCAGGATTGGCTCAGAGACCTCGAGAGGCAGTGCCTGTGGCTGAGAAGGGCAGTAGGAGCCCCTGGCCCCAGACTGCCATCAAGACCCCTAAAGGCAAAATCCCACCCAGGAGGGTGCCTCGTAGGGGGGACCCTCCCAGAGAATGTGGGGCGACAGCAGAAGCCAGGGCTGTCTAGAAGCAGTGGGAGGGGTGGGCAGGACGTCTGCCCGCAGCCCCCAGGGCCAGCTGGCCCACACAGCCCAGAGCCTTGGTCGGGTGACATGCAGTCACACCCTCACGCCTGGCCAAGTCTCCCTAGATGTGGCTACGACGCCTGCCCCTGCGTGGGGCGTCCAGTGGCAGCCCTAAGTGGAGCCCCGCCTAGGCGTGCCCTCAGCCCACACTCCTGGCCACCCCTCAGCCCCCCCCCCATTTCCAGTTTCCTGTGTGTGTCTCTGCCCCCAGCTCTTACCCAGGTCTCCCATCTGTCGTGGGTTGAATGGTGGCCCCCCCAAAATTCTCGTCACCTGGAACCTCAAAACGTGGCCTTATTTGGAAACAGGGTCTTTGCAGATGTAACTCAGATAAGGAGATGAGATTGCTCTGGGCCCTAAATCCAGTAAGAGTGTCCTTGGAAGAGAAAGAGGAGGACAGAGAGAGCCGTATGCAAATGGGGAGACTGGAGTGGACGCCGCCACAAGCCGAGGACACCGAGGACGGCCGGAGCCACCGCGAGAGGGCGGCAAGGGGCAAGGAAGGTTCTCTCCTACAGGGTCAGAAGGACAGCAGCCATGCCCACAAGCTGACTCGGGACTCCTGGGCTCCGGAACCGAGAGAATTCATTTCTAAGAGACTAATATGTGTCCCCTCCCCCCAGGCCTATCGCCAGCCCCTCAGGAACCAGCACTGAAGAGGGAGTAGTGTGCTCAGCGTGAGGTCTCCTGTCTCAGGGCCGGTGGGCTAACTGGTGGGCCAAGCTCAGGACACGCTCAGGCTGGAAAGAGGGGCGCCTGTGGGCTGGGTCTGAGCTTCCGGCTCACACAGCAGGGAACGGACAAGAGCAGAAGCGTCCATAGGGATGAAGAGGGAGAACTGGGGTCAGCGTGTGGGTGTCAGCAAGGACCCACAGGCTCCAGATTCCTACTGGGGGCACACAGCCCAGGATCACTGGCCCCAGGGAGGGGGTGCTTCTGCCCAGGTGGAGGACTCGCCCCGTCGCTCACTCATCTCTCCTCGCCTGCCCCACCAGAAGCGGCGGATTCTGCTTCTGGTGCCCTCGCTCTCCAAGAAGGGCCTTCCTTCTGCTTCCAGGTTTCCGGGGGGCTGGCTAGTCCCACCCGCAACTTGCTAAAGGCACTGAAGGCAACCTCTACACCAGTCTCCTCTCTGAGGCTGCGGGGGGTTCAGGCACGGGAGAGAGGAGGGCGATCAGAGCAGGGGGAGCCGTGCTCTCGGCCAGCTGTGACCAGGGCACAGCCTGGGGCCCCCGGGGGCGCCTGACAGACAGTGAGGAGAGAGGAATGAAGGTTTTATCTCTGTTTTTTCAGCAGCCCTGAGCAGCCCACATTCCCCTGTGCACCCTGGACGACAGCCGAGAGTGCTAGGAGGGTCTGGATGAGGGGCTGCCGCGGTGCCTCGAGAACTCGTGGGCAACGGGCACACTGCCCAGAGGGCCGTCTCTACTGAGCACCGATGTCGGGTCAGCCAAAGGCGCAGCGTGTGGCGAGCCGACCAGACACCGGGCACTCCCTTGCCCAAGCAGTGCAGGCCCTCTTCCTGGGTCATCATTCTGGGACAACCTCACCGCGACGGCAGTGGCCCTTGGGCCTGGACAGGGAAGGAGGGACATGTGGCTTGGAGCCCTGTGGGGTGGAGTGTGGGCGGGGGAGAGAGACACTTCGAGAAACTAGGTCAGACCAAAGACAGCTTCCCTCCAGCCAAGGACACAGAGTCCAACAGACGCCCACAGCCACAGGGCGTCTGTGCACCAGGCAGGAACATTTGTGTGCCAGGGCGACGGTCTGTGGGCAGGGCCCGGGAGGCTGTGCTGTCCACCACCTGCACTCAGGCTCACTGCAGCAGTGCAGGTCCCCAGGGGCACTCGTGCTATGGTGAGAGCATGCTGTACACAGCTGAACAGAGTCATCTCCCAGACCAGAGGAGCCACCGCTGTCTTCAGTGCTGGGACGGTCCTCTCGGGCATCCAAGGAGACCCCAGCCCCCAGCCCAGTTGCTCTGTGGAGGCTCAAAGTCATCAAAGTCATCCCAAAGCTTAGGCCACTGGGCTCCCCCTGAAGGTCCCAGGTTCTCTGTTGGGGAGGGGGTCCTGAGCCGGGGCCCACTGCAAAGCTGGACTCCAACGTGACCTGGCGAAGAGCCGGCCTGAGGCTCCCAAGCTCCGGACACAAACGCTCAGCCACGGCCAGTCCAAGCATCCGCTGGAGGGTGTTTACCAAGGCACAAACCACCGAGGCACCAGCCTCCACACTGACCACTAGGACGGCAGGGCCCCTGCCCCACGTGCTGTGGCTAAGAGGACCCGGTACTAATGAACAGTGAGGGTCTGTGATATTCCGAAACAACTAATAACAATCAGTAGTCACACCCACACTTATTATCATCAACGCAAACCTCAGACTGGGCTTGAGTGATCTCAAGGGGATGTGGGGGACTGGGCGGGCAGGGATTCAGCAGCGCGGTCCTAGGAGGAGGGTGGTGGTTCTGGCTGGAAGCACCAATAGTGGCGGTGAGTATGCAAACTGGAAGGTGGGTATGCAGATCAGAAGGCGGGTGGGCAAATCAGGAAGTGCATATACAAACACGTAGCAGGTGGGCCAAGCTTCCCTCTTTCCTGGACCTCACAGGTGCACCTTGATGGGGCGGGGAGAGAGAGGCTCTGCCCACCAACTCCTGAGGTGAGAAATCCCACCAGCCTGCTCCTGTTTTCCTTAGACGAGGTCGGCTGGGGACCTGGGTGCCCCAGAGGACACGTGACCCTGGCCCCTATGCCCTCCAGCTGATGGCGCCCCATCTGATGGAGCCCTGGACTGGGCAGCTTGGCACCCCCTTTTCTGACCACCCCATGAGGCCTAGGGATACATGGCACCAGGGAAAGGCTGGAGGAAGCCCGGTCCAGTGCCTGGTGGCCATCGAGGAGACTCAGGGAGCCCCATCGCAAGGGCCCGCAGGGTTCCCACCTGTTGGGGAGCAGGAGGGAAGTGGGGAGGGTTACCCGGACAGGTGGAAGAGGTCTCAGCGGACACGAGTGTCAGGCAGACTCTCGAGAGCAGGACCAGGGGCTGGGTCACTCAATGGTGTCAGGGGTGCAAGGGGGACCAGGTGCTCCCCACACCCAAGCAGGTGCCTGCCCTCACCACTCAGTATGGCTGCTGGCAAGGGGGTCTGCTCTGGCCCTGCACGCCACACCATGAAGACACAGCCTCCACTCCTACTCAGAGCTCGCTCCATTTCTAGGGGACCCTGGGGCGGGTGGGTATTTCTCCTGACCTGAAGGCTCATAGGAGGGAGTGGGCCAAATTCTGGAGGTTAGAGCGATGCGGCTGGGAAGACCCAGGGCTCCAGCATCTGGAACGTGTCAGAACCCCTCCTCAGCCGCCTCTGACCCATGAGTGGAGGGACTCGCCGTTGTCCCCATCTGGCCAACACCGCTCCCCCACCAATGCCTGGCCAGGTGACCACCATCTCATTTAGCTCTGCAGCCACACGGGAAAGGCCCGCATCTGGCACCCTCAGTTTGGGGTGTCCAGGCAGACCCCAGCAGGTGTCTGTTCCCAACACACCCATGTCTTCCCTGCTGGTGGACCCTCTGGAGACAGGTCCTGGCCCACGACTCCTACGTAATCCCACAATAGCTGGAAAAGCGATCGGGCCGGGCGGGTGAGGAAACCGTGGCCCAGCCCTTGTGCCCTGCCCTGCGCCGACAACTGGATCGAGTAGACGCCATAGTGTCCACTGGGCCCACGAGGACAGAACCTGAACGTGCGCGGGAAGGAGCGTCCTCCATGTGGCAAGGGCGAGGCCCAGTCACCGGGGCTGGCAGGGGAGGTGAGGGACCACCGGGGCCTGTGGAGGCAGTTCAGCAGGTGAAGGTGCCGGGCCCACTTGAGGAGGCCCCGGGTCGGGGTGCTCGTGTGGGGAGACAGAGGGCCCTGAGGCAGCCTTCCACACGGTCCCCCCCAAACACTGGGGGTCTTGAGGACAGGGGAGGACATGAGCCATCACGTGGAGGAGGCTGGTGAGGGCCACACATCCACAGAGCCACAGGAGCCCAGCATCCACAGGGCCAGGCTCCGTCTCCGTCAGCGGGAACAGAGCCACACACAGAACAGAACAAAGCCTCCGCCCCCCAGCAGGGGTGAACGATGAACGATTGTGTCAGCTGAAAGTGGGTTTGGGGAGTGAAATAAAGCAGGGGGAGGGCATGTGTGGAGGGGTGGGGAGGGGAGTTCGCCAGAGAGAAGCAGCCAAGCAAAAGCCCTGGGGCAGTGGGAATGCGGGCCCCAAGTAGGCCCAGTGCACAGTGGGCACAGGCCACCATGGGCCTGGGGCTGGGGCCCTGGACGAAGTGGGAGCCAGGGGAGGGTTTAAGGAGAGAACGAACAGAAAGGGCTTCCATATTAAAGATAAAACGAGTGGGGAGCGTCATGCACGTGAACTCACACGAAGTGCGGGTGCGCGCCTGAGCCCCAGCGCGAGTCCTGAGGGCCAGGCCGGGGTTCGGGGAGGGGGCTCACTCGGCACCTGCCTCCCGATGGGGGGGACTGGGGAGGCCACCCTCACTACACACCGACCTGTCTGTGAGGCTCCAGGGCGGGGACAAATACGTTCCCTCTCCCGGGATCTGCCACTGGGGGTGCGCCTGGGGCAAAGCCGTGGGCAGCGGGGCAGCTGGACACAGACAGACGGACACAGACAGGCTTCAGAACACAGCTGCCCCAGCCCTCGCCCTCTCCCTCTCCCCTCCCCTCTCCATCTTCTGTCTCGGTCCCTCCCTTAGAAGGCATTCTGCCTGGGCATCCGTCTATCTCTGTCTGTCTGTCTCTGTCTCTCTCCCTCCTGCCTCGTCCCCCGTGTCCTGATCCATACACCGATGTCCCCCGGCGGCAGCCCAAGCTGACTCCTGACTGCAGAAGGGGCCAGTCCTGGGCAGAAAGGAGGGGGAGGCACTGCGGGCAGGTGTCACAGCAAAATCCACCGGAGCTGTCGGCAAGTCCCCAGAAAAGCTGTCCAGTGACCAGTGGTGGGATGCTGAGGGTTGCGGTCAGCACATCCCATCGGGGCTCAGGAGCTTGAGGGCACCCACCTGTGCCCCCTCCTACTTTGGGAGGCTTGGCCTCTGCCTGGGCTGGATGGAGCTGGCCCTTCCCTTGGATACACTGAGGCAGAACTCAGCATCCTGGGGTCTGAGCGTTTCCCACTCAGATGGTCTCTCTGGGCATCTCAGGGAGCCCAGGGCCAGGGACCGTGGAGATGTCCCGAGGGGCCCCAGCCCCCACCAGGAGCTTTTGTCTGCAAGGCCTAGGAGCTCCTCCCTCAGAACCCAGAGCCCAGGGTCATTGGGATTGGGGGCAGGAAGGGGCCGAGCAAGGCAGCACGCCCTCCAGACTGAGCCTCGTGCCCAGGCCCCTGGACCCAGGGACAGCTAGGCCCCAAGCACCTTCGGTGGAGGGGGCCCAGCCTGGCTTGAAGACCTTGGGAGGCCATGTGGTTTGGGGGATGCTGAGGGCTCATGTAACTCCCAAGTCCCCGGGGAAGGGCCCATCTCCCCCCGCCTGGCCCACCCTGGACGAGGCTGAAGCAGCTACCCCAACCCCTGCCCTCTCCACCCTCCAGCCCGGCCACCAGATGGTCAGCTGAGGACGCAGTGGACACGCCCTTGGGGGCACAGACCTCACATGCAGCTGGCACTGTGCTGGGTGTGTGAGCCCTGCCGCCGCTCAGCCTTTCACGTCCACTCCCGCTATGGGCCTCTGTTTCCCCATTTGTGACAGGCATGACACTGCCCTACTCACTGGGAAAGGCGGCCCAGAGGATTCCCAGAAAGGCCGTGGCTGCCAACTCGAAGCCCATCCCCCCACCAGCCCCCAGGGCCTGCAGGCCTGTTCCCCCGTCACTCTGCTGTCAACCTCGGAAGGTACGAGGACCCTCCGGAGCCGGTCAGGTGCGTTCCCCTGCCCATGGAGACTCGCCCGCCCGGGGCCTGCCTGACCCTGGGCAACCGGGCACCTACCCACTCTGGGCGGGGCCTGGCCTTAGCAGACTGGGAGGGGGCAGGGCTGGATGCTTCCGCAGAAACCACCATCTGGTCCAGAGAGCCTGGGAGCCCCCCCTCGTGGGGATGGGACCCGGCCCCACTGGTAAGAGCAGGAGAGACTCGGTGCCCACGGGTGAGCCCTCATCCTGGTGAGCCTGGGCAGCAGATGAGGGCTCCTAGGGTGTGGGCTCCAGAGTTCTGCTCCATGGAGCCAGGCGAAAGAGAGGGTGCGGGGGCAGGGGCCCCCCGGCCCTGCGCCCACCTTGTCTCGGATGCCCTGCCGCATGGCCTCGCGCTCTGCCTCCATCTTGGCGTACTTGGCTTTGCGCTCCTCCTCCTCCTGCCGCAGGGCCTCCTGGCGCTCCTCCTCCTTCTTGGCCGCATCGGGGTCCTTCTCCTCGTCACCCCCGAGCATCTTCCCCATGTCTTTTGTGGCCCCTGGGGACAGAAAGCCAGGGAGTCAGGCCAGCTCCCCTCGTCGCCGGTGCTGGCCAGCGAGGGCACGGGCCACCCTACCCCCCAGCTAGTTGCAGAGGCTCCGTCAAGGGAAGTTTGGCCTTTGTGTCAGGGGCGGGAGGAGGCGAGCGCCGGCAGGGAAGTGTGACTGTGTGTGCACGCGGTGGCTGGTGTGTATGTGTGTGTGTGCGTGTGTGTGCACGTGTGTAGTTGTGTGTGGGGGGGGGGTTGTGGCTGCGGATTTGTGCGCATGCCCGCGTTCCGCGTGAGCCCTGGAGGAGCTGGGGTGTGTCTCCTCTGGGTCTCATGTCCAGCAAGCTCAGCCCCCGGAAGGTGCTGGGAGGAAAGGCCGAATGCGGGAACACGGGGGTTCGGGCGTCCGTGAGGCTTCGCAGCAGGGGCTGAGGGGTGGCCGCGGCCCAGGGTGGCTGGAGGCTGTGTGCTGCAGCACCAAGGCCCTAATTTCGCTGCTGCACCAGCCGCCACTTTTCTCATGAGCCCCTGATTCACAGGCAACAACAAAACACCTCCCCGGACGCCCTCCATGACTCGGCCCACAGGACAGAGACACGTAATTACAGCCTTGGAGCTCGGCTGGCGCCGCAGTGAGCCCCGGCCCCTGGGTGGCTGCTGGGAACAGAGCGGCCCCCCATCACAGGCACCGTAGGTGGGGCTGGTGGGGGGCCTGATCTCAGCCTGGGGCGATCAGCCCCTTGGGGAGCCCCCACACGGCCAGTCAGAGCAAGGCAGCCGTTCCATCACGCCTGCAGGCCTCCCGGGAACTTGCCGCATCCATAAGGGTTCCCCCTACCCCAGGCTCCCCTGTGCCTGCCATCCACCTCCTGTGATCCCGAGCAAGGACCAGTGACCGCCCAACCCCACTCCCACTGACACCCTCCAGTCGGCCTCGCTGGCACCTGTCTCTGAGGGTCTTGCCTCTGTCCTCTGACCCCGCGACGAGCCCTCACAAGCACTGCCCAGGGCTAGCTGAGTCCGTGCCTTGGGGATGAACAGTGAGGCGGAAATGCGCGAGAATCCCTCGGGCAAGCCTGCAAGGGTGGGCGCTGACACCGCTGCCCCTCTCCAGGAGGGCCCCCAGCCCCACACCGGCTTCGAGGCCCAGCTCCGTACTGCCCCCTTCTCCCCGCACTCAGTGACTCGTGTTCTGACCCTCCGCTTCCATGTCCCAGTACTCCCACACTCCGGTGACGCCGCTTGGGTCCGGGTCAGGCTGGTCCTGCAGAGATCTGGCCATCTGCTGCTTCCGCCAGTGACTCCGGAGTGATGCTCCCTCCCATGCTCCCCCCCCCCCCCCGACCCCCGCACGACCCTGCGAGCAGAGGAGGAACTTTGGAAGGCCACTAGCTATTGGTAGCAATAGAACAATGCTTTGATTGAGTGTTCTGGGCTGAAAACTAGATGTTCGTCAGGCTGGGCCACAGCCACACCCGTGGGCCTTCTTAGTGCTGGAAACTACCGCAGGGTCTTGGGGGCTGGGGAGGCCAAGGCCAGCTTGCCACCACGTCACTGTGGGGACAGGGAGTGCTCCTGTACCTGGCACTTTGGCACAGATCCAGACTAACAGAAATTAAAACCTCAGGGTCAGTTTTCAGGCACATCTGCACAATTCCGTAAAGCTTATTTGAGGCCAGTGATTCGAGGGAAACCAGGCCATAGAGCCTAGTTACTTACTCTTCTCATCGAGATTCTCCACCCTCCTGGCGCGGCTGTGGCCTCCGGCGGGTGTGGGGGAGGCAAGAGCGAATTCCCACAGTCCAGGGGGCAGCTACAATTTTCCCGACCTCTTTGGCCTGTTGGCCACCCGGAGCATCAATGTACATCTCCTCCTTGAACAAGCTAATTCACGCTAAAGTGAGAGTGACCAGCTGCTTTTCCTGCCTCCCAGGAACGACTGGTAAACCAGTCTCATCCCCCCCTCTCCTGGGAGGGGTGCGGGCTGCAGGGGCACCCTTACTTGGTGGCCTCTAAACCTGCTTCTCCAACACATCACATGAGCTATAAGCCTAGTGATCAAATATGCATTTATTGAGCACCAGCTGTGTGCTGAGCTCCGCTACACCAGGTGTGGGCCTGGGGGGCTCACCCAGGACCCCGCCGGCTCTGAGTTTCATGGACTCCCCAGGGGCCTTGACATTCCCATCTTGCCTCTAGTTGAGCTCTGGGGGGGGGGGTCCGTTTCCGCTAGGGAAAGCCAAGGGCGGAGCTGGCCCATCCATCAGACGGGCAGCCCTGGGAGGCCGGGCGGCCTCTCCTAGACCAGGGGCAAGGGGACCAGAGGTCACCGTGCGGCCGTTGTGGATTTGTGCCACCCCGGCTGGCTGCAAAGCCACTCACTGTCTGAATGGGACCAGACTTTGGGGCATCCACAGCGCCACGTGGCCCTCCACCCTCCCCTGCATGGCCTCCACTGCTGCGCAGAACTCACTTCCGGAAGCCCTGCCTGGCTGGGAGTTAGCAGGGCTGCCGGCGCCACAGCAGAAACTGTGGGAAGCTTGTTTCTGGCACAGAAACCCAACTGCCATTTGCTGTCCTGGCACGGGAGCCGGGGCGGCCAGGCTGGCTTGGCCGGGGCGGGGCTGGCGGCGACGGTGCCCGGGGGGGTTCTGCTCCACAGCCACGAGCCGCACTTACAGGTGCGGAGACAGACACGGAGCCGTTCCACCCCGCACCCAAGGTGCAAAGCCTCCGGATGCGGGAGGTGGGTGGGATCTGAGGCTGGGGTCCCGCAGCCAGGGTCCCACGCTGGCTCCCAGGGGCAACAGCATGGGGAGGGGGTCGGCGTCTACCCCACCTTTTCCTCAGTCTTCTCTGAGCCTGAGCTTCCGGGTGAGGAGTGAGTACCGGTGCATGGGGCTGGGGGGCGCAGACGCAGCTGGCGCCTTCCCCCCTCCACCCCGTCCCCTCCACCTTCAGCTGACCTCCGAGAGCGTGACCCAGCTCAGGACAAGGTGGGGCACCTCTCCCCTGAGAAGCGGGCCCTCCACTCGGTGGTGGGGGGAGTGTTACGCAGAGATCCAACAGCAGCCAGAGAGAGCCACTCGCTGAGGATCACGGGAGGCCCGTGCTGAGGAGGCAGGAGCCGGAGGCCTGCACACCCGCCCAGCGGCAGGGAGCTGCCAGGCCCTGCCCGGCCCCTGTCGGCCTCACTCTGCCCGCAGTCCCGCCCACCAGACCCTCCTCCCTCAATGCCCCTGCTAATACAACAGCTCCTCGCTCAGCTCTCAGAAGCTCTCTCTGCAGGCCTGGGGAGGCGGGGGTGGAGTCACAGGCTCTGAAGTTCCCACCTCAGGCCGTGGCCCTCGAAGCTCTTTCCTGCTCGTTTTCCGGAACTTTGTCACTACTCCCGACCCAGCGTCACCCAGACAGGCCTTCCTGGGGCTCCGCGGGTACACTAGTCGCCCTGTAGTCAGAACCCTACTCCGTGTCCACTACCACGGGCGCGTTCATTTATGGTACATTATATACAACCAAAATTACGCATGTTTAAATAATACACGAGGCAATCAGCATATGTTGACTTTTAAACCTTCACTTTGAGATCGTTTCAGATTTACAGAAGCCACACAGGTCGTGCGAAGGCTCCCGCACGAACCTGACCGGCTTCTCCTAACGTTGACTGTGACACCTTCGTCAAGACCACTGTAACCAACTCTGTGAAGCAAACCACAGACTTCCTTTGAATGTCACCACTTCTCCCACTACCGTCCCTTTCCTGTCCAATCCAGGGTACCATGTTACATTTAGATGAAAGTCAATTTTTAAAAAGGAAAAAGCGTTTTATTTTTTATTTTTTTTAACATTTTAATTTATTATTGAGATACAGAGAGAGGCAGAGCATGAGCAGGGGAGGGGCAGAGAGACAGGGAGACACAGAATCTGAAAGATGCTCCAGGCTCTGAGCTGTCAGCACAGAGCCCGACGCAGGGCCTGAACTCACACACTGTGAGATCATGACCTGAGCCGAAGTCGGACGCCTAACCAACTGAGCCACCCAGGTGCCCCGGAAAAAGTGTTTTTTAACTTGAAATAAATCTATAGGGAAAACTATAAAATGTAATGAGAAACTAAAAAGTATCTAAACAAATAAAGACACTTGTCATGTTCATTGTGGGGAGACTCCATAATGTAGCTGTCGGTTCTCCCCGAAGTGACTTACAGATCAGTGCAATCTCAATCACACCCCCAAGAGTTGGAAAGGAAATTCTGTGAAGTGTGACAAGCTAAGAGTTTGCATACAGAAAAGCCAACCTCCCCTAGTGGCCAGGAAACCTGACGGAAGAACCAGGAAGAAGACAGGACCGGCAGACAGCAGCTGGCCATGGTGCAGGGGAGGGAGACCGGAACAGGGATCCGAGGGGAGAGCCCATCCGCAGACCCACAAACACACAGACACGGGACTTGGACACCGGGGCCAGAGGAGGGGCCCAGAACCCTGGAGAAAGGACCAGATGTCCCTAAATGGGGGTGGGAAACAGATCTCTGTGGGCAAGCACGACCCTGGACTCCTGGGTGACGTCACAGATTCTTGTTGATTATAGATCTAATATGAACCCAAAGTAAAAACGGGAAAGAGAAGACGGCCCTCGTCAGCCAGGTACCACCATCGTCTGCTTGCTTTGTTCTTGTCAGTCTCGGCCAATAGACGGTGAGCTCCGTGAGGGCAGGAGCTGAGCGGCTCACGGCTGTGCCCCCACACCGAGAACAGTGTCTGGCATGTAGTAGGTGGTCAACAAATATCTGACAAATAATGAACTTAAAACTTTTTTAAGATATGTATCATGCACTCAGCCAGAAATAGAATCTTAACAAATCCTACCGCTAATGTCATAGTCCATGATGCAATACTGCTCAGGAACAAGGCTGCCGCGCTAACTCAAGAGGGAAGGACGGCCCTCTCCTAAGCGGCACCGGAACAATGAGACATCCCCACGCAAACAAACGCGCGAGTAAGTGTCTTCCCTCGCCTCACTCCTTACACAAAGCTCAAGCGTAGCTCTAACTGTAAAAGCTAAAGTCTGAGAACGCCCGGAAGAAAACAGAAGAGGAAAACCTCTGTGGCCCGGCCCTACGCAAAGATCCCTCCCAGAGATGAACGAAGACTTGAGCCTTAGAGGAATAACCTGGGCTTCGGGTGCCTGAGGTCTGGCTGTGGCCCGGCCCTGCGGGAGGCGGCAGTGACAGGCAGAGCAGGGGTCTCAGCAGCCCCAGCTGCAAGGAAGGAGGGACGCGGGGGCTGGGCACCCTCCGTAGGGCAGTGTTCTGGATTCATAAGAAAATACAAGTATCAACTTCTCCCTGCCCGGCACCCACATGCTGGGGCCTTGGCCACACACCTAAAGAACTCGAGACATGCAGGGAAAACGCGGTAGAATGGCTACATGTGATTTTTATAGATACAAACTAATCGCTTTGTGCCATACGATCACTAACCAGCTGGAAACACAAATGGGACAATGTTCCAGCCACGATAATTATAAAAATAGAAAATACTTAGGAAGAAGTTTCACGAAGAAATCCACAGAGCCGGCGTGTAGAAAACATCACCTCCTTAACCCTGAGGCTTTGCACGGACACCGCAAATTCCCAACGGGCAGGCTTAACATAAAGAAGATGCCAGTCACGCCAAAATTAATACGTAATTGCGTGTAATGTGGATGGTACTTCCAGCCGAAACTGCTACAATTCTTTCTTCTTCGTCTGGGGTTTGGACCAAATTAAGATTCACGTGGCTATGGTATAAATGTCAGGAAAGACCGGCCCCACGTGACGGAGGGGAAAATGCATCCTCACCGTGAGTCCCAGAAACGTCCGGGGAGCTGCGGACAGTGCAAAGGTCATCAGATCAGAGACGTTTTAAGACGTGATGACGTCCAGTGCCGGGGTGCGCTGCGCAGGCGCGCCCTCCCACGGCCTCCGGGGAGAGGCGGTGGCCACGGCCGCACGGGCGAGCACCCGACACTCGCCAGCATGCTTCGAGTCCATCCGGCCTTCAACGCCGCACCCCATCCCCCAACAGTCCCGTTAGAACAAACGCTCCTTCCTGTGGGAACGCGGCCTATTTGCCGCAGCTGCAGCCGGGCAAACGGCCGGAGACCAGGTGACGTCCGGGCCACACGGCCACACGGCCATGGTGCGCCCGCGTCAGGGAGTCCAGGCTGTGAGTGCGAGGGACACCCTGTGTGCTGAGAGCCGGGTGCAGACAAATGAGTGTCACAGACGCCCTGTTGGAAACCCAGCAGAGAAAAGCCCTACGTATGAGCGTGCCTGTGTTTGCGATTCTTCAAAGACAGAGAAAGGATCGGCAGGTTACAGGCCAGGTTCGCACCAAACCTAAACCTTGAACGAGATAGCATGAGCCCTTTTCAAATTCATGGAATGTTGACAAAAAGCAATCAAATGTTGCTCTACAGCACAATGAGACACCACTTTACAGCCGCGACCATTACAAAATAATAGTTAAAAAAAAAAAAACACAACACAACAGAAAGCAAGCCTTGGTAAAGGTGTGAGGAAACCAGAACCCTGTGCACCATTGGTAGGAACGTAAAATGGTGCAGCCGTTGTGGAAACGGCGTGGAGGTTCCCGAAAAAAATCAGAGAATCACCCTATGACCCCGGAAGTGTTCCCCCAGGGAAAGGCCGCGGAGAACTGCAGACAGCAGCGCTCACAATCACCGGCAGGTGGCGACAACCCAAACGTCCGTCGGCGGATGATGAACAGTGTGGTCCGTCCACACAATGGAATGCTACTTAGCCGGAAGCAGGAATGAAACCCTGAACCTGCCACTGCACCGGTGACCCCTCAAAATGCCACGCCGAGTGAACTCGCCAGACACAGATCAGATACAGCAGGGTTCCACTTCTATGAGATCCTCCAAGCAGGCAAAACCATAGAGACAGAAAGTGGAAGGTGAGGGCCAGGGGCTGGTGGAGGGGGGTAGTCAGTGCTTAATGACGACAGAGTGTCAGTTTGGGAAGACGAGAAAGTTCTGGAGATGGAAGGAGGGATGGTACCATGACACTGTGAGCCACTGAAAAATGGGCAAAGTGGCATGTTATACCACGCGTACTCATCACAGAAAAGAGGAGCATAAATCAACGTTTTGTTATTTATTTATTTTGAGAGAGAGAGTGTGTGTGCAGAGGGGCGGGACAGAGAGAGAGAGCAGGGGTGGGGCAGAGAGAGAGAGAGAGAGAGAGAGAGAATCCCAAGCAGGCTCCAGGCTGCCAGCGCAGAGCCCAACGTGGGGCTCGATCCCACGACCCTGGGGTCATGACCTGAGCAGAAACCAGAGTGTCAGATGCTCAACTGATTGAGCCACCCAGGCCCGCCGAGAAGTACAAATGTAAACCAACCTATAATCTTAAGTCTGAAAAAAAAATGTCAAGCTGCACAGACCACCTCATTGCGTTATCAAAGCAGGAATAAGACCACGTCTCTGACGGTCTGGAAAGGAGAGCCTGATGCACAGTGACGCTAGGACCACGGCCCGCCTCCCGGGCCACTGTGCGTATGGAGCCTCTCTACGAGAAATGCGTTAGAACATCTGGGCGAAACCTTGGTCGGCGCATGTCTGGGGCAGCCGGTGCTGCGGACCCCTGACCGCTCCTGCGGCGGCCGGGCACACACGGCAAATCACACCGCGGCTTCGCGTCTCCAGAGAAAGGACCATGGGAAGCAGAACGCAGGGGTGGGCACAGCTGGCGGCCAAGCCGGTGCATGAGGAAGACGCCACGCACAGGTCAGGCTGGCGATTCGGGGGGCGGACCTTGAAACACCGCAGGGAGGGCCGCTCGGGGCAAGAAGACAGAAAGAAAGCAGAAAGGTTACAAAATTAGGAAAAACGAGTGAGAAGCAGCTGCGGATCGAAAGGACACGAAAACGATCCGATAAGACAGCGCGCGCTGCGTCCTAATACACCGAGGCCGCGAACGGGGCAGGTTTCCTAGAGACCGTTGTCAAAAACTGGGAAGTATGTCTAAGAATTCACAGATGGAGTCTTTCAGACATTCAAGAAACAGATAATTCCAATGATATTTAAAATGTTCTTGGAAAGGAGAAAAAAGAAGGAAATTCCCCAGGTTATTTTTGTGAAATCTGCATACGAACGATGCGGAAAACTGGCAGGGAGAACGCGGTGGGCCAGCTCCGGCGCGAACAGTGTGAAAGCTGAACCAGAGGCAGGAAGGGAAGCTGGCATTTCTTACGGAATTCTGCAGGAAAACAGGATTTGTTCTCAGTGGGGTCCATTTTGGGGAAGTGGAGACGGTCCCCTGTTAGAAGAACAGCATGCTCCCAACGCCACGCGCGCACCCCGGGCGGCCGCCTCCCAGGCTTGCCTTCTCTCCTGGAGAAGGAGCAAAGCCGCCATGTCCCTCCTCCCTTGCAGCCGGGGCAGGGTGCGCCGACCTCTCGTTCTCCTCCAGCTGGGGGTCCCCGTGGCTGCCGAGAACCCTGCCCTGCCTGACCACCACCACCGTAGCTCCGACAGAGGCGGGAGTTCGGCGGGACCTCGGGGTCTGGTCCTCGTACGTGGCCACGTGCAGGACCACGTGCACGACCACTGCAAAGGCAGGTGCCCTCGTATGACAATCTGCCTCTAACAGTCACGGGGGCAGCTGACATCATAGAAGTCGGGCAGTCCGGCATCTGTGCACGTCCGGGAAACCATCGCCGGGACCGAGGTAACGGACACATCCGAAACCCGAAGTTTCTGGGTGCCCCGTGTCATTCCTCCACCAAACCAGCCCAGATGACCGCTGACCTACTTTCTGTCCTTAGAGACTCACGTGTGTTCCCTAGAATTCTGAATCTTACAGCAGGGAGGGACCCGGGAGGCTGGTCTGGCCCCTTCCGCGGAGCCCCGTACTCTCACGCCGCCGTGCGTGTCAACAGAGCCTCTCCTCCTCCTGTCCAGTCAGCCCAGCACACGGATCAGTCTCTGTGCTCACCTGCCCAGCACATCTGGGGTGTTTCGGGTGTTTGGTCAAAAACAATTGCTCTGAACGCCTGTGGTCGTGGCCCCTCAGCTCCCTCGGGCAGCTTCTGGCAGGGAATCGCTGACCGTACGGTACGTTTAGGGTTCACTTCTGGAGAAACGCCAGACTCTTTCCCAAAGTGCTCCCACCACAGAAAACCCCGGCGTGCTGAGCCAGGATCTGCATGTCTCCGCGCCCTTGTCCACACTTGCTGTTGTCCGTTGCGATTCGGCCGTCCAGGTGGCTCTCGGCTCACAGCTGACGGTGTTCAGCAGATGTGTCTGTGCCTAATAATCACTTTTATATCTTCCTTAGTGGAACACCTATTCGAATTATTTGCACACTTTCAAAAACAAACTTTTTATTTTAGATTTACAGAAATCTTGGGAGAAAGACAGACCCGCTACTCGCACCCGGTTTCCCCTGTTAACACGACATTGACGTGACAGCTTTGTCACAAGGAACAAGCCACGCTGCTAACGATGCTATTAGCTGAAGTCCATGCTGTGTTCAGACGTCCTTGGTTTTCACCTGGGGCTGTCCCTTGTTTCCCAGCCCCACGCCGAGGACACCAGGTGACAGTCAAGTATCGCGTCTCCTTAGACTCCTTGTGGCTGACAGTGTCCCAGGCTTTCTTTGTTTTCGATGACCTCGACGGCTGTGAGGGCTCTTCAGGAATTTTCCGTTTCACAGTTAGTGTCTGGATGCCGCTCTCGTGCCCGGACTGAGGGTACAGGTTTGGGGAGGAAGACCCCGGAGGGGCGGTGTCCTCATCACATCACCTCCAGGGCACCTGCTACCAACACGTGTCATCACGGCGGTGTGACCTTGCCGCACCAGCGCGGCCCGCTCACCAAGCGGGCGTTAGAAGCACCGTCTAGCTTCTGCCCATTTCCTACCTGAGTTGCTGGTCTTCTTATTCGCTGATGGCGAGAGTTCTTTATAGATTTTGGACACGAGTCCGGTTTTACCGATCTTAAAGAACTAGCTTTGGTTTCCTTTTTCCCTTTTTTGTTCATTTCTGCTGTGGACTCCACTGCTTCCATTCCTCTGCTTACTCCAGGGTTCACTGCCGTTCTTTTCCCGGTTTCTGATGTTAGAAGCCGAGGTTAATCATTTGGGACATTTCTTCTTTTTGAATAGGGGTGTTTAGGGACATGTTTCCCTCTAAACACCGTACTAGTGAATCCCACAAACTTTGATGGTTTTTTTTTCATTTCCATTCAGTTCAGAATACTTTCTAGTTTCCCTTTAGACCTGTGGGCTATTTAAGAGTGTGCTGTTTAGTTTCCAGCACTTGGGGGGATTCTCCAGACACCCTTTAGTTTTCATTCCATGCCGCCGTGGCCACCACGGTCAGAGAACATATTTTGAGTGATCGGAATCTTTCCACATTCATCACGACTTATCTTATGGCCCAGAATATGTTCTATCTTTGTCCGTGTTCCGTGTGCGTGTGGAAAGACTGTGAGTCCTGCTCTCATCGGGAGTGTTCTCTAAACGTCAACCGGTGCAGGTTTGTGGGCAGTGGTGCCGGGTCGCGCGGGTCCGACTGCTTTCTGTCTGTTCCGTCGGCTCCCGGGGTCTCCGCCCAGACTCGTGGATCTATTTGTCCTTTACATGCTCTACCTGCCTGTTTTCTCGTGTGTATTTTGGAACCCATCCTAGGTGTGGAACCGGGTGAGACGGTTACGGCCTTTTAATCCGTCAGCATCTTCGTGACTAGGAGGCTCTTCATCGTCCCTGGTGACTCCTCTGCTCTGCAGTCTACTTTGTACCATGTTAGTGTAGCCAGTCCGGCTTTCTTCTGATCAATATTAGCATGGTTTATCTTTTACATGTTTTAACTTTTACCTTATTTATGTCTTTATATTTAAAGTGAGTTTCTTCTAGGTAGCATAAATTTGGGTCTTGATTTTCTTTCTTCCTTCTTTCTTTTTTTTTTATGTTTACTTTTTTGAAAGAGAGAGAAGGAGAGAGAGAATGTCAAGCAGGCTCTGCACCGTCAGCACAGAGCCCAACTCAGGGTGTGAACCCACGAACTGTGAGATCATGACTTGAGCCAAAGTCAGACGCTCAACAGACTGAGCCCCCCCGGCACCCTGACAATCTCTGCCTTTGAATGAGAGTGCTCCAATAGCCACAGCAGAAAAGGCCATGAACCCTACCGTATCTGTCAGAGCGGGGAGAAGGGATGGCCTTGGTCGTGGGGAAAATTACCGTGGACTAAGCGCCCCTCTGGCCCTGCCCGCGAAGCCCAGAATAAGACAGGAAAGAACCAAAGTGTCTCAGCAGCCTGAGCACATCCGGATCGAAGCTCAGGAACACATTTAGGAAAGCAAAAATAACTAGCACGTAACGGGGTGAAGCTCGGAGTGTCTGGCACCCAGGGAACGATTACCAGACGCGCCAGCCAGTGGGGAAGGACGGCCCGTAACAGAGAAACGGCTCCAACCCTGGGGCGCCGACCATATAAACACATACGGTGAAACGTCCGAGCACAGAGCTAAATGGCAAATAACAGGCACAGAACAGTGTTAGTAAGGAAAAGGAAATTCACCTAAAATGTATAAATCATAAATACGGCAACTACACGTCGTTGTGTTTAAAACCGTGTCAGTAAGTGAAAGATGTTGAACGAAGGTTAGTTTAAAACGGGAGAATTTATCCATTCAGCCAGCTGCACGAAATCCCGTGTGCGGGCAGGGGCGTGACGGGCGCGGTGGAGCACTGGCCGGGACGCAGGGCTGCGGCCTTTCAAGGTGGGGAATGCCCGTCGGGAGAACCGGAGCCGCGCACCGCCTCCCACCACCTGGCGCTCACGTTGGCGAGGACGGAACGGTTCCCCCGGAGACCCCTCCCCCTGTGGCCACAGCACCAGCGCCTCCGATGACAAACTGCCAGAAAGACAAGTGTCCCACCATGAGTCACCTCTCGAGTGGCACCTACTGCCGGGCACGGTGTCTCGCCTAGTTTAAGCTCATCCGTTCCCCACCCCGAAGAGACGTTTCATCAACACAGATACTGTCTGTCTGGCTCATGGTAAGAACTCAGTAAATATTGACTGAAGGACAGGATGTAAGTGCGGGGAGGTCCACGCAGCGCGGTCTGTACGAGCAGACCCCTGGGCCTGGGGCACACGGCGTCTGGTGGGCGGGCCGAGGGCTGCGAGCCCAGGCCGGCTCGCACCGGGCGTCCGGATGCGGCAGGCTAACGGACGACCTGTAAGCCCCGTGCCGAGGGCGCACCTGCGCCCTCACCCGCGACGGCGTGCGCCCGTGACGGATCGAGCACACGTGCTTATCGACACCCCCTTCCACAGCCCCCTACGATGGGAGTGAAGAAATTTACAAGTATAATCCCACGAGGAGGCCGAACAGAACAGGAAGGGAGAGAACAGGCAGCAGAGACGCCAGGTCCGGGGAAGACGGAAGGCAGACGCGAGGCAGAACGTGAGCAGAGGAGGCCCTGCCGGGGCACGGATCCGCCAGCAGAAGCCAAGGGGCCAGTGGGGAGCACGGGCCGGGCCGAGGTCCACACGAGGGGCACCCGTGTTCCCCGCACGGGGGTGCACCACCACCCGAGCAGCAAAGGGGAGTCAAGAAGGCGTCTCCCCGGGGAAACCGAACACGAGGCCTGCAGACTCAGGCCTGGGGCCCAGGCGACGGCCCAGCCGCAGGTGGGGCTAGGTGGGCAGCCCCCCCAGGCCCCGTCCCCTGTCCTGTTCGCAGACCCTGCCAACCAGCCACGTGGGGTCCATTTTTGGGGAAGTAGAACCATGGCTCAAATAAGACCTACGGATCCGGATACTTGGGGATCCCACACTTGGAAACCAGTCTGGCAGGTGTTTCCACCACAGAGAAGCCCACAGTCCCAGGCCACACACAAGACTCGCTGCCCGGCTTTCGGAACGCACTCTGAGTGCACAGCCCAGGAGGGCCTCCACCGTGATCACAGGCAGGAGGGGCCAGAGAACAGGGACAGCGCAGAGGGCAGGGCGAGTCTTGTTTTTATTTGTATTTTATCTATGTATGTTTTAAGTTTATTTCTTTATTTGGAGAGAGAGAGAGCAGAGGAGGAGCATAGAGAAGGAGAGACAGCGAACCCCAAACAGGCTCTGCACCGTCTCTGCACCGTCAGCACAGAGCCGGATGGGGGCTCGAACCCATGAACTGTGAGACGACCACCTGAGCTGAAACCAAGAGTCGAATGTGCAACCGACGGAGCCCCCCAGGCACCGGGGCAGGGAAACTCTTTAAAAGAGGGGAAGTTTAGAACACACAAAAGAGCTCTTGGAAGTTAAAGATAAATGTAGAAATTAAAAATGAAGTCGAAGGGCACCTGGAGGGCTCCGTCGGTCGGTCGTCCGGCTTCGGCTCAGGTCATGATCTCCCGGTTCGTGGGACTGAGGCCCGAGTCGGGCTCTGTGCTAACGGCTCGGAGCCTGCTTGGGATTCTCTCTCCCTTTCTCCGCCCCTCCCCCACTCATGTTTTCTATCTCAAATAAATAAACTTAAAAATTTTTAAAAAGGCAGTTGAACAGTTAGAAAATGAAATTAAGGAAACACCCCAGTAAGTAGAACGACAGATGTAGAGATGGAAGCCAGGAGGAAAAATATAAGAAACAGAGAATCCACTCTCTCTCTGCACCTCCCCCATTTGTGTGTGTGTGTGTGCACGCTCTCTCTCTCTCTCTTTCTGTCTCAAAATAAATAAACTGTAAATAAATAAATAAATAAAATAAAATCCTAAGACTTCAGAGTGCTAGAGTTGAAGAGAAAACTGTAACAGCCTCTAGAGAGAGAGGAGAGAAAAACAGGTCACGTAAAGAGTGCTGGAAACGAGAACAGCATCTGATGATTCAACAGCAACTTTCGAACCTGGAAGACAACAAAAAAATAACTTCACAAATTTTTTGATGTTTATTTATTTTTGAGAGACAGAGAGACAGAGCATGAGCATGGGAGGGGCAGAGAGAGAGAGAGACACACACACACAGAATCGGAAACAGGCTCCAGGCTCTGAGCTGTCAGCAGTGAGCCCAACGCGGGGCTCGAACCCACGAACCGTGGGATCATGGCCTGAGCCGAAGTCAGATGCTTAACCGATTGAGCCACCCAGGCGCCGCATAACTTCACAATTTTAAGGGCAAAATTTTTTTGAATCTAAGATGCCACTGGGGCATCTGGGTGGCTCAGTTGGTCTGACTCTTGATTTCGGCCATGATCCCTGAGTCATGGGATCGAGCCCTGAGTCGGACTCCGCGCTGGGCATGGAGCCTATCCAAGAGTCTCTCTCTTCCTCTGTCTCGCCACTCCTCCCCTGCTCGTGGGTGCACGCATGCATGCACTCTCTCTCAAAAAAATTTTTTTTAAAAACCAACTACCAATCATGTGCGAAGGCACAATACAGAGACTTCCTCTCTACGCACCCTGCCACAGAAAGCTCCCGAGGACCCAGCCGTAAGAGAAGACAGGAGAATCCAGCCCATGTGGAGTGACAGCCTGGGCAGCAACCTGTGCAGACAGGAGCAGGACATACAAGAGTCCTGGGGCAGCTGCACCAGAGGACAGAAACAGCTAACACTCTGTCTGGAAACTGACCACACGGAAGTGCCATGGTAAGGGCTGCTTGCTGATGTGGGAAGCACGAGAGACGGTCCACAGAAAATTGGGCAAACGGAAAACGAGACGCATGTTGGCTGCAGGGAAAGCCAAAGACTTTATTGTAAGAAAGAAGTGTTTGTACTGCCCCGCTTGGCTCATTAGCGAACACTACTTACAGCGTCATAATGACACCGGCACCAGTGGCTGATACGGCCCCGTAAGGGGAGTGGGGCAGGGCGTCTCGCAAGAGCTCGGTGCCCCCAATCCGTAACGTCTGAGCTGGTCAGAACGAGCACATGACTGAGACACGTACGGGGACACGTGCACACAAGGACACCTCTTGGGAGGGGGGGTGACTCAAGGACAAAACTCTTTTTAAGCTCCATGATCTCTTATTCAGTGTCCATCAGAATCACACCTTCCCCCCACGCCTCGGCCAGGAGGGTGAGGGGAAGTCTGGCAAATATTTAAAAACAGCTCCTTGAACTTGGAGTAACGTCTGCACTGATTCTGTGCCCATCACCCAAAGGGCGGGTTTCTGTCTAAATCCGTCTACAAATGAACAGAGATTTCCCTGAAACCTCTGCCTTCAAAGGGCTGTTGTAAGGAAACGACATTGTTACAGTGTTTACTGCGGAAAGCTATTTTAAACCACAGTCACCGGAGAGGCTCTCTCCTCTCAGCCTTTGGTGTTAACCCGCTGACCCTCCTAGACTAGTTCTAAGAAACCCACAGCACAGAGGACTTTGCAGAGTGTTTTAAAATTAGAAATAGATCTGAAGGCATCCCTCCTTGGAAAAATATTTTTAAACAAAGTAATGAGAGATTCTAACAGGTGAATTTTAAAGCAACACTGTCTCAATTTCCCCTATCACTTCTTTATACTTTTCTGTATTATTTCAGTTCCCTACAATAAGCATCCACTTTCGTGTTAGAGAAATATGTACAAATATCTTTTATAACGTTGAATGTGGGGCACCTGGGTGGCTCAGGTCATGATCTCAACGGTTTGTGAGTTCGAACCCCGCATCAGGCTCTGTGCTGACAGCTCGGATCCTGGAGCCTGCTTCGGATTCTGTGTCTCCCTCTCTCTCTGCCCTTCCCCGCCTCAAAAATAAATAAATATTTAAAAAATTTTAAGTTGAATGCAAAGACCAAAATATTCCTTATATGTTAAGAGGACATACTGCAATAGCAGTCGCCTAGACCCGAATCGGACGGGAGGCGGTGTGGACGGAGGCGGATCCACAGGACTCCTGGGCCAGCATTGGCAAGGGCTCAGAACACACAGCGTCGTTCCTGACGGCGACAATTAGAGCCGAAATAATGTTTAAGAGGGCATGTAGGTTCCAAAACCTGCAGAAGGTTTTTAAAAAGAAATGCAAGTCCACACATTAAAACACGTAAAGCAGCAGGAAAGCCTTTTTAAAAGGTGGAAGGCCACATCAGTCACATCGACGGTAACTGTGCGCACAAAATGAGGGACGTTCCGCCACAGCTAAGTCCTGGTCACGGCCGCCGTGGGGTGCTCAGCCCTGCAGAGCCCCAAGGGGAAGGGCGAGGGCAGACTCTCCTCCCCGTCCCGGTCAAGGAACGGCCAGCTCCCACCTCAGTCCACTGGTCAAGGTCAGAATAACAAGAAAGGACGAACTGCTAAAAGCAAGCTGGCTTCTGCACTGTCCTTGCTGGCTCGGAGCCCCCAGCCCTCCTCGGTTGGGGGAGGCACAAGCGCCTGGGGGCCCTGTCTCCCCCTGCTGCTCTGGGCCTGGTGGCCGGGACTCAGGCACTGTGCAGTGTCGGCTGGAGGGTGACCTAGAGATGCCTCCCGCGCGACCCCCCAGCAGGCCCCAGCCCTGCCGCAGCCAGGTCACCCTTGCTGCTGTGCTCAGGGCGCTTCCCTAATTTTCCGTGACGCCCCTCTTGTTTTTGTGCCCCAAACACCTCTCCTCTGCCTGAGGACTCCTGTGGTTTTGCAAACCTTTATTAGTTGTCTAAGCATTCTCCTCCTGCCGTGAACAAAGTGTCCCTCCCCTCCCCTCCCCTCCGTGACCATCTGATGCTCCGCGCCCGCTGGGGAGGGGGCTGGGGCCTGTGGAACCGGGCGCCAGGCGAGAGCTCCGGTTTTGGCTTTCAGGAGAGGACAAACAGAGACAGAAGCGAGATGAAAACGCCAATTAGCGAGCCCAAACAGAGCCAAGCTCCGGGACAGATGGCAGGGCCGTCAGCTGGAGGGTGGTTGTATCTGCCCTCCATTCAGCCACTCCGCCACTCACGCGGCCGCCCCTTCCCAGAGCTGACGGCGGCGAGGCAGGACGCTGCAGCCACGGCCCTGGGCTTGCCGCCTTGTCTGCTGAAGGGGATAAGGACCAGTGACGGGGAGGCCTCTCCAGGCCCCCACTCCTCCCGGCCTTGAGTCTCAGGGACCTCCCGCAGTTTCCAGCCTGGGAAGGGCAGGCCTGCTGGGCAGGGCATCTACTTGGCCTGATGCACAGACAAAAGGACAGGGACGCTGACTCCAACGTGGGTCCGGGCAACTCAGAGGGCAGCTTGCCTCTCTCACGGCCCTGGGCCAGGATCGAAGCCTGCAGCGGGAGTCCACATTTCCAGAACCTTCTTTCTGAAGGAAAGCTAAGCAGGAGGCCCCATAGCCCTGAGGCCAGCAGCTCTGCTAAGGCTTCCCAGGCCCACGCCCCACCCCTCTTCTTCTGACCCCCACCCCTGCTCTTCTATTTGCCCCTGACACCTCCCCCTGCCACACACACAGCATTTGCTGTTCCTGCCTCTCCCAGGAGGCCCCCAGGCCTGTGGACCTTGGTCTTAAACCCCTGGGGACCAAAGTGTGGCAGCAGAGGCCTGGGGCTAACATGGCTTGGAGCGCAAGCAGTGGGCGGCACCCGCCCCTGGAGAAGCTCACCACCCAGCCTAGGAAACAAGCCTCGGCACGGGTTCCGTCATTTCCACTGGGACGAGGCTGCTGTGTTCCTCGGACATGTCAGGAGCAGCCGGTGGCGCCAAAAGGCCCAGGTGTGGGCACCAACCTGTCTGGAGGCTCTGTCAGAGCCGCTCCCCCTGGCTGCCAGACCTGAGTCTCAACCTCCTGAGTCCCAGTCTGCACGGCACTCGGCACCGAGCACGCAGCACCCAGCACCCACTATACAGCACCCTCAGCACCCAGACCCAGCACCCAGAGCTCTTGGCATCTAGCATACAGCACCCAGCACCCCTCAAAACTCAGTACATAGCACTTAGCACCTGGCACAATACATGGCACCCAGCACACAGCACCCACTATACAGCACCCTCAGCACCTAGCACTCAGAACCCAGGACCCAAGCACTCACGGGGCCCCGAGTGGCCATCTGACCTCACTTCACCTCCTCAGTCTGGAGGTCACAGTTCACAGTCAGGCCCATGGGACCAAACGGGACCTACAGAGTGGAACAGGGACTCTTCCTCAACCCTGCCCGGCTGTCCCTGAGAAAAGGAAGCCAGAGGTCCTGACTGATTTCTGCAAGGGTGAGAGGAACCATGCCCTCCCCGCCCATCCAGCACATGAGAAAAGTGAGAGCAACCCCAGAAAAGAGATTCGTACAAAGCACCTGTGGCCAAGCACACACGGGCCAGGAGGAAGGAGTGTGGGGACCCCAGCCAAGACCTCCACTACCCCCTTGATGCCGCAGGGGTGCTCCGGGTAGCCGCCGGCCAACAGCAGGAGTCTCAGGACGGCCCCGTCCTCCCCTGGCCGATCCGTCACAAACTGGGCTCGGTTCACCACGCCAGAGCCTCTGAAATCGCGGGCATCGGGGTCTGCCTGGATCCGTCTGCTGGTTTAAGGTCCCAGCATCAAATGTGCAATGTTCTTGAGCCGACGGAGCAGTCCCTAGTGTTCGCGCAAGATCGCCGTGAGCCCCTGCCGCAGAGGAGCTATCAAAACAAACGCTTTAATCCCGACCAGAATCTCTTGCCAACCAACAAGGCAAAAAACAAAGGACTTTAGCAGCTGAAGTGCATTTGTACCCATCTTATTCCCACACTGGGGCAAAGGCTTTGTAACTGAGCTGTAGCTTCATCAACCAGGACCATACTCTCCTGAGGGAAAGACTGTCTTTCGTTGTTTAGGGAGAAAAGGCGGTTTCTCTGATGTGCCTTCCAGCCTTGAGACAACGTGGGGTAAGCAGTGTCTCTCCTGAGTCCAGGGAGGTAAGCGGGTGCTTGACTCGACAGGGCATTTGGGAAGCCCATTCTGAATGATGTTGGTATTCTGCCATCGAGCTCTTGCTGGCTGCCTGTGGGGTGAGCAGGCGCCCCTGCCCTTGGAGGGCTAATGGTCAGGGTGTCTTGCATCTGAAAATCAAGACTTCCCAAGCAGATGCGAGCCAGGTACTGCGAGCTGCCTGCTCGGTATCGTCCCCCTTGTTTGGAGGGTGATGTGCCCACCTCAGCCTCCCCTCGCAGACCCTTCTTGCCCACGACACACAAACGGAAACCCTCTGCGAGGTCCTGCAGACACAGCTGCGAAGCAGAACACGGGCTGGTTCCCTGGGCCCTCCCCTCCTTCCGGCCGTTGAGGCACCCAAGAGCAGCAGCAGCCGCTCGGCCGCGGTGAGAAGCAGCCTGAGCATGAAAGCCCAGGGATGACAGGACAGGCACAATGGGAGCCAAAGCCGGCCCCAGATGGCACCACTGAGCCGCTGAGCCACCGCCTGACACCTCTGGGTGTAAGGGAAACAAACCTCCCGAGCCCCTCTCCGTCTCTCTAATGTGAGTCAAAAGCACCTTCCCCAGTGCAGAGTTGCAGCGCTTGCCTCTGAGCCTGCTCCTTCCCCTGCAGCCCAGCCCGGACTGTTCCCCGCCACCCCCCCCCCCACCCCTGTCCTCTCAGAGGCCAGAGAACCTGGCCTCGCCTGGAAGCTCCCAGCAAGGCAGCCCCAGGTCCATGAGAGGTCTCCGAGGTAGGGGGGTGGGCAGCGGGACCAGCCCTAACCTCAGGACCCGTGTTTGGGACAGGATAGGGATGCCTGGCCTCACCCTCAGTGTAGAGTCCCATGGGATACTGGGGACCCAGACATGCCCACCTGGGATCCCAGGCTGTCTCTACAGCTCTGACCTGAGGCCCTCGAAGGCTCCCTGTGCTCTGTCCCCGAAGCAGCCACAGGCACACACGGGCCTCAGCTGGGAGTCACGGAGCCGGCAGTGGAAGACGGGGGCTCGGGCTGCTTAACAGAAGCACGTGTCAAACAAGGAAGGAGGCCCCCAACGTGCCCCTGTGGTGGGGGAAGGCACCAGCACCGAGGGGGGGGCTCCTCTGCCCCAGGCAGAGGAGGGAGACTCACTCCACAGCAGCCCTGCCCCGTCTTGTGCGATTGACGAGATGGACCCTGCCCTGCTTTCACTGGGGTCTGACCCTGGCAGCTTCAACACATCCGGAGACTGGACCCATGAGACCCCCATGAGGGCGCCCCAACAGAGAGCAAACAGCCTGCCACCCCCAGGCTGCAGAGGCCCTCAGAGGTGCTCCCCAGGGAGGCGTCTGTGAAATGCCGTTCGTTCTTCTGTCCCTGGAGCTCTGGGTGACAGTGATCCACCCTCCTCCCATACGCCCGCGGCCCTTGCTCGGCAGAGAGGCTATCTCCACTCAGACATGCAGGCCGCCGCGTTTGTCCCCTCACCCTCATCCCTCACCCTCCTCATACACCAGACCACAGGCCCTCCTGCCCTCCTACTCGCCAAGACAGGACGGCCTCTCAGCCAAGCCCAGACCAGACTCTCCACCCCCAGGATGGCCCCAGGCCCCAGAGACCACAGCAGCAGTGGGCCACTGGAGTGCTCAGGACAGAACTGTGCTTTGAGAAGACCCCTCCCCTTCGGCTTGGTCACTATTGTCCTGTAACATTCTCCTTCCAATCTCCTGCTGTCTTCCACACCTGTTCCAACCCCTGCAGCCCCTGTGCCTTTGCACATGCTGTGTCCCAATCTCATCTGCACGTCCTTGAATCCCACCTCAGATGTCCTCTCCTCCGTGAAGCCCTCCCCTGCCCCCACACCATCCCCAAGGACCTGAGCACTCCCTGGACGTGGAATGTGTCACACTAAGGCAGATCAACAGGACAGCCAGTGTTGAAAGCCAGTTGTTAGGGCCAAACTAGCCATGCTGTGCCTGATTTAGCCTGATGAGGGTCTACGTCCAACCACACGACACTGACAGCTGCCCACGCGCTCATCCCGGTGCGAATACAGCTCCAGGGCTACGTGCCACTTCCCGGCCTTGGGGGAAACCTGTTTTCAAATTATACCCCTGAGGGTCCTGAGCCCCAGATCCACATACACGTGGCCGAACACCTGGCCCCAGTTCAAGGCCACCTTGTTTCTGTCTCCAGTCTACCACTTGAGCTGCTGCCACAGACTTTGCATGTGTTTTATGCTCTGAGGGACTGAGCATTAGACCGGGGGGCGTCTTGAAGGGTCTTGGGGTGGCCCAAGAACACAAAAGCCTCCAGGATATTTTCTTAGTGAGAACAAATTTGTCAACAGCTGGACACTTTCTTCACCAACTTGGCCCCAAGAGGCTTCTCTTCAGCCAGCCCTGCGAGCCCATGGTGCCTACAGCTCCCTGGCCTTAGCACGGACCCCGGCAGAACAGTGTCCAGGGACCACATCTGAGTTTGAAGGAACCCAAAGTGTCCACCAGTCACCCCACAAGGAACTCAGGCCCTAAGAGCAGATGCCCCACGGACCCCACCCTCTCAGGCCGCATCTCAAGAGAGAGACAGCCACCACGCAAAGCCCTCCTGTGTCCACTCCAGGGGCCCAGGGACTGGAGTGTCTGGGCAGATGCTGCCATCTCAGGGGAAGGAGCCCTTGGAGCCACCTGCCCCCTCCTCTGAGGTCCATGCCTGTCTACGCCGAGAAGCAACTGGGCACCAGGTGTCTGTGAGGTCGCTGGTCAGTGCTGACGGCTTTGCTGGGATGGGACAGGGCAGGACACTCGTGCTCGCCCTCAGTGGAGCCAAGGACAGCCCCACTCCCACCCGCCGGCCCCCTCCTCTCTCACTGCCCGGGGCAGCCCCTGGCAACTCCTAGCCACCTCCTTCCCCCTTCTCTTCCTTCATGGCAGGGGCCCAGGGGTCCGTACCCTGCTCCCGGATGGCCCTGAGGTCCCCAGGAAGTCCAGTGGAGGAGAAGGCCCTCAGCGAGGACACAGCAGCTGTAGTGGCAGAGCCAGAAGCCCACTGGCTGGGCTCGGCTCCAACAGGGGCTGGGCCGCGGGGACCAAGCAGCATGGGATGTCCACAGGGGCTTACAGGAAAGGCCTGGGGTTGCCTGGGCTGTCACCACTGTCCCAAGTGCATCTGAGCTCCTTTGGGACCGGCATCTGTGAATTTTGGACTGTCACTCGTTCATCTTACCCTGAGCCCCAGAGTGGATGAGGCCCTACAGAAACACCCATGCCCTTGCTGGGTTTCCCTGCCGCTCTGTCTGTCTGACACTGGATTCTGGAGTCCTGTACCCAGGCAGTCACCTCGAAGCCTCTGTCTCCAGCAAAGACCTTCCATGAGACGCCTGGTCAGGAAGACAGCAGCCCAGTAAGCCGCGGACAGCCTCAGATGACCACAACTGAACTGGGCTTCATGGGGTCAGCCAGTGCCACTGAGCGGGGCCCGCCACCACGCGGCTCTCTCTGGACCCTCATCGCTTCTCCCTTCTGCTGTGAGTCTTCCTCTGAGTGTGCAGGTGTGTGGTCTCTGTGTGTCCAGCCCTGACTCGGTTTCTCAGTTTGTTTCTGATAACATTTGTTCCTGTGTCCGTCTCTCCACCATGCATCCTGCACTCGTGTCTCTTGTCCTGGTTCCCTGGGTTCCTCGGTGTTCGTCTCAGTGTGCCCTGTCTTTTCCCCTCAGCTGTTCTGTTTCAATTCTCCATCCCCCCCAAGCGGCTGCTGTGCCTGACCCCCAGCCTGCACCCCACTGTCTCTCTCCTGCCTCCATCTCCCTTCAGCCTGCTCCGTTTCTCGGGTCTGCCTCTTTCTGAATGGTTTCCTGGGTGTAACCCACTGGGTCTGGTTCTGGCTGGGTCTGTCTCTCTTGGAGCAGCTCTTCTGGCATCTGTCTGTCCCTCTGTCTGAATGTGGTCATCCTGAGAGACCAACAGGATGCCCACCGGGGGAGAGAAAGCACAGAAACAGAACACAAGGTCCCGCCCTGGAAGTCACGCAGCGCTCAGCCTCAGTGGCACAGGGACGGCGAAGGTCGGGGACCAGTACCGGGCTGGGGCACACTGTGCGTGGCCGCCAAGAGGGTGCTCCGAGGCGCCTCTGCTGGCTGCCCCCGCCAGTTCCCACATGGCCCTGCGAAGCCCGCCCCGTTGCTGCTGCAGGAGAAACTCTGGGGTGACATGAAACAAAGGGACTCCAGGCTGGCAATTACACAGCTAATTTCAGCCATGTAGACAGCCAGATGAGATATTCCAGTTTTTTTACAAACCCACCTCAGGTCCTGAATTAGCCACCTAATTAATTATCTGTAACAGCCTGGGACTGGCTGGGTGGAACAGGGATTGCTCCTGGAGCCAGGGTGCTGGCTTGTCCCTGAATCATGTCCCGGTGATGTAATCATTATAATTAGACTCAACCTGCAGCTTCTCCTTGACCACAAAATCTTAGAAAATGTGGCCCCGGGCAGGTCCAAATGTCTACTCGCTTAATTTGTGGTGAGCGGAAGGGCAGCCCACCCACGGGCCCCTGTCCCGGGTTTTGAGGCACTGTGCCATCCTGCACCTCAATCCTGCCGCGATGGCCCCACCGGCTCCCCTTCTCCAAAAACACGGTCCTGATTCTTCCTACCACTGCAGACGCATCACCTGACTCATGCCAGGCTGCGAACGGCACCAGGTCAGGGTGTGGCCCACAGAGGCCACCAAAGGAAGACATCTGGAATGACAGAGTCAGGTGCTGGGCACAGCTTTCCATCCCAGCGAGCTCTGGGAGCTGCTGCTGCACCAGGACATCTGGGGCCTCCCCGCTTGACCAGATTACTCTACCAGGAAGCACGTGCCAGTGTGGACTTCACTGCCCTGCCCACCGCCTAGGCCAGGGTCTCTGGCCACAATGATGGCCTTTTGAAACCAGTAGGCACAGGATTCCCTTCAGATAAGAGTCAGCAGTGTTAGAAGGGTAGTCCCTTCCCCTAGCACACACGTGCGCCCCCCCCCCCACACACACACAGCTGCACTGCCTCCAGGGAACGGGACCAGGGCCACACCAGCTATCCTGGCCTCTTCTCTTGTCTCTGAGCTCAGCCAGCCCTGGCTCCCTGCGCATGCTGCTGCCCCCACCCTGGGTGAAACCCACAGGATACAGCTCCAGCTCTGGTTCCCCACCCCCACTCTACCTGCCGCAGCCACCCTGCAGCCTCCCATGGCTTTGCCCATCAAGAACAAAGCCCCTGTGGGGGCCACCAGACCCTGACAGGACTAGCCGTTGGTGTTCGTGAAACTCATACTGGGCCAGGCCTTCCTCCGAAGTCCAAGGGAGGGTGCCGCTGTTTAACCCTTGACCCCATTCTCAGCACTGTCTGTGGTCTCTGCCCTAACCACAGCACCCCGGCGCATCTCCTCCCCCACCCTCCTTTCCCTGGCTCTTTCCTGAGAGAGGGAAAGGGCAGGTGTGTCCTGGGGGGACGTGCAGTGAAGGAATGGGTGAAGTCTGGGGTGACCGTGTGCTGCACGTGCCCCCGTGTGTCGGAGTGCCACAGCGGTTTGCGGCCCGCAACCAGCTGGGTGCACCCTGCCCCCACCCCCCACTTCCTACCTCCCAGGGCCTGTTTCATCACGAACTCCATGACAATGGCTTTGAATCCTCAGCGGCTCCTCCGAGGGTCCAGAACTCACACGCAGTGTGGCCAGGAGTTCTCTGCCTGCGGGAGAGGAAGTGGTCATAGGTCACCCTGATTGGGCCTGGGGAAGAGCTGTTTCCTCATCTCCACCTGACGTCCTGTGAGCATGGGTCCGGGGTCTGAGAGGGCATCATTTGACAACCCCCCATGCCTCGCGGCAGGACCCCAACACCGACAGGGACACCTGGGAGGGTCGGGGGGGTGTGTCTCTGTGGAGGAGGGTTTCTACCCCACACCCTGACCAAGGCAGGTAGATCCCAGGACCCCAGCAGGGCCTGCCAAGTGGTCTCACCTGGCCCCTGGGTTTCCGAAACTAGTTTTTGGCGTCCATTGCAGGGACCAAGGCAGGGGCGATCATGACTTGGGAAAGCACAGCTCGGAGGAGCCGGGCCAGGTGGGGGCAGGCCCAACGGGTGTTTGAAGGTGACTGGCTCTTCTGCCTCCTCTCGGGGCCCTGGGCCACAGGGGGATGGGGGTCTGTCTAAGGGACAGTCACGGCGGCGAGGGTGGGGTGGGGCCTGAGAGGATGCCCCTTCAGAGAGGTACCCTTGGCTTCTGACAGAGGAGTCCCAGGAGACCAGGCTCCATCCAGGGGAAATTCCAGTGCCCATGGCCACAGTGAGGATGGGGTGGAAGGGAGAAACTGCAGGGAATCCAGCCTTCAGGGAACAAATGTAAATGGCTGGGTGGGTGGGGAGCAGGCCATCCCTCCCCCTGCATCTGCATGGGTGGGGCGCTTCAGGGTCCAGGTCAGCTGAACTCTGGCGGGGAGGTGCTTCCTGTAAAATCGGCAGCGGCAATACCCCTCCCTCCCCACCCGCGGGGTCTCCTCCTGGCGGGGAAGCCCAGGTCTCTGGAGATCAGTGTTTTCCTCTGCAGACGAAGGAGACCCGCATTTGAGCGGCCTGGGGAGGGCTGGCTGGATGGCAGTGCCCCCGCCTCCCCGCAGAGCGCTGGCGCGCAGGGGCGCCCTTGCCGCAAAGCAGATTCTCTTCCAAACTTCTCCCGTGGCTCCTGAGGGGGATGGGGAACTCAAGGTCCAGCCACAGAGAGACTCGGGGTGCTGCTGGAGCTTCCCCCAGGGCTCCCACTGCCGCCCCGCGCGGGCCGGCGCTCCCGCTGCCGCCGCACCCCTCGGCTTTGCGGGCGGGCGAGTTGCCCGGCTCTGCTGAGGAGCGTGTCAGGAGAGAGAAAGAGCCAGAGCACCAGGGAGAGGAAGGGGGGACGCGGGAGGCCGAGGACTCGGAGGAGCCAGAAAGAGGGAGGGCGCGCACCGGGACCGCTGGGCCCGCTTCAGCACCGCGCCGGCGGACAGCGCCCGCCCTGGGCCGGGGAGGAGCGGGCAGGGGAGCGGGCGGCCTGGAGCGGGCTGCGCGCGGGCGCGTCGGTTACCTTCCCGGGGCCGGGCTGCGGGCAGGCGGGCGGGCGGTCAGTTGCGGAGCGCGCGCAGGCTGGCCGGGTCCATGTGGCGCCGAGGGAACTGCGGCGGCGGCTGAAGGGCACGGCGAGGAGGGCGCGTCACATGGAGGCGCTCCCCGCCCCCCGCCCGCGTCCGAGCGTGACGAAGAGGGCGGGGCCGCAGCGCTGGGCTGGCGCGCGCGGGGGGCGGGGGCGGGGAGACGCGCCCCCCTCTCCGCTCCCAGATCCTGCCCTCGCGCCGGATCTGGGGGATCTCCGAGCCACCGCCTGCGACCCCGGCCCGCCCAGCGGCTTAGAGTCCCAGATACTGCCTCCCCACCCCACCCCCCCGACCACCATCCGACCTCCTCCGTGTGGACCCGGGTGGGGGTCGCCCTCTTCGCAGACAGGGTCGCGCAGCCCCACGCCCCCGCCCGTGCGGGGTACCTCGTGAGCATATGCGGAACCCCCAATGGCAAAAGCTTTCTTTTCAGGCAGGAGTGGAGAGACCTTGGGGGTTAGGGGTCGCGGCTCCCCTCCCCATTCCACGCCGCCGGGGCGCGTAGGGGACGGGGTTTCCGTGGCGGGCAGCAACAGTGATTCTGCCCCGGACGAGTGACCCTGAGTGCTGCCTGTGACCCCGACTCCGCCGCCCTCGGGCCCCCTCACCCCCCTGGGCAGGAAAGGAAGCCCCCAGACTCTGAAAACCCACCCTGGCGGAGAGAGAACCGCAGAGCGGCCGGGACCTATTTTTCAGCGTGACGGCGTCTCCGAGGGGGAGAAAGCCACGCTGAGTTTCAATCTAGGGGGACAGAAGCGAGAGACCCCCGCCCCCTCGGCCGGCCGGCGCAGCGGCGGCGGAGGGGGACACGCGGCAGAGCGCGGCTAGCGCGGGTGGCGCAGGGCGGGCGGCACCTCCTAGGGCACGGACGCGTGAAGGTCACTGCAGACGACGGCCGCTCCGCCCCGACTGTCCTCGCAGCCCCGCCCCCGCCCGGCCGCCCCCTCCCCGGGCCTCCGGGATTTGCCCGGCGGCAGAAGCCGCACTGCGGGCAGAGCGGGGTCGCTGCAAGGTCGGAGGCTGGGCCTCCAGTCCCGCTGCCCCTGCCCCTCCCGGGGGTCGGGAGACCCAGCCCCGCAAGCCAGCATTGTGGGCGGTGCTATGGGGAGGGGCTGCGGCTCGGCTCCGGTCCGGATCTCGAAGAGCGTCCGGGCTGCAAATGTTTCTCGGGCTACTGGCCCAGGGCTGACCTCCTGCTTGGTGGGCGGGCAGTCCTGATGGCCGCTGCATTAACTTGCCAGTGTCCCCTCCCGACAGAGTCATCGGGAAGTGCAGGGCCTGGGGTGGGAGGGACGGACCCTGGAGCTGCTTCTGCCTCCACCCCCACCCTGGGGAGACCACACCCCCTGCTCCGCTCTGCTCTTCCGCCACCGCCCCCTCCCTTTGGCCCGGAGGCTCGGCCTGAACTCTGGAAGATGTGCGGACCCACGACCGCTTAGTTCCCCCCCCCCACCCGTTCGGCCCCTCTGCTCCCAGCTCCCACCCCTCGCTGACCGTCGCCAGCCCCTACTGCGCCGGGCAGGGCCCTGGTAGGGCCCCAAGGGCAGCGTACGGAGGAATCCAGCGCTACTCCCTGGGAGCTGGGGTCGGTCTCTACTCTGTGGCCAGTGACCCTGGAGGAGACACACGGCCCAAAACACTTCTCAGGAAACACCCCGCTGCGGCCTCTCTGGATCCCAGGGCCCTGGGGAGCTGGCCTCAACATTCTCACTTCCTCCTGCTAACGGGTCCTGTTAGCCACATCTCCTGAGGAGGTGAAAGGTGGGGTGCCGCCCGAGGGGTTAGCCTGGGGGCAGGACATAGGACTCAAGCCAGGGCTGCAAGGAGCCCCTTGAGCTAGTCTGCCCTGGCTGACCCCCAGGAGTATGGGAAGCACAGTCCTATTTCTTCTCTCCCCCACCCTTCTTGTGAGATGGATTCTAGCCTCAGGCCTTAAGCGGGTCTAGGGGCAGGTACTCTGGGGTCACCTGTTACCAGGCGTGTGAGGGTCTTGAGGGTCTGACTTGAGCCCCAGCTCAGGTCCTGCTCAGCCTGGCCCTTCCCCAGTCCTCAGAACCCCGGTGTAGGTGCTGGAGGGAGAGATCTAGTCCAGGAGAGAGAGAAGGCTCTTCCCTCCACCTCTGCCACCAGATGGGCCTGGAGGGTGAACCACAGCTGATCTCCTGTGTCAACCCCGTGGACGGTCCCAGAGGTGACCTCAGCTGAGTCCAGAGCAGACCCCACAACCAATGACCCCAGGTACCCTCAGGAGCCCCTCCAGGGAGACACCCCATTGACCTTAGGGCAGCCAGGTTGGCAGAGTGCTGCCTTCGTAGCATCAGGGCCTTGCAGGCTCATCAGAACAGAGGAGAGGTCCTCAACTCGCTGGGGACTCCACAGCCCCACCGAGGCCATGATCTGGGCCTGGCTGAGCTCCACGCACAGCCCTGAGCCAGGGCCCCATGGACGCTCTCCGATCCTCCAAAGCCTCTCTCCATCTTTCCCTTAGCCTCCCTGTCCCTCTCTGCGGGGTCACCCTCTCTGTCTCTCTGCTGTTACCCTCCTACACTCACCACCCATGCCGTGACCCCCTCAGTCCTGACAGTTGGGCTCGGTGGCCCAACCAGGACTCAGACTCTCCCAGGGGAAACAGACAAGGTTGGTGACAGTTCCGGATCAGAATGACTGGTGCCCCATTCCGGCAGGGGAGGCCAGCCAGCTCTGGAGCCTGAAAAGGACCGCAGGGGAGCAGTGCTCCGGGCAGGTAGTGAGGCCGTGAGGTGAACCAGCTGGGAACTGCCCACCTGCCAGTTCTGCTCCCGTGGTGAGCGCTGCACGCAGTAGGATTTGTGGCCCTGTGAGTGCCCACAAGAGGACCTGGGTACTGGTGAGTAGTTCCCAGAACTGCAGCCGGCCGCAGAGGGGCAAGAGCCTGGCAGGAAACTCCCAAGTAACTGAGAGAGATCCAGGAGGGAGTTCAGAAGGCACCCGGATGTGGCCACTATCCAGGAGGGGGTCAGGGCACAGAGGTCAATGCTGGTGGTACTGGCAGCGGGGGTGCATTCTGGGGAGCCAGAGTGAGGGGAAAGTCATCCCACCAAGAGCTCAGCATTTGGGACATGTGCGTTTGGCCACCGCCAAGCCTGGCTGTGGGACCCTGGCCGGCTGACAGAACAGGTGTGCAGCCCCTGGCTCAGCTCTCTGCGTGCTCTTGAAATGCATTGCCCTCCAGAAATTGGCCCCTCGAGGCCAGGAAGCCTTGATCCAAAGCAGGGTTGTGCCGAAGACCATATGAGGCTGCATTTGAGACTCCCGGCCATGCAGAGTCCCCTTTGTAGCCCCCACAGAGTCACTCCAGATGGCAGACAGAGGAGACAGCCACCCTGCTCCAGCCTCCCTGGGAAAACCCTACTGGGTGCCCCTTTGCTCCCTCCAGGGAGGCCTGGCACACGCTGCTCCCATCTGTCCCATGGAGGGCCCGCAGCGGCTCCAGCACCCCAGGGCAGTATTCTGCTCCAGCCCGGAGAAGGCCCTGGAAATGCCTTCAGGATTTCTTGGAGTTGTGCTTCAGTTTTGGGGTGGGGTCTAGCAGGAGCTCCAGGTCCCTGGGCGGGTGGGGGGGGTGTGCTGGGAGGGGTTTTTGGCACACTGGCTGCTCCAGAAACTTCGAATGCAACCTTAATACTGTCACACACTGAATGACTCAGCCCCAGCGCTGGTGCCGTCCGCACTGCCATATCGCTGCTGGATTTCATCACTACTTGAAAGGTAATAACACGGAAAAAGCAGAAGCAAAGTGAGATGGAAAATCATGCTTGTCTCTCGTCAGAGCTGGGCCAGGGCCATGGCTGTGAGTGCAGGGGACCCGTGTGCCTCCCCGACGCCATGACCCCTTGCCTTGTGACCATGGGCAAGAAAAGCCCAGCCTCTAGGGCCCAGCCTCCTGCAGGTCCATCTGTGGGGGCTGCAGGGAGTCAAGCTGGAGGTGCTGCCCAGCCTGGGGTGCCTGCTTGCTCCTCAGACCCACGTCCCGTCCTGGGTGCTGGTCACACTTGCCCGGTCAGGGCCTCGTGATGAGATGCGTTTTCCTCCCAACCATCTGTTTCCACAGAGGCCCTTGCCACCCCCACCCCAACAGAGGCTGCTCCTTAAGTTTCAGAGACAAGGGGCCCCCCTGCCAGGAATGCTGCATACCCACTTTCCTGAGGAGCTGGCCCAGGATCTGGGCTCGGAGCACAGTGATGGCTCTGCCCTGTCTGCCTACGTTCTGCTCTGCCTCACACCCCAGATCGCAGGTGCTGTCCACCTTCCCCGGCAGGGCCCCCTCCCCCAGCCCACGGTCACCTCCCTCCCCAGCTCCACGCCGGTCTGCCGCACCTTCCTCTTCCCAGGCTCTTGTCATTGCTCAAACGGCGCCGCCGGCATGGGGGGTCGGGCGGGGGCTCCGAGTCACCTGCAGGGCATCTCGTCAGAGTGGGGAAGGCGTGCCTTTCAGAGAAGCTCAGAGAAGGGGGCGCAGGGGCCGAGGGAAAGCGAGGAGGGGTCGGCAGTGGCTGCGAGGCCCCTCCCCGCTCCTGGCCTTGAGCAGCCCCTCTGTGCTCCCATGTAACCTGGGCTTGGAGACGGGATTCAGCCTCTCACTGGCCACCGAGGGGCAGGGGCTGCGCGGAAGCCCCGCACAGCCCCGAGAGGGCGCAGGCACTGGTGAGGAACAGGAGGCATGGGGGACGGGGTTGGGGGGAGGGAGACATGAGTTTGCTCTCCGAGAGGCTGTGCTCCGAAGGCCTCCAGCAGGGTCCCTGTGGGCTGGGCCCAGGCGCTCTCGGGCGGCCTGTGCCTGTCACACCAGCATGTCTGTGGCTGTCACACCAGGGTCTCTTCCACAGTCACCAGCAAGGTGGACCCTGAAACGAAAGCAATGCCGGGCTGGCCAAATGCCCTGGGGCATCTGCCGTTTAGTGGCGACATCCACGCGGTGCCCACTCGGAGCTCCGGGCCCCTGACTTTCTCTCTGACCCATGGTCACTCCCTAGGGCCTGTCATGTGACCTCACAGAAGGCTCTCCCTGAGCAGCATCCTTGCTCTGTGAATGCCTCCCCGCCAGGTGCTCCTGCCTACCCCCTGCCCACCTCAGGCACTCTGCTCCACCTCAGCGGCCTTCTCCAACTTCCAAGAAGCCACCGGACTTGCCTTGGGGACCAAGCCCAGTGGGTCTTTTTTTTTTTTTAAATATTTATTTCTGACAGAGAGGGTTGGGGAGGAACAGAGACAGAGAGAAAGAGAGAGAATCCTAAGCAGGCTCCACACTATCCATGCAGAGCCAGATGTGGGGGCTCGAACCCATGAATTGTGACATCATGACCTGAGTCGAAATCAAGAGTTGGGTACTTTACCAGGCTCTCCCCCGGGCACTCCCTCAGTGGGTCCCTCTAACAGAACCTTCTTCTGCACTGCACTTGCCAGCCCTGCCCTGAGGCCAGCTTCAGCCCCTGGACACAGGACGCCTGCCTGTGCAGGCGTAGGAGTGAGCCACAACAATGGGGCTGCGGAGAGGGCCTGGGGGGCCCAAGGGTGTTCCCAGGGCCCCCTGGAGCCTTGGTGGAGCAGCTCATGGAGACTGGATTCCTTCAGACAGTGACCCTGCTCCAGCCAGGACGCAGCCAGCCAACAACACTGCTAGCCCTTGGAGGCAGGCTTCAGGGTGGAGACGCAGGTGCCGGAGAGAAGTTCTGTGCCACCGGCAACGGCTGCCCAGCGGCTGAGGGACCCAGATGCTGTGGTCATCACCCGGGAGTGGGTCCCGCTCTTTCCAGTGACACCCAGAGTAAGGTGAGGCCAATGTGGGTACTGCCGGGATGCTTCGTGCCCAGGACACACTTATTGGCTCACTTGGGGAAGGAGGTACAGAGCTTACCTGGATCCTCCTTGCCTCCTGGGTCTTGACCTTCTGGCTGCGCTTGGGTCCAGGAAGTGGGAAGGTGAGGTAGCTAACACCGCTAACGCCACCATAGGGTGTGGCCCAAGGCCCTGGAAGGTGGGGGTGCAGGGGAAGCTCCTTCTCAGCTGGGGTTGGAGGCCTGTCCCATGGGACACAGAGGTCTCCGCAGCCAGGCCTGCACACAGTGAGCGCACCTCACTGAAGACAGGGTTCGGCATTCAGCAACTTCATGTCGGTAGCTTGCAATCAGCCTTAGTTGGGAGTACTTACACCACAGCAAGCACCAAAACCAGGCTTTCTTCCCTTTGTTTTTTTCCCCTGTCGGCACACCCCTGCTTCCAAGGGCTCCCACTTGGGCTGGGAATGAACGTGGAGCCTCTTGCAGCAGACAGCCTGGGTTTCATCCACCGCCTGCAGGAACCTTGGACCCACCGGCCAGGGGATGAAGGATGAGGATTGCCCCTGGACGGCAGAGTCCCAGCCACCCTCTGCCCCTCCACCCACCCACGGGACCAGCCCCAGGCAGGGGGCCCCGGCTCTGCCTGCCCACCCACGCAGTAACCGCAGTTGTTTCTGGGCACAGTTCTGGGCATCACGACAGGTGCTGCGAGGAAGGAGGCAAGGATGCGTGCTCACCCAGCTTCTATTCCAGAAGGAGCCAATGCCCAGGAGACAGCAGATGGCAGTAAGTGCTGTGCGGAGATCCGCACACAGACGAGTGACAGAGACCCAAGGGTTTCATTAGCGGATGTCTAAGCCAGGCCTCAGGGGATACGTGGGTTTCAGGCCGAGTTGACCCAGTGTCATCCAGACCAGTGCTGGGAAACCTGGGTGGGGGGCTGCATTCCCAGCGTAACGGAAATAATCCTGAGTCCAGCGTGGAGGAGGGCTGGGTGCGCCAGCACAGAGGTCCCCAAGGCCCCACGCCACCCATCAGGTGCCAGGCAAGCATCTGGGAGGTGTGACCCCTCTCCCTGCACCCCAGTGAGGATGGCATGGCCCAGAGAGGGAGACCCCCACACCTCACAGCCCTGGCCCTAAACCTAGGGTTTCCAAGCAGACGGACCCTGGGTGGGTCAGGATCGTGCACGCTTAGGTCTGCCCGTAGGTGGCAGTCCTAGAGGACCCGGGCACCCCCTCTCCAGAAGGAGGAGGAGCCTGGTAAAGCCACGAGCGACTTCAGACCTGGGGAGGGAAACGGTTCCAGAAATCACATCATAATGACAGCATTTCGTGCAGGAAAGAAGATGGCAATAAAATCTGAAGGCGTCCCGAACTACGGGGAGAGGCATCTCCTCCAGAGAGGAACCTGAACCAAGTAAGCCCTCACCCTCAGCCGCCCAGGGGCCGGGGCTTTCCCAGGCCAGCAGGGCAAGGACATAGGGCAGACCACACAGTGGGGGGCTGTATCCACTGGGACCCCGTGGACGAGGCAACCACGGGGTCTGCCCTGGTCCAGGGGGCACTGTGGACAGTGCCTTGCCCTAGGTGACGGGATGGCCTGGAAGTCTTGGTGCCTGCCGACCCTGCTGCTGGCACGGGGGCCCTCAGAACCACCACCCTGGGCCTGGTGTCCTGGCCTGCAGTCTGCCCAGAGCCTGGTTGAGGAGCTGGAACCATCTATTCCTCCTACCATCCAGAAAGATGATCCTACACAGGCCCTGCCTGAACCCCAATTGGCCAGCAGATGCAAGCATAGGTCAGGGCCTGGAGCCGGGGCGGGTGGCCTCTCATCCAGTGGCCCTTAACTGCCCAGTGCACCCCATCCTGTCCAAACTCTGGCTCCCCACCGATTCGTAGCCTCCCCCAGGTGAGGCTCCTAGAGGCCCCCAGCCTGAGTCCTCCTCACGTCTACATGACCTCAGGACATGGGCCCACCCCACACTGAGTGCCTGACAGAGCTCTCTCTATCGGCCAAAGCAGGTCTAACAGCGGACGTGTCCCCAGACAGCTCCTTCCTCGTGTCTTTGCCCCCATCTCCCTTCTCCCTACCCTGGCAGACCCTGGGCCCGCTGCTGGGAAGCAGTGAGCAGTGCCCAAAAGGCACGTGCAACCTGCCTGCTTGCATAGAGAGCGCCGGCAACGCTGGCCAGGATCCAGGCGTGGGTGGAGACGTAGCCGCCGGGATCCACGGCTCTTTCTGACAGGTGACGTGTGGGGACGTGTGTGGCCTCGAGTTGCTGCCAGCGTTGCTAAGCTTGCTGTGGAAGGGGCTCACCTCCACCAAACCCCCTGGGGCGGCCAGGTGCCAGCTGATTTGGGGACCATCTGTCAGTTGGATTTTGCTACTTTAGAGAACAGCTGATGAAGACCTCACACAGAACAACGGTTTGGATTTCCTGCCTGAGACCAAGGTGGCCAAACATGTGAGCTGTGGCAGGGTCACTGGGCTGCACGCGCCCTGGCTCAGCCTCCAGCCGGTGACAACCTAGCACTCATAACAGAGCCCCTGCCTTGAGCACAGGCGTCCACTCTGCACTGTCAGCCCCTGGACAGCGCTGGCCTCAAACCCCCTGCAGGTGGGCCCGGAGTGGAGGCATGTGGCTCACATGGGGTGTGGCGGGCAGGGAGCCTGTGGTGCGGTCGGGGATGAGGACCGAAGGGAGGCCCAGACTCTGACGCTGACCCCTGCCCTAGTGAGCAGCTGATGGGTGGTCGTCCACTCAGCCCCCTCCCCTGACCCCATACCCTCGACACTCTAGAGGCCCCTTGCTAGCCCTCGCCGATTCCCGAGAACAGATGGTGCAAGGGTGGTGGCTGGACCAGTGTCTGCTAGGGTCAGCCCCACCTGGACATGGGTGTGGACGCTGTGCCCTGGCCATGGGTCAGGCAGAACCAGGGCTGATGGTGCAGCTCAGGGCCGGGGACAACGGAGCCAAGGGACCCTGCTTGTGGAGACTGGGCAAGGAGACGGATGCCCCAGGTAGGCAGCCCAGCTGAAGCCAAAGGTGTGGAGGGCTCACACAGGGGGAAAAGGCCAAGAGAGGGTGGTGGGGCCGCAGTTGGGTGTCCCCTCCTCACCAGCCTGGGGCCCAGGACAGGTTGCCCAGAGCTGGGTGCCGGGGAGTGGGGGGGGGGGGCTTCCTGAAGAAAGTCCTCGGGAACATGGCAGGCAGGGGCCGTCCCTCTGTTTCTGAGGCTGGTGTCTGGGCCGGGCCTGAGCCAGAGAAGAGTCGGGGTGTGGACCGGCTGTCTGCTCCGACAGTGCCTCTGAAGGCCAGCGTACGTGAAGGGCGCAGCAGAGCCTGGGGGCTCGGCGGCAGAGCCCTCCTGCTGCCCCGGGAGTACCAGGACCTTCTTGTCCTTCCCAGACGCTCGCCAGCCAGGCTACGCCAGGGTTCTGGGCTCACACCCCCTGGGGCCACCCCATTCCTGCACGGACATGACCCACGGCCCTGGCAGCTTCTGGACCCAGATGCTCTGAGTGCATCCTTGGGAGCCCCGACCCCCAAGGAAAGGCCTCCGTCCTGCTCTCATGTGGGCGCTCAGCAGGGTGTGCCGAGGGGGCGGAGGGCACGTGAATGCGTGTGTGAGCCCACCTGCGTCCTGGCAAGGAGCCCGTGTCCAAACCTACAGGGTACACGGGCTAGAGAGGTTGGGGCTCCTCAGTAGGTGACACAATTCCAGGGGCCCAGAACTCTGCTCCCAGGGACACATCCAAAGACTGAAAAATGTGCCCAAACGTGAATGTGTGCCCCCATCCAGGGCAGCAGCATTCACAACGGCCACAGAGCCGAATGGTCCGACTCCCCTTGATGATTAAAGGTGTTTGTCCAAACAACGGATGTCATATCCGCCCTAAAAGAACCAAGTCCTGATACTCCTGCAGTGTGGACCGGCCTCCGACATCCTGCTGACCGGAAGACCCCCTCTCCTGCACCGAGGGGCGGTGCTGTGCACCCCTGCCCCGGGGGTCACCGGTGAGCTCAGTCTGGACAACAGGACTTGGTTCCTCCCAGGAGAGCCCTGTCTGTCCACCTCCAAGGAGGACACATCTGACCTGGGGAAGCCCTGGCTGCACCTGACTTGTGCAGCATACAAGGAGTTGTCACAAGAGTTGAGGAGCCCGGATATGCCAGCTACAAGCCGTCAGAGGCTCTCAGTGCTTCCGCACAGCTGGGCTGAACTGGGCTGTGGCCATACCTCAGGCCACCTCTGGGGGTCCCCATGCCACATGACCCAGCCAGGCTGAAAGACGCCTCCCACTGCTTGGTGGGGGGTTGGAGGGAGAGTCTTCCTCCCCAAGGGGCCCCGTCCAGTAGGTATGGGCAGGGTGGGTGCCAGGCAGGAGGAGGAGATCCTGTCCAGGCCTTACCCACCACCCAGGAAACGCTCCTGGCCTGAGTGCGTGGTCCGCAGAGCTCGGCTGGACACCAGGAGTCTCGGTGGTAACAGAGCCAACACCAGACGTGTGGATACAAGCGTCCTTGTGTGTGCATGTCTTTGTTCCGCCCCCCTGGTGGCCAAGGTACTCCCCTTCCAGCCTGCCTGTCCCAGAAGCTGCCTTGTGTGAGGAAGACAACTTGACGGCTTGTCATAGCTCAGCCAGCCATGGTCACCAAGACCAGCAGGCACAGCCCAGGCTGTTCCTGGGGGTGGGAGCTGCAGAGCGATCTTGATGGGGTCCAAGCTGGCAGTAGTGATGGCACAGAGGGTCCCTTGTGGGCCCAGGACTCTCAAACCCACGGTCGTGGGTGGGGGTGCGTCTCTCGGGATCATCTGGAGACCCGGGGACGCAGGCCTGAGGCTCCAATGTTCACCCTACGGGCTGCAGGGACAGGGTGGCGGCATCTGGGAAGGTCTTTGAGGAAGACCCTAGAGTGAGTGGACTTGGCCTCATAGCAGCTGGGCCAGGAAGGTCAGGCTAAGCCGTGGGGACCCACAGCAAAGCAGGGACCCCACGTCATTCCAGGGCCCTGTATGCCCTGCGGGATCTCCCCGGCATCCCCCCAAGGCAGGGCCTGGACTAGGGCCTTTGTCTTAGGGGCCTCAGGCAGAGCGGCCAGGACAGGTGGGAAAGCTGGAGGGGACACTTAGCTGAGCTGGACCCCACTCCTTGGAAAAGCCCTCAGACTCAGCCACACGGGGGTGGGCACTCAGTAAGTATTAGATGAACAAATGAGTATTTATTTCCCACAAATAGGCATTTGCCAGGAATCAGGCAGGGGCAGGATTTAAGACTGTTTTCTGCACCGGAGCGAAGACCATAGGCCATGCTGCAGGAGGCCATGCTGCTGGAGGGTGTGCCCAGCCGTGGCCGGGAGACACGGAAGGCTTCTCGGACTGGCACTGCTGGGAACCGCAGAGACACCGACAGATGGACATACAGCAAGCGTTAGCAGGAACGAGGACGCATGGCTAGACACAGAAACGAAACTACTTTCTCAGACGCCAGACCTAGCGCGCTGGCGGGGCCCCAGAAATGGGCAAACCGGCTGCTGGGTGAAGGGGCAATGCCCTCTGTCAGGGAGCAGGCAGGGAGGCGTGAAGTGGCTAGGGGGCAGCATAGGGACGTACAGTTCCAAAGCAACCGGGGGTCACACACCCAGCAGTCATGTCCCTCCATGGCCCCCGAGGACACCGGTCACTGAGGCCATCGCAGGCGTGCTGGGTGGGGGCATCCTCTGCAGCCCCTGGGGAGTGCGATGGGGTCCTGGGTTCATAGATGGGGGTAGCCTGGGAACCCTGTGGTACGGGCCAGGATGGCTCCCCCAGCCCGCCCCTGGGGCCCGTGGAGCCCTGGCTGCTGACCCTACTCCCTCGCTGCGGCCCTGCGGCCGGCAGACTTGCCAGAGGTTAGGGTTAGGGTCCAGGGTCTGTACGGTGAGAGCTGCGTGGGCCGGGCCAAGTGAAACCTCTGGAATGTCACCCCAAGACAGTAAATTAGGGCCAGTACCAAAGGCAGAGGGGGCATCCAGCCAGAGACTGGGGGTGAGAGGGCTCCTGCAGCCCCTGGGAGGGTGGCGCAGGCTAGGAGGGGCTCTGGATTCCAAAGCAACTCTGATGTGAAGTCTCTAAAGCTATTTAGGTCGCTCCTTATTTTTTAAAGGAGCTGGAAGCTAAAAATACCAACAAGCGCATAACAAACTCGAGGCCTTATTCTTCAAACCCTGGGACACAGCCTGCACAAGCCTGTGTCAGCCACTCAGCACCGAGGGCTCCGGGCGCTGTGGGAGACGGTCACCTCTGCAGAGCGGCAGCAGCCGAACCCAGGGACCTGGGGGCAGGGGGGCGGGTCACAGCCCCTGGGGAGGTCCTGCTGGGTGCAGGGTCAAGGGCCAGAGCCTCTCCCTCTGCACCCTCAGAGCCCTGGGCCCCCCCCGGCCCCGGGCCCCGCACTCCACCCACGCCCACAGGGACTCCCAGCCGCAGTGACAACAGCGATGGCCAGTGCAGGACCAACATGGTCACGGCAGCGCAAGGTGGGCTCTGAGCTTCAGGTCCGAGTGTCCAACTACCAACGTGACACCCTCCGGTGGTGTTTACGGCTTCCACCGAGGCCTTTGTGACCAGGGATCTGAGTCCACACCCACTCACACGTCCCACCCAAGACGGGAGCGGGTCAGGGGCTCCCTGCCCCTCTCCAGCCCAGACCCCTCCCATGACAAGTCCCGGAACGGTCCTTGATTCTATCCAGCGTCACACTGGACTCTCAAACTCACGGCCAGAGAAGAGAGGCCTGCGGCGCTGACCTGATGGAGGGGCAGCCACGGCAGGGCCTGGGCCACCCCCAGGCGGGAGCAGGCTGACCCTGGGAGCTTGTAAAGTCACTTCTGACCAAAGCTTCGTGCTGATGTGTGCCACCCCCGAAGCCCGCACGCCACGGTGGCCACACCTGCGCAGCCGTGGCAGCCGAGTCTGCCACGTGAGACTGGGCAGCCGGCTCTTCCCCAACAAGCTTTTCATGAAACAAGAGTGACCGTTCTGAGTTCCCTAAGCAAGAGCATCCAAAGGCCCCATGCCCGTCCCACTGTGAGAGGGGACCCAGCGGGACACGGGGGAGCGGGGGTGGGGTCACGGGCCAGGGCGGGGGCGTGGCACCGTGGCCTTCTGTCTCGGCCTCGTGCAGTGCTCTCGGCGAGGCCTGCCGGGCGGGGTTCCTGTGCTGCACCTCTGGGGCCAGAGCGGAGACCCGCCCGACGCGGGCACGGCTGTGGAGAGGTCACACGGCGCCAAGACAAGCGTCATCAGAAAATAGTTTAATTATGTACAAGCGGCCGCCGGGCTGATCCCACACAGGAGGAGTCGGTGTCCACGGGGGGATTCGGGGCAGGACGGCGGGCAGCGCGCTCCCTGAGCAGAGGCGCTAAAGAGGCAATGGCCGCTGGACAAAATGAAACGAATCACAGACCGTGACAGTCGTGGGGGGAATGTCATCGACACCTTTCTTCCGGGACCAGAGAAAGAAGAGGAGACTCAGAGGCTTTGGAATGCTTCTCTCCTCGAGCCGGGGAGCGGCGTCCGCTCCGGACCCACCGGGAGCAGTGTGCACAGCGATGCGGGTGTAGCCACGTGAGCCCACGCCACGACGGCCACGGACGGGACCCTCCGGGTGGAGCTCGGCAGCTTCTGGCTCCGTGAGCCACAGGTGCAGCCTCCACCACCGCGGGCTTAGAAGAGGGGCCGGGAGCCCTGGCTCTCGAACTCGGCCCAGGCGTCGTTCAGCTCCATGAAGATCATCCTGGCGTGCTGCTCGTACGGCTGGCCCGTGGCCTGAGGGACCGACCGGGGGTGAGGAGGCCGTCGACCGCTCCCGGCGTCCCGTCCTGCTCCCGCACCCCCGCCTGCTCCCAGGCCCCGCCCGGCGCTCACCTTGTCCGGGTGGACCGCCAGCACGGCACGGCGGTACTGTTTTTTCACCTGCCCGGGGGTCACCAGGTCGGCCATGCCCACGGGGGTCCAGCGGCTCTCGCCGTCCCACAGCACCGTGTGCAGGGTGGACAGTAGCGCACGGATGTTCCTCTCCTTGCCCTCTGTCCACTCCAGGAGCTGCGGGAGGGGACGCTCAGGTGCTGCCGAGCACCGCTCGGGACCTCTGCCCTCTCTGCCCGTCAAGCCGCCGGCCATCAGACCGAGGGCGCCACGCACAGTCCGCTGCCCGGGGCAAGGCTCCACCGCGCGTCGTTAGGCCCAGTTTCTGTGCTGACCTTGCCCAGGAGGATCAACACCACTTCTGGGGCCTGACTGCATGCTGCACAGAGCCCAGTGACCTGGCTGTCAGCAGGACATTTAGAGACAACCTCCCACAGTGGCCCTGCCCACCCAGGGATCCCAGCGCCCAGTGAGGACAAGAGCCCTGGCTTGTGGGTGGGCTTTCAGATGACCCCCAGGGCCACAGCGCCTCCTGGGTGGGCTTGCAGAGCTGTGCAGCGAAGCTGTCCTGCACAGAGGACCCACGCCGACCGCTCGGCAGTGCCGCGTCTCACAGCCGGCCACGCCCGGCAGATGGCCCTCGTCGCCCCAGGTGCCCTGGGCTGCTCTCCCCTGGGCCAGGCTTGGCGCCTGGCCGGCTCGTTGGCCCGATGGCACCCAGGACGCTCTGCCTTGAGTGGGGTTCCATTTGGTCAGGTCTCCAGAGGAGTGAGGCACTTAATCATCACCCCAAAACACTTCCAACAGGTCAAACAGGTCTAAATGGCAGCTGCCATCTCTGCAAACACGTTGGACCAAAGACCCTCCCGCATCAAAGAGTCGGGGGCCTCACGAGGGGGCTGCCGGCTGGCTCAGGGTGAAGGCCGATCACGTCCGGAGCCCTGGAGCCCCCCCACCGGCAGCCCCGGGGCACCCGCGCTGCCCTCACCTTCAGCTTGAGCGGGTCTGTGTCTCTGGCCTGCTCCTGCCTCCGCATCTCAGCCATGGTCCTGGGCCCCTTCCTGTCAGACTTGGAGGAGAACCCTTGATCGGACAGCAGGTCCTCAAAGTCGCTCTCGGACACTCTCGGCTTCTGACCTAGGGGAGAACGGAGGCTTGGCCAAGGGATGAAGTGCCAGGTGCCCTGCCCGTGTGTGCACACTGGGGGAGACCCTCCGTGGAGGGCATGGTGCTGCCGTTAGGCTTCAGGAATAAAGCAGCCAGGACAGTTCCATTCCTCAGGAACAAGCCCCATGCACACAGCCCACAGCCTGCACAACCATTTCCAGCTCAACGACCCTTAGGGCTCCTGGGGTCCCCATGACAAACATGGCAGCCAGGCCCGGGGTGGAAGGCTCCCAGATAGCATGGGGCTGGCCGCCGTGTCCTGGCCCTGTGACCCCGGCCTCCCTGCAGGCTGCCTGGCCCATGCTGGCCCAGGAACAAGAGGAATACACCATGGACATGGGTGCCCCCACAGTAGCCCCCGCTGAGCGAGCACAGACTTGGGTCCCACTGAACACTCTCCTGGGACGGGCTGTTGGAGAAGCAACTACTTCGAGGCAAACCCGGAAAAGCCTCCATGGAAGAGAGAGGGCGAACTCACCGAAGCTAGGGGCACGGACGCCCCTCTCCTCTCGGCCGCCAATCACACTCAGGTTGGCGGCATAGTTAGGTCTTGACTGTGCACAGGCTTTGGGGGGTGGCTTCGCCTGGGGGGGCCACGGGGTGCTCTGGGCCGAGGGCCGACTTGTCTGCTGCCAGGAGCTGCCGCCGGAGGGAGGAGGGGCGGTTTTAGGGCCAAAACCCCCAGAAGCAAATCCAGCAGGTGAGCCTGGGGAGACAGTTCACAGCGGGCGAGTGTCAAACATGACAGCTGCTTGGTCCCTGGAAGTCGCTGTGGACGGGACAGGGCTGTTTCCAGCACTTAAAGCCCACACACACGCTGGAAAACGCACACTTGCAAAGTGAACACTCAAGTCAGAGGCCAGGACAGGGCAGCCGTCAAGGTGGCCCCCATAGCTGGACCATTCGCAAGGGCTGGGGGGCTGTGGGGACAAACGCTGCTTCTTTCACTTTTTATTTTGAACCAGACTGCCAGGAGGCCACACGACTGGTTCTGGGGCACCTGGCACCTTCCCCCAAAACCCCCAGGTCCCAGCTCACACAGCTGGGCCGCGTCAGACCGGCCGCCCAGCACGTGCCAGCCAGAGTGCACACGAGTATGTGTTACCACGTGCACGGATCAGGACACTCCTCTGGTTTCCGTCTCCAGGGCTGTCAGTTCAAGAATATTCTAGAAATGGAACCAGAGAGCAGGTGAGCTCTGCAGTTAGTGCTTCTCACTCAGGACCTGCTCCTTCTCATTGCCGAGCAGCGTCCTGTGGCAGGAGTGCACGGCGGTCGCCTGATCACCAGGCCGCTGGAGGGCCGCAGGGCTGGCTCCGGTTTCCGCAGTTCCAAACGAGGCTGCTATGAACACTGCACAAAATTCTGTCCTTTCTCTGGGACGAATGGCAGCCACACATCTACTTCTGTGAGAAAGCAACCAACTCTTTTCGAGAGTGGCTGTGCTGTCTCACGTCCCCACTTTCTGCTGATAGGGATTGCCCTGTGGCTGTGTGCCCAAGGCACCCCGCGGGGCGTCCCCGCAGTCTCTATACTGGGTGCCTCATCATGACCCGCCCGTTTTTCCAAGCGGATGAGTCTTTGTTTTCGCCATTCTCGGGTACCCTAGCTGTGAGTTCTCTGTCAAACGTACAGCCCAAAGATGCTCCTCCTGCCTCTGTAGCTGATCTTTCTTTCAGCAAAGACGACTTCATTTTGTTGAAGTCCAAGGTTATCATTTTCTCTGCCATGGTTCGTGGCCTAAGGGACAGGTAAACTGGGCCCTGGGTCCCAAAGATCTTTCCCTACGTTTTCTCTTACGGACTCTGTGGTCTCTCACATTCATGCTCAAGTCTATGACAACTCCTGAGCCCCCTGGTACGGGGGCGTGATGGTTAGGGTAAATTACCGCCTACGGAGGCCCCATCGCCCCAGGACCATCTACAGGTGGTCGGGTACCTCTGTCGAAAACCAGCTGGGCCCACACGTGTGGGTCCACGTGTGGGCCCCGCTCCGCTCAGCTCTGACGCCAGGCGCTACCGACTCTAACAGCCACAGAGTAAGCCTGGAGCCGGGGGAAGGACGCCTCCCACACCATTCTTCCACGACAGAAACGCTTCCGCCACTTGGGTCCTCCGACTTCCCCGACAAGTGTTACTATGAGCTCGCCTGCGGCTCCAGAAATCCTCACTGGGCTTCCTGGAAGGAAGGGCTGTGCGCAAGCCACAGACCTGTGAGCGCGGTGTGCCTCTCCAAGTGTCCCTGCTGTCCTCACCGGGCCCATGTCTATTAGCCCCAGAACACAGCCTGAGCCGTTCACCACGAATAGCCTCTCCTGGTGACGGGGTGGAGGACAGCTCCTGCGGGGCCCGCGATGGCGTGGACTCTGTTTCCTGGCCGTGGAGTGGCGGTCGGCCTCGCGTTCCTGGAACAGACCCTCCGTGGCGGTGGTGCACAGCTCGTTCTGAGCGATGGCAGGTGTTCTTTGCCTAAACTGTGCTAGACATCCACGTCTATATTCATGAGGGACACTGCCCCGCGGGCATCTTTTTCATGTGGACCCTGGATTTGGGGGTCAGGGTAATACCAGCTTCCCACGACCAACTGTAAGGCATTTGTCCTCTTCCTGTTTCCTGGAAGACACCGTATGGATTGTATCAACTCTTTGAACATTTGGTAAAATTCGCCAATGAAAGAGTCCCTTGTGGGGTACTGTCAACTCTGAACTTGCTGTCATCGCGGTCACAGAGCTGTCCCAGCGATGGGCTCCGCACCAGCTGGGTTCTGCTGGTGGCCAGCGCCCCAGAGCCCAGGTGTCCCCTCGGCACCCTCCAGAGCCTCCAGGTCTGCAAGGACCCCCCACCTCACTCCCGTTATCATCCTTCCCGATTTGTCTTAATAAAACAGCTTTGTCTCTTTGTTGATTTTACTGATTTCTGAATTCTCTTCATCTTTTCAAAGAACGAGGTTTTGTTCACTCAGGTTTCTGTTTCTCAGATTTAGGCGCTTCTATTATCTAATTGCTTCTTTTTGCTTTGGGTTTATTTTGCTGTCTTTTCAAACCCCCGTGGGGCGGGTCACGACATGGCTGAGAGGGTCCCTGGCGCCCGGAGCCCACATGCTGCCCTGTACCCGCTCAGCCCCACTGCGCCTGCGAGCCCTCACTTCAGGCTCCCGAGACGTCTCCTTCCGGCCCGCGAACTGCTCCGTCTCTTCAGCGGCCCGTGTGTTGCCCAGTGTCTAAGTGTCTGAAGACCGAACGCTTCTCTTGCTGTTGCTGGCTGCCAGTCCACGCGGTCAGGGAACAACTGTGGTCTTTGTGACGCCGGCCCCTCCCACGTGCCAAGGTTTGCTTATTAAGGCCCAGATGCGCCTGGGGAGCGCGTGAGCTCTGTGCTGCGGGAGCCAAGCGCCATGACCGTCATGGGACCCTCCCGGCCAGGGACACCTCCAGCTCCTCCACCGCTGTGCTGACGTCACCTCCAGCTGCTCTGTCATCGGTCGAGAGGAATTTGATGTCTGCGACTGGAGTCAGAGTCTGTGGGTTTCTCCCTTCCATCGTCAGCTCTCCTCACGATTCCCTGCCTTCTGAGCGTGACAGAGGATCTGGGGTCACAGTGCAGACCGGAACGCCGGGCTCCATCCCAAGAACGGGTCACTCAGGGCCCAAGAGGTCCTTCCCCCCACCCCAACAGGACTCAGGCCAACAGCCTGGCGCCACACAGGAGGCTCTGGGCAGCGCACCCCTTGTGCCAGTGGCCTGATACATAGGCCACAAAGGGGCAGAGAGCCAAGGGCAAACGCAAACTCCAGGAATGTCCTCAGAGAGACAATGCAACCTGGAACACCAGGAAGGTACTAGAACAAAACTACTCAAAGAAGGAAAGCCACGGGGACTCAATAAGACAAATGCAGCGTGAGCCCCCAACATGGCAGAGACATGGGCAGCAGAGAGCCGTGGGGTCCTGTAGACCCAATGGGCGTCACAAGAAGGGAGCAAAGAAGTACAAGCGCATTACAGGCCCCGGGGGTTTCCCCAGCGCCAAGGAACATCAGGCTCCAAACCAAACTGACCCCGTGCCACGCGCCGTGAGGGCTGCGGGGGCGGCCGCTGCACCGCAGGAGGAGAGCGTGGTCCTGAGGCCCCACAGCCAGGCAGACGGTCGTCTCCAGCCTGGAATTCCAGCCGCCAGCCAATCCGCAGGGGACAAGGGACCACTCAGACACTCATGGTCTCAATGCCCCACACACGTGTGTGGAGGAGTCAGGGAACCCCAAGGACACGCGTCCCGGGCACGGATGCCGGGTAGGGGCGTCTCATCCACACATCTACCGCTCCCAGCCAAGTCCCTGCTCCCTAGACGGCCCGAGTATGCCTGATGCCTCCTGGCGTTAGCCTGGTTCACAAGCACCTGTGCAGGAGCGCGGGCTGGGGACAGGCAGACTGCACCCTCCTGCGAGAGGCGCTCCTCCAGTGCTCCGACCCCCTCGCCCCTGACGGGCTGGGCACATCACCTTGGAGGCCGGAACTGAGGTCACCGAGGTCTGCAAATGGGTCCAGGCTCTGAGACTTGGTCCAGCTGGCCGGGGGGCCAGGAGGGGCAGGCTGTCCTCCAGGAGAGAAGAAAGGACCTGGAGAAGGGCAGAGAGCATGAGAAGGGGCCTCCTCAGGGCGCTCTCGAGGCCGTGCCCAGCTAACATCAGCACCCGCGCCAGCTCAAGACGCAGCCCTGCATGTAGCCAGAGCTGCCACCGAGAAGCTAACCTATAACTCGGATCCTGTAGCCCCACCTCCCAGAATCCATGTAACGTGTGCCCATGCTGTGCGACGCTCCTCACGACACTCGGAGCTGGAGGACGCTGACTGTAAGATGCTATGGCATCTGGACGAGTTACCACCACAAGCCCCACCAAGGAGCGTCACAAGTCATCACAAGTAATGGCTGTTAGTATACGTACAGTTCTTACAAACCCATAAAAAAAACGTGAATTCCCTAGGCAAAAAAAAATCTAAAAACATGCAAGGTAACAGCTGACCTCCTTCACGATGAAAAAATGCAAATTAAGAGAACTATGTATCAAATTGGCAATCCTGGTGACAACCTCAGGCTGAGGACTGCTCCTGTGTAACCAGATGGTACCCAAAAGGGGACATGGGTCATGGGCCCTTGACAGCAGCTCAGTACTGGAATGTTCCCAACAAGACGGAACCCCAGACATACAGAAGGGACGATGCACAGAAAGACTAGGGCACCACCCTTGTGCCAGCCACACACCTTCAGGAGACACAGGAGCCACAGCAGACAGGACACCACCAGGAAGCGCTACGGGGGCCCCTCGAGACACAAACGGGGTGAGTGGGCACTGCCTCCCACCAAGCCTTCCCGGCCCACACGCCTGTGGGAGTGGGGTCCCGTCTCGTGTGAGACACAAGACACCGGAGCCCATTGGGGGCCCGCCTGAGAACTGGTCTCTGTGGGGTGGGCCGTACCTTCCCCAGTGGGGGCGGGGGCCGGAGCCTCGGCCCAGGCCTCCCACCCTCCCAGCAGATCCGGGTGGCTGGCTGAGGCTGTCATCTTGCTGGGCTCTGCTGGTAGGTCCCCTGGAAAGACAGCAGCACTGTCTGGGGTGCCCCCGGGTTGGGGGCAGGGAGCACGAGGCCCCTCTCTGGGAGGCCCCTCGCATGTGAGCAGCAGGCTGGGAACAGAGCTGGCCCTGTAGCAGCCTCTGAGGCACTCCCGGCTGAGCGAGCCCCAAGGCAGGGCCGAGTTCACGCACCCCCAGGGTCCCCAGGGAGCTGGCACTGGGCTCCACCCACACCGACCAGCTGCTTTCTTCCTCAGGGTCTCGAGGACCCATCGTGTGGTTACTGAACTCACCAACTGGGGTCAGCAGCTCACAGAGCAACGACGACAAGGTCTTCAAAGACCTTCCCACCCCGTGGCCACACTTCCAAACGTGCTGGAGCCCCCAGAACCTGCCTTCGACCCTCCCCTGAAGCCCTGCAGAGTGCATGGGGTGGACACCCGCCAGGCTGTCACCTTCCCAGGGGAGGGAGGAGCTGTGGCAACCCAGGGTCCACGGCAGGGGATGGCGCTGCCCACCCTCTAGGCCTCGACCTTGGCACTTACCCAGGTGGAGGAAGTCGGTGCTGGAGGTGGGGGGCGGGGCGCTGTGGGTGGAGGGGAAGGAGGCGGGAGCGGTGGCAGGAGGGTCTGAATTAAGAAATTCGCCAAAGAGGTCGGGTTTGGCGCAGGGCTGGGTGTCTGGACCAGACGGCAGGAGGAGAGGGTCGAACGGGTCGGCTGCAGAAGGACACCCAGAAAGCAGGCGGAGGTGAGGTTCCGTGTAGTCGCCTTTGGCCCAAAACGTCACACGCGAGCTGAGCAAGGTGAGCAAGTCCCAGCCAGTGCGATGGCCCCCGGACCCAGGCTAAGGCCACAGCAGCCTCTGTAAGAAGGCTCTGAACGGCCTGACGCCCTCGCCTCAGACTTTTCTCAGAGAGGCACAGCCCCTGAGAGGGAAGGGTTCCTGGGATGAGAGTGTGGGAGGGGCCTCGAGAGTCCAACCCTCAGAGCGGCTGCCTCGGCCATCACACCCTGGGCTGCTCCCTCAGTGGGTGGCCAAGGGGCAGGGCACTGACCCACCCCGTCCATTCTCAGGAGCTCCTCCCAGATAACTTTGAAGGCAAGACCAAACAACTAAAACCTTATTATCCTCTACTTCCCACGAGGGAACCACGTACCAGCCACAGCTGGCCCTTCCCGGGGTGGGCTCTGGGCGCTCAGGGGAGGGGCTGGGCTTGCGAAGAGCAGGGGGGTATCTCCGCCCAGCAGATCACCCGGGGGGACATCTGGGGCAGCGTCAGGGGCCCCCAGCAGGCGGCTGAGCAGGTCGGCGTTACTGGGGGCCGCCCCGCAGGCCTGCACTGGGGGTGCCGGCCCTGCCCCGGAGTGCAACCCCAGGAGGTCGACACTGTCCTCCTGCAGCGTGGGCTCATGTGGCATGGCCGACGTGGCTGCGTCGAAAAGCAACTCTTGCTCTTGCGCCCTCCCTGCTGGGCCCGGTGTGTCCTCCTCAGCTGCGTCCCTGCTCTCGGCCGAGAGCGTGGCCGCTTCCTCGTCGGAAAGCTCGCTCCCGCCTGGCTCTGTGGCCGGGGCTGGCGCGCTCTCCTTGGCAACATCACCTTCTGGACCAGTCTCTGTGTCTTTCTCCTCTGAAAAGAAAACCGCAGGCCGCTGTGGCTAGAAGGCGGAGCAGACACGATGGCAGGGTGAGGCCAGCCAGAAGCCCAGGAGTGGAGGGTCTGGAAATAGCTGAGCGCACCCTGCCAGGTGGCTCTGCCGCCCGCTTGGCCAGCTGGCCGGGCTGCTTCTGGGCGCCCCACACCTACCATGCCAGTCCAGCGTATGGAGGAAGTGGCTGGTGTCTGTGCTGCTGCTCTGTGGGGAATCAGACTCCGTGGGCTCAGCATCCGGAGACCCCACCTCGGCGTCGTACTGAGCGGTGGAGCCGGGCTGCCTAGGGAGCTCCGGCTTCCCTGCCAGGGAGAAGCTTGCATCAGGAGCCCAGCCTAGAGTGCCACCGCCACTGGTAGCCGCCAGGCCACGGGGCCAGCCACCCAATCCAAGCCACGGGGAGCCCTGTGCTGACAAACCACAGAGGGTTGGCTAGGAGGAGCCCGCCGTCGGCTCAGATGCGCATACCACACGTGTGACACCCACGCCTCTTAGGGACGCAGCTGTCCTCGTGCTGGGGGACGGAGAGCTTGCAGACCCAGGACTCAAAGACTAGGATAAAGTCAGCAGCCGAGACTGCAGGCCCTGCCCGTGTGCCTGCACGCGGGTGTAGAGCAGAGCCTGGCCTCCTTTGGGGTACACTTAAAATGCTGCACACCCAGAAAACTAATCCTCCCTCAACGAGAACTCAGAGCTGCCCCTCCCAGCAGGGCTGTGATGTCCCCCACACCAGCCATCCAGGCTGCCGTCAGGGAGGGTCTGGGGTGGGGGCTCTGGGCCTCCCCACACCCAGCCCACAGCCTGACACGGGGATGGAGGCAGGCCCAGCCCCTCAGGGTTTCTCTCGGCTGCAGGTGTCGGAATGGCACCACTGACCGTGTGTTTGGAAAACAAGGGTCTCACCAAATTTAGACAGAATGTCCTGCTGCTCCTCTCGGCTGGAAAACAGGATTTTGGGGTTTAGTCCCCTCATGCTCGAGCTCTCCCAGGGCGGGGCCTCCCGGCTGGGTCTGTCTCTGGGCTCCACTTCTACCTCCAGGTTCACTTGGAATAAATCTGGGTATTTCTCCTGAATGTCACACGCATCCAAGTCATACCTGCAATTAGACGCCAGATGCCAGTCAGGAAGGACCTTCGTGGGTCAGTCGTCCCTCGTTCACCAGAAAGTGAGCACAGAAAGGCCCGTGTGCTCGCGCTAGCCACCCTCACCCCTCAGGTCCCAGGTTCCAGATCGCGCACTAGGGGGACCCTAAACGCATGCTTCCATAAAACAAGGCAGTCCACCCTGGCAAAACCCAACTCTCAACAAGTACCTGTGAAGCCAGCCCTCTGGCATGGCCTGCAGCAGTGGGGAGGTGACAGGGGAAAGGCAGGCAGGGCTCACTGCTGGGGGTAGGGGGACACAGACATGGGATGCTCCAGTGGGGGCCGTGGCTGCCAGGTCACTGCACTACTGTGGGCCCTGCCCCTCCCTAGGGAGCTCCGGGATCTCTCCCCGCACTTCCCAAGACCATGTTTGGCAACATCCCCACAGACCATGTGGAGGAGCCCTGGCCTCCAGCTGGGCAGCAGGCTCCCAGCGCCGTCTTATGTCACCAGGCATCTCCACACACAGCTGTTGCAACCTTATCAAAACAGCACAATGACAAAATCCTCACAGAACACAGAAAAGTGGTGGCAGGTCCCCCAGTGACCCACGCTGGGGAAGGAGGGGCCCTGTGGTCCTCTGCGGTGTCCATGTGACGACTATGACCCCAAACGAATCACAGCCACTGGGCAGTAGGGCGGTGGGCACAGGGCAATGTGGCCGGCTTGGGTGGTAACGCTGTGGCCGACTTTAAGTCTTACTCCCAAGGAATAAACCGAGCGAGCAGGCGAGACGCTGACGTGTAACGTCTCATGGTTTCGATCCTTCCCACCTTTGCGCGAGGAGAGGCAGCACAACGGCGTGGCAGTGCTGGCAGGAACAGCCTTGTCCCAAAGACACCGCTGTTCCTGTGGGGGCAACGTGGGCACAGGAGAGTGGCCGCCGTGCCACACGCCCTCCTCAGGCCACAGCGCCCTCTGTCCACTTGTCCGCTTGTTCTGGCCCGGGGTCTCCCTGCCACGTGCTTCCTTCTTCTCTAAGTCGGGCCACGACAAGGAGACACTGGCCACCGTGCGGCCAGGCAGGAGCAGCTAGCGTCGGAACCGTGGTGGGGAGCCCAGCGGCAGCAATGCCAGCAGGGAGCAGGGGAGACCTAGGCCCCCAGCCACAAGGGAGGGCGGGAGCAGCGAGGTGGGGTCCATGCAAAGGAGCACATTACTTCTGCAGGCTTAGCTCCAGGGGCAACAGGGCGTTAGGGGCAGCTCTGGGCGCCACACTGGTGGCCACCCATCCCCACCTTCCCACCCTGGCTGGCCCCCAGAGACGACCTCAGGGCCTGGGCCTGCCCTGATCAACAGCAGGCCATGAGGGAACAATGAGGGTTTGTGAGCAGGGCCACGACCCCCAGGGGCCCAGGGCATGAAGGCCCCACTGGACAGCCCGGCTGTCTGAATACCTCCGCCTCCAACAGAGGCTGTGACGCCCGTCGCGCTGGGGGCCAGGCATCCGAGTGGCGAGTCCCCTCGTTGGCCCAACAAACTAGAGTCCCGGATGAGGCAAGAGGGTTATTCCCCGATCGCGCGCATTTCTCTTTTCGTCTCTCACCCCAGACGAGGACCTTCTCTTAACGACCCTTGCCCGCTGCGCAGAGCACAGCGCTCTGCACGCGTTGGGGACCTGATGTGTGGAAGAGCAGCATGCGCCTGGCCACCTGCTGTCCCGTATCCGGTGTGGGAATGTCCTAACAAGAACCGCACCGGCCAGTCCTCGGCCCTGAGGTGCACAGCGGCAGCCGCCGTGGCCCAACAGAGGTGCCACACGCTCAGAGGCAGGGGGAGACCCAAGACTGAAGTTCATTGTGGCTACCCGCCACGCACGAACCACACCGCCCCGCCTGTGTCCCATGCACAGAGTTCACTGCTGCGGGGAGCACGGCGTGGGGAGCACCGTGCACCTGGCTGCCCCGAACCCTCCCACGTGTGACACCACATACTTTGCAAACTTCACAGTCGTTGCATTCCGAGGCACAAACCCGGTGTGGAACTGGATCTGAAACATCTTCATGGACGCCACCTGCGGGGGGAGCACACGGACAGGGGACCCTGGGGCTGGGGAGGGGACACCAGACCCTCGCGTTGCAGACACACGCGTCATGATTCACAGGCTCTGAGAGTCTCATGCATGCTTCCAACGGCTGTGGCCACATGGACGGTGGGACGGTGCCCTCTCGACAAGCAGCTCCCCAGGGTCTGTGGCGGGGCAGCCCCAAAGCCACAGCCTAGCAGACTCCCCGAGCAAACAGCACCCTGCAACGTGGGGCACTTGGGGTGTGCCGGGCTCGCAGCCCCTCTGCCTCGTGCCACACGAGGTGGGGAACCCACAGGCTGCGGGTCCAGGGGGCACAAGCACCCGCGCACCTTGGCCTGAAGTCTTCCGCCCAGTGTGGACCTCGCGTGGTAGATTATAATGAGCACGTCCCCTTGCACCGTGATGCCCAGGGGAATGACTGCTTTCCCATCCTCAATTTTAAAATCCCTGAAGAACAGGATGAGAAAAGGTTCACTTAGGTCAGAAAGCCAGCTTTCCAGCGAAGAGCAGCCGTGCAAGGGTGAGGCGCGAGCCCCGAGCTCTCCTACCCAGGTTCTTCTCCTGCTACTGCGGGATTCTGGGAGGGGGCATGGGCGGAGCTGACTTCCAGGGAGCCACCCCTGAGCCCATGGCCCGGGGCCGCCCGCTCTGGGGTCCCCCAGCGGAAGGAGGGGCCAGGAGGGCCTTGCGCTCACCGCATCTTGTCGTACTCCTGAGAAGTGGTGGTCACTCGCTCGTCCCCCACGTACACCTCACAGAAGGGCCTGCAGCCGTTCCTCTGCTTGCTGAACAGCGGCACGGGCGTCATGACCACGGCCTTCACGAGGATGGGCTTGCTGTGGGGCGTGATGGGCTCCTCCGCGACCATGTCACACATGTACTCAATGTACCTGTGGGGGCCACACATGCTTGATGTACCTGCGGGGGCCACGCATACTGGATGTACCTGTAGGGGTCCCAGGCACACCACGTCACACGCGTGCGCGTCACACACTCTGCGCCCCTGAAGCTCCCGTCTCCTCACCGCATCTTTTTTTCCAGCTAATATGAGTATTTAATGCTACGTTCTAGTTTCACCTCATAAATGTGATGTAATTTTCATTTGTTTTAAAATACTTTTAAACTCTCCCTGAGATTGTTTTTGACTCACGGGTAATTTAGAAGTAGGTTAATTTTGAAACACTTAAGGATTTTTCCAGTTTTGTTATCAATTCCTTTTTTCTTTTCTCTCTTAAAGATTTCTTTAACTTAAGGTAACGTCTATACCCCAGACAGAGCTCAAACTCACAGCCCTGAGCAAGAGCTGTGTGGTCCCGACTGAGCGAGCCATGCACCCCGATCTGTTACCAGAATTTCTGGTGGAATTCTATCATGAACACAGCTTGTGTGAGTTTGCTGCAGTTTAATGGCCTAAAACATCTTTCCACTGAATGGTCCACAACCACTCCAAGGACGTTGTCTTTTTCGGTTGTTAGAAGGTTCTAGAGAGGTCACCCAGCTGGTTGCTGTCACGTGACGTTCCATTCGGAACCGACCATCCGCTGACGAGGCAGGAACACTGATGTGACTGTGAGTGCCCACCTCCTGTAACTGTTTTCTGCTCTGTGAACTTGGATTTCTGCTCTCACGACACTCGCACCTCCAACTCTCCCGGGTAGACTTTCCCAGCGTCCCCGAGGTACACACACGAGGCGAGTGTCCTGTCCTCCTGTGACCCCGTCCCCTTGAGATGGGGAAGGAGTGGCGACTAGCTTCCCATCAGAGGGAGAGGAGGGAGGCCGCTTCCGAGCGCAAGGCTCGCACTGCATTGCGCCAGCAGACCTGTTTGGGGGGCTCACCCCAGACGCGCCTAGCTCCCTAGGGTCAGGATGCCCACATCTCCATCCACAGCAGCGAGGCCGCCAACATCCTGCATGAGCTTGGACACGGGCCGGAGGAGGAAGCCGCAGACCTCCTCTGCAGGTTCGGACCGCAGCACAGCCTGGCCCGGACGCCCTGGCCCACAGAGGCAGAAGGTACGTACGGGCCGCCTTGGTCAAAGCCAAGTCAGAGGTGAGGAGTCAGGAAGCAACTGTACCGCCCCCTCCCCGTCCCCATAGCAGAGGCGGGGCCCCCGAGGACATCGCTGGGTTCTGCTCCTTTATCTGGTTGGACAGTCCCCTTGGCTGGCATGCGAAGACCCTTCACGCTCCGTCCCTGCTGTGGCCGAGTTCCACTCACCATCTTGCTGGCTGTTTTCTGTTCTTAATTTCTTCTTTGTTGGTCTTGTCTTGAGATTAGTGAGCATTTTTTATAATTCCATTTATTTCCTCTGCTGACTTGCTAACTCCAGTACGTGAAACCACTTCTCCTGGCTGCCCTGGGGATTCTGACAAGAACTGCGACGTGGTCTGTACCTTCTCCTCTGGAGACCTTCGAGGTCTCTGCGTGGGGTCTTCAGCAGGCTGAGCACACTGAGCCTGAGCGGGCTTCCTGCCTGCTTGTTTTGCGTCCTCTGGCCTTTGGAGGTTTGGCGTCTCATTAATTTGGGGAATTTCTCGGCTACTGTGTCTGCATGTTGCCTTCCCCATCCTTCTGCCTCCGCAGCCGCTGACATGGCCCGGGAGGCCTGGCTGCTCAGCCTCTCACCCCTGATCCGTCTTTGTGCTCTAGTCTCGGTGATGCCACCTGTCCGGGCTTCTGGAAGCCAAGGTGCCTCCCCCCGCTGCCACAACATGGCTTTTCTCATGTCCAGAACTTGTATTCGACTTACGGTTCCCATCTCTGAAGTGACCACGTGCTCCTGGGCTCCCCCCCCACCTTCTTCCTCAGTACCTTCAACACATTAATCACTTACTTTAAACTTCCATCAGATACCTCAGGGTCTTGTCCTGACGCTGCTCGGACTCTCGCTGGTCTCACAGGGGGACACACTGTGTCCCTCCGTCAGCCAGCCGAGATTCAAGGGGGCACAGGCTCCCCCAGCTTGCGCGGCCTTGCCCACTTCTGCACAAGGGCCCTCAAGTCTCCCCACCACCCAACCCCCTCACTACGGCCTGCCCGAGGGTGACGCTCATAGGGCACCCCCGAAGTGGAACGCACAGTACCTTTTGTGAGACGGCCAGATGCCCGGCGGGCAGCGCTTCATACTGAACATGTACACGGCGGCCTCTGCGGTGCTGAAGAGCCGGCAGAAGCACAGGAAAGAGCAGACGGCCACGGCAGAGGCTGCTCTCCCGTCCTAGGGCGGACAGCACAGGCCGGGCTTGCATGGCCGCGGCTGCAGGGAGGCGGGCTCCCTAACCCACGCTTCCCCGCGGAACCACCACAGGGCCTCCCCTGGCCGGGAGCTTAGCAAGACGCCCCTACTGGGGCAAGAACGCAGAGTCCAGAAGGATGATGGCCCTTTACCGAAGAGCACATGCCGCCCCGCTCCTCCAGCTGGACACTGCTCACCACCACGGTCCCCTCCGGGCTCGCTCTCTTCACCCCTCCTGGGAGGACTTCGATCAACACCAGAAAGACACCACTGACCTGTGAGGCCCAGTGTGGCAAGCACCCCACTTTCTGTGGCACCCATAAACCTAACCCTCACTGTGCAGGTGGGAAACTGGAAATTACTGTCCTCAGCCACAGTGAAGAGGGGCAGAGACAGGGGTCCTGTGAGGCTGAGTGGCCTCGGGGCACAGGGAGATGACAGAGTGACACACGGAGAGAGCTCTCATGTTCTGTAAAGAAGGGTGTGGGCCTTCACTGCCCATCCAGGGTGGGTCCCAAGTGGCACAGTCAGCCACTGCTCCCTCCAGGTTCTACCCGGAAATGACAGGGGCCATGCTGGGGCACCTGGGCCTGGGGCCGCCAGCCGCGGACACCAGGACAGAACCCGCTCCTCACACGACCTGCCCCGAGTCCAAGCGCTAGCCCAGGGCGTCCCGAACAGAGGCTCTCAGAAGCCAGAGGCCGCGGACACCAGGACAGAACCCGCTCCTCACACGACCTGCCCCGAGCCCAAGCGCTAGCCCAGGGCGTCCCGCACAGAGGCTCTCAGAGGCCAGAGGCCGCGGACACCAGGACAGAACCCGCTCCTCACACGACCTGCCCCGAGGCCAAGCGCCAGCCCAGGGCGTCCCGCACAGAGGCTCTCAGAGGCCAGAGGCCGCGGACACCAGGACAGAACCCGCTCCTCACACGACCTGCCCCGAGGCCAAGCGCCAGCCCAGGGCGTCCCGCGCAGAGGCTCTCAGAGGCCAGAGGCCGCGGACACCAGGACAGAACCCGCTCCTCACACGACCTGCCCCGAGCCCAAGCGCCAGCCCAGGGCGTCCCGCGCAGCCCGAGGCTCTCAGAGGCCAGAGGCCGCGGACGTTTGACAGAGCACTTGATCCTGGACAAGGAGGCTTCCCCGAGAGAGGCCACTGCAGGTGACCACGTCCTGCCAGGGGCCTCGGCCAGTACCGCGAAAGGCCTGTAATTGTGCGGGGACAACAGCACCCTGCCTGGACCTCCGCTCATCTCGTCGTCGCCAGCACTCAGGACACCCAGCCGCCCCGCTGGCCTCCCCTCCTCAGCACCCCGGACTTCACTTCTGTTCTCTGTCCCCTCAACGATCGCGAGCTCCCCCAGAGCAGGGATTACTTCCCCTGGTGTCTGTCTTCCTCCTGGGCGGGCCCCCAATGCCAAGGGCAGGGATGGGGCAGCCTCCCACTTACCATGCAGTGCACAACACAGACGTTCCTGTGGTCCTGTCTGAGCCACGAGTGCATGTTCCTGCAAACGCTGTACAGGCTGCGAAGGTTCGGGGCCCGCCGGGCCGCCCAGCCACACTCGGAGACCTGCAGGGAGGGGGTCTGGCTCAGCCTGGGATCCCTGTACCAGCAGCAGTGCAGGCACGGGGGCCCCAGCCACAAGCGCCCGCTCTGGACAAACGCTGCCTCACGCACACCGCTCTCCCTCCCCTGCCCACGGACATCTGCAGGCCTCCCGCCCCTGAGTTTTGTGCTCTAGAATACGTACCCGGTTATGCAGACTTGGCGAAAAAAGAACCGAGAGCCTGCCCTTTCCCACGCTCGGGTCAGTCTAAATACCGGAAACAGCACCTACATCCCACGTGTGGCCTCACACGTGCCTCACTGGCAAGGAACAGTGAGGTGTCACTGATCTTTAGCCATCCTTAGATGACCATCTCGGTCTGTTTCCTCACAGTTCACGTTCCGGAGTCTTCCTCGAGAAAGCCCCTGCCCCCACCATCTGCTGCACCCGAGCCCTCCAGCACCAGCGCCCTGGGCTCTGCTGGCTGACACGGCCGCTGCCGGGGGGTGTCAGAGGTCACCCGGTGCCACAGCTGGTTGTGAGGGCCGACAGTAAGAGAACCGCATGCAGTGACAGGCAAACGCCCAGGCCACCCACCCGGTTATGGAACTTGGAGGACCGATACGTCCTCGGGGAGAGGTTGTAGACCGCATAATGTCCCGGGTGCTTGGAGTCCAGAAACAACCGGACGTCTTCTATGTTGTTCTTGATAGCCGACTCCACGCCTTCTGCTGGGAATGACATCACTGAAAGAGAGCAGCCCACGTCAGCACCACGGGGTGGGGCACGCAGCCTCGGCGTGGCCTGCAGACCGCTCCTCGGCAGTCTCGCCCGCCAATGGCAAGACAGCCGGCCACTCGGGCCCCTGCTCCTCACCCCCTGCCAGCTGCTGACTGAGGAGTACAGGCGGTGTCGAGAATGGATGCAGCACAGACCCCCACCTTCCCCTATGCCTGCCGTTTCCAAGGAAGATCCTCTGGGACAGAGGTTCAGCCAGAGTGCCTGCCACAGAGCAGGGTCTCGAAGTGTCTAGATTTGGATTTGGGTTTGGGTTTGGGTTTGGTCAGGAGACCCAAGTTTCAAATGTACCTTGCGTCATTCCCCTTATGACCTCAGAGTTCCAGAAAGTTCCAGACCGGGGGGAGAAGCTGGGTCAGCACTGGCACTGCCCACAGCTGGTGCCCCAGGCCACAGCCCCCAGGCCCTGCCTGACACTGAAGGGAGGGTGTACTGGAGGCCAGCGTCCCACGAGCGTCTGCAGACAGGAAGCACTCAGAAGCACGTCCCTTGGTTACAGGTGACGAACGTACCGGCAATTCTGGATGTGATGTAAGAAATGTCCAGATCCCCCTTTGCGTAACTGGAATTAAAGAGAAGAGCACCTGGTTAGTCCAGGAGATTTCCACAGTTCAGTCACGAGAGCTTAAACTGGAGCAAGTCCTGGAGCAACAGTGGGGGACCTCAGCGTGTGGACCGCAGCTCACGGGGAACATTGTGTATGCACGTGCACGTGTGTACGTGTGAGTGTGCACCTGCTGTGTGCACGCGTGCGCGTGTGTGGAGCTGACGTCTCAGTGACGGAGAGGCACAGACCCAGTACAAACCTGCTGTTCTTCTATGCTAAGGAGGTGTGACCGTCAGGGGCGGGCTCTAAAGAGGGGCAGTAACAAAAACAGAAGACAGTTCTTCTGGCCCAGCACATCACATCTGGCCATCAAGAAAAAATTAAAAGGCCCACCAAGAGGCAAAAACACAGTTTCGAGAGACAGAGGAAGCATCAGAACCAGACATGGCAGGTTGCTGGAATTGTGGGACCAGGAACTTAACCTTAACTATGACTCATACGCTAAGGGCTCTAATTGATAATGTAGACAGCACACAAGAACAGAGAAGAAAATTCTAAGAAAGAATCAAAAAGAAATACTGGAGATAAAAAACCTGGCAGAAATAACACCTGCCTTTGATGGGCTGATTAGGCTGAACGCAGCTGAGGACAGGCTCTCTGAGCTGGACGATCTATCAATAGAACCCTTAAAAAATGAAAAGCAAAGAGAACAAAGACTGAAAAAACCCAGAACAAAATCACCGACGACGTGGGACCACGAAAGGTGTATCGTATACATAATGGGAACACCAGAAGGAGAAGAGAGAGAGAGACGGTACAGAAGAAACGTCTGCAGCAACAATGACTGAGAAGTTCCGCAAATCCGCGAAACCACGGGTCCAAGAAGCTCAGAGCACACCAGGCAGGATAAATAACAAATCCCCTACGCTCAGGCGTATCTTCTTCAAACTGCAGAAAAGTAAAGAAAAACTCTGGAAGGGGGCCAGAGGAACAGAACATCTAACCTGTACAGGAGCAAAGGCAGGAAGTGCACCTGTCTGCTCTTCAGAAACCACGCGAGCGAGGAGACAGTGAGCTATTTAGTGTCCAGAGAAATACCCACCGGCCTAGAACTCCATCCCCGGGGGAATCACCCGTCAGAGGTGAGGCCACAGGCAGGGTTCCTCAGGCAAACACCAAGGGAAAGTGTTGCCAGGAGACCGGCCTGGGAGGAAACGTTCAAAGTGGTTCTTCAGAGAGAAGGAAAGATTTGGTCAGAAATGGCGTGTACACAAAACAAAAGAACTCCAAAGAAGTGGAAGTACAACACCTATGTTCTTGTTCTTAACGGGTTCAGGAGAAAACTGCTTATTCGAACTCGTCACTGCGATGACATGCACGCCCGTGCACTTTCTGCGTCGATGACACACGTGCTCATGTGCGTCTGTGCGGGTAAAGTGGATTTAGCACGGGCATAGCAACGGGGCGCAGGGCCACCGCGGGGTGACAAAGTGTCAGAGGGCTGGTGCAGGCTGCCTGTGTAGACGTGGATCAGCTGTAAACACGTACCGCCAACCCCAGAGCAACCAGTAAAAGAGCCGCTACCTTCTTTTTTTTTTTAAATAAAGAAGGATTAACTGATATGATAAAGAAGGAGAAAGAAAGGATCCTATGAAGTGCTCACTTGAAGCCACAGCAGGCCGGGCAGTGGGCAGGAAATGGAGCAGACATGGTGGGGTTCACCCCGGACACCAACGATGCGTGTGACTGTCAGTCAGAAGACACAGACGGTCAGAGTGGACCAGAAGATTCAAGTACATGATGTCTACAAAATAATAATGCAGCTGAGCGTCTCCTAATAGTTTATTCATGTTTGGCCACCGTTAGTCACCTCTGTGGGTTTTTTTTTCTATTAGTTTTCATAACTCACTGCACATAATAGATACTATCCTTCTGTCAGTTACGCAGTTTAAACAAATTTCCTCCCAGTCACTGCCATACCTTCTTGGAAATTTATTTTATTTTTACTTTAAAAAAAAAAGGTTTATGTTTTGGGAGAAAGAGAGAGAAAACACATACAGGTGCAAGCAAGTGAGCAAGGGAGGGACAGAGGGAGGGAGACAAAGAATCCCAAGCAGGCTCCATGCTGAGAGCCCAACGCAGAGCTCAATCCCATGAGCCATGAGATGATGACCTGAGCCAAAATCAGAAATTGGATTTTTAAAAAATTTTTTCAATGTTTATTTTATTTTTGAGAGAGAGTACAAGCGGGGGAGGGGCAGAGAGAGAGGGAGACACAGAATCCAAAGCACCTCCAGGCTGAGCTGTCAGCACATAGTCCGACGCAGCGCTCCAACTCACAGACAGCAAGATCATGACCTGACCTGAAGTTGGATGCTTAACTGACCGAGACACTCAGGCGCCCCAAGAGCTGGATGTCTAACCAGATGAGCCACCCAGGCGAATGAACCACTTTTTGGAAATTTAAAAGAAATGTATTTTTGAGGAATAGAGGATTTTTATTTTTAATTAAGTTTATAATTCTTTCCATGGCTACGTATCATGCAGTTTTTGTTACAGTTAAGAAATCTATCTTACTCTGCTGTCATAAAAATGCACCCTCTATATTTTGATTTTCTCTAAAAAACTGCTGTTGACAACTAGACCTTTTAACTAATCACGACTAGTGTATTTGGCTGTTACTGGATAAAGATCCAATTTTTTCAGAGATACCCATGGCCTCAGCACCACTCATTAACTGTCCCGTGACTTTCTCCCAGACTTCTAGGTTTCATTACTTTTATACGTGTCCTGCCTAACTGGGTACCATTCCTCAGTCTGATCACTTCATCTACACCAGTACGGTACTCGCGTCTGGAGAAAAGTGACACAGAATGGGTTTGTCGGTACCTGAGATGTTTGGAGCCCAGACAGAAGACAGCTACGCGGGCCGAACTGCTCACCCCAAGAGGCCTGCTTGCAAGGTCACTCCTCGGCTGTGGCTGCCATTCAGGAGCATTCGCTGTGCCCAGCACCGGCAGGAGTGGCCCCTGTGTCCAGACTGCTCCTACCAAGACGTGGCTGATGCTCAGACCTGCTGTCCTCTAGAGTCCGGAGGCTGGTGCGTGCCCGGCTGAGGGTGCCTGAGAGCAGCCACAGCCTGGGTGACAACCCCTCACTCGTGCTGCAGTGGCTCGTGCGGGGAATCAAGCACATCCCACATGACTCCAGGGGGCGAGGGTTCGGGAAGCCCTGCCTGGCTCCCGCATACTCTGCGCCACGAGCCCTTCCCTGGTGCTGATCCGAGTTCTGTCTCTGAGATAAGTCCCAGCTGTGGGGACGACTCTATGCCAAATCCTGGGCATCCTCCAGCAAACCTCCCAGCCCGGGGGTGGTCCTGGGTTCTAGGAACTTTCGATCCCGAGGACACCCGGCGAGCTCTTGTCGTATTCACGTCTACACTTTGCTCTCGCCGTCACGCTGGGACGACCCTGAGCCGCCTCCCGCCGCGAGTCACAGACCACACTCTGCCTGTGCTGCCGACTGGAAGTGCACTGTCGGGGTTGTTTCTTTACGTTAATATTCCACTCAGGGTGTAAAGTAATCGCACAAATCCAGAGTCGGTCGTGACGACAGCCAGATCCCGACGCAAACCACCACCACCTCCACCCTGACAAGTAACAGGGGCGCCTGGGGTGCAGTCAGTTGAGCGTCCAACTCTTGATTTCAGCTGAAGTCATGATCTCACAGTGCGTGGAGTTTGAGCCCCATGTGGGGTTCTGCACCGACAGGGGGAGCCCACCTGGGATACTCTCCCTTTCTCTGCCCCTACCCTGCTCACACACCTGCTCTTAAAATAAGATACTAAAGAAAAAAAACCCCACAAGCAACAACTTTACATTGTCTTGTTTCTCGAAACTGCTCTCAAGAGCACAAACATATATGTGCATCAAGCCCTCCCTGCCTCCCACTGCACAGCCTCCCAGACCTGGACTCTCGGGGTGCCAGCATTTCGGCCACACAGGAGGCCACGGGCACCCAGCCTCCATACCCACCCTGGACGCCGGCAGGCCAGGGCCCGTCGTCTGCGCTCTCCCTGCACCTCGGCTGAGAAGCCATGCAACGCTGGACCTGCCTCAGACCGCAGAGACCCAGCAAGAAGGGATTTCCGCACAGCTGGCACGCGTCTTTCTGACAGCAGGGCTGAGGAGCTGCTTCCACGTTCCATACTCTTCCGCTCACCGTCGACAGGGGCTACAGCTCCAGAGCCTTCCGGGCCCAGAACCAAGCCCTGGGACCTCTGCAATGTCATCTGCCGGGACGTGTGACCTGCCGCCCGCCCTGCCGGCGCTGCAGCTGCATGAAAGGCAGTGGACGGCGGCCCGTGGGGCAAGCCACGTAGAGGGGCTCATGACACGGCGCCACCACGCAAGGCCACCCCTCATCGGAGGCACCGGTGGAAGAGCGCACCCACCTGGCAGGTGAACCTGAAAGCCCAGGCGGCCCCACCTGTCCCGTCCAGGCCCCCTAACCAGAACGCAGGCCACAGCAGCCCGACTGCTCCCAACTGTCCCCAGGGACAGACTCGGGAGAGCTCGAGCCGCAAGGGTGACCCGGGGCCCTGTCTGGTGAGACACCCGGTGGGAATCAAGTTTCTTCTCGTTGCGCAAAGTCACATCAGAGACAGGGCACACAGCGCTACGCAGGCCAGCCGGTAACAAGTGTGTGCGTGCTCATGCGACGTGTGCGTGACTTTGCCGGTGTGATCGGCAGAGCGTGCACACACACAAGAACAGGGCCGACAAAGCCAAGGAGCCTCCACAGCCAGAGACACGTGGCGATTACAGAGAACAAGGGTCCCGACGCCTGGCCTGAGAACCAGCTCCTGTGCGTCATCCCCTGAAACCATTAGAACAGAGCAGTGCCTCGCGTGGACGCTGACGTCCCTGAGCTGGCCAGAGGCAGGGAGGTGGGGGGTGGGGGTGTGTGTGTGTGTGTGTGTGTGTGTGTGTGTGTGTGCGCGCGCTGGAGACCCAGGCCTGTGCAGCTCCCACAGCGCTCCCTGGTCAGAGCCGAGATGCCTCCCGAGGATCCAGCAAACACAGGTCGTGTGTGCTGACCACAGGGGTCTCAGGCCAGTGTCCAGGATGACAGGACAGCCCCTGACTGTGCACATGTGTGCTCCCCTCAACAACCTGCTCACAAAGCAACTTTGTTCACCCACACGCTCAAAGCTGAGCAGCCCGAGTGATCCAACATTTTAACTCAGTGGGTCTGCGGTCATGAGGTGTCCTGGCCATCCCCCCTTGCTCTGCACTGTGGAGAAGAAACCACAGGCATGAGGGACACGGTCACAGTGCAAGGAGGCGCTGAGCCTGGCAGCTCAGGCTCTCTGTGGCAAAGAGCCCCCTGGGGGCGAGAGTGGCAGGGTCCCGTGGCTCCAGGTGCTCCCATACGGCCCACTTTTCCGCTGAGCACCCCCTGAGGCAGGGGTGGGAACAGGTGGCCAAGGCACCCCCAGCAGGCAGTGCAACACCCCCCGCCCTGGGTCCGTGGGACCGATGGCAGAGCCGGTGTGGACGGGATGTCACACACTCACCAATAGCCTCCAGTGCAGGTCTTGCCAGGTTTGGAGGCGGGACAGAGCCCAGAGGCTGGGAAATCCCTACTGCGAAGAAACCACGTGCTGTCACCTAGAAGCCGTGCCCATATGCCCGCACTCACTTGGCAACGGACTGGATGACCTTGGAGGAGGTGTCCTTGATGTTCGTGAAGAGGCGCTCCGTGCCCCCCCGGAGGATGTCCAGGAGCCCGCCGTAGGGCTGGTCGTACTCTGCAAGCGCCAGGCCTGGAAGCAGAGACGAGATGGCTCAGGTCACAGCATGGCCTGGGGGCTGCAGCGGGGCCACAGGGCTCCCACAGAGACAGGAGAGCCAAGAACAAGAACCAGCAGGGAACCCCGCTTCCTGTCAACCCTGACCTTCAGCGCACAGTCCGGGCACAGGGATAGAGGGACGAAACCAGCCAACTGCTGCCTGAGCCTGGTGGGGAGCCCCGCCCTGCCCAGCACCTACAAAGTGCCTAGCCAGCTGCTCTGTCCCCAGGGCAAAAGCCGGGCACCGTGAAGAGGAGTTGGACTCTGGGCACACGTGGCCCTCCATTCCCATCTCCGTGACATCCCAGCAACCCACTCCCAGCACGTGCTGGTTGCCACTCGGGGCCCTGCCAGCGCAGTAACTCATGCTGAGAGGACCAGCAAAGGAGAAGCAGCCTGGTAGACACGGACGCCACAGACACTTGAAGGAGGGAAGGGTGGGGAAGGACGGGCAGGAGAACGCGGGGTGGGCCATGCAGGTGGGAGCAGCTGGGACGCCTGGTCACCCCACGCCAGGAAACAGAAAGGCCACGTGGCTAGACCTGAGGCACGCCTGGGGCAGAATTCTATCTTTTGCAGGGGCAGGGCTGCTGAGATGGAGCCCAGCCTCCCGGCCACAGCTCCAAACGGGCACCTGCAGGACACCACTGCCAGGATGTGAGCAAAGTGGAGCAAAGAAGGCAGTTCCTGAAACCCCAGGGCCTCGAGAGTGGGGTCACTGAAAGGGGCTCAGGTGGGAGGCATCAGTGTGAGGAGGAAAGCACGACCCACAGCTGCATCTGGGCTGGGGGCCTCTCCTGCAGCCTCTGTGCCTAGAGCAGCAGCACCAGTGGCCAGACGGCTGGCTCACAGCCGGGACCAGGTGCCGGCCACGGCTGGATAACGTGACCCGCACGTGGGATGCTCCTGTTTGTCCATGGCCAGGTAGCAGCCAGCCCAACCTTGGCCAGGCACACCACTCATGTGGCGTGAGCACGTGTGCGGCACAGTCATCTCCTGGGGCCTTGAGAACCCACCCCCCGGCTGGCAGATGAGGCAGCCCCACACACGGGACACTCAGGGAGGCGTCCAGGGTCCACCGTGCACCAAGGAGTGCCCAAGGCACAGGGCCTGTGGCTGGTGGGGACAGCTGAAGGACCCAGAACTCCACACACCAAACAGTGAGAAGTGGGGGATGAGCACTGGGGCATGTGGCAGAGAAGCATGTCTTGGCACGGCCTTCCAGAACTTTCCAAGGCACGGCCACACAAAGCTCAGGCTGAGAGCTCCGGTAGTCATGCCATTGCTGGGTACCCAACCCATCCTGACACACACTGGCTGAGGGGAGTAGAGACTGCTTGCCTCACGTGACCTGAGCTGTGAGGAAGGCTGCCGGCCTCACCTCCACTGCTGCCGGAGCCAACCCTCCGCCGCCCCGTGTCTGAGCCCCCACGTCTGAGCCCCCACTCGGAGCCCTCCAGCCCCCCAGGTCCTACCATGGCCGCTCTACTCCCCACACCCTCCTTCTAACGTAGTTGTCACCCTGGTCACTACCTGCCCTTCAAGGCATGCCCTCGTCTACATGCCAACGACTGACTACGGAGGGGCTATGGGCCTCTGAGGGGCGGGAGACAGTCAGCGTGCAGGTGGGTGGTGGTGCCCGTGTGGCACTGCTAGTTGTCACTCCATGCTACAGAGAATGAGTACTGCCCTGACGGTGCCAGGAGAGGACAGCTGACGCTCACGCCCCTTCCCCAGTCCCGTGGCCCCGAGGGTGTCAGCTGCACTGAGTCCTGGCAGTTCCAGGGAATCTGAACCTGAGGGTGGTCCTGGGGACCCTGAATGTGAAGCCTGTCTCTTGCTGCCAGGTGTCCTGTGGGGTCATCAAAGGAGGACTGTGGTAACCCCAGGGGCACACGGGGGGGCACAAGGCAGGGGGCGCTCACCTCCACCGTAGCCACTGCTGCTGGAGCCCCCTGGGTGGGGAGGCCCTCGGGACGGGACAGCGTTCCCATAGCCCCCGTTCTGCTCCAGGAGCTGCAACGATTCCAAATTCGCATACTCAACCTCCAGAGGCAGGGCCACAGTTCGGGCCGCTCCTCCCCACACAGAAACCCTTCAGACGCGAGCAGACGGTGCCTGTGGGTCCCATGCACATTAGCTCCCAAGTTAACCCAGCTCTCTCTACCTGACTTACTATAAAGTCCAAGGGAAGAACTTCCCGGCTCTTAACCAGAAGGCAGACCACACCGACGAGTGACCCACACACGTGGTGCTCTGGCGGCTGACGTGCTCGGGCACACGCCTCCTAACCAGAAAGGCCGCCGTGAACCTGCCCGACTCTGCGGGGGCCCACTGCATGCCCACCGTACGCCAGGCTCCGCAGCGACGCAGGTGCGCCGAGGCCCACCCAGACTCGGTCGGCTCGTGCCTGCTGACTGCCACAGAAGCGGGGCAGTGGGCTGTGGACAGAGAGGCTCTTTCACGAGCTGAGCCCGAGGCCGGTGCGGGCTGGAGCCTCAGAGAGATGCTTGCAGCCTGGAGGCAGGTGCACGGCACAGGTCTCCTGCCCAGGCCCCTCAGGGACCAGCCTCAGCCCTCCTCAGAACTTCCTCAGCCTCGGGCAAGATGTTACTCATCTTGTAAGTTACTCAGGAGTGTGCCTTACAGTTTTCGGTGAAGCTTTACAAAATATCACCATCGAGGTAGAGTTTTACTACATTAAACTCAGGAAGTAAAATATACGTGCTATCGTTTCTACTGAACGTGAGAAAATCTTGTCTTTCTTGGAGATCTAACAGGTAATCAATACTAACATCCTCCAAGCTCCTGAAAATAACACACGTGCCGCTAAGTGGTAGGCAACACACGTCTGTAAGATCGGCCATGTCTCTCTCCTCTTCACAAATTCTCTATTTGCTTTATCAATTTCTGGAAGAAACAGAACACCTCCCGCTGTGACCCGATGCCTCCCACGACTCCCTGTAAACCCTAACGAACGCTGCTCAGTATCTCTGAGGCTGGTTGCGAAGACGAGTAAGCGATACTTGTTTTTAGAAGTTCCTTTTCATAGCATCCTATTAAACAACATAACCCAACATTTCATATGCCTCTACTCCTGGGTTTCAGACTCGATTCCTATTCCCCCTCTTGGGGGACTCTGTCTGCTGCATGTGGCCCTGTGTGGCAGGATGTGTCCTCGTGGGGAGGACCGCCTCACTGCGTGCTCAGCCCCTACGGAAGGGTTAACATTAGCACTAGCATCAGAACACGAGCAACAGCGGGCCCACCAGGGGCCCACGGGGGCTCCCAGGGGTGCGCACGCAGGCAGGCACGCCCACCGATCCCACACCTCCCCACACAGCCCGGCCCTCTGCTCACCCTTGGGGACAAGCACACATTTCTCTGAGGGCCATGTGGGCACCCCCGGCCAACCTGCTTTAGCACCAGACTGCTCACGGGCTCTCTCTGAACCGGACCCACCCCACGGCCCCCCCACGGCCTCCTCTTCCTCACCCCAGTGTGGTGGCCTGACATCGCAGGTCCTCACCTCCACCTGCTGCCCTGGCCCCCGGGCACGGGGAACAAGCCCACTAGGTAGGCACCGAGCACCAGCCACCAGAGCCCAATGTCCTATTTACTCCCCTGGCTCCTGTGATCAGGTGGGAAGGTCCCCCAGGGCGCTCGGTCGCCGGCCTGTGGAGGCTCCGTGGCACTGGGGAGCCGTGTCTCTTGCCCTAGAGGAGCTGGGGCCTCTTACGGGAATGTCCTGGCCACAGCTGGCAAGGCCCTACCTCAGTGATGGGCGACTTGGGGTTCACGTTCCTGGCGGCCGCGATCTCCTGCAGCTGGTTGACCAGTTCTGTGATGGACAGCCGCTCCTCGGGGTTGACCTTGAGTGTCGCGCCTAGGGCAGAGACAGGCGAGCTCAGGCCGCCGTCTGGTGTCAGCAGCACCTGCTCTCCAGGAGATCACGGACTCTGGAGGCCCCTCCACTTATGCCACTGATTTGACGAGCGAGAGAGGGAAATGTGACACAGAGAGCCACAACTAAAACAGCACAAAGTTACCAGAACTGGCCACTCAAAGCCCTGAGAACTCATGAGGGGACTGAGCTCTGGGAAAAGCCGCAGGCAGGGGGGCTGCCACACAGCCATGAGGGGCAGGGGACACCTAGGGCCCTGGACGTGACAGACGACGTGTTTTTCGAGGTCCCCGCACACGGGACTTACGGATGAGGTCGTGGAACACAGAGTACTGGGTGTCGTCAGGAGGGATTGAAAACTTTCCGTTGACTATTCGAAGCTTTGCTCCATCTTCAAAAGGGTGCTGCCGGAAGCACAGCAGATACAAGATACAGCCCAGGGCCTGCGAGGACAGGGAAGAGTGGTGGGGGAGAGGCAGAGAAGGGAGGGGGCTGAGGGGGAGCTGAGGGGCTGAAGGGAGCTGAGGAGGGAGGGGGCGAAAGGGGTGGGAGGAGGGGTCTGGGGGGAGGGGTTCCACCAGCCACAGGTCAAGGAGCTGGAGCCACACCCTGGTCTGAGTTCCAGACACACCCAACCCGATTTCTACCCTCATCAGGACAAACTATGGAGGTGTGAGGAAGGAACAAACAACAATCTTATTTTCTCAGCAAGAGGTCCGTTCAACGGGAAAAGTTCCCACATTCGGGCACTTGGGGCCTGGTGGCAGAAATGCAGGGAGCGCGTCTGCGGGTCCCGGGAGGTCTGTGCAGAAAGGCCGTCCCGCTGCAGCTCGCCCCGCAGCCCCACTCGTCCAACTGCGGGACGCAGCGGAGGAGTGTCTGAGCCGGCACCCTCGTCGCTCAGACTGACAGGGCGCTCGGGCCGGGGAAGGCCAAGCCCTCGGCGCCTAACGTTAGTCTCCCTGTCCAAGTCCGTGTGCACACGTGTGTCCCCGGCCAAGCCGTGCTGAGGGGCACCTACTCGGGGTGGACTAAGGTCTGGAAAGGAGACGCGCAGTGTCAATTCGACACCACAGGCTGCCAAAGGCTCTAGCGTGCAAATCCTACCGATTCACACGTTTGAGACTGCTATTAGCACCCCCTCTGCTCAGGGTGGTGGCTGGAAGCGGCCTGGGAGGTCTAGGGCTGTCTTTGCGCTACGAGAGACCAGGGAAGGGGCAGGAGGCCTCGGCACCCGCGGACGCAGCCTGCTGCACTCCCCAGTCTCCGCTCCCTGATGCTGGACGAAGGGGTCGGTGGACCCCAGAAGGGACACTACACCAGGCATGGACTCCTACAGGGTTTCGGAAAGGTGAAGGGAGCAGGGTTGCCAACCTAGGTGTTGGGGCCCAGCCCTCACGCTGGCCACGGCCAGACCAGCAAAAAGATCCAATGCTGGGATGGTCAGGCCACATGAACCCCCAGCTTCTCCGAAGGGGCTCTGAGCAGGGGGAGCTCAGGCCCAAGACTGCGGGCAGCAGAACTGTCACGGGCACAGCGTCCCACCCCTGGGACTCTTGTGCACGTGGACACTCCACCCAACATCTACTGAGTTCATCTCCACTAACGGCGGTCACAGTGGTTCTTGTGAAAAAGAAAGGAGAAGAAAGAGAAAGAAGAAGGGGGGCCAGAGGGCCTGGGAGCAGAGTGGGCAGGCCAGAGCCCCCGCCCGGAGGCAGGGCTGCCCGGACACCACGGTGCGTGGCCTCACCCAGATGTCCTGCTTCTCGCCGATGGGGAAGTTCGAGTACAAGTCCACGATCTCTGGCGTCCTGTACATGGGAGTCGTGTTCCTGGTGATCTGAAGAACAGGCACAGGCATCTCAAAGGGAAGGCCACATGCGAGCACTACTCGTCTCGTGTCGACGCCAGGCCACTCCCAAACACCCTGCAGGACGTCTGTGAACGACGCTCACTTGTACCCCACCGCGTCCCACAGAGACGGCAGGCCGCTCGCCTCCCTCCTCACCCCACTGCCGCCCACCTCCGGAACGCCGCATCCCTGTGATGTGCCCGTGCCCCTGGTGCTTCTGACGCAGCCGCGCCAAGCGTCCACTGCGGGCACCTTAGCTCGTGCGGGTGTGAGGAGAAGCAGCTCTCACCCACAGGAAGCCTGTCCAGAACCGTGAGCTGGGTCGCTCGTGCCTATGAGAGGAAGTGCTATTCTACAAGAAGCTTCCTGATGGGACCTCATGGACAAAGAACCTTCTCTAACGAGAGAGAGAACTAACCCAAATGTACCTGGTTAGTTCACGTTTTCACACAGAAAAGCCTGAGACCCACATACACAGGGCGGGACACGGGACCGCGGAGAGGCTGGCGGCGCAGCATGGGGGAGAGCCACAACAGACACGAACGCCAGCCAGGGGGCTACAGGTTCCAGTGCCACGACCTCAGCCGGACGAGGAAACACGGACACACGGGAGTGTGGCAGGCTGTTCTCCACCTGACGTGCTACTCCAGGGCAACCCTCTCAGGAGGCCACGGGGGTGCGCGTGAGGCCCAGGGCCAGAGCGCGTAAGTCCCGCACTCAGGCGGACTCGCCCAGAACGCCGAGAGGGAGATGAAGCTGGGGGCACCACGCAGCCCCAATGAGAGCAACAGGGGCATGCACACGGGATGGGGGTCGCCCAGTCGCACACGCAGGGTCCCGCACTGCTGCGTGTGTCTGATAAGCTTCCGTGAGAAGCCCTATTCTATCCGCTGGTTTACTCAGACCCCCCACTGCACTTGCGGGCTCACACCCTGGAGAAACACGAGAACCCACCTGCGGACCGTCTGCAAGTGAAAAAGATGTGCCCAGAGTTCTGATAAAGAAGCAGCACGTGAGGGGTGGGGGCTCCTGCCAGGGTGGTGTGGTGCACATGCCACCAGGGCAAACAGCAGAGGTGGGAGGAGACGCAGGGCGGGAAAGGGAAGCGAGCAGGCCCTCCAACCCCCCACTGGAAGACAGAAGCAACCATCACCTAATAAAAAGGTGTGCGTGAGACGCAGTGGGTAGCTGCACACCTCCAAGGACCGACCGAAACCACGGGACAGGACTCAGAGCCCACGAAGTGGTTAGTCACAAAACCAACCACCCACCACGCAGGGGACTGAGCGGCCCCTACCCACGCAGCTACGCTGTTACTTTCTGACAGTCAAGCAATCTAAGGAGAGCACCTAACATATGCATTTTGCTGGGAATGACTTCCTTCTGAACGCTCTCACGCAGAAGCAGGAATGCGCTGGGTTTGGGGCCATGTGACGTGTGTCCGATTCAGTAAGGGAGCACAGTCCGTTCTGGGAACACTGTGCCCTGACCCACGACACCCTGGTCTAGAGACAGACTCCAGTACAGACAAGAGGCGCCCCGCTGGCTCACATCCTGTCCCCGACTCCTTCACGGCAGGCTTCTTGGCGTCCTCTCCGGAGCGCGGCTTCAGCACCACACCCCCCCCCCCCAATACTCCTCACAGCGTCTGTCTCCTGTGTTTGGTTTGTGCAGGTTCTGTAAGCTGCTAACCCAAGTACGAGCCGCTAGGACGACAGCACGCCTGCCAAGTGTGGAGCTCGGGGTATCCAGAGGAGGGAGCGCCGGAGGGTTCCCCCGGCCCCTCCCGCAGGCCGCACTGTCACGTGTGCGTGTCCTGCTCTGTGTTCCCTGCTACCCAGGCGTGCTCCGAATACACCCACCGACCTCCTGTGGGGTCTCTTGTGGGAGCCCTTGACAGAGACTTTAAGTGATTTTTTTTTTTAAATAACTACAATGGGATGGTGAGAAAATTCTGTGGATGGATGGTGGGGATGGCTGCCCAGTGACGAATGTACTTGATGCCACGGTTAAATTAAATGGGATGACAAATTTTACGTTGTGTGTTTTTTATCACAATACCAAAAAACACAACTTAAAAAAGCCGTAAGGAGGTCTGGGATGAGATGAGTGACGGAGACACGAGGGAACCCTCAAATCGGCAGTCTCCCGACCCACACGCGAGCCTGGGAGGCGAACGCCAGGGTGTGGGACGGGGCGCGCTGCACGGCCGCAGTCAGAGCGCCGGCGGCTGCGGGACCCAGGCTGAGCAGACCACGAAGGGTGGGTGCCACGCGTCACACCACTCACCTCTTCTTCCACCAGGGCCCGCCTCTGGGCACTCCAGCTGTAGTCGGGGTAATGCGATATGGTCGTGGCGCTGCCAAAGTCACACAGCTTGATGGTCCCCTGGTTACTGAGCAACAAGTTCTCCACCTGCGGAATTGCAGAAGACAGTCCTTACGGACTCGGGTGCAGAGACCCAGGCCCGGGGAGCGCCTTCCTCCCAAAAGGAGAAGAAACAGCATCTGAACTTCTCTCTGATCGAAGTCAGTATGTGCACCTTTGAAAATGTGGAACTTAGAAAAATAAAGTTAAAATCAACAATAAGTCAAAGACAACTCCAATAAACCATGTAAGATATACAAACATAAAAAAGCCTTTATAAAAGTCAGTTAAGGAGCCCTCGGGTGGCTCAGTCGGAGGAGCGTCCAACTCTTGATCTTGGCTCAACTCATGATCTCATGGGTCACAGGACTGAGCCCTGAGTCAGGCTCTGTGTTGATGGCATGAAGCCTGCTTTGGATTCATTTTCTCTCTCTCTCTGTCCCTCACCGGCTTGCAGGTGCATGCTCTTTCTCTCTCTCAAAATAAATAAACTTAAAAAAAAAATTAAAGAGGTGCCTGGGTGGCTCATCTGGTTAAGCATCCAACTTCGGCTCAGCATGATCTCACCGTTGGGAGTTCAAGCCCCACATCAAGCTCTCTGCTGTCAGCACAGGGCCCACTTCAGATCCTCTGCCCCTCACTTCTCTCTGCCCCTCCCCCACTTGCACACACTTTCTCTCAAGAAAAAAATTAAAACAAATTTTAAAAATAAGTCGGTTAATGGGGCGCCTGGGTGGCTCAGTCAGTTAAGCAGCTGACTTTAGCTCTGGTCATGATCTCGTGGCTTTTGAGTTTGTGCCCCGCACTGGGCTCTGTGCTGACAGCTCAGAGCCTAGAGCCTGCTTCAGATTCTGTGTCTCCTTCTCTATCTGCCCCTTCTGCTCACGCTCTGTCTCTCTCAAAAATAAATAAACATTAAAAAAATAAATAAATCATCAGTTAAAAAATGGAAAAAATTAACATACCATTTCAAAATCATCAAATATATTAAGAACCTGGGAAAAAATTAAAAAGATACACAAAACACCTCCTATTCAGAAAACTATAATTTTAAAGATTTCTTTCTAATTTTAGAGAGAGAACCTGTGCACATACACGTGACGGGGGAAGGGGTCGGGGAAGGGAAGGGCAGGGAGAGAGAGGGAGAGCAGACTCCACCATCAGCACACTGCCCAACACCGGGCTGGATCCCAGGACCCTGAGCCACCCAGACACCCCTGGAAAACTATAAATAATTTAGACGAACACTTAAAAACAGACAACGAACTAGACCCTGCTCTTGACAGGAAAGGCACGCATCTGCCCCAGTCCCCAGAGCAGGTTCTCGAGCTCTGGTCCAGGACTGGCTCCAGCCGCCGCCTACCTCTACATAGCTAAGAGTGCTGTTTACACATTTAAGTGGTTGGGGGAAAAATAAAAGAGACTGACACTTCCTGACACGGGTCCGTAAGCAGCTTTACCGGCGTGGCCGTGCCTGCCTGTTCGTACGGCCGCCTGTGCCGCTCCCGGGGCTGGTGTGCTGGAATGTCCGCACAGTCAAGGCGATTCTAACCAAATTCCAGACAGGTGTTTGAGCAGAACCTAATTCAAAAATTCACATGGAGACATAAAGAGCCAAAAAGAGCCGCCTAACCCGAGAAGCATGTTCAAGCCTAACTGTAAAGCTCCGTTAAATAAGGCAGGCGAGCTCGGGACCTAGAACCAACCAACAGCCCCACAGGACCCCCAGTGAGTGCCACACCCATGGCAAGGTGCTGGGAGAGCCAGGTGGCCACCCACGGGAGACCAAGGAAGACCCGCCCCCACGTGCAAAGGTGGACGCCAAGTCTCTCAGAACAGCATGCCTGGAGGGGAACGACTCCTCAGTAACACACAGAAGCTCCACTTAAAACACAGAACACCCATCAGAGACGCTCTGCAGAAGGTGATGGGGCAAGCCGCAGCGTGGCCAGCACAGGGCTCCAAGAAGTCCAAGGGGAAGGGACCCTTCCACAGGTGTCCCGCACGGAGAAAATCCAAACTGCGACACGCTTGAAAAGATGCTCGACTTTGTTTGTAGAAGGAAAATCCAACGAGGACCACACAAGCCATGTCCACGTAATCTGGGTCACATAGCGAAGTGCGGCACAGGGGCCTCCAAGCGCTGCTGGCGGGAACTTCCAACAGAGGGTGCAAGCGTCCGTGGGCCAAAGCACGGATGAGGGCGTCTGGCCAGGGCTCAGAACAGCTCAGGAAGCAGGCATCAACCGAGCGCACAAGCACACACGTCCCCACACGAGACGGACGGGCCAAACGAGACGGACAGACCTTAAAACCATAATGCCGAGCAAACAGCGAGACACGAGCTATGCTCCACAGCCCGCAGGCTTGGAAGGAGCCACACACAGGAGCAAAACAAGAAGGACACATGTCCCCATAGCCTCTGCCATCCCCTGTGTCCCGCCTGCCCCTCCGCAGGGCGCCAGACAGTGAGGTCGACGGACCGGCCACGGGGACACCCACAGGGAGTCCCGGCCCTGGGCGAACAGAGGGCACTGAGAAGACATGGGATGTCCAAGCCCGGGCCCAGCTCACGAGCGCTGATCCTTTCCTAATTTCACCCTTCTGGATCTCCCTTCCCTTAAAAAAACTACGGACACATAAGCACATGCGTTAACACACAAACCATGATTCTTGATGCCTTGAAAAAATCCACCAGCCACCCAGTCGACTGAGGAAGGTCCATGCAGAGAGCAGGGCAGCCGCGGCCCAGGCACCCTCCAGACACACCTCCGCAGCCCTGTAAGCGGGGACCAGGCAGGTGGTTCCCTACCCCGCAGATTCCTGCAACGGGGGCGCACCTGCCGACCTCGTGGGCTGGAGGACAAAAGGAAAAGGTCAGGCTTGCCCAAGGTCCAATCTAAACGGAGACGACGCTCCACAGACAGGGTGCCAGCGCCTCCCTGGGCACACGGGAGAACCCTGCAGGGGCCCCAAGGAGGAGAGGGCACTGTCCCAGACCAGCCAGGTCGGAGACACCTCACACTTGAAGAACACTCTGGGAAAGCTTGCCACAGACCAGACAAGAGAGAATACTAAGCGATCGTAAGGTTCTCCAGCAAAAACAACCCGAGCCAGCAAGCAGGATGCGGCGGGGGCCGGTGCTCCCTCAAGAAGCAGTCTGAGTCAGGGCGTGAGCTTCGTGAACTCCAGGCAAATTTCACAAAGTCTTAAGTTTCCCAAAGACATAACAGGTGAAACAGAAACTAGGCCATAAACCAGGAGAAGGTACTTGCAGCACAGACAACACGACAAAGACCACCGTGAGGACAGAGATCCTGCTAAGGAGCAACCTGAAGGACAAGAAAACAGGAAAAAAAGCAAAATACAACAAATTAACTGAAGAATAAGGCACTGACTACAAACACAGCAAAAACCGTCTACTTCGCTAATCACCAGGAAAAGGGGGAATTGCGATGCCCCTTGTCCCCAGCAGGCGGGTAACTCCGAGCACGGCAGCCCCGCTGGGCCCCAGTGCGGCGCAGGCACGTTCCTCGTGGGACCTCGGCAGCACCGGCCACCGCGAGAAAGCAGGCCCTGTGGGGCAGCGCCCGTGGACAGATGACCGACGGGCGAGGGCACGGACGACCCCAAGGGCCAGCAGCTTCCTCCTGGCTCCAGGGGCGGAAGGAAGGAACCCTCAGCCGTGAGCATCCCAGGGTCGGCCAAAGGGTAGGCAGGGGGCGTGAGGGCCAAGCAGACGGCATGAAGCCACAGGCCCAGGCCACAGGAGGCCACAAAGCTAAATGATACAGACAGAGGGCTTGGCACGGCCTCCAGGGTGAAGCTTCCAGAAACCCCGTTTGATGTTAAGAAGCTCCTACGTCCCTCTTCTCTGGAAAAGCCATCGCGCGCTCCACCGCTGGCAAGCCGGACCTCCTGACTGGGGGCAGCGGTGCGGGCCCGCGAGACGGACCGGAGGCGGTACCTTGAGGTCTCTATGGATGATGGGCGGCTTTTGTCTGTGCATGTGCTGCACCGCTCTGCACGTCTGATAGAATATCTTCAGAACGGTATCGCACGAGAGCGGACCTCTAGATTCAATTTTCTTTAAAAATTCCACCAGCTGCCCTAAAAGAGACAATTAAATTCACATCACCATGGAGCTAGAAAGGCTACACCCATCCCGGGCGGTCCCACCGCGGCACGCACGGTCAGGCACCCGCCGCTCGGGCCCGGGCACCCGGGAAACCCCGCAGAGGGACGTGAGGTGGAGAGACTGCCACCAGGAAGCCATGAGCTTCCAGAGCCTCTGTGGAAACACCACCTGCCGCGGCCACGTGGAACAATGGCCAGCGGTGTGCGTGGTACGAGCAGCCCCCGAATCCGCCACAGACCACGTACCCCACGCGGCCAGGCACGAGGTGGTGGCTATGAGAGGACCAGCCCCAAACATGTACACGGTACGCTCGCCCAACCACCGCTCCGCTTCCTCAGGTCACCTGCCTGTGAGCACCGCATCCCAGTAAGCGCAGAGACTGCTCGTGGTGGTGGGGGGGGGGCACGAGGTACTGGGCTGTACCCTGGCAGACCCCAGACGCCCCATCTCTGTGGCCCAGACACCTGCAGTCCTTGGACCCACCGCAATGAAGCCAGGACACTCCCGTGTGGAGCCAGCTGGCTCCACCTCATGCAGGGCTGAGGGCTTGCTCCGTGAGTATAGGCCACCCACCACTGGGAGCACCCATGCTCATGACTCCAGCGCCTGCCCCGACAAGCTGCTCACACACACACCTCAGGACCCACCCCAACTACCCCCTTCCGAACTGCGGCACGCTCCCCGGAGCCTCTCCCGAGAGCCCCCCGCTCCTGGGCCCTGCACCCCTCCCTCCCCGCTCCAGGCCCCAGGCTGCCCCAGCCTCCCAGCTCCTGCAGTCTGGTGGCACGCAGAAGCAAGATCCTTTCACCACTACAAGCCTGATCTCTTGCCACAACCCCCCACAGACTCCCCTCCAGCCACGTGACTTTCTGTCCTGCCCCAGGACCCTTGCACATGGCGCACCCTCGGCTGGGATGGTCTTCCTCTTTCACCTCCTTCAGCTCCTGGCTCAACACCTCTGCTAAGCCTACAGACGTGCACATCCTTTCCCTGGCCTCTTTTCTCCACGACACATGGGACTACCCAACGCTCGCCGTGGACTTTGGTCAGGTCTATTTGCTTTCTCTGGATGAGTCACCGAACCCCTGTGCCTGCACACAGCAGTGCCAACAGACAGGATTTCTCATCGTGAAGTAGATCCTAACTGCTCTGCAGAGGCATGGCGCTTGGGGAGGAACAGGGTGGACTTCCTACACACCCAAGGGGTTTGCATTTTTTTCCTAACCGCATCACCTTTTCAACTCTCAAAACAAGGAACCATGGCTCGGGACCTGTGCATTCTTGCCGGTTGACCCGTCTGCCATCAGCAGACCAAGTCGAGTCAAGTCTCTGCTCTGGTGACCTGCACGATTCCCCCCACACATCTGACCCTGCCCTGCCAGGGCACCTCTGCCGTGGCTCTCCGAGGATCTGTCCACTCTTCAGACCTGCACACCGGCCCCCACTCCACCGATCACTCCCCTGTGCCCCTCTCCCAGCCACATCTGCCGCCCAGCCTTGTACCCGCACAATCAGGAGGGACGGGGTGCCCTCGGCAAAGAAGTACCTGCCCTCCCTGTGATGCAGACAGGGCGGGCAGGGTGCAGGCCCCATGAGGCACGGCTGAGGGGTCCAGAGTGAGGGTGACAAGCTGACCGTCGAGCCACCTGGGGGAACAGGAACGAGCCGGTCTGTGGCGGCGGGGGGGTGGTGTCACAACGTCAGTTCACGGTTCACTGGCCTCTGTGTCCAGTAAGAATTAAGAGGAAGCTTTTTAAAAGTAACAATCCCAAATGTGGCCGAACGGCAGGAGAGAACGCAGTAGAGGGCGAGGACTAGCGAGGGGTGGGGACTCTGTGAGCTCGCCTCCAGGCCCTCCTTCGGTGGGACGGTGGGACAGGCACCCACACCCCTCCCCTGAGATCCCCTCCGCCCTCCGCACCCGCCCTGCAAGCACTCTGGCCTCTCGCTGCTCCCAGGCTGGCGGCCTCAGGCAGCACCGCACCGAGGGCTGTGCTCGGCGGGTCTGCCCGGCCGTAGAACACCACGCTGCCTCCGCCAGGCCCCACACCTGAGGCCTCTCGCAGAATGGTCACTGGTGCCGGTGAAGCCACAGCCTTCTAAAACCCAGAATGAAAGTGACCCAGAAACACTGAGGGCCCTGAAGATGAACAGAGGACGCAGTAAGTGAGCCGGACGTACCGACTGTGGAAAGCAGGACGAGGCACCCCCAGCATCAGCAGCAGAGCCCTGCGGGGAAGCCGCGTGCAGTCTCCCTGTGCCAGCTGGGGGTTCCACACGGCACCCCCCAACCCCAACCACAGGATCGCCGGGCTCACGCACCGGACACGCGGCAGATCCGTGCACCAACGTTTGCGGTCAAAGAAAGGTATGCATCGCAAAGGGGGTGCTGGTTGAGGACGCTGTGGGACAGACCTGGGGGGCTCTGCAGAGCCTTCAAGAGAGAACGAGTAAGCGTTTGGGCACGAGAAGATGCCTGATGCAGCATGCTTTTCTCAGAAAGGAAAAGTAGGTGCAGGAAACCCCCACTCACAACAACCCCCCTCCACTGCACTTGGACAGAGACCCCCCCCGCCCCCGGATGGTTCCCTCACCCTGGCTCTCTGCCACTGCCACCTGTCCACACAGTGCTCAATGCCTCTGCCCTCATGCCAGGCACGACTCCTCCTAAGCTCACGGCCCGCGCCATCTCCTTCTATGAGTGCTCCTCTCCGTGCTCCTCTCGTGGGCACAGCACTTGGCTGGGCTGCTCACTCCCCTTGGCCTGTGGCTGCGGGGTTGAGGCCCCTTCTCTCCCAGCACGTGCTAGTGGTGGCCGAGGGGCAAGCGTGCCCTGCTTATGACGTCGGTGGCTCCCGCCTCTGGCTCCAGATCGTCCCGGCGGGCCTCTGCACCCACCTGGCCTTACAAGTCCCACCTCCACTCCTCTCTGAGAACTCGCGCTGTCCGGCATCGCCCATCGAGACGGTGAGCTCCAGCGGGGAGACACTCGTCTGGCTCACGGCTGCTTCGCCCTCAGGGCAGACGCTCCACGAGCGTGCGAGCCCTGACCTTCCACTGGGCAGAGAGACTGAGCCCTCCCTGGGGAGTCAGCCGCATCTCACAGGAGCTCCCTTAGTGCCATCCATAGTTACTCACACAACCACTCTGGCCCTGGAGCTCTCTGGAAGGCACCCAGGTCCCTCTTACCCCTGTGAATGAACACACAGAGTGCTTGAGGCCACGGCCGCAACCCCCCCCATTATGCCAGAGCACGCAACCGTGTGACAGCGTTGTGGTCCAGACTCCGACGACACGTTACCTTTGCAGAGCTCGGTGAGCAGCAGGAACTCGGCCTGCCCCGTGTCCGACTCCTCCTTCCCTATGGATGCTGCAGAACAAAACTGGACAATATTGGGGTGGCCAGAGAGTTTTTTCTGCAGGTGTCTTGTTAAAGGAGAATGCGTAAGTCTGCACATTTAAAAACAAATACACATACGGTATTAAGACACTAAAGTCAAAGTGCTGCAGGAAATTACCTTACAGCCCCAGCATGTCAGAGAGCAGTGGGGGCGACTAGAAAGGCAGGCGGCAGGGAGGAGAGGGAAAGGAGACGGAAGGTCGGGATGAGGACCACCACCACGCTGGCCACACGCACCTGACCACGGGCCAGGCGGGCCAGCAGACAGAGGGCACGTGCGGTGTGTGGGAGGCCATGAAGGGTGAACGAGTCCACCAAACCTCTGCAAGGCGAGCACCCGTGGGCTCAGGATGCCAGCAGGTTCACAGTACACACGACTCCGAGAAAGAAAAGAGAACGCGTTCTGACAGCAAAGGGCAGGAGCCCGGCTGAGCGAGAACACGTGCCAGAGGGGAGAGTCAGCAAGAAAAGCGCCACAGACCCACGGGCCATGCGCAGAACCCGGACAGCCTGACCGCTCTGGGCAGCGTGGAGGGACAGCAGGGGCAGCTGACCAGAAGGGACACTGAGGCCCACTAGAACCAGGCCCAGCAAGGGGCCCTGGCAATGGCCAGAGCAGCGGGCCATGTCGCGCTCACTAAGGGGCAGACGGAAGGACGGAGAGCAGGAAACAGATTCTCCGTGGGCATAGAGACCTCTTGGATGGGAACACCTCCATTCCCACAGCTACTGAACCTCTTACTATTACCCTGGGAGCGAAGAGGGAGGAAGAAAACTTTCTCCTACAAACGCTCTGCAGACAGGTCCAGGGAAAGCGGAAGGCCGATGTTAGCACATCCAAAAGAGCGAGAGAGCAGCCTGGTGGCAGCGGGCAGCCACGGCTCGGTGCAGGCCTCCCCACGTGACCACACATGCTCTCGTCCCAGGAAAAGGATACCATGAAACAGACTTCCTGAATGATGGCTCTGTTCTTTTCCTCTTCGTTAGACAATAATCTCTGTATCAGGAAAGAAACAGAAAGACTGAAGAGCATTTCTCTTTCTGTCCTACACCCGAGACGATAAATGCGATGCATCTAAAAGCCCAACCTGCTTACCTGTCCTTTAACATCTGGCCTGTGTAAAACTTTGACAGAAGGTTAAAGACCCTTGAAAATGGTCCTTTATGACCCAAGGACACAAGAAAAACTAAAAATAGAAGGCTTTTCTCCAAACAGACAAGGTAGAAAATCAAGGAAAATAGAAGACGCTGGCAGAGATGTGGGCCTCTGCTCCAGTCTCCGTGGCCAGGCAGCCCCTCAGCAGCAGCCCTCGCACCTGCACCGGCACGGCCACGGGTGGGCCTGCTGTGCATCCCGGGGGGTCCGCCCCCGCCCCCCACCTACACCCCAGGTGTTCCACCCCCCCACCCCACCCCCCACCTGCACCCTTGCACCTGCACCCCAGGTGTTCCACCCGCCCACCCCACCCCCCACCTGCACTGCCACAGGTGGGCCCCCCATCGCCCCCAGTAAGCTGTGGACACATATTGCACACCAGTGGCTTTCGACCCCCCCACTATTGGTGGAACCCTTATTCTGGCAGTCGGCACCGAGGTCACTCCTTGCCACAAAGTTGGAAGCCACAGGTTTAAAGTCCTCTAAAACTGCTGATGGCTTCACCCTCAGAGGGAAAAAACAGGACTATCAAAAAAAAAAAAAAAAAGGTAGACTAAATACTAGGAATAAACCTCTGGAAACACTATCACTTAGAGATCTGCTTAAAATAACCCAAAAACCCACATAACTGCCATTCTTCATTACCTTTAAGGCATACTCTCTGCCACTTCCCAGGTCTTGAGCCTCATATACAAATGCAAACCCTCCTGAAAATTAGAAATATACATGTTAGTTCGGTGCTAGGACTTTAGTGGACATTAAGCTTTAAGAATATGTTCACTAAGTGACATACACACTGGACTTGTGGCCAGCAATTTGTTTGCTGCAGAAATAATGACCCTAATTTATATGATACTGTCGTTTCAATATTCCGCTTTGGGGACAGGAAGGAAATCAGAATAGGAAGAGATCGGTGAGGGAAAGAATGAGGAAAATCAACACCAAAGCTTCTGAAAGCCAACAATCTCTGAAAGTAAGAAAATGAAACTGAAAAAAATTCCAGCTAAATTGATCACAGACAGAGTGAGAGCAAGAAAGGGAAATTACCAATTACCAACATCTAGAATAAAAGGCCAGCACTGCCCTAAAGCCCAAAGACGACTTTAAAGTACATCCAATATCACACAAACACATTCTTTTTTTTAAATATTTACTTATGTGAGATAGAGAGAGAGAGAGAGAGAGAGAGAGAGAGAGAATCCCAAGCAGGCTCCACACAGTCAGCGTAAAGCCTGATGCAGGGTTTGAATCCATGAACAATGAGATCATGACCTGAGGTGAAATCAAGAGTTGGACGCTTAACTGACTGAGCCACCCAGGCGCCCCGACAAATTATTAGTTCTGAGTAAAGTAAAATGTCAGTATATCAAACCCAACAATAAAGATAATACATCGTGACTAAATAGAGTTGGTTAAACATTTGAAAATCAATGTAATTCCCTTGTTTTTAGGTTTCATTTGCTTAGCTTGTCCTAGCTCCCCACAGTGGGAAACTGCGTCATGACCCTGAGAGCTGTGGGCGGAGCAGGAGTGCAAGGGAGCCCGCTAACCCGACAAACAGAGATCTCTACGGAGGGCCAGAGACCGCCCTCATGCTTAGAGGTGGAGAAACCTTTTCACTTCTTCCTTTTCAACCTGGATGCCTTTCTTCTTCTCCTCACCTGACTGCGCTGGCCAGGACTTCCAGCGCAGCACCGAACGGCAGTGGGAAAACCACTGTTCTGCCCCGTTCCTGGTCTTGGGGAAAAGGACTGAGTCTTCCAACGCTGCGCAGGAAGTGCTGATAATGTGCCCTCACCACATTAAAGCCGCGGGTCTGCAAAAGACCCTGTTTGAGGTGAGAAGACAAGATGCAGACAGAGAAAATTCTTGCAAACCACATACCTGGTGGAGAATTTCTATCTAAAATATATAAAGAAAACTCAAAACTCAATGATGAGAATACAATTATAAAATTGTAAAAAGCCAGGCAAAAAACTGGTGCAGCCACCGGAAAACAGTGTGTAGGTTCTTTAAAAAAAATAAAAAATAGAACTACCCTGTGCACCACTAGCTACGTACCCAAAGGATACAGATGTGCCGATTCGAAGGGGCACCTGCACCCCAATGCTTAGGGCAGCACTACTGACGACAGCCCAAGTATGGAAAGAGCCCAAATGTCCACTGACGGATGAATGGGTAAAGAAGATGTGGTGTATATACACAATGGAGTATTCAAAAGGAATAAAATTTTGCCATTTGCAACTACGTGGATGGAACTAGAGGGTACCATGCTGAGCAAAATGGGTAGAGAAAGACAAATATCATATGACTTCACTCATATGAGGACTTTAAGATACAAAACAGATGAACATAAGGGAAGGGAAGCAAAAATAATATAAAATCAGGGAGGGAAACAAAACATAAGAGACTCTTAAATACAGAGTACAAACTGAGGTTGCTGGAGGGGTTGTGGGAGGGGGGAAGGGCTAAATGGATGAGGGGCATTAAGGAGGACACTTGTTGGGATGAGCACTGGGTGTTATACGTAGGGGATGAATCACTGGATTCTACTCCTGAAATCATTATTGCGCTATATGGTAACTAACTTGGATGTAAATTTAAAAATAAAAAATAAACAAATAAGAATAAATAAATAAAACAACATAGGCAAAAGACACGCGGAGACATTCCGCCCATGTAAGCGCACGGCCATCCTCCAGGAAGGCACACACTGAAGGCACTATAAGGTATCAGAACATGTCTGCTCAAATGATCAAATCAGAACGCGGTAAGAAATGTTGGCAAGGACATGGAGACACTGAGTGACTCCAAGAACTCAGCGGTGTGGCCACAGACCACACACTGAGCCCTAGCTCCCCGTGTCACCATATCAGCAGACGGGGCATTCAGGGAGGCAATTAAATAAATGAGGTCATTGTAGTGGGGCCCCGACCCAGCAAGACTGGGGTCTCTCCACCCACGCACACAGACAAGGTGCCGTCTGCCAGCCGAGGGGACAGGCTGCCCTGGGAACCAACACTCAGGGCCATGATCGGGGACCAGGAGCCTCCAGAACTGGAAACGTAAACTCCTGTCGCCTATGCCTCGAAACTGTGCTACTGTGTTACGGGGCCGGAGGGGACCACTACACGCGTCCACTGCCGGTCGGAGGTGTAAAAGGACACAGTCGCTCTGGAAAACAGGCTGGCAGTTCTCGACAACAAAGCCTGCAGCCACCGCACAACCTGGCATCTGCACTCTTAGCCACTCACCCTAGAAAAATAAAAACCTGCAGATAAGTGTAGATAGCAACTTTATTTCCAATAACCAGAAACATCTGGAAACAACCCAGACTTCCTTCAGTGGTGAAAGGGTATAAACGGGTCCACCCCCACCACGGAATACTCTTCACCAATAAAAATGAGGTTACGGACACGGCCACCGGGGTGGATCTCCAGAAACTAAGAGTGAAAAAGGCCAATTCCAAAATGGGACACGACGTTAAAACGGTAGAGACAGAGACCTGAGTGGTCCCAGGGCTCAGAACGAAGTCTGTGGGAATGGAAACTTCTGGGTCTTCGACTCTATCGATGTCAAGACGCTGGTCGAGACACTGATTCTAGTTTTTCAAGTTGTTACCAGTGAGGAAAACGGCTAAAATATGCTGGTGTCATTTCCTAAAACTATAAGTAAATAAACCCCCACTTTTCTCAAAATCGAAAGTTTAAATAAAAATAATAATACTACTGAATGAAGCACCTCAAGAAATGACAGGGCAGGCTTGGCCGAGACGCTGCTGTATACGTTCATTTCACTGAGTGTGTTCTGGAATTGGGACACGGGCACACATACCTCCACTGCCCTGGCCAGGCCCTTGTCCCCCGGGGGGGGGGGGGGGGATGGCAGCGATCCCATCTATGGCTTCTCTCCTCCTTCCCATGTGTGTATGCCTGCCTGTTCTATAAAATATGTGACTCACTTCTGGAATAAAAAGTTCCCACAACTCCTGCCCAATGAAAAATGGACAAGACTTAGGTATTTCCCACACACACGCCAGACACGTTACTGGTTAACAAGCAGGAGAGAAGTGTTCACACTGTCATCGGGTAAGTGTACATCCTGTGCCAAGCAGACAGCAGCGCGCGCCCGCGGACGGACACAGGCACACACATGAGAACAGACAGAATGAAATGACGGTAAAGAAGGCTGGCGAGGGTGTGGAGACAGGAGCCCTGGGCCCGCCAGCCCGAACTCAAATTGGCGCAGCCCTGCTGGGAAGCGTTTGCGTAAAGTTCATCCCGCGTCCAACGCGTACCCCCAGTCTCCCTCCTGGGCCCTTTACCTGAGAACACACTGCAGGGCGAGGGAACAAACCTCGGGAGCACCCAGCTGGCCCAGAGAGGGCACCAGGGGTAGTGCCCTGTGCATGACACTCCGGGAGAGAGGGGACCCGGAGCCGGGACGGGCTGCTGGCTGCTGTCTGAGTGCCAATAACTCAAGTTGTTGATTAAAAGGAAAATCGGCACGGGACATCGGCGCACAATTCCAGAAAAGGAACCTGGATAAACTAGGAAGCACTGAAAACTGCTCGACCTCGCAAGTCAGAGAAAGGCCAATCCGCACGGCCCACACGGTTCCTGCCCACTACCAAGAGGAGGGTGTGGGGACACTGGGGTCTGGCAGGCCTCCACATAGGGTCACGAACTGGCACGGGAGACCGTGAGCACCGGGAAAAGACACAACAGCACGCGGAGCAATCCGGGAGATCTTACCAGGTTTCATTATCAGCACTGTTTCTAAGAAACACTGTCTCGAGAGGAACAGAATCCTGTTACCTACATCACATTCTCAGGCGGTCACCGCACGTCCTCAGGGGTACGGGAGCAAGCAGACAGCAGCCTTCCCCGCATCCCGCCTCCCTGGACCTCCCCTAAAGGTGACCCCTCCCACCGTGACCTCCCGCACGATGTCCCATCCAGGCACCTGCGCATCACCAGAGAGACACTGGAGAAGGTACACACGCCTGCCCCCGCAGTCCACCGAGGCACCGAGCAAACCGGCCGTGGCACTAAGCTCCCATGCAGCAGCGCCCACCCCCGTCTGCTCCAGACAGGTGCACTGCCCTCGCTTCTCTCACCCTGACGTCCTCTAGGCCTCTCTCCCTTCAGGACACACTCCACAGACCGACCTGGGCCATCATGTGGGTGACAAGACACGCTCGAGCAGATGCCGAGGAGGCCAGCCTCCCACGGGCTCCCAGGCCCAAGTCCGCCACTCAAGTCCCCTGCTCACTGGCCGGTGGCTCTGGCAAGCTCCTACCGGCCTTACCTCAGTCCCTGTCGGGACCACAGTCCACGTGAAGCACCAGTGTCCACCAGACGGTCACAACTCCGTAAGTCGCGTTACACTGGTTACTATCACTTCACGCTAGGTGTTTGTCACAGTGGTTCAGGGGCTGACAATAAAGTCGCCAAGTGCAAGTGAAGAGGGCGTGCTAAGGGGAGCTAGGAGGGCAACTAGCCAGACACGAAACCGAGCCACGCTGTTCTGAATACTAGAACCGGCTGCCCGAGCTCTCACCGCAGAGACCCTGCTTCCCTGTGCTCTCAGGTGTCTGGACAGAAGAGACACTCGGCAGCCCCCCTCCCCCCGGGCGACAGCAGCGTGGTGGGCAAGAGAGAAGATAACCTGCAACGAGACCTCCAAGCTGCAAGGCTCGGGGACCGGGCACACTTCCTGTGTGAACAGCCGCAATGAGCGAGAGATTAACGTCCGAGGAACGCGCCCCCTGCTGTGGACGCCCGCAGAGACCGTCCTGACCCAGCCTGCGAGCCTCTTCCTCCATCCCACCAACCTCAGTGCTCCCCGACACCCCCACCCACGAGCCCTCCCGCACAGACCCGCGACTGTCCCGGGGCCCCACTGGTTCCAACACCAGCCGCAGACAAGGAGGCAGGGGTGCGGGGCTCAGTGGGTGTGCACTGTGCCCTCCCAGCTTCTCAAGCCAGCACCGACCCCAGAGAGAACACGAGACCCACGTTAGGGTTATCGAAGGCCACTGACACCGCGCGCCGCACACGACGTTCCAGCAAAGAGATGCTGACTGAAACTGCACCCAACATCTAACCAAACACACGAGACCAGTCACACATGAACTGCGGGGCGGCCCTGCGGCCTGTTTCGTCTTCTGAAGAGCGGCCCACAAACCACCTCGTCTACCTCACCGGCAGTGCAGCCAGAGTGACGCAGTCACGGGAGAGGTGGAGTTACCTTACACGGGAGAGGTGGAGTGACAAAACCCCGTCTTGGCTATAGCCATCATCTCCATTACCTCTTCTTTTATTTATTTATTATTGTTTTTACATTTATTTATTTTTGAGAGACAGAGTGAAACAGAGCGCAAGTGGGGTAGGGGCAGAAACCAAAGGAGACATAGAACCCGAAGCAGGCTCCAAGCAAGCGTTCAGCACAGAGCCCGATGCGGGGCTCGAACCCACGAACCATGAGATCATGACCTCAGCTGAAGTCGGAGGCTCATCCGACTGAGCCACCCAGGCTTCCCTCTTCTTTTTTTTTAATTTTTAATTTTTATTTTTAGAAAGCAAAAGAGGGAGTATGAACAGGGGAGAGGGACAGATGAAGGGGGGAAAAGTGGGGAGGGGGGGAGGGGGAAGGGGAGAGAATCACAGGCAGGCTCCTCGCTCAGCACAGAGCCCAACACAGGGCTTGATCCCACAGCCCCTCCAGGTAAAATCAAGAGTTGGGATGCTCAACCAACTGGGCCGCCCAGGTGCCCATTACAACTCTTCTGAGCACCGGAAGCAAGCAAGCAAGCATGTGCAAAATCCAAAACAAGAGAACATAAAGATTGTATTCTAGAATCTGCTTGGACTCAGCATCTCTGACATTGGGATTACTCCCACGAACTTATTTTTTGTTGTTTCAAATGAAAACTTAAAACCAATTTCCAAAAGATTAGGAAGCTATCTGGCTCCACAGTTCTGTCCACACCCCATTTCACGTTACAGATGCAAAAAAACAATGCATTTTTCCTAAACCATTTGACAGCAAAACTTGATCTACCGTAAATTCATCTGGGGCAACACCTGACATGAACTGATGTATGGCTATTTAAAGACTTAATTATCCAGTGAGAATACTTATCTAATTACAGACATGTGATTTCATTATTTGATTATTAAATACATTCCCAACTCCCATACCATACCATACCATAGGATATACACGATGTCTATTATCTTCTGAACCCTAAAGAATTCTAAAGTTGCCAACATCTGTACCCAAGGGGCTGAATCTGGAACACTGCCCGCGTTCACACAAGACAGCGCGAACTCCCACAGCCCGTGTTCCAAGGCTGCTGTTTTACACGAAAGACTTCATACAGGTTTCTTAACATTTCAGTTCAGAAAGAGGCTTCCCAAGCTTTAAAGGCTACAAGCCACCTGTTAAATTTACAGAGGAAATCTACAGCTCATAATTGTACTGGTTATTTTTATCTCCCGACTTGCCTAGATAGCAAAGGGAGTGCGTTCTTTTGCACAACCACGTCGGCTGGTCCCATTTCCTTGTTCTTCGTCCTGGTGCTAAACGACTTAAACGGCGTCGGCTTCCTGCTCCACGTGGCCCACCTCCCATCTCTGATTACCCGCCTGCTCCCCGCCGCTGCCAGGGGTGCGTTCTCTCCCCTCTCGCCACCTCGTCACTGCCTGGCCTGCCCCAAGGATCTCCCAGTGCTGTGCTGTCCTGTCGTCAGAGCATGTGTCTAATTTAAGTTCCAAAAGGCAAACACCACCTACTGTCCACTATGGATTTCTTAAAAAACAAGACAATTGTCTGGTATTTTCAGAATAAATGAACTGATGTGGGGGAACTCTCATTCTAACAGATACCACACTTCAGAATGTTAACAGAGGGTCTGGGCTCACCTCTGAAGAAGAGCCTCGGTTGCTGATGGTTTTTGTTTTTGTTTATTACCAAACCCAAAGTCTGTTTGTTTTTTTACACAAGGGGAGAAACAGCAGGTGATGACGCTGCAGCCAGAACACCCCCTCAGGCCTTTAGGAATAAGGACGTCAGAACGGTCAGCCAGTTTCCTACCTCGAATTGAGCACAAACGGAAGTAGGAGTGGCCACGTGACAAGTTGACCCTGAGGTCCCGAGAGCTACCAGACAGGTCTGCTCTTTAGCCCTGCACCGCTCCCTCGCCCTATGTTAACTCAGGGAAATACTGTTTTGTTTCAGTACCAGGCCCAAAGACAACTGTGCTTAGCCACTAAGCATCCCCACTAGCAAAACGTGACATACCCCTGTGGGCGCCCCGACAAAATGTAAGGAAAATCCAGAAGAGAGAATGGGATCACATCGACGTTGGCAATACACTCTGTGTGAGGAAGAGAAAGGACATCAGGAAGCTGGAAACATCTCGCAGAAACAAAGGTGACCAAAGTAGGGCCCGGAGATTCCTCCTGCCTGACGAGTCCAGCCTGCAAGGTTCGGTACAGCTCACGACGGCTGGCGTGCCCTAGTGTGCGTGGACTCACAGAGATCAGAGCAAAGGGAAGCTCAGGCGGTAAGAGGAGGGAGCCAGGCTGTGGTCACGGCACCGTCTACCCTAACGCCCAAGGAGGTCAGGACTGCAATCACCCTCAGCAAGCTGCATGAGCACCCACGCTCAGGATCCTGAGAATCGAGGGGAGCCGGCCCGACGTCTGCAGACCCAGTGCTGTGCCACCGCCCCCACAATGGCCCTAGATGTGAAGGGAAGGGCCATGACTCACATGGGTTCCCTTCCTTCCGCCTCCACTGTGGCCCCTCACCTGATCACCACATCCTCCCCACAGCCACGGCCTTAACTCCGGCTACAGGCCAGCCCCACACCTGCTCTGACTGCCACGCCTCCCACAAGGAAGTGCCCGGCCCTACACCCGGCCTCACTCACCTTCAGCAGTCGCTGTGGGTCTGCCTCACCCGCTCCCCCCGGCGGCGACCCTCCCGCATCCCCCGCCGCACCGGGCCGACCAGCACCGGGCCCAGCCTGGCCCCGCCCCATCCAGGCCGGCCCCGCGCCGGTCGGCCCCACGCCGGCCCCCGGCGCCGGGCCCCGCGCCCCCCGGCCCGGGCCTCACCCTCGGCCAGGACCCGCCGCACCCGCAGCCGCAGTTCGCCCAGCTCCACCGTCTGCCCCACGAAGTCCGTCTGGTCGCGGCCGGCAGCACCGCCCAAAGTGCCTGGGCCCGCCAGGAAGTCCAGCGCAGACTGCAGCAGCGACATGGCTACGGAGCCGCGGCGGGCGCCGGAGCGGGGAGCTCGGGGTGCAGCTGCGTCCGGGTCCGCTCAGCAACCGCCGGCCCCGAACCGCACCATCTTCCGCCCAGACGCCGTGACGTAGGCCCGCGGGGGAGGGGGCGCGTCGCAGCCCGGAAAAACGCCAGCGCCTCACTTCCGCCGCGCCGGGCGATTGCGTGTGCGCAGAGCGCTGGTCGCGGAGCGCGCCTGCGCGGCGCCGCGGGTCTCGTGATGAGCTTGCGACCGTCAGGCTCCCGGCGCCTCGCACACCAGAGCGTAGACGCGCGTGAGGGTGGCCGCGGCGACGGCGCGCAGGTAGTCTGATTGCGGGCCCGTGTCCTAACGGTTCCCCACGCCCACGCGGTCGTTTCTGCGGCAGCTGCTTCTCAGGGCGCTCCGGCTTGAGTGAGCGCGGCCGCCCCCTGGGTGGTCAGTCCCCTGGCCGTGCGCGGCGCGTGCGAGGGGCTTGCGGGCTGGGGGCGGGTGTCCGGGGAACACGCGAGAAACGTTTAGTTCTGCCTCTTGGAGATGGAAATTTCCCGCGGCGTGTAGTGAGTACGATTCCTAGCACCCGGCACGTTCCTGGCCTGATTTGGTAGGGAATCCACATTTAGTGTTTTTTTTTTTTTAAATGAGGTGGTTGCTGCCAGATGAGTGAAAAACTTAAGTTAAAAAAAAAAAAGTTTTCCGGCTTCTGTAGGAAAATCAGATCTGGCAACATCAGACCCAGAACCCCGAGTATCACCAATCCCCTAGAGCTGCCCCCTCAGGTAAGACACCAACTTTTCCTGACCGCTGGGCTCGTCTGTGTGATCTGGCCGGTTCATGTAGGCGTTCAGGTTGCAGCCGTCTGTATTCATTCTCAAACCGGAAGAGTGGGTCCGAGGGCCCCAGTCAGCACCTCAATCCTCTTACGACTTCAAGTTATTAAAAATGCCTTTCTAGACAAACGGGGTACAGGGCCTTGGTTTACACAGTGCTTCTCTTGGTCATGCCAGTCTTGTCTGTAGTGACTTATTACTTGAGCGCCCCTGCAGTATCTGGGAGAGGAAGGCCCCGTGTAGTTACTCCCCACCCCTGCGGCCTGGTTTTGGGCGGGAGAAAACACGCTCAACAGTGTCATTACTTGGCCAAGGTCAACAGCTATTACCGCGGGAATTCCACCCAGGTCGTGGCTTTTCCCACCAGTGCGCTTGTCTGGCGCATGGAAGGGAAGGTAGGGGCTCAGGAGAGCAGCCCCGCGGAGACGTGTTGGGGGTCCTCAGCATGTAGCTGGCAGTTGGCTGCCTTAAGAGCTGGAGGAGGCGGAAAGGCGTTAGGACCCTCGGAGAGTAGCCCAGCCCGCGGAAAGGAGCAAGCCAGGGGCACAGGGAGAAATCCGCAGGAACGCTGTGTCATGGAGCCAAGGAAAGCTCCAGGGGCAAAAAGCCATTTAAAAGTCAAGTGGAGAAGCAGGGTTAGCCCGGGATTCGGCAGCAGTGAGGTGACCCCGGTGTCGGTGTCAGGAATGGTTTTAGGGGCGGGGCGGGAAGAGAGAGGTGATGAGGTGGAGGTGACTCCAGCGTGGCGAGCTAGAGGCGGGGCGTGGGCTCCGGGGCTTTAAGGCGGGAGATCCCCGAGCAGCTTGGCGCCGGCGGCGGGGAGCCAGGGGAGGAGGCTGGCTGGTGCAGAGCAGAGAGCAGCGATGAGGAGAGTCCTCCCGAGGATCGGAGGGGAGGACAGCCAGGGCGTAGGGGCGTACGAAAACACTTTTCCCTGTGCAGGGAGGGAGGGAAGAGGGGCTGCGGGACATGTAACGTGTGCTCACTGGGGGTGAAGGCCTTCTCCGGCGGCTTCTATTCTCACTGTGAACAAGGAAGACTCAGCATCTACTGAAAAGGAGAAGGAGGCGAGAAGGCTGGGGTTTAAGCAGCCTGTAAAGAGGTAAAAGAGCTGTGTGGCTACCCCAGGACACAGCTCACTAGAAAGCATGGTAAGAAGGTTCGTTTGAACTCGGAGGCCAGGAATTTATCCTCACCTGACCTAGGATCAGGCGGAGATTTCTAAATACTGGCGTTACTTTGGAGACCAGAGCCACACTTCTCTCCCGGGCTCCTAGCCATCTGTTGTTCGAGAGCCTACCTCTTACCCCTGTTTAAAACTGAACTTATGTCTTCATCTGCAAGCCTATGTCTCTGTAGATTTCACAACAAAGAATACTGCCAGAGTTAAGAGGAGCGTTTCATCGGGGTGCACCTGGGTGGCTCATCAGTTAAGCGTCCGACTTCAGCTCAGGTCAGGATCTCACGGTTCATGAGCTCGAGCCCCACATCAGGCTCTGTGCTGACAGCTCAGAGCTGGAGCCTGCTTCAGATTCTGCGTCTCCCTCTCTCTCTGCCCCTCCCCTGCTTGTGCTTTGTCTTTCAAAAATAAACGTTAAAAAAAACTTTAAAAAAAGAGGATCATGTCATAATGATGAAGTGCCATATTCATCAAAAAGACAAAAGATATAAAAACCCTAAACAGTTTTGCATCTAATAAAACATTAAAATACATGAAGTAAAACCAAATGTTTTTAACAAAACCCAACTGTAAATTGAAGTCGTAGATTGTAGTTGGCGATTTCAATAGCCCTTTCTTAATAAATGATAGAACAAGTATCAGAAAATCACCAAGGATTTAGTTGAATGACACCATCAACCAACTTGGCCTAATGGACATTTATAGAACACTTTATACAGTACCAGCAAAGTATACATTTTCAAGTGTACATGTCAAGAACATTTACCACGATGTATTGTATTCTGGGCTACAAAAAAGTATGTTCTCTGACCACAATGAAATTAAGTTAGAAATCAATAATAGATATCTGGAAAATCTAAGTATTTAGAAGCTGAATAACTCACTTCTAAATTACCCATGGGTCAAAGAAGAAATAAGAAGAATTTAAGGTGCCCCTAAAACACTTTTTAGCAATGGGTCATGATCTCACCGCTTGTGAGACTGAGCCCCACATCGGACTCTGAACTGACAGCCAGAACCTGCTTGGGATTCTCTCTCCCTTTCTGCTCTTCCCCGGTCGTATGCGTACTCTCGAGTGGGTACTCTCTCTCAAAATAAATTAAAAAAAAAAACATTTTTTAGAAAGTTGAATCCCAACTCTATGGAAAGGATGATACAACATGACCTGGGATAAAAGTAAGGTTTATCCCAGGAATGCAAAGTTAGCTTAGCATTTGGAGATTGATCAATGTAATTTACACTGTTAACAGTTAAAAAGAAAACTAAGGGGTACCTGGGTGGCTCAGTCGGTTGAGCGTCCTGACTTTGGCTCAGGTCATGATCTTACTCATGGGTTCGGGCCCCGCATCGGGCTCTGTGCTGACAGCTCAGAGCCTGGAACCTGCCTCAGAGTCTGTGTCTCCCTCTCTCTCTCTGCCCTTCCCCTGCTCATGCTCTGTCTCTCTCTCTCTCAAAATAAATAAATGACCCCCCAAAAAATTTAAAAAAAAACCCGCTAGCAAACTAGGAATGAAATGAAACTTCCTCAACATAAGAGCATTTATGAAAAACCTACAGCTGATGTATAGCTTGACAAAAGACTGGATCCGAACAAGCTAAAGTTGTCAGGTCTGGCCACTTCTGTTCAGCGTTGTACTAGAAATTCTAGCCAGTGTATTGGGGCAAGAAAAAGCTTCCAGACTGAAAATAACAAGTAAATTTGTTTATGAAGATGACATGATTTATGTTAGCTTCTCAACTCAACCCTGGTACTATTGACATCTGGGGCCAGATAATTCCTTGTGGGGGTGAAGATGTGGCATGGTCTAGTCGAACATTGAGCAGCACCCCTATCTCTATCCCCTAAATACCGTTAATATATGTCACTCATCATAACCTCTAGACCTTGCCAAATATCCCTTGAGGGGCAGTATCACCCTCAGCTAGGAGGGTGGGATCTAAAGAAAGCTACTAGAACTAGTGAGTTTAGCAAGGTTTTAGGGTCCAAGATTAATAATGCAAAAGGTAAGTCACATTATTTCTAGATAACTGGCAACAAATATGGGAAGTTGAAGTTAGGGGAAAAAGCCATTTACAACAGCATTGAAAAATATTAAATGCTGGGGCATTTGGCTAGCTCAGTCAGAATAGCGTGCGACTTCATCTCAGGGTCGTGGGTTCGAACCCAATTTTGGGTATACAGATTACTTAAATGATATTAAAAATGCATTAAACTTAAAAAGTATATTAAATGGGATAAATATGAGAAAAGATATGTAAGACTTGTGCACTGAAAACTAAAAAACTTGGCTGAAAGAAATTAAAGACCTTAATAAATGAAGAAAGTATACCATATTCATAAACTGGGAGATTCAGTATTGTTCAGACTAATTCTTCTCAGATTGATTATAGATTCAGTGTAATTCCTGTCAGAATCCCAACAGACCTCTTGTCAAAATTGACACACTGATTCTAAAATTCATTTGGAATTGTAAAGGAGGTAGAATAGTCAAAACAAGTTTGAACCCTTGTTCAAATCATATGACTTCTGTTGCCTAACTTCAATACTTTTTTATAAAGCCACAGTAATCAAAGTAGTGTGGTTGATTTAAGATACATAAATAGGTCAATGCAACAGAACATTCGGAAATTGGCCCACAAGTATATATAAGGTCAGTTGATTTTTTAAAATATTTGTTTATTTCGGGGGTGGGGCAGAGAGAATCTTAAGCAGGCTTCCTGCTCAGCGTAGAGGTCCACGCAGGGCTCAATCTCATGACTGCAAGATCACAACCTGAGCCGATACCAAGTCAGATGCTTAACAGGCAAAACCATCCAGGTGCCTCAAGGTCAATTGATTTTTGATAAAGGAATAAAAGTAATTGAAGAAAAGGTAGCCTTTTCAAAAAACGATGCTGGAAAAATTGGATATCATATGTTAAAAATTGTCCATATCTTGCATTATGTACAAAAATTAACTCAAAGCATGATAAATCTAAATATGAAGCCTGAAAACATAAAATTTCTTTAAAAAAAAAACGTGAGATTTTTTTGATACGATACTAAAGCACAATCAATAAAAGAAACAGTTAACCTGGACTTAATCAAATTAAAAAGTTCAAAATATATTGTTGAAGACATTCTTCAGGAGGTGAACGAAGTCAGGCTGAGAAGGCCACACACTATGGTTCCAACAACAGAACATTCTGGAAAAGGGAAAACCATGGCAACAGTAAAAAGATGAGTGGTTGCCAAGGGCTTCTGGGGAACGGAAAAATGACTAGGGCAGGACAGGGTCTCCAGGGCAGTGAAACTTGCGAATGGTGGCATAATGGTGGATTCAAGCCATATGTGGTAAAAACCCGTAAAACTGTGACACAAAGTGAGCCCTAATGTAAGGTATGGACTTAGGCAGACGGGGTGTCAGTATGGGCTCATCAGCCGCACCAGCCGCACCGCACGGATGGGAGATGTTAATGGCGGGAAACTGGAGGGGAGTGCTGAGAGCATACGTGAGAACCCTACCCTCTGCTCAGCTCCCTGCAGCCCTAAAACCGCTCAAAACACAGCCCGTGAGGAGCGCCCGGCTAGCTCAGTCTGAGCCTGTGGCTCTCAATCTTAGGGTTGCAAGTTCAAGCCCCACATTGGGTGTGGAGCCTACTTAAATACGTTTTTAAATACCTTAAGTTTAACATATATATGTAAACACATATAAATACACACGCGTATGGATACTGTCATGAAAATGAAAAGACGCCCAGAACACAGAAAGTATTCACAAATCATGGAATAGACTTGTACCCAGAATGCATAGATTTTCCCTGCACCTTACATACGTGCATGCGTACATGTGGATATACCCAAAACATCTCTGTATATCTACAGGGGACATGCAGGGGAAGTACATAATCTGTGCATACTCTTCACAGTAATTTCTGAACTCCTGAACAGGCGCGCACATGAGTCTGGGAGGTTGAGCTTGGCGCTCCAGCCTTACCGAACTCTGCAATTTGCCGCACACCAAGCTGTCCCTATCACGTGCGCGCACAAGTCAGTTCCTTTTTGTCTTTCAATGATTCTCACAGCATTGTTTGAGGATTAAAAGATACTACATACGAAATACTTGGAATGATTCTTAGCACATAGTAATTGCTTGATAAATGTCACTATTCTCACCATTGTCATTTTGTCATCAATATTTGCAGACTCAGCTCTAGCATATCCCATTCTGCCAGCTTTCCCAGAACCCCGTGCTCCCCCAGGGCCCTAATGTCTCATGTCTCCTGCACTGTTGGCTGATTGTCTTTTTCATCTTTGCGTGCAATGCCTGGCACAGTGCATAATGCCCTACAGGGCTGTAAGCCTTCAGTTATCTCCTATTACATGAAATTCAGCTTCTCCTTCTTATTCCCATCAGGATTTTAAAATTCTTTAGTCTCTTCCTTCTCAAAACAAAACAAAACAAAACAAAACTCATTGGGGCTCGTGGGTGGCTCAGTCAATTGATCTCAGGGTCATGAGTTCAAGCCCCACGTTGGGCTCCATGCTGAGAACGAAGCCTACTTAAAAAAAATCCCTCAACTCCTTGCTCCTCTGCTTCCTCTTGTATTCTTTCTTTCATTACTTGGTCTTGTATTCTTTCTTTTATTACCGTGAGTCTCAAAACCCTGCATATGGTGAAAGTAACATGTAGCTAACATGTTTTGAGCACCTATGCTGGCACTAGTTTTTTTTAGCCTTGGTAAAATACACATGATAAAATTTACCATCTTAACCATTTAAAAAAATTTTTTTAAACATCTATTTTTTTTAGAGAGAGAGAGAGTGTGAGGAGGGGAGGGGCAGAAAGAGAGGGAGACACAGAATCTGAAGCAAGCTTCAGGCTCCGAGCTGTCAGCACAGAGCCCGAGGCAGGGCTCAAACACACAAACCCTGAGATCATGACCTGAGCCTAAGTTGGTGCTTAACTGACTGAGCCACCCAGGTGCTCCATCTTAACCATTTTTAAGTGTACAGTTCAGTGAAATTAAGTACGTCCACATGGTGGTGCAACTATCACCACTATCCATTCATAGAATTCTTTATCTTGCAAAACCATTCCTATTAGACAGTAACTCCCTCTTCCTCCTCCCCCACCCAACCCCTGGCAATCACCATCGAATGAGTTGAATCTCCATGAATCTGACTACTCTAGACACCTCGTGTCAGTGAAATTATACAGTATTTTCTTTTTGAGTGGCTTATTTCACTTAGCATAATGTCCTCAAGGCTCATCCATATTGTAACATGAGAATTTTTTTCATTTTTAAGGCTGAGTAATACAACGTTGTATGTGCATGTATACCACACTTTGTTTAGATGCTCATCGTAGATAAGCACTTAGGTTGCTTCTGACTTTTGACTGTTGAAATTACACTGCTGTAAACATTGGTGTACAAATATGTGTTCAAGTCTCTGCCTTTAAGTCTTCTGAGCATATACTCAGAAGTGGAATTACTGAATCATATGGTAGTTCCATGTTTAATTTTTCGAGGAACATACTGTTTTCCATAGCAACTGCACCATTTTGCATTCCCACCAAAAGTGTGCAGAGGTTCCAATTTCTCCACATCCCCCCCAACCCTTCTTATTTTTCATTATTTATTTTTATTATAGCCACCCTCGAGGATGGCTCATGAGAGGAAGTCTCGTGACTGATTTACGTTTCTCTACTGCCACCTAATGATGTTGACCATCTTTTGTGTGCTTATTGGCTGGTATATCCTCTTTGGAGAAATGTGTATTCACAGCTCTTTGCCCATTTTTTATTTTTTTTTTATTTTTTTTTTAATTTTATAATAGTTTATTTTCAAATTGGTTTACATACAACACCCAGTGTTCATCCCAACATGTGCCCTTTTTAATGCCCATCACCCCCTCTCCCCCCTCCCTCATCCCCCTCACCCTCAGTATTTTCTTAGTCTTTGAGAGTCTCTTATGTTTTATCTCCCTCCCTCTCTGTCTTTTTTTCCTTTCCCCTCTTCCCCTCCCCCTGGTTTTTGCTTAGTCTCACAAAGTCCACCTATTCGTGGAAACATATGGTATCTGTCTTTTTCTGACTGACTTATTTCACTTAACATAATAACCTCCAGTTCCATCCATGTTGCTACACATGGCCAGATTTCATTTTTTCTCATTGCCACGTAGTAGTCCATTGTATATAAGTACCATAACTTCTTTATCCATTAGTCAGTTGATGGGTACTTGGTCTCTTTCCATGATTTGGCTGTTGTCGAAAGTGCTGCTATGAACATTGGGGTACACGTGCTCCTATGCATCAGCATTCCTGTGTCTCTTGTCTTTGCCCATTTTTTAAATTGGCTTGTCTTTTTACTGTTGAACTGTAAGGGTTCCTTATGTATTTTGCATGCTAAACTTTTTTTTTTAATGTTTATTATTTATTTTTGAGACAGAGAGAGACAGAGCATGAGTGGGGGAGGGGCAGAGAGAGAGGGGAGACACAGAATCCGAAGCAGGCTCCAGGATCTGAGCTGTCAGCACAGAGCCCGACTCGGGGCTCGAACTCATAGACCGTGAGATCATGACCTGAGCCTAAGTTGGACGCTCAACTGACTGAGCCACCTAGGCGCCCCTCATGCTGAACTTTTATCAGATACATGATTAGCAAATATTTTCTCCCATTCTGTGGATCATCTTTTCAATTTCTTTCTTTTTTTTTTTTAATGTTTATTTTTGAGAGACAGAACATGCACAGGGGAAGAAGGGCAGAGAGAGGAAGACACAGAATCTGAAGCAGGCTCTAGGCTCTGAACTCATGACTGGTGAGATCATGACCTGAACTGAAGTCTGACTCTTAACCAGCTGAGCCACCGAGGCACCCCTCTCCTTTCAATTTCTTAATAGTGTCCTTTGAGACAGAAAAGTTAAAATTTTTATAAACTCCAATTTCTATTTTTCTTGTCTATGCTTCTGGTGTCATATTGAAGAGTCTTTTGCCAAGTGCAAGGCCATGAAGATTTTTTCCCTGGGTTTTAGCTCTTACCTTAAGGACATTATTCCATTTTTAGTGAATTTGTGTGTGTGGTATGAGGTAGAATCCAAATCCATTCTCTCACATGTCGACATGCAGTTATGCCAGCACCGTTTGTTGAAAAGATTGTTCTTTCCCCCTTGAGTGGTCTTGACAGCCTTATCAAACACCAGTTAACCATAAACGTAGTGATTTATTTCTGAACTCTCAGCTCTGTCCATTAATCTATGTGTTCTGTGCCGATTCTGCACAGTCTTGATTACCAGAGCTTTGTACACATTCTGAAATTGAGAAGTGGGAGTCCTCCAACTTTATTCTTGTTTTGGCTATTCTGTAAATAGCCAAAGGTTCTTTAAATTTCCATATGAATTTTAGGGTCAGCTTGTCAATTCTGTGTAGAAGGCATTTGGCATTTTGATAGGGACTGCAATTAGTCTGTACGTCAATTTGGAAAGTATTGTCATCTTAACAATATTAAGTTTTCCGGTCCATGAACAGGATATCTTTCCATTTCTTAAAGTCTTTTTTAATCTCTTTCAACAATATTTTGTACTTTTTTCATTTTTTTTACTATTTTTGATGCTATTATAAATGTAATTGTTTTCTTAGGTTTATTCTCAGGTTATATACATTTCTAGTGTGTAGAAATGCAGTTGGTTTTTGTATATAGTTTCCTGGAACCTTGCTGAACTCATTTATTTGATCTAATAGTTTTCTTGTATGTATTCCTTAGGATTTTCTTTGTGCAGAATCACACCCTCTGCAAATAGAGATAGTTTTACTTCTTTCTTCCCAGTGTGCATGCCTTCTATTTCATTTTCTTGCCTAAGAAGTGGCCAGAACCTTGGCAGTATAATGTGGAACAGTGTCGTCTTGTCCCTGACTGCTAGGCAGGGGGGTGGTCAGCCTTCTACTGTTGAGTACCATGTTAGCTGTGGGTTTTCTGTAGATGCCATTTATTAGGTTGGTAGAGTTTGCTTCCGTCCCTAACTTGTTGAATGTTTTTATAATGAAGAGGTGTTGGATTTTGTCAAATGCTTTTTCTGCATCTGTTGAGATGATTGTGTAAGTTTTTGTCTTTTGTTCCTTTGATGTGGTATATTACAGTCCTTAATTTTCTATTTTAAACCAAGCTTGCATTCTTGGAATAAACCCCACTTGGTCATGGTATATAATCCTTTTTATACATTGCTGGGTTCCATTTGTTCACATTTTGTTGAGAATTTTTGTGTCTATATTCAGTATTTACTGGTTTTTAAAAAGTAATATTTGAGAAAACTTAAACATATAAAATTACTGAAAAACATTGTAATGGATATATATTTCCCAAAATTAGTGCCAAAGAAACACATGTTTCTTTTTGTCTTATTTTTGTCAGCATGAATTTTTTCTCCTTTCCAACCCACCCTTCCTCTGTCCTCTCCTCTCTTCCCCTCTCTTTTGAGAAATAAAGTGTTAGAATTCAGTGCTGGCCATGACGGAGTAAGCCACCTACCGACTTTCTTTCCTGCTGATTACAGGTAAAAACCCAGACAAAATATTCAAAGAAAAACTATGTAATGCAGATGGAATGGTAAGGGTAGTCGAAACTTGGAGTAGTGACTCACGCAAGTGTGAGTTTTCTACTTTTCCAAGTCTCTTTCTCCCGTGGCTTTGTCCCCAGGCCCGCCATCCACTGTAGGGCTGTGCCGTGAGAGCTGCCGCTGCACAGACAGCAGACACTCGGAGAAACCCCATCTTTTTGCCTAGAGGAACCGTGAAAAGGGGCCCTATGAACAGAAGCATGTGAAGGAAAGGCAAAAGAACTAAAATAGAACAATTCTTAAGACCAAAGCTGGAGGACTCACTCTACCAGATACCAAGACCTAACATGAAGCTGGGGGGCGCCTAGTGACTCAGTCAGTTAAGCGTCTGACTTTGGCCCAGATCATGATCTCACAGTTTGTGAGTTCAAGGCACTGGTAGTGCAGAGCCTGTTTGGGATTTTCTCCCTCCCTCCCTCTCTCTGCCCCTCCTCCACTCGTGCTTTCTCTGTCTCAAAATATATAAATAAGCTTAAAAAAATTAACCCAAAATCTATCATACACTGAAATTAAAACCTAAAACTTTAAAACTTCTAGAAGACAAAATGAAATCTTTGTCATCTTGAGTTAACCAAAGCATTCTTAGATATGACATCGAAAAAATGGTCCATGAAAGAAAAGTCAATGAGTTGGACTCGATCAAAGTTTAAAGCTTCTGTTTCGAAGACTCGTAAGGGAATGAAACACAAGCCACAGGCTATGAACAAATATTTGCAAATTACATATCTAACAAAGAACTCTTAGCCAGAAACTATAAAGAGCTCTCAAACCTCAATAACAACACAGATAACTCCCCCCAAGGTGAACACAAGATTCTAACAGACACTTTGCCACAAAAGATACGAAGATAAAAGGCACATGAAAATGCCCAGTTAGTAGGAAAATGCTGCTCAAGGTATAATACACATTTTTAGTACAGCTAAAATAAATGTTTCTTTTTTTTAATTTTTTTTAATGTTTACTTTTGAGAGAGAGAATGTGTGTGTGTGCATGCAAGTTGGCGAGGGGCAGAGAGAGAAGAAGACACAGACTCTGAAACAGGCTTCAGGCACAGAGCCCAACATGGAACTCAAGGTCAGGAATGGCAAGATCATGACCTAGGCCGAAGTCGGACGCCCAGCCAACTGAGCCACCCAGGTGCCCCAAAAGGTTAATTTTAAACAACTTTACCAAACTAGGGGTGCCTGGGTGGCTTAGTCAGTTGAGTGTCCAACTCTTGATTTTGGCTCAGGTCATGATCCCAGGGTCATGGGATCGAGCCCTGAGTTAGGCTCTGAGCCTGCTTGGGATTTTCTGTCTCCTCTGCCTCTCTCCCCCATGTTCGCATGTGCTCGCTCGCTCTTTCCCTCAAGTAAAAAAAAAAAAAGTTAAAAAAATAATACAATAAAAACTACCAAACTAAGTGCGGGGGAGGATGAAGACAAGTTGCAGTTTCATGTTCTGCCAGTAGGGGTGCAAGTGGTACAGCTGCGTGGGCCAGTGGGTTAGCAGTTTCTTACAAAGCGAAACGTGCTTTTTTACCCAGCAGACGCATTCTGAGGTACTCACTCAGGAGAAATAAAAACATGTTTACACAAATGCCTCTGTGCAAATACTTACAGTGCCTTTATTCATAACCACCCAAAACTGGAAATAACCTGCGTTTTCCAGCTAGTGACTGGATGAACAGGGGGGTCTAGCCGTGCAGTAGCATTAACTACACAGCAATAAAAAAGTGTCAATGCTCCCAAAAACATGGGTGAATCCCAAGTGCATCGTGCTAAGTGGAAGCCAGACTCCCAAGATTCCATGGGATGAGAGTCCGTTTGTGGGACACCCTGGAAAGGGCAGAACAGGTAAGAGGAAGCACAGTGGTGGCCAGGGTTTGGTGTGGAGGAAGGCTGGACCACAGGGGGCCTGCTCGGAGACGGAGCTGCTTGGTGATTGTGGTCCTGGCTGCGCACCTGTGTGCACCTGTCAGCGGTTGGTAGAACCGCGCACCAGAAGGGGCGTCCTCTGCTGTGTATCAGCTGTAAGCAGCGAGTAAAGTGAGAAATGCCTTCTGGGTAGGCTGCAGCCCCGTTCCTGTCCAGCCCGCGCCCCCCCCAGAACCCCTAGGTGATCACAGGGCTGTCCTGAGCTGGCGAGTGCTCTTCTCCCATAGGTTTTCATCATCTTACTGTGCGTGCGTGTGATCACGAGGGGAGCAGGTGGTCTTTATGTATTGTAAACGTCTACAGAAATGGTATGATAGTATGTGTATCTCCTTGCAGTGTGATTTATTCCTCTCAGCATCGCGACTCTGAGTTTTGTACACGTAGCTGTATTTCACTTCACTTCCTGTGTTGTTCGCTCGGGCTGCCCTCACTAAAGCCCACAGGCTGGGGCCTTACACGTCGGACTCTGAGTTCTCACGGTTCTGGAGGCTGGAAGTCTGAGGTCACGGTGGCACCTTCTTGCCATGTCCTCACATGGAGAACAGAGACCTTGTCCCCTCTCCCCCTCTTCTGTGAGGACACCAGTGCCGTCTCGGGGCCCCACCCTCATGACCTCATCTAACTTCATCCCCTCCCAAAGACCCCTCACCTGGTGCCACCCCAAGGAGGGGGTGTAGGGTTTTTCCACATTGGGGCTTGGGGGATGCAAACGTTCAGTTCTAGCACTTTTTAACAATTCATTTAGCGTTAAATAATGGGACGGGGTTGACACTTACTAAATAAACTACACCCCAGCACACTCCTATGCGTCTGTTGCTTGCGCATATGCCTGAGGCTACACCTAGAAATGGAGCTGTCACCTGGTGGCTGTACACGTCACAGCGTTGTCTCCAAGTGGATGGGGCATCCTTCACACTCCTGCCCAGGCCTTTGTCCCCACAGCCTCGCCACTCTTGGTAGACTTCTGCAGACCTTACCTCTTGTTCTCACTTGCCTTTCCCAGTTGCTAATGGAGCTCAATATCCTTTCTGTTTATTCAGGTGGTTTCTCCTGTCCAGAAACTGCGGGTAAGCCTTCTTTATCTGGTTCTGGGGGTGGGGCGTGTTTTCGTTCGTCTTGTCGTGGTGAGGGCTGGCACTTAGTGCAGACCTCTGGGACTTGATCCCATAGAACATCCCGCATTTGGTCTATAGTTCTGAACACGCCCTGAACACACCCAGTCTCGTGTGGTCTTGGAACCTAACCAGGGATGGGCCTAGTTAGTATGCGGATGGGAGAGCATCCCACGTTTAGGACCAAAGTGTCTAACAGCGCAGTGTCTGGTGTTGGGGTCGGGGTTTTCAGGCTGGTGACACAGTGGATGGAACACCCAGCGTGTGTGTGCCTTCTCATTTCTCCCCCTTGGGTGGGGGGGAGAGGCACAGAGCATGGCTTCCAGGTGACAGTGCTCAGCAGTGAGGTGGTGCTCTTCCTGCCCCTCAGGGTGGGTCCTTCTAGCCGCTGGCCCACCCTGTGTCACCGCTAAAGCCAGCAGGCAGGGGTAGGCCCCCAGGAGCCCTCTGGCCTGCTCAGACCTGTGCTTCTTACCAGGCCCCACCATGTCCGGGCCGCAGACCCCAGAGCCAGCCCACCGCACACAGGGAGACTCCCCCACGGGCACAGGGGGCGAGGACACCGCTGACGGGATCCAGCACTCACACCGCATGCTCAGCTTCAGCGATGCGCTCCTGTCCATCATCGCCACTGTGATGGTCTGTGTCCCCCCCCCCCGCAGACCCCCCTCTCCCATCAGGGCCCCTGGCCATGCCCTCTAAAGACACCTTCTGGTAGAGCTCGGCCCAGCATAGACCCTGCCCTGCCTCAGCAGTGTCTGGGGGTCCCTCAGCCACTTGGGCAGCTGGACGGGTGAGGGGAGCAGTCCAGCCCTGGCTGGAGTCCCCAACACCATGTCCTCCAAGGGGTGGTCTCCGCAGTCCAAGCAATGTCCCCTGGTTCTTTTTGTGTGTTTGCTCTCATAGATCCTGCCTGTGACCCACACGGAGATCTCCCCGGATCAGGTACTTGGGAACGGTGGTCTGCGGCATCCAGGGTGAGCGTGCAGGAGACTTGGTCCACGAGTCCCCTTCTAGGCTCCACCCAAGATGTGGCTGGCTGGGAGGGGTGGAGCGAGGTCTTCCCTCAGCAACCCTGGTGGGCCCCAACCTTGGCCTGCAGACAGAGGCGGTGCCCTCGTAGTGAGCCTTGAGGGCCAGCTGAGGACGGAAGGGGCGGCAGCCCAACAGGCTTCTGGTTGGCGTGGAAACCTGTTCCCGGTCGCCCCTGAGCATCCCTTGTAGACATTTGGGGGGCGAGGGGAGATGCTCCCAGCTGGGCCTCCTCGATGCCCAGGGACACGTGGGTTTTATCATGCAGGGTTCCCTCTACAGCCGACTCGGAATATTTCTTCTCATAAGTAGTGACACATAGTGCCTCAGAGGCTGCCGCGGTTTTGGAAGATACTGGAAAGTCCGCAGGGGCGTGCTTGTGCAGGCGTGCCTCGCTCAGCCCCGCGGTTGACGGGGCTGTTGTTCAGTCTCTGGGGACTGAGGGTGTGAGGTGCTGTGGGCTGGGGTCCCGTCCCGGCTGGCTCGCTCAGCGGGTGCTGTTGGGAATCACAGGAGCTGCGTCATCTGCGGGAAGGTGACAGCGGCACCTCTGGTGGGATCTTGAGAATGAAATGGGAATGCAGGACCAGCCCAGAAACAGCAGCCAGCTCCCAGCGGCTGGGGGAGGGAGGGCTGGGGTGCACGCCTGGCTGCATCCACTCCAGAACCTCCTCTGGGGGACACTTGGGCCAGGTGGGAGATCTCAGTGCCGCCACTGTCACAGGGGTGTGCGAGCAGGAGGTGCCGGGAGGTGGCACGGAAGGTGTGTGGACGCACCGTCCTCACTCGTCTGCGTGTGGGCTCGTCTTCTTGGAGAGCAGCACTTTTTTGCTGTGAGGCCTCCGTGTGTGCTACCCAAGCCAGAAAGTGGTGCGGTGGTCTGGGGACTCGTTCAGAGAGGACAGCATGGGAAGGCGCTCCTCCCCACGTGAGGGGGGGACTAGTCAGGGCCCAGGAAACCCAGCAGTTCAGAAGCTGTGAGTCCTGGTAAGATTCCGGGGTCCTGGGTGAGACGCCCAGACGCAAGTAGAGAACCATCGGAGGTGGTGACACGGTCAGTTTTCTGCTTTGAGTTTTTGCTGACAGAGCATCAGATCCCTTCTTGCGACTCCAGGGGTCCCAGCTTTGTGTCGAGCCCGGTTCCGTTTCCCCACGGCGCCTTCGAGTCCCTTCTGACTGGGAGGAGGCGCCACCGCCACCTCTCCGGGCTTCACAGCTATTTCAGAATTAATTATCCGCAGCGCGCTTGGCGCCCTGCTCTGGCCGGGGAGCGCCCGGTGAGGGGTCTCTGCCTCAAGAGCTGGCACGTCAGGGAGTCCCCACGCCAGATCCCCAGATACGCACCCACGGGCCGTGGGGCATCCGTGCTGTGCAGCAAGGGGTGGGGGGGGAGGCTGCCCAGAAGAGGAACTGCAGGGCAGGGCTGGGGTAGAGGCCCAACCATAAGGGGAGGCGGGAATGCCAGGCCCTTCAGAGGCCCTGGGGACTCAGCACCCTGGACGGGGCCATCGGCTGCCATGGACTGAAGCGGTCTCTGATGGTGATGCTCTTCTGTTCTCCCAGTTCGACAAAAGTCTACAGAAACTTCTAGCAACCAGGATAGCTGTCTACCTGATGACGTTTCTTATCGTGACTGTGGCCTGGGCAGCACACACAAGGTACAGAGTCAGGCTGGGGGCTTTTTCCGGGCTGAGGCCCACATCTCTGTGGCTCACTCAGTGTGTGCACCTGGTGGGCGCAGGCCCCAACCTGGCTGGGGTCAGCATGGCAGCAGGCGTGTGCTCAGGGCACCGACAAGACGCCCGTTTTCAGGGTGTCTGGGGCCCCTCCCTCATTTCCTGGGTCAGTGGGCCTCCCTTCACCTCAGATTCTTGCTGTGGCCTCTGCCCCCTCCTCTCCACGCGACGACAGGGCCTGGGATGGTGACGCAGGGTAGCATACTTTGTGGGCATGCACACAGGACCAGGCAGGGAAAGGGCTGCGAGCTGACTGCCCCGCGCACCCCTGCAGTGCCGCAGCGCGCACCCACCATCCCTCGGCCCGGTCCCAGAGCTCCGGCAAGAAGAGAGAGGCTGCAGGGTGCGCACTCCCAAGCGAGAGCTTTCTCTGAAGGGGGAGAAGGTTCCTGAGGGTCTAACAGGAACAGGGCCCCGAGACGCAGGGGACCCCTGACCCAGGCAGGCAGGCAGGCAGGCAGGCAGGCAGGCAGGGTCCCAAGGAGAGGGGTGGGGTGGGGTGTGAGCCCTTGCTCAGGAAACGCTCCCGCTTGGTGGCGGGGGCACACAGGGAGACCTGGGAGCCGTCCACACGCTGGCGCTGGCCGTAAAAACGGCTTCAGTGTTTTAGGGACGCCCGGGCGGCTCAGTTGGTTGAGTGTCCAACTCTGGCTTTTAGCTCAGATCATGACCTCATGGTTCATGAGTTCAAGCCACGAGTCATGCTCATGCTGACAGCACAAATCTGCTTGGGTTCTGTCCCTCTCCCTCTCTGTCTGCCCCTCCCCTGCTCGCACTCTCTCTCAAAATAAACATTTAAAAAACATTTTTTTAATGTTACATTACATACTTGTTTTCGGCAGAATGATCATTTCTGGTAGGAATGGTTGGCCCTTTATAAAGGCTTAGGGGCTCCTCTGTTCACGCAGGGTGAGGAGGGGGCCACAGCTGTCCTCTGCCTGGTCCTGCTGGTGGTGGATATGGCTGAGCTCCCTGTCGCTCCAGCAGCACGGACAGGGCCACACAGCGCCTCATTTGTGCACCGGCTCGTCAGAGGTCACGTCCCACTACCGAAGGTCCCAGAGTGGGCACAGATCCACTCAGCAGGTGCCCAGTGGGGACGCTGTCCCTGGGGGACGCAGGTGCCTCCGCAGGTGCCCAGTGGGGACGCTGTCCCTGGGGGACGCAGCCCTTTTGTCTGACTGTAGGGGAGTGCACCACCCCAGAGCCAGCCCTGGTCAAATGCAGAGCTCCCAGGTGGGGGGACTGAGGCCCACTGAGCCCTGCCCAGGAGAAGGCCTTGTCCTCTGACCCCTCTGAGAGGGGCTCCATGAGGGGCCGGGCAAGGAGAGCAGGGACAAAGATTTTTGTTTCCAGCTCCTACGTTGACCCTTGGTGAGCTCTGCTCATGCTCCCTGTGTTTAGATTTCTGTTCATGGCTTTCTGCCTCGAAATGAAAACCATCTCTCTGTTACTGAGGCTGTTGCAGTGGGTTAAGTATATGACATCCTTGGAAGGAGTTCCTTTTTTAAAAGTGGCCTTTGGGCACGAGACCTGAAGAAGGAATTCCCTGCCGGTTTCCAGTCTCCCAGGGCAGCCAGGGGACGCCCCAGAGCACTTGGGACGCCTCCTGCGGGTGCGTCCTCTGCTCCAAAGGCTCTCAAGAGACCGTCCCCAGAGCCACCACGTGCCTCGTTGGTTTCTAGGCGGTGATCCCAGCTCTGAAGCCACACACTTCAAGTCAGAAGAGTTCATGGAAATGTAGACAGTGTGATTTCTAGAGAACTTGGGTTTTCTTCTTTGTATTTTCCGTGTCTTCCAAACTTTGTACACTGGGTAGTATTTTAGGTTCGATTAAAAATTACATATTTTACTGGTATTTTTAATCTGCGGATGCTGGAACACGTGTGCGATACTGTGAGGGCCACTTGATTGATGGCGCATCTTCCTGTTTCCCTTACCTCGTTCAGACTGTTCCAGGTTGTTGGGAAGATAGACGACACACTTGCCTTGCTCAACCTGGTGAGTTGTTTGCATTTCTCCAGAAAGGGTTATGTTTGTAGTCTGTCTGGTCCTCCCAGGAGGAGGCAAGCAAGCGCTCAGCCTCTGGAGCCTCTGGTGTCAAGAGCCTGGGGCCCACCCCACCCCCCACTCCTGGGCTCCTCACACATCCTCCTGGGGGCGCCGCTGGCAGATGAGTCCCTCCCCCCCCCCCGTCCTTCTTTGTTGTTGGGCTGTGAGGGCATGAGCTGAGCTTCCTTGGGGTCTAGGAATTGGACCGTGATATGCCTCTGGGGTGGGACACTGCCAGAGGTCCCCCTGGGCAGCAGGGCCTGCAGGACACCTGGGGTGGTCGCCGGCTTTCCCACCTTCCTTACCCTCATCTCCTTCCCTTCCTCCTCCTTCCCAGGCCTGCATGATGACCATCACTTTCCTACCATTCACCGTAAGTACCTGCAGTTTCCCCCTGGGTCCAGCCTGCCCTCCTCTGGGCAAGAGGACTCAAGACCCGAGATGCTCCCTCCTTAGAAACTCTCAGACCAGCCGGTGGTCCGAGGCCCAACCGCAGACTTGCAAAGAGGAGAGGAAGTTCCAGGGTAGCCAGTGGCTGTCGGGTCTGCTTTGGGGTGGGACACACCTAGGGTTTCCAGGCTGCTCGAAGGGGGAGAGGCTTCCAGGGCCCCCCCCGCAGGAACTACAATGGCAGAGACACCAGCTTGGCCTCTGAGGGTCCAGTGAGGTATCCCTTCCATACTGAACGATACTCCCAGCGCCTGTGTGGCCCCCACCTCACTGCCTCCTGCCGTCCCAGGATCCTCCCCAACTTGTGGCCCCCACACACCTCCTCAGCCAACAGCTCTCCACGACCTGGCTCCCCCTGTTCACGCCTGCCCGCACTCCCTCTCAGTTCTGACGGGACTGGGTGTGCAGGGCCACGCGTCACAGAGAATTCTTCTTGGACCTGAGGACATTTCAGCTTTAAAGGCTTAAAGCGTTCTATGGAATTGCTCCGGGTCTGCCACCGCCCCACCCCCAGACCCCACACTCAGCTAGGAGTGTGCGCAGCGTGCCTGAGACACCGCAGGCCCCCGGGGCCCTGCACAACCTGGTTTTGTCTTGTCTCTTTGACTGCAGTTTTCCTTGATGGTGACCTTCCCCGAGGTGCCTCTGGGCATTTTCTTGTTCTGTATGTGTGTGATCGCCATTGGGGCTGTGCAGGTAGGACACCTCAGCCCACCTCCCCTCCAACACGCCCTCTGGAGCACACGCTGTGCACACGTGCAGGGTGCGGCACGTCGGCTGCAGCGAGAGCTGTGCAGGGCGGCTGCCAGAGGTCCCCAGCCGCGGCTGCAGCGGGACAGATCCAGAGACTCTTCCAGCCTGGACTCTTGTGCCTACACAGGGGAGGGAGGCGTGGGGCCGCCCAGTGTCCTGAGGTGCTCGGCTGGCGGGGCAGGGCTCCTGGAGACCCACCCCACCACGACCCCAGGAGCAGAGCAAGGGCTCCTGTCCCTCTCCACTCCCCCCCCCCCAGGATACCCCACGTGGAGCCTCCCAGCTAAACCTTCCTCTCTGGGGTCCCCAGCCCTGAGGCTCCTGCTCACGTACACAAGTGGGAGGGGGTTACTGGCCAGAGGCCTCTGCTCGTGCCCTGCATCCTGCTGCTCCCACAGGCGCTGATCGTGGTGTACGCGTTCCACTTCCCTCACCTCCTGAACCCCCAGATAGAGTGCTCCGCCCACAGGGCCCTGTACCGGCAGCACATCCTGGGCATCGTCCTCAGGGGCCCTGCCTTGTGCTTCGCTGCAGCCGGCTTCTCCCTGTTCTTCTACCCCTTGGTGAGTGGGGGGAGCTGGGGGGGGCGGGCAGGGGTGACGTCTCTGAGCAGATGCCCCCAGGAGGGTAGGGCAGGGGAGGCACTACCAGGGAGGGGGTGCAGAGCTGTGCAGAAGTCTCTGGGGCCACCAGGCAGCATGTGGCCTGGTGCCCAGGGTGTCAGGGAACGCAGCTGGAGGGAGGGGCCCTCCCTCTGCCCCCCCCCTGCTGCAGGGACCTGCTCTGCGGGTGAACACGCACCATGGTCAGAGCCAGGCCTGGTGAAGAAATGCCTGGTCAGATGGGGACAGCCAGCGGGCCACGATTCACCCACGTTTTTCCCCAAGTTGGCGGAGCTTTAAGACCAGAAGAGAGACACAGGTGCCCAGGGTCTGGGCTGTGTTTGTTCTCTTGTTGAGTAAGGGGTCTACACTCTACACAAGGCCACCAGAGGAGCCAACATTGCCTAGGGGGGTAAGTGGGGGGTCCTAGCAGCATTGCCATGACAGGCAAGAGACACTAGGAAAACACTGATGAACCTGCATGAGCACATGGGGAAGTGGACAGAGCGTGCCTGTCCTAAAGACACGCGTGGAGGGTGTAAGCCACCCAAAAAGAGAAAGTGAAGAAAGAAAATTCAAACTAAAGGAAACTGAAAAGTGGAGAAGACAGAGGCGAAGCTTTTGGCAGAAGGAGCCCCATGGTGGAGCCCGGCTGAGGGGAGCGGGTCCCAGGCAGGGACTGGCTCCCGAGTCTCAGGAAAGCCCAGGTGTGGTCAGCGGTCAGGATGCTTCACACCGACATCTCTGGTTCAGTCTTCAGTGCTCTGAGCTCCACACTGCCACATTCGGGAGATGAACCAACTCGGAGCTGTCTCAGCCAAGTCACAGAAGTCAAGGTTGGCTCCTGCCCTTCAGCTAATCCGCTAATCTTTTTTAATGTTAGTTTATTTTGAGAGAGAGAGCGTGATCTGGGGAGGGGCGGGGGGGGGGTCTACAGAATCTGAAGCCTCACAGAGCCTGATGCAGGGCTTGAACCCATGAACCACGAGATCCTGACCTGAGCCGAAGTCGGATGCTCAACCAACTGAGCCACCCAGGTGCCCCTCGGCTAATTTTTTTTTAATGTTCATTTATTTTGAGAGCGAGAGAATCCCAAGCAGGCTTCATGCTGTCAGCACAGAGCCCACCTCGGGACTCCATCTCATGAACTGCAAGATCACGACCTGAGCCGAGATCAAGAGTCGGCCACTCAACCAACTGAGCCACCGCTGCCTGTAGCCATCAGCCAGTTTAACGGGAATATTGTTCTAGCAACACTTCCGTCTTCCAGAAATTCAGGGAAATGCTGCCAAGCAGCTGTTTCAGAGTTGGTTGTGGAAGCTTCATGCATGGCTCCTGCCTTCACCTGAGCGCTCGTGAAGGACCGGAAAGTTTCAGAACCAGAGCATCAGGGTGATGAAAAAAATGGTTGATGTTTTAAGTTTTTTTAATGTTTGTTTATATTTGAGAGGGGGGGGGGACAGAGCACAAGCAGAAGAGGGGCAGAGAGAGAGGGAGACAGAATTTGAAGCAGCCTCTAGGCTCTGAGCTGTCAGCACAGAGCCTGACGTGGGGCTTGAACTCCTGAACTGGGAGATCAGGACCTGAGCCAAAGGCAGACGCTTAAGCGACTGAGCCTCCCAGGCACCCCATGTTTTAAATGCCTAATAAACATTTCAAGAGAATTCCAAGTTTGAAACAAATAGGCAGGCAGGGGCCACTGCAGGTTCCCTCGAGGACGCAGCTGCATGCTGGGGGCTGGGGGCCGAGCGTCTAAGGTGCCCTGAAGTCAGCCCCAGGCAGGCAGAGCAGGAGGTGCAGGCTGGTGCAGATGCTTGGCGACTGAGCTGAGTGTGTGAGGTGAAGGGCAGGTCTCAGGCTTCTGCTTGGTCTGCTTAGTCTTGAGCATGTTTGAATTGAAGGGGTGCTTGGAGTCAGGTAGAGTGTTCTCAGCAGTGGCCTGTAGTGGGGTGGCTTCCGGTGGGCAGGGCAGGGCCAGCAAGAGGGACGCACTGGACGGGAGTGAGGGGCAGGCAGCTGGCCTGAGGCCACGTACACATCCTGGCAGTCTCCCACCTGGGCTTTCAGGGTGGCCGACGGCGGGCGTTGGTTGGACAAAGTCAGGGGCTGATAGATGACGAAGGGCATTCCATGGAGAGTGGAGGGACAGCTGGGCTGTGGTATGGGCATCCCGGATGAGCAGAGCTGAGGACCAAGGCAGGTTGTGCCCACTGCCAGGGCCTGGGCCAGGAGCCCGAGCTGAGTGGGCAGTGTCCACTGGGTCCAGGAGGAACCTGGACAGTGACCATGCCCTGGTGCCATGATGGCAGTGGGGGAGGGGACACCTCAGCCACCAAACGGGAAGAGGAAGGCTGGGGGGGGGGGCCCAGGTGGTCAGCAAGTCCAGTGGCCTCAGAGGATAGGCTGCCTCAGGCCATGGCGCTCTGTGATGGAGCAGTCCGGTGTCTGTCCACCCCCACCCACCTGCCCATCAGTCTTCCTCTTTGTCACCTTCTTCCCTCCTTCCCTGCGGTGTGGCTCTGATCCTTTGTCCCCTCACCTCCTCACCTGGAGCCCCACTGCCCACCACCACCTGTGAGATAGCACATGCGAGCTTCCTGCTCCCCAGGAAACCTGTGGTCTCCATCCCCCTAGACGTCCTTGCCACCCCCTTCCCTCGGCCAGATGCCATGCTGGGTTCACCTTCTAGGTCCAGCCCTTACCACCACCCTGGCCCGGGCCGTCCCAGTGTGGCCACCTTCCTGCAGCGGTGACATTCTGGGGCCTCTGCATTGAGCCTCTCCTGCCAGCATCTAGTGGAGGCCACTCGTGTCATTTCCCTGTCCCCTCCCTCCCCAGACTGGGGTTCCTCCTCCCCTGTGGCTCCCTCCTGCTGACCTTGCCCCAGTTGGTCGCCTCCTCCCTGCTTCACACCTGGGAGGCCTGTCCCTGGTGCAGGCTGGTAACGGATCTGTGGTGCTGGTCTTCCGTATCTGTCTGCAGCGTGCCATTGTCTCCCTGTTGTACCTTATGTATTGTCACCTCCCCACGAGGTGACCCTGAAGTACGTGGCTTGTAGGACAGAAGGGGCAGGAGGCCCCCCATTGAGGGCAGGCCTGGAGTGGGGTAGGGGCAGCAGGAGGAGGGCCCTCCCTGCAGGGGTGTTGGCTGTGTGAGCAGAGCCCTCGTGGGACCTGCCAGTCTGCCCCAGCCTTGAGGGCTCGCTGCCAGGGCCCAGAACACACCACCTGGCCCTGCAACCCTTTCTGGTGCAAATAGGTGTGTCTACGGTGTGCCGCACCACTGTATCCTGTGCACAGCCGCCACCTCCACCTCCTCCTGGGATGTCCGTCCCCCCCACCCCACTCCCTGGAGCCTCTAGTCCACTTCCTAGCTCTCCCTCTGGAGTAGCCTGTGCTGGGTGAGCCATGTAAATGGAATCGAGAAACACGCGTTTATTTCTGGCTTCTTCATTCAACATAATGTTTTCAAGGTTGGTTCATGTAACCCCAGGTGTCAGGCCTTCCTCTCCTTGGAGGGGCCACGTTTTCTTTATTTATTTTTTTTGTTTTCTTTATTTTTTTTTAACATTTATTTATTTCTGAGACATAGAGACAGCGTGAGCAGGAGAAGGGCAGAGAGAGAGGGAGACACAGAATCTGAAGCAGGCTCCAGGCTCTGGGCTGTCAGCAAAGAGCCCGATGCGGGGCTCGAACTCAGACCGTGAGATCATGACCTGAGCCGAAGTCGGCCGCTTAACCGACTGAGCCACCCAGGTGCCCCGGGGCCACGTTTTCTTACCGGCTCGTCCTTCAACGGACGCTGGGCTCCCGCACGTCTTAGCTGTTGTGAACAATGCTATGAACGTGGGTGCAGACACCTCTTCGGGACCCCTGCCCTCAGCTCTTCCGGGTGCACGCCCAGGCCAGACGTGGGCTTCCTGGGTCACAGGGGGGTTCTCTGTGTGATTTTTTGAGGGACCGCCACCCTGTGTCCCGCAGCAGCTGCACCGCTGTAGGTTCCCACCGACAGCGCCCAGGCTCCCGGTTTCCCCACACCCTCGCCAAGGCCCATTGACCTCCGCTCCTCTGAGAGCCGTCTTCCCCTCCCCCCCCCCCCCCCGGGGGTGAGGTGGGGTCTCCTGGTGGTCCCGCCCTGCATTTCCCTGAGGCTTCGTGATGCCGGGCCCCTTTCCGAGTGCGAGTCGGCCACGGCGGCGTCTCTGGAGAAATGTCTGCTCGAGCCCTTGGCCCGCTTTTCGTCAGGTGCTGGTCTCTCTGCCCTGGGGGCAGACGGGTTTCCACCTGCCCTGGGCGCCGGGCCGCCTCCGCCGCGCGGGCCGCTGTGTGCACTCACGTTCTGGGAGTTGCCTTTTCGTTCCCCTGGAAGAGCTCTTAGATGCGCACGCGTTTCTAAGTTTGATGAGGTATAATTCACCTGTTTCTTGTGTGGCTGGTGCTGCCATCCCTCTGGAGCGGGTGGCTTCTGGGTGGGATTCCTGGTGCCGTGTCGCCTCCTGACATGTCTGTGTCTCACACAGTCGTACCTGCTGATGGCGACGGTCATCTTCCTCCCCTACGTCAGCAAGGCCTGCAGCTGGTGCAAGGGCAGGCTCGTGGGTAGGTGCGCGGGCAGGCCGGTGTGTGGGGCCTCGGCACTGCTCCCAAGGCCTGTGGAGTGTGGGAAGGGCCCAGGCGCCCATGACAGCCAGGTGTCCCTGCAGAGTCCCCTCCCCTGGCCATCTCCTCCCTCCTGGCACACCCACAGGCCCCCAAGAGCCCACAGCTCCCAGTGTGGAGTTCTTCACTTTTGACCTGCATGAGCCTCTCAGCAAGGAGCGGGTGGAGGCCTTCAGTGACGGGGTCTATGCCATCGTGGCCACACTACTCATCCTGGACATCTGGTAAGGACCCAGGCCTGTCTTGGGGTGTCTCTTCACCCGCCCTACAGAGGTGCCGTGGCCTCCTCCTGCCACCCTCCTCTTAGAACCACTCCCGTCCTGGCCGGAGCCCCCACTACACCGAACTCAGGGTCTCCATGGGGGACCACGGGTGGAGGTGGGGGGACTCTTCATGTCACTCCTGCCTTCCCCAAGCTGGGCAAATGGGGGCGGGCAGGCTTCCAGAACCTCCATTCTTTCTTCCCCCTTCAGGCCTTGCCCCCAGGCCAACCCCCCCCCACGTCCCCTCCCATCCCCCCCTGCTTCTGCCCCTCCACCCCTTCTCTTCCCTCATCCCCACCCTGGTCTCCCCACCCCACAGGGCCCCCCACCCCAAGTCTTCTGGTCTCATTTTCCCCCTCCCTGTGTGCTCTTCACCTGATCTGCCTCTGCATTCTGTCCAGGTTCTAATTTTAGTCCCTATATATTTATTTGTAAGTGTTCTGTTTTTTTCAGTTTCCATTCTTTTTTAGAGGCCTTTGTTTCTTTGATCTTATTTCAATACACCCTCATTTGGGACGCACTACAACACTGATTTTACAGTTTCTATCTGATGGTCTAAACTCTGTTTTCCTAATTCTCTCTCGATAGCTTTTTCCTACTGTAATTTGTGAGTTTTTAAAAATCGGGAGCAAATGTTCACTGGTCTCGATCTCTGAGGCCTAGACCTCAGGCTACAGAACGGTGTGGCTTGGCTCCTGCCCTATGGCCAGGACCACGCTAGCCCCAGTCCCCTCGCTGAGCGGCCGCATGGGGTGGCTGAGGCTGGGGGGCCAGGGGCCTGTGTTCCTTCCTCTACTGGAGCCGCCGCCCCAAAGACCTTGGGCACTACCCCCAGGCTCTGTCTCTTGCCCCCACCTTCAAGCCCTTGAAGCTCCCTCTGTCCCCCCAAACACACGAGTAGCCTCCCGTCATAAGGACAGGGGGCTCTCTGGGCCATGCGATTGGGGACATCCGTGGAGGGGAGAGTCCGGAGACATGCCTTACAGTTACTCCTTACAATAGAGAGCAGCCCCGATCTGAGACCCACAGAGGCGAACCCGCCTCAGATCTGCGGGACCCCTAGCCCGCGTGGATGGACAGACCTCACGAGCACCCACCTGTGGGCTTGGGGCCGGGGCTGTTCACCAGCCCTGGGATGTCAGCAAAGAAAGTGCAGGCTGGAGTTAAATTTGAACTTCAGATAAATGTGTACTTGCTTAATACACTAGGTGTGCACATAGGGCATAACGAAAGCCATCCTTGCCCTTCGTCTGAAATTCAAGTGTGCCTGGGTATGGGTGTAGCCCCCCGATGGGTCTTGGGACGGGGTCGGGGCTGCTGCCCCCTGACGCCCCGAGTGAGGCTGTTACAAGTGCTGTGTGTTGCCGACCCTCAGCGAGGACAACGTCCCGGACTCCAAGGATGTGAAGGAGAAGTTCCACGGCAGCCTGGTGGCGGCGCTGAGCGTGTACGGGCCACACTTCCTGGCGTATTTCGGCTCCTTCGCCACGGTGGGCCTGCTCTGGTTTGCCCACCACTCGCTCTTCCTGCACATCCGTAAAGCCACGCAGTCCATGGGGCTGCTCAACACGCTCTCGCTGGCCTTCGTGGGCGGCCTCCCGCTGGCCTACCAGCAGACCTCGGCCTTCGCCCGGCAGCCCCACGACGAGCTGGAGAGCGTGCGCGTCAGCTGCGCCATCATCTTCTTCGCCAGCATCTTCCAGTTTGCCATCTGGACCACGGCCTTGCTGCGCGAGGAGGAGACGCTGCAGCCCTCGGCACGGTTCGGGGGCCGGGAGCACGCGTTCATGTTTGCCAAGCTCGCGCTGTACCCCTGTGCCAGCCTGCTGGCCTTCGCCTCCACCTGCTTCCTGAGCAGGTTCAGCACAGCCATCTTCCACCTGACACAGATCGCCGTGCCCTTCACCTTCCTGCTGCTGCGCCTCCTGGTGCGCCTGGCCCTGGCCCTGCTGCGGGCCCTGCGGGGCGGCCTCCCTGTGCCTGCACCAGGTGGCGAGGACGACGTGCGGTCCCCGCTCCTCCCGTCTCCCTGTTAGCTCCAGGATCCCCCTGCCCCAGCCTGCAGCCGGCCTGTTTGGGGTTATTTTCATTGTTCTCCTCAAGCCCTCGGGAGGGTGTCCACTTCGCAGAGGTTGACAGCAAGTTTGCTTTGTGTCCGCGTGTGCCCGTTTCTGCCCTAGGCCCGCATTGTCCTCCATCAGGCTGAAGAACCACATGGACACTGGGGTGGCTCCAGGGGCAGCTGGGAGACCACGGCCTCAACCCATCTTGGCTACCCTCCTGTACCCAGAGCTCCCTGGCTGCTGCCGGGCAGCCCACACTGGTCACTAGGCACAAAGGAGACAGGAGCAGGCCAGCAACGCCCAGATTGTATTTGTCCCGGGTGTAAATTAGGGTTACATTCAGGGAGTGACAAGGTACACACAGGGTCTTGGTGCCAAGCCCACACAGACTCACTTAAATACAGAAGGACAGACTCACCCTGGCCACCACATACGGACAACCACAGACCAAAGCCAACGCCAAGGCCTACAAAGCAGAATAATTACACCCAACAGGGACTGGACACATGGCGGTGTGCTGGAGGCACATGGTCTGAATGTTCCACCACTGGTGTCCCACCACCACAAGTGGCCACTACAGTGCATTTGTGCAGTTTTGGCAGAAGCTTAGGGGACGTGGCTGGCAGGGCCAAGCCTGGCCAGGTGGCGGTAACAGCAGAGAGCAGGACAAGAAGGGGGAGGGGGTTCGTGGGCCTTCCTGGGGGACTCAGGAGACTCATTCCCCCTGGGGCCCGAGGCCCGATTCCATGGGCTGCCTGAACTCTGCTTGGTGGAAGAATGCTGTGCGTGGCCTGCCCAGCCGGCCTGGCCTCGGCCACATCTCCGTCCCCGCAAGCAGCAGCATGGAGCCCCAGGAGCCTGGCCAGATGAGCAGACACTGGGACTGATTGTTGACAGGTGATTAAAGCTGGCTTCTCCCACTTCACACTTCGTAAACTTCCTCTGGAGCTCCCTGCCCAGGCCTGCCTGGGCGTGTTTCCGGCCCCTGCCAGGCACGCTCTGCCCCACCCTCGAGAGGGCCCAGCGCCCCTCTGCTCCATCCATTGCTTCCTGGGCACCACACCGCCATCTTCAGGATGTTGGCCAAGCCCCGCTGGTCTTGTGGCCCTCTCCCCAGGTGCAACCCTATCACTGCAGGGCCACCAGCCAGACTCTGCCTGGGTCCTGCAGCCTAAGCAGCTCATACAGTGACAGAGCCAGGAGAGAAGGCGTCTTATCCCACGACAGGGCAGGTGCCCCTTGAGGGCTGGGGCATCTGGGGGTCTGTACCGGGCACAGCGAGGACCCACAGAGCTGGCTGCCCTTGGGGGCATCCAGGGGGATGGCCTGAGACTCAGTACTGCCCAGCTTGACAGGCTCAGAGGTGGGGGGATGCAAAGGGAGAAGTGCCTGCCACCCAGGATGGTGGCCTTGACCCCACAAGGTGAGAGCATTGGCCAGCTGAAGCCCCACACCCACCCCGTCACTGGATTGGAGGCTGGGGGAGGAAACCCTGCCACCCACCCAACAGCTTCCACTTGTCGCGGTCAGAGCTGTGGGCAAGTCCATCCATGGCTGGCTGCAGGTGCTGCTGGAGAGCAGACTGTCCCAGGGTGCTCTGCTACTTGGGGTCCCCTTCAGGGACAGGCACGCCATCTGCTCGGGCATCCTTGGGGGTCCCGGCCTTCCTGGGCTTCTGCTTGGTCTTCCTGAGCATGTGGACCTGTCCCAGGACCGGTCAGGTCAAAGGGCTGGGTGACACTGCAGGCACTATCGGCCCACTTCACTGAAGGGGGCAGGGTGGAGGGAGCTGCTATAGCTTTAGTCTGGGAGCCCAGGGGGGCCTCGGAGGGCTGGCAGGTCTCCCAGTGTTCGGGCAGAACTGGCAGCAGCGGGGCACTCTGCGTGGCCAAGGCCTTCGGGCACCACACCCACCACACCGCCTGCTCAGGCCCCGCCCGGCTCACCCCAGTGTACCTTTGGACCTGCAGCTGAGATGATCATGTGCCCGGGAGCCTGGACCCAGGGCTCGCCATCCACCTGCACAGGTGTGGCCTTCAGGAGAGTGACACGGAAGTAGGAGCCCTGGGCGATGCGGATGCCCGAGCGCAGCCCGCCCTGGACCTGGCCCTGGGGGAGGAGAGGGCCGTCTGGGCTCAGCGGGCCGAGGGGGCCACACCGGGGCCCGCAGGCCTGCCCACACTCACCATGTGCATGACGCCCGTCACCCCCACCACCTCCAGCAGCCCGTCATCCATGCGCGGCTTCTCGAACCTCGAGTCGCTGTCGGAGCCCCACAGATCGGCCCCCGAGCCCCAGCTGCACCAAGGGAAGGGTGCACAGGTAAGAGGGGCTGCACAAGGGCCTGGAGCGCCACCTGAGGCCAGAGCCCCAGCCGCTGGCACCTGGGGATGTTGATGAAGATGAGACCCTCGATGCTGGGCAGCTCCACCTCCCGCTGCTCCACCTGCAGCCGGATCTCCCTGTGCAAGCCACGAGAGTGGCTGATCTTCTGCAGCCCGACCCGCACGTACACGCCCTTGTTGTGCAGCCTGCAGAAAGGCACACCTGCTGTCAAGGCAGCGCCCTCGCCCTGCCTCGGACGGCCCCCAGACCCCAGCTCCCACCAATTCCCGCTGGCCAACCCCAAGCAGTGTGCCATCACCAGGGGGCATCCGAGAGCAGTCCCAGGCCCCCATCCTTGCTCCTTGGCACCTGCTCGTGAACTTGCCAGGCTCCTCCTCCCGTGCGTGGTGGAAGTCCAGGCTCAGCTCTGCATCGATGCCAATGCCGCAGTAGTTACTCATCTGCACGATCTGAGGACAAGATAGTCCGAGTGGCCCTGGTCGGCCCCCACCAGCTGCTCTCCACCTTCCCCCGGCTGGGTCCAGCCTCCTTGTCTCCAGCCCCGTCCCTGTTGTGGCTGCTTCTGTCCAGTGACTGCCCTGCCCAGTGACCACCAGCACCTAGGAGGAGACAGTCATGGCACGTGGTGCCCGAGAGGGTCAGAGCTGGCCTGGGATGTCCCCAGCAAGCCACTGCTCTGACAGGGCCTGGGCTTTCCCAGTAACAGGATGGCACTGGCACCTATACCAGGTGGCGGTGGGGACGGGCACGAATCCCTGAACGGATGTGGCAGAGCCCCCTGCGGGGGCCTCACCAGGGCACACAGATACCTTGGGGGGCTCCACGTCTGCCATGCTGTTCTCCGCACCTCCAGCCTCCTGAGCATCCAGCAGGATGGTCCAGCGGTCCATGAGCACGGCGTCGGCCTCGTCCACTGACACCAGCACGGAGAACGGGTCCTCTCCGCTGTAGCCCGCCCCCCAGCGGAGGACCCGGCCAAGGTCGTTCCCTGGGACGCAGGAAAGAGAAGACTGACCCTCCGCACCCACCTACCCACCACCGCCCCCAGGCCTTGACTGAGACTTGGGATGTGCTGGCTGACCCTACCTGTGCCCAGGGGCAGGATGGCCACGGAAGGCTCTGGGCAGGCCAGACGGTGCCGCATCTCCTCTAGGGCAGCAAGCACCCAACCCACAGTGCCATCCCCACCGCACACCAGCACCCGGAAGCAGGGCACCTGGGAGAACATGTGGAACCTGGCAACGGAAACGGGAAGTGCTCTACCACCAGCCATCCCCACGCAGGTGCACAGCTGCTGGGAGCAGGAAGGAGCGACCCGGCGGCAGAAGGGGGCTGCAGCTCATCCCCCACTCACGACGACGACGACCGTGACGGTTCTGATACGGAACCCCAACCTGTTCCCTCTGGCCTCCCTCAACAGGGGTGTGTGGAGGCACCCCTCCCAGGGCTTGCCAGTCTGAGCAGCGCAGCCAGGGACCACTAGACTCACCCAGGAAGAGGCCCCCCATTGGTCAGCTCAAAGACCTGGTGAGGGTTCAGCAGCTTCCGGAAACTGCAGAGCAGGTCACGGCCCTTGAGGCCTCCACTCTTGGGGTTCACAAACACGAGGAGGGGGCAGCAGCCTGGGGGCAGGTTCGTGTGCTGACAGATGGGGCGCTGGGTTAGGGCAGGTTCTCAAGACCACCCCACGAAGGCAGTGCCTAGTGTCCCCCACGGCACTGTCCAGGCAGCAACAGTCCTCCAGGCTGGGGCCAGCTCCCTCCCAAGGAAGGCACACAAGGGGCCACATGGCCACCCCTACCTTGCCACTGACTGCTCAGAGCACCCCCCATGGCAGAGGGGGCACCCACAGTCGCTGGCCAGCGGAACAGAGATGAGGCCTGCCAGCCTGCAGCTCTGAGCACAGAGGCCATGCCAACTGTGACACTCATCCCCAGACCCTGCCTGCTGCCTGATTCACACAGCCCAGAAGCCCAGCCTGGACTCCCATATGGGACTCCACCTGCCCCTCCTGGAGCCATCAGGACGCACACCCCAGGAGGAATGTGGCTCCCAAGGCCCCCATCAACCCACGTGGCAGGCAAGAACAGCAGCTAGGTTCACAGAGTGGCCCTGTACCTCCCAGGGGCGTAAGTCCACCTCCCAACAAACCACCCTCAAAATACAGTGTCTGGAGACAATGGTGGGGGACTGAGGTCCCCACAGTAGGGAGGATGGGGGGCTGAAGTCCCCACAATGGGGAGGTTGGGGGGGCTGAGGTCCCCACAGTGGCAAGGATGGGGAGGGCACTAGGGTCCCTGCAGGGGGTCTGGGGTCCCCATGGTGGAAGGCACTGGCTAACAGTCACAGGACTGGCCATGGCTGAAGCCCAAGGATACACTTGGAGTGACATGTGACCCACAGGGCAGAGCTGCCTAGAGTCACCCCTCACCTGCTCACCCCACAGCAGGCAGCTGCCGGGAGACCAAGTGCATGTCTCCAGTTCCCACCTGGCTCTGACAGCTGTCAGGGGCCCTGAGCTCACACGCTGCATCCTCGCAGGATGGCGGGATGGCACCCTGTCCTGACCCAGCTCAGGGTGGGAGAGGGCAGCCAGGACTGGTCACCCACCCAGTCACAGACACTGAAGTCACTCTGCCCTAATTCTGCTTCACCTGGTCAGGCGTCAGGACTTAGGGGGTCAGGGACAGAGCAGCCGCAAACACCTCTGGTGGGACCCTGGGGGCCAGCAGGGCTGAGGACCAGAGGGTACTGCAGAGGCATGGAGCATAGGGCGGGACCTGGGGCTCCGGTCCCTCGCCCTGCCCTGACCTTGCACGATGCCCACCCTGGCCCTGCACTCATCCCCAGCTCACTCTTCTGGACACAGTTTCCAAAGTCAGGGAGCCTCACCTACTGGCCGGAGGTGGCCCAGCGTGATAGCAGGGGTCCCCACGTCTCCTCCCAAGCAGGGGGTGTGGGGCCAGTGACCCCAGAGAAGGTGAGGGCCTGGCAGGGTGTCTGCACATACACAGCCCTTAGGAGGCAGCCACTATGGGTCAGGAGCCACGTCCAGTGGTCCTCTGCCCATCAGCCGCCATGCAGGCCGCTCACCCGTGGACCTCAGGCTCCTCCCTTGGCCTGAATTTGGCCACAACCCTTCGTGTTAGACAAACCAGTGGTGGGAGCCACGCCTCCCCAGGTGTCCCCCCCATGGCACCCACTCACCAGCACGTCTGGAAGCACCAGGGCAGTGAGCGGCCGGCCATGCACAGCTGTGTCCCTGACCAGCATGTACAGTCGCTCAGCCTCTGCAAAGCAGGTCACGTCCAGCACCACCGCACCTGCAGCAGGTGCGCTGTAAGCTCAGGCCAGAGCCTCACCTCATCCCACAGCCAGAAGGGACCCTGGCCCCGCCATCCGATGGCATCCGCGTGACGCAGGACTACCCTCCCCTGTGGAGCCTTTAGAGACGGCCAGGCTCAGAGACAGGATGCAGTAGGTGGACGCAGGGGGGCCAGGAGGGGGGGTGGAGTGGCTGGGGACACTCTCATCCCTCGCCCACCGAGCCTACTGGGGCCCGTGGTTTGGGGCGGGGGGTCCCCTGCAAGAATGGAGCACAGTGATACTGAGGGCACACAGAAGGGACATGGAGTTCATGGTAATGAACCCTCCCACTTCCGGGCAGATTGGAAGCGTCCATAAAAGAAGACGCAAACCCAAGGGCAGAACAGGTTTTGGAAAATACGTTCCCTGCACCTCCGTCACGTTTTAGCTAAAGTGTTACAGCCATGGGCCAGGAAAAAAAACCAAACACGTTTCCCTCGCCTGTGGTTCCCCAAGAAAAAGGTCAGGTTCTAAGCAAGGCGAAACACGAAAGCAAGAAGGACAGGCCTTTCCATCTAACTCCCGGGAATGACCTTTGGTCGGGTCTGACCACGGCCCACGGAAGCGGCTCACCTTGGGAGGAGTAGACGTGGCTCACGGACACCAGGTCAGCTGCAAAGACAGGCTGCCATCAAGGGAGGCCCCTGCCCTCCCGGCTATGTCCCTCCTGGCATGGCCACACCGGGTGGCCCCACCCCGCCTCTCGGGCCAGCACTGCTGCCACTTGGCTTGCAGGTAGGTTCCCAGCACCCAGCCTGGGCAGCTTCCCCAGTAAGTCCCTCCCCAAGTCAGAGCCAAGGGCAGAAAAGGCAGAGGCTGGACCTCAGGCGTCTCAGAAGCCCCTTGGTGGAGGTGAGCAGTCTGGGCCCCAGAGGTGAGAACAAGACTGAGTGGGAACCAGCTTGGCGCAGGCTCCGAGGCGCGTGGTGGGAGAGGGGGAACCGGAGAGCCTGGCCTTGGCAGAGCGGCCCCCACGGCCTGCTCTCTGAACCCTGGTTGCCAGTAGCCGGTGGCCCCAGGTCCGCCTGGGCAGTCACACCTTTGGTGGCCACAGCTTCGTCCAGCAGGCTGCCGTACTCCTGGGCAGACAGGCCAGGAGGCAGGCCGCCAACAAACAGGCAGACGTGTGGGGCCACAGCTCTGCTCTCAGCCACGTAGAACCGCGTCTGGCTCATCTGCCGCAGGGACGTCTGCAGGGAAGGGGCGGGATGCTGAGCGGAGCACTAGGGGACAGCACCCCAGCACCCAGCCCACCACCCTCCTCATCCAGAAAGGGGCCCTCAAAAAGATCCCTCGGGATGAATGGAAAAGGGGAGGAAGGACACACGGGCTTGGGACAAGCCCGCTCGGCTCCCCTGGGGGGCGGGGTCTGTGGCTCTAAACCCCAGCTTCCAGAACAGGTGACGTCAGGACCCAGACAGAACCGCCAGGCCCAGGGGGTGGCACTGCCAGCCAGGATGGACGTGGTGTCCTGGGGGCCGACCCTCGGGGAACAGCATTCGCGCCCAATGACCTGGCGGATGTCACGAAGCCTGTGGAGCAAGGGTTCTTCGTCCTCCAGCACCGTCCGCTGGACTGCAAGGGTGAGAGGCAAGGCCCCTCAGCACCGAGCACCAGGCCCACCTCTGCACCCAGCGGCGCTGAGACCCTGCAGCGCCCCAACGGCAGATGGGCGGAGACACCGACTGCAGGCCACCCACTCACCTTGCCTGCTCCCCATGAGCACCTCCACCAGCTGGAAGCTCTCGGGACCCTCGGCCTGCGGGGTGGGGGGCGGGAGCGGAGTTTGGGGCATCAGGCCTGGACCGCCCACTCCCTCAGGACATTCACACAGGGCAGCCCCGCCCAGCAGGCTGGCCGGGACCGGCCGCATACACACCTGGCGCCCCAGCAGCGGAAGGACCTCCAGCACCACAGTCCCGGCGGTGCTCTGCGGCGTCACGCGGATGGACACGTAGGCCACACCCACCCTGCAGGGAACAAGCTCGGGAGCCTGGGTCCCATGGCCCCCACCCTCCCAACTCCCGCCGGCGGACCCTGGGCCTCGGGCCTGGGTCTCACTTGAGCCAGGCAGGGTAGATCTTCAGGACCTCCTGGGTACGGGGCAGAGCTCGGATGATCCAGGCCTCGGACAAGGCCTCTCGGGCCCCAGGGCCTCTGCCGCCCTCCTCCTCTGCGATCCCATCGCTCCAGGGTTTTCCCCGCGCCCCGCTGTCACCGGCCTGAGCGGGCTGGGGGAGCGCCTGCAGCTCAAAGTCTCGAGGGTCCTCGGTGACATAGTAAGCCCGCAGCGCCGCCTCCTGCGGGGCGGGGGGCCAGATGTGGACAGGAGCCAGGGCCACGGTGGATGCCCCGAGGCGCTCCCAGGAGTGGGCTCTGCTGCGGCCCCTGTGGGGGTTTCTCTCTTACCAGCACCTCCTCGCTCCTGGCCAGGCGGGGGACAGTGATGACTCGGAAGTGGTTTCGCTGCAGGGCATCGTTGCCATCAAAGATCTTCAGGGTCTGCTTGCCTGGGCCAGAGAGAAGTGGGTCTGAGTCCCCGGTGGGGGAAGGGATGGAACACGGGGCACAGGGTTGGGGGGCAGGGAATGGGGCGAGGGACAGGGCTGGACACAGAACAGGTGAGGGCTGAGGGACAGGGGTGGGGACCAGGCACTGAGAGGCACTTACTGGACTCCGGAGGCAGCACCTCTCGGCCCAGGCTGGCAGGGGTGCCTCCGTCCACGCCGTCGTCCCCCTCACCTGGCTCCGGGGCCGGGCTCTCAGAGATGCGGAAGCAGTGCATCTTACTGAAGTTGCGGGACAGCAGGCGCACGCACGCGGGGGGCAGGACCATGGTGCGCAGGCGCCCAAACGCGCACTCAGGGGCAAGCGCGGCGGAGCAGACCGAGTGGGCCTGGAGAGCAGGGCACGGACCGGCCCTCAGCCGCTGTGCAGGGGCCCGAGCTGGACTAGCGGCCGCTGGCCAGGCCGCGGCGGGAAACACGGGCAGGCGGCGCCACCCTCGGCCCAGGATCCCGACTCCGTACAATCGGGATCCCTCCGCCCCAACCGAGTGCGAGACGGCTGGGCGAGGGTGGAAAAGAGGTACCCCACATCCCTCGGAACCCAGCCCCACAGGCCCCGCCTCCCCGAGCCCCACCTGCCTGCCGCGCCCCTGGGGACCCCCACCGCACCCTACCTGCCCACCACACCCCTCAGGACCCCCACCGCACCCCACCTGCACCCCTCAGAACCCCGCCGTACCCCACCTGCCCACCACACCCCTCAGGACCCCCCACCGCACCCCACCTGCACCCCTCAGGACCCTGCCACACCCCACCTGCCCACCGCACCCCTCAGGACCCCGCTGCACCCCACCTGCCCACCGCACCCCTCAGGACCCCGCCGCACCCCACCTGCCCATCACACCCCTCAGGACCCCCCACCGCACCCCACCTGCACCCCTCAGGACCCTGCCACACCCCACCTACCCACCGCACCCCTCAGGACCCCGCTGCACCCCACCAGCCCACCGTACCCCTCAGGACCCCGCCGCACCCCACCTGCCCACCACACCCCTCAGGACCCTGCCGCACCCCACCTGCACGCCACACCACTCGCAGCGCACACCCGCGAGCACATCGGAGGAGCCGCACGTCTTCCTGCACACCTCGCAGCGCGCACCGGAGGGCAGGTTCCCTTCCCGCCAGTGGTGGTGGTGGTGCGTGTCCTGCGGAGGGGGGCCGTCAGTGGGTCGACCAGCCCCCCAGCTCGCACCCCTCGCCTGCCCCCAGGCTTGGGTGCCCAGCCCTGCGCACTCACGTGGTCTCGGTGCCCGTCCCGGTGGCACTGGCGGCAGTCGCTGCAGGCGAAGGGCACACAGTCGGGGTGAACGTGCAGCTCACACACTGGGGGGTGGGCAGGGTTAAGGGCCTCTCGCCGCTCCCCGTGGCCCTGCCCCCTTCTGGCCGGCATCTGCCAAGGCTGGGGCCCGACCACAGCTCTGGAGGCACTTCCTTTAACCTCCCTCACCTGCGGGGCAGGGCCAGTGCCCCCACCTCACCAGCGTCTCCTCATGTCTCCCTGCCTGACCCCCTGCACCTGCCTCCTTGTGCGGGCAGCTCTAGAATCCACAAACACCCCCCGCCCCAGAGCACAGGGCGCCACCCCACCTCCTGCCCACCACCTCCCCCAGCCACCTGGCCCCAGGGAGACTAGGGCCCTGGTGAGGGGCTCGGACCGAGCGCAGCCAGGCAGGCCGAGTGGTACCTTCGCAGCGGAGTGCGGGTGCCTCCAGCCCCTTGCGGCACACAGCACAGAACTTGCGCTTGTAGAGCCCCCGGGGGCCGAAGCAGTGGGCCACGGGCACCTAGAGGGAGCAGGGCCCCTCCTCAGCCTGGGGCCTGCCCGCCTGCACCCTCCCCTCCAATCCTGGCGCCCATGCGGGCCCACTCCTCTACATCCCGGAGAGCCCCCACGGCCACCCACACCACCTGCCTGACCCTGCAGTCCCCCCAGATCCTCCCCAGCCCCTCTGTGTCCCCCAGGGGTCCTGCCAGAATTCCCCAGCATGCCCACCTCTCCACTCGCCCTGTTGTCCTCGCAGGACCAAGGCTGGGCCACTCCCAGCTGCCCCGAGGTCAGGCAGCCCCGTCTGCAGGGAACAGCCCTGCTGGTCCTGCCCAGGCCTGATTCAGCTGTACTTCGCAGGAAGCCCAGGCACTGGCTGCTTCCTCCAGGCCTCTCCCCCCGCCCCCATGATATATTTGGAGCAACTTGGATGAAGCGCATACGGACAGAAGCCCACCAACAGGCGAGAGGGGCAGTGCTGGGTGCCAGGGACCTCAGAGCGGGGAGGGGTCACCACCAGTGGGAAGTGAGGCCTGGCTGGTGCCCCGGGAGGCACTCACAAGCAGGGATTCGGTCAGCATCCTCGGGGACCCGAACCAGCGCAAAGGAACGCTCCCACCCCATCCAGCTAGCCAGCCTGACTCCTAGCCCAGGACCTGCCACCGTGGCCTCCCCAGCACGGGCTGCTAGCCCTCGCTCCATACGCACTCGGACCAGGCTGGGTGCCACACTCGAACAGGGGGTCTTCACGTGCTTCAGGCACTTCTCGTGGGACATAAAGTTGCAGACTGTGGGATGAGAGCTGCATGAGTTGACCCCCGTCCCACCCAGGAATCGAGAGACCCCCGGGGTTTGGCATGCGGAAGGGAGGCCTCGGCCAGCAGAACCACCAAGGGCCCTGGCGGTGCACCCACGCAACAGGCCCACTCTGCCGGAGCTGAAGGGGGGTCAGCGTGGGGTGAGTCACCGCAACCCACCCCCTAGCTCTACCCCAGCCCCGAACGGTGGGGAAAGGGATCCCTACCATCTCCGCGCTCGCAGGGCAGAGGGCGAGCAGGGCGATGGCCGCACCCCAGAAGCGCCATGGACACCTGACCCTCTGCCCCACCCCACCTCTCATCCCCAGAGAGCCCACAGCAGGGATAATGGCGTGTCCCAGAGTCCTGAGAGTAGCCCCTGCCCCTGGCACCAAGCCGGCTCTCCTTCCACTCTGTTGGCCCTGAAGGGCAGGCAGGCAAGTGGGCATCTCTGCACATCCGCCCAGGCCAGCTTCACCAAGGACATCCTTCCCTCACCCCCCAACTCTAAGTCCCCCTAATTACCCCTCCCGCGCATCGTTTGCCTGCTGAGACCAGAGCCAGTCTGTGCTGGGCCGGGAGACTGAGGCAGGCGGAACCGGCCGAGCGTGGCTGCCCCTGCCCCCGCCCAGAGGCTCCAGAGGCAGTGGGCGCTCAGACATGTGCTGTGCTCGAGGCCAGCCATCCTGGGGAGGCAGGGGAGGCCACTGCGACGGGAGGCCAGAGAGCCCAGCTTGACTAAAGCCCAGCCGCGGGCAGGATGAGGAAAGGAGTGCAAGAGAACGCGGCCGGCCGCCAGCAGCACTTGCAGCAGTGAGTGGGCCCGGGGGGTGGGGGTGGGGGGCTGGGCTGGGCCCCCTGGGGTAGGATGGGATGGACAAGGTCGTTGGGGGCTGGGAAGTGGGCAGGTGGCAGAGGGACTCACTTCCCGACACCGCCTTTAGTGAAAAGTGTGACCACAGGGGCCATGAGACAACCCCGTCCCAGCCGCTGCAACCCTACCGGCCCCGTCTCCAGAAGGAGGCTGACAAGGCCCCCCCTGGGCCCGCAAGGGCGGCCCTGAGTCCTGGCTTCAGAAAAACTATAGCGGGCTGGGGTCAGAAGGAAGAAGTGGGGAGGCAGAGGCAGAGTGAGCACCCCAGCTGGCTCCCCTCCAGGGGATGCAGACCAGCGCCGTCCCGGAGGGCAGCCACTGTGGGCAGGGGCGCCCAGCTCCCTCCTCTGGCCGGCGGAGATAGCGCTGATCACCCCACATCCCACATCCTGGGTGCTCCCTGCCAGGGGAGGAGGCTCTTCCTCCCACACCCTTGTCTGGTCCCTCTGCCTACCAGAATTACCAGCCTGTTCTCCACAGAAGTGGGCAGGACGTCCACACAGCTGCCCAGTGAAGGCCTCCACATCACCCCCCAAGCCCAGCCTCTTTCCATGAGCCGCTTCACCCCACAGACCCAGAGCCCCCACTTCCATGAAGGGCACCTGCAGCCTCGCCTCAGACCTGGAGCCCTGCCTTCACGGCCCCTCGCCTGCATGAGCATCCTGGGTCCAGCCTCAGACCTGGAGCCCACTCAGCCTGCACGTGCGTGTCGCGCACCTCAGCTGAGTCTGTTGGTGTGGGAGAAGGTAGGACACTGCTAGGAGAAACCGAGGGGGACTCCCCCCAGGCCAGCGCCTCTACCTGGTCAAGCCTTCTCTGTAAACTTTAAGTGGTCCCTTGTCCCCAGAGCCAGAGGCTTGTCTTCCTAAGTGGTGCAAAGGCTCTCCACCTGCCACTCCCCACATGCCTGGGCAGCTGTGGTCCCCAGGGCCCGCCCACCTGCCCTGCTTGGAGGGAGCAGGACTCCAAGAGAGCAGACCCTGGAAGCTTGCACCCTTGCTGCCCGAGAGTCAGAGGAAGGAGAGCCTCCTCGCCCAGCCAGCCAGCTTGGCAGCTAGGTGGGAGCCGTCCTGTTGGGGCATGCTGCACTTGGCCCCTGTGGGCAGCAGTGTGTATCCAGGGCAAGAAAGGCCCAGTACTGAGGCCCAGGAGCCAGTGGCCCAGATCGGTGCTGCCTGTCCACACTGCTGCCCTTGCTGCCCCAGCTGATGGCAGTGAGGAGCCCAGAGCAGTCCCACCATCGCAGGGTGAGCTGGCTTGCCCCCCAGCCGCTGCACCTGTCCCACTCGGCCCACAGCGCTCATCTCTCATTGAATCCCAGCCGGAGCGAGGAAGTCCAGAGAGCAGCCTTTTCCTGATACCCACAGTCCTGGGGAAGGGGCCGGGACCACCTGACGCTCCCAAGCCCCTGGAACTGCCAGTCCTTATCACCTCCAAGGAGAGATTCTAGGGCCAGCACAATCCTGCCCCGTAGGGCAAGCGGCTGTGTCCTGAAGAGGCTATCGCTGGGAATGCACAGGTCAGGGATGAGGAGCCATTCGGGCCAAGGGCTAGGGTCTGTGATGGGGTCGCGAGCGCTCACCGTCGCACAGGAAGCCGGCCAACCCCCAGATGAAGTCGGAGCAGAGGTGGCAGAAGGTGGGCTTGGTTAACGTCACCTTCCGGAAGCTGTGGCCAGTCGCGGCGGGGCCTGGGGGCCTGGTGCCCGCCCGCTCCGAGCCCGACCCAGACCCCGGTCCGGGCCCCGGCCCCGGCCCCGGCCGCGCGCGGCCTCTGCCGCCCAGTTCTGGGCTGGAGGCCGGGCTGCCCGGGCGCGGCGAGCTGCCGCCGAGCCAGGCGCGTGCCCGGGGCTCGGCCGCCGCCGCCATCCTTGCCCAGGGCGGCCCGACCCCCAGCGGCGGGCGAGAGCCGGGTCCGCTTTGCGGGCGAGAGGGGCCGCCGCCTCCCCGCCGACCTCGCCGTCAGCGCCGGGCTTCCGACTGCGCCCGTCGCCACCGCGCAGGCGCGAGCCCGGGGGCGGGGCCAAAGTGGTCAGGGGTGGGGACCGGGTGGGGCGGTGGGCCTGCTGGGGCGGGGCTTGGAGAGGCGGAGCCGGGAGGTGGGGCCCGCGGGGCGGGGCGGAGGCTGGAGCTGGGAGGCTGGGCGGCCTGTGGGGTTAGCCCGGTCCGAGCCCGGGTGGAGTGGGGGCCGCGTGGGTCGGCCTGGAGAGCAGGGCGCCCGGAGCCAGGACCGGATTCCATGCACGCAGTCTCCCGACGACGCCGACGCGACGCGTTTGCACCTGCGGCGCCCGGACCCACGCCTGCGCAGGTGGACACCTCCCACGCGACACCCGGATCCCGCCAGTGGTTCGCAGTTGCGCGGGGCGGCCGGGCGAGCACGCAGCACTGCTCAGGGGCCCGAGGGTGGAGTCGGGAACCAAGGCCTGCCTCCTCTGCGTATCTCCGCCGGCCGTGCGTAGACGACCCCGTCCGCCGTCTTGGCACGCGTGGGCGCTGCCTTACCCGGAGTACCCACAGGCCCCGGCCCTGTCCTCAGCACAGATGGGGACCTCATGAGGGTCCGGGCCAGCAATAGCCGTGGCCTGCCTTCCCCTCTCCCCACGCTGACGTTGCTGCCCGGCCTGTTCACGGATGGCATCCGCTCCCATCAGCTCTCCAGGGGGAAGCCCCAGGGGCCAGCGTCCCTTCCTCCTCTGGGCCCTGACTTTCACAACTGCTCCCCCGAGGCCTCCTTGACTCCTTGCCGGTAGGAAAGACCCACCCCCACCACACTCCCTGGGAAAGCAGTGAGTTCCACTGGCCGGACCTGCCGGGAAGGCTGGCTCTACCAAGGGCCGACTCCAGCACCTACAGCTTTGCCTTGTCCAGGCGGCGCTGGGGATGTGTAGGGGATGTGCCCACGAAGGTCACCCTGACCCCATCTACTGCCAGCACTCCGGGGTCCCTGCTTCGGTGGTCCTGACGGCGACTGCAATGTGCATGGCTGAGCTGGGCACTGTGGGCCAAGGGGCTTCTTGGGGGACCCACCTGGTCCGTAAGGTGCCTTCCTGGGTTGTCCTCCAGCCAGGCGCCCACCTGGGCAGGACCAGCATAGGCTGCAGGGAAGGACTGACTCGCGGGCGTGCTAGGAAGAGTAGAGCCCCAGGGTCCCAGAGGAGCAGAAACACAGGGTGGGGGACACAACCAGGGGAGACTAATGTCCCAGGAGAGGGCATAGTGACCACAAATGCTATGAAGGAAATGCCTGGATGTGTGCGGGCCTGTGGAGGGAGAGACAAAGAGAGTACACTGCTCCGGTTAGCTGAGGGGGATCCCGGTGTGGACAGCAGAGCGAGGGGGAGGGCAGTGCCAGAGTCGGGGTCCTGAGAAGTCAGAGGATGCTGGCCTGCTCAATCCCAGGAGGGGGCTCCGTTTGTCCAGAAACCGCACAGAGCACCCACTGCACACCCCGAGCACCAGGCTGGCATGTCTGCCCTCCCGGAGCTGAGTTCTGGAGCTGACAGACAACAAACTGAAAAATAGCCCGGAAATGCCAGTTAGCGTCTCAGCGCCAGCCGTGGACGGAAGGAGCCAGGACTGAGTGCCCGGGAGGGGCTGACCTGGGGGCAGCAGGAAAGCATGCAAGCAGGGGGAAACAGAGGGCGCACAGGCCCTGGGCCTCTCTCATCTCCCTCATTCTGGCCTCAACCCCCCCAGCTCCCCAAACCTGCCCTCAGCCAGGTGGCAAGTCGCAGGCGAGGGCCAGGCCCCAGGACTGGCTTCCTCTCGGCCTCAGGAGGGCTGCGACCCGTGTGCCTGTGAGAAGGCAGAGGTTTCTCTGGAAGACGCCCCACGGGATCCGGACTACAGCTGACTTCTCAGGAAACCGCGCGGAAGGACACTTCTTTCTCCGTCGTGATAGAAGTGCGGGGCAGGGGAAACAGCCTGAAAGAGGAGACCGCGTGTGTCCGTCTCTGCAGAGCCACAACCGTGCTCTCGGACGAAGCGCGTCGATGAAGACGGCAACGCGCTTCCGCCAACCTTGCCACCAACTTCTTGGAACACGGAACACCTTCCAGAATAATCACCAGCTTCTGGCTGCTGCTGAGAACAGTCTCTGCCTGCAACCGGGCGCCCTGAGGATCTGGGGGGCCCGCTCCGCACCGATGCTCCCCGGGACGGCTTTGGGTCTCCAGGCTGTCTCTCTCCCCTTCCCCTCCTTCGCTGGCTTGCTCGGCTCAGGCGCCATAGCACACCGCCACGCGCTCGGGGGCTCCAACGACAGACTTGACTTCTCACGGTTCTGGAGGCTGGAGGTCCGAGACCAGGGAGCAGCACGGTCAGGTTCTGGTGAGGGCTCTCTTCCCGAGGTGCAGACTGTGGCCTTCTCACCATGACTCCCTACATGGCAGGAGAGAGGGAGAGAGCAAGCTCTCTGGTGTCTCTTTATAAGGGCACTTACCCCTGTCCCACGCGATTTACCCTCAAAGGCCCCACCTCCAAATAGCCCATGGGGGTTAGAGTTTCCACACACGGATTCTCTCCCTAGAAAACAACCGTCTGTTGTTGAAACCCAGTTTGTGGTACTTTGTTACAGGAGCCCTGTCAAACTAGGCACAAAAATGGGCCGACTGTGCAGTATTTGGTGACTGCCTTCTGTACCTGTTTTATTCTGAGCTCCACTCATGGGCCTCTCTGTTGGGGTGCACGTCGGAGGCACAGAATCGGCTGTCTGCTGCGGCTGTGTTACAGTCCCTTCTCTCGGCTGCTGATGGGCTTGCGTGTTGTTGCCAGACCTTGGCTGTTCTGTAAAACGCTTTCAGGAACTCTGGTCCGTGTGTTCGAGTGGCACCTGTGTGCGTGCCCACTGGAGTGCCATTGCTGGGCCCTAAGACGTGCTATGTTCACCTCTGGAACACGATCCTAGACAAGAATAAATCCCCACACGAATAAAAATGTCTGTGTGCACCGGCAGGGTGGATTCCACTCCCCCGCACGTTGGTGACAGCCCTGGACACTAACGGTTGCACGGCTCCCGCCTTCATGGTAGGAGTGCAGGGGGATTGGCCCGGCTTTCACTTCTGCCCTTGGGTGCTGAGGAAGGCCTTTCCCTCATCACAGACTCCGCCGCCCCCTGCAGCTCTGCTCTTAAGTGTCTTGCTCATTTTTCTTTTGAGCATCTTTTTCTTATCGATTTGTGGTTCTTTACATATTTTGGAGGCGTCTGTTTTGTCAACTGCAGTCCGTTCTCACCATCCGCAGCCGCTGGGCTGCGCAGCTGGACACGGACTACGAGGCGGCGGACACGGGCTCCTGGGGAACCGCAGGTCAGCTTCCTGGGAGCCTCTGGTCACGTTGTCATCAGCGGGTCAAACAGAACCGTGTTCCTTGTGCACTTCCGCTTAAAGACACTTTATCTGACACGCTGCCGACTCACCCACACGGGACCGCCGCGCCAGCGCCGCCGGACCTCACGCCCGAACGAAGCCCCCCAAAACAGGGTCTCCTCCGTAGGCGCATCACGGCTGCCGGTGCTTAGAGGGGGGGGGGCCTTCAGCACCACGTGGCAGGGGTGGGGGCAGGGGGACATTTCAAGCAGTAGGGTCACCAACAAAAAGCAGGAGAGTACTGCAAAACTGCGGGAAGTATCGCTCTAGACAGCAAAAAGCGACACGGCTTACAGCGGGAGCTGAAACAAGAAGGCAGGGCGTGGCTCCTCCCGCCGCCGCCGGGGATGTGCCTGTTGGGAGACCGAGTTTCCACTGCCCTGTGCTGTCCCCGCATGACCACGGAAGCGCCGGGAGTGTAGATTGTGGGGTTGCAAATAAGGGTTAGTGAGGGGGCGAATCCGGGGTCAGAGGCTCCGCGAATAGTGAAGTCTGACCGTGTCAGCGCCGCCTCCCCCACACCAGGGTGCACTCGTCACTCCTTCAGTGGTGGCTGTGGGTGCGCTGGCCTTGAGTTGTCACCTTGTCCCACTGATCAGCACCCGCCGGCCCGCAGGCCACGAGCTGCTGCTGGCTTTGGAGCCTTTGCCTTTCCCGTCTGCATCTCCCCGGGGCCGGGCTGCCAGCAACAGCGTGGCCAAGGCAGGGTCCCCTCAGCGCCACCAGGTGGGCACGGTGCTGAGCCTGTCCAGGTTTGGGGCAGCCTTTCCCTTTAGGAGAGAATGCAAATTAGGATAGAAGTAGATGCATATTTATTCAGAATGAGAGAAAAAAGTCATAATCCTTGAAAAAAATTGACTAATAGCACAAATATCACAAAATCCAGAAAATGCCACAATTTTTATTCATAACTGCACAGTACTCCACTGCGATACGTTTCTCATCTACAGTTTTTATTGTCTCTTCTTTTTTTTAATGTTTATTATTTTTGAGAGAGAGAACACGAGCAGGGGAGGGGCGGGGGGGGTGGGACAGAGGATCTGAATCGGGCTCCGTGCTGACAGCAGCAAACCTGATTCGGGGCTCAAACTCACAAATCATGACCTGAGCCGAAGTCAGACGTTCAACTGACTGAGCCACCCGGGCGCCCCTATAGTCATTTCTTATAACGATTTTGCGATACTACTTTCCAGGGACAGGAGAGACAGACAGCTCGGTGTCTCTAACACAGCAGATGGAAAACGAGATTGTGGCGGCTGTTTTACAAAGGGCCTCGCTTGACCGCTCACGACTTGCAGCTCATACCCCTTGTTTCTTTCTTTTTTTTTCACTTCACCCCCCCCCCCATACCCAGTGTTAAGACTACAAATTTGGAGAGAACTTCGACAAGTTCGTTTCGCTTACAGGCTGGAAGGTCTGGGGATAATGCGTTTCCTCGTGTTGTGACTAATCTCAAATGCCCTTGCGGATCGGATGAACCTCCTTACATCACGTCCTCGTCTCCCTGGCCGCTAGCGTCTATGTTATCTTCATGTCAGCACTTCCTGTTAAATCAGCAGAATGTTTAATCCCGCTCCAAAAGTCCGTGTGATTCACTCTTTTGGTTAATTGCCAGGGTGTTTCTGGAAGCTGTTTTCTGTGCCAGCTTCTCTGCCGTGCGAGGAAGGGACGAGGAAGGACGGACACGTACTCCACTAAACCCCAGGTTTCTGCAGCTTAGCTTCCCCTTGACCAGATCCTGAGGAGGCTCCCCCTCCCCAGAACCACGGGGGGGGGGCAGGGGAAGTGACAGGGGAGCTTAAGGCAGCGTGGGAACTGTTGTGCTGCAAACTTCCTGCTGTGGGCAGCAGGCTCAGGGAGTAAGCTTAGGATTGGGTAGTCTGAATAATTTCGGCAGGCCTAGGCTATAGTGTCAGTCCCTAGGTTTCCGGTATCTGGCCGTGGGGTGACCTGGGGTGGGGGTGGGGGTGTTGGCTTGGTGTGTGAGCGAGATGAAGGATGGGTTGGGGGTGCAGGCTCAGCTTGGTTCATCCCCAACGAAGGCCCTCTCCAGGCCCAAGGCCCCAAATGCCAGAGCATCAAGAATGGAGAAAATGAGCAAAGACAGTCAGGGGGAAAAAGTTTTTACCTGTCTAGAGATACAAGCCAGATTTTGTTTTAAGAGGAAAAGGGGCGCCTAGGTGGTTCAGTCGGTTAAGCCACTGACTTCAGCTCAGGTCATGATCTCGCGGTCTGTGAGTTCGAGCCCCACGTTGGGCTCTGTGCTGACGGCTCAGAGCCTGGAGCCTGCTTTGGATTCTGTGTCTCCTTCCCTCTCTGCCCCTCCCCTGCTCACACTCTGTCTCTCTAGCTCAAAAATAAATAAACATTAAAAACATTTTTAGATAAAAAAATATCTTTTATAAAGAGGAAAAAATAAGATTCTGTTGAAGAGAAGACACAGGGGAGGGTTGCCGCTGCAGTTGGGGCCGTCCCAGGGAGAGGCCCTCTGGCCGCTAGACGCAGGAATGAAAAGCCTAAAACGGGGAGGGAAAAAAAGGGGAGGGGAGAAAAGAAAGAAAAAACAGCACAGGGGAGAAAATACAGGCCTGATTTTGCCTGACGGTGGACGGGCACAGCCTGGGCCGGGCCGTTGCTAGGGCAGAACACGGGCTCTGTCTGACGGCGTCGGCTCTGCACCTGCTGGCAGCAGCTCCTCGGCCGGAGCCACTTCCACGCCCGAAAGGGCCCCTCGCACGTCTCCAGGCTGCCTGCGGGCGCCGCACAGTCCACGGGCCCTGCCCCAGGCTCCACTCTCCTCCGAGGGGACTCCTGGGACAGGGTCATTAGGACACACGGGGCCAACAGCTCTCAGTCCTGGTCAGGTTTCGCTGGCAACACGTTCCTCCCCAGACCCCTGGCTGCCTGGGAGCCCCTTGGGACGCAGAGCCTCGAGCCCCAGCAGGCCATGTGAACCCAGCCACTAGCCACCATGCGTGGCGGTGCCCAGAGGAGCGCGGCTGCCAGGGCGTCCCTGAGCAGGGAAGGAAGGGCCAGCACTTCGGCCAGACTCCACGCAGTCGCCTCAGCAGCGGTGGCCCATCTGCGCGTGACCGTGCACCCTCAGGCCACGGCCTAAAAACCGTCCCCTTCAGAGTAAAGAACACCAGGAATGTCTCGCCTCACGGATGCCAAAAACACAAAATCACACACGTCTCCAGATATGCTGAGACCGCAGTGCGCGTGCCCGCCAAAACACTTATTCCCTTTGGAGTTTCAGACGTTACTAACACAGTGACAGAGACGCACGTCACTTGCCATGTCCCTGAGACGTTCCACAGGGCCAGCGGCATCGAGAGCCATAATGGTCTTCTCAGTCTTTCATACCCCAGCCCAATAAATGGACCCTAGTTCAGTCACTGTCCCGCCTCAGGCCTTCAACTCCCTTAATTAAAGGCCCTTTCACACCTCGCGCCAACTTTAGAAGCTTCTCCACCGCCCTCCCCTGTACTTAAGAGAAGCATTCCGCCTCTGGGCACTGGGGACGTGTCAGGCGAAGCCCTTTACCGGTCTCTCCCCAGCCCTCGTGTCTCCGTGTGGCTCCGAACCGCGTGTCGGGCCTCCTGTTTCTTGGAACCTGTGAGTATGAACTTCTCCCCTCACGGCAGGCGTTTCCCTGTCTTACCCTAACCCGATGACAACAAACCCTGAGCACACGCTTTAGAACAGTCTTAAACTCTGCCTCCTCCGAGGTCTTTCCGCGGCCTCCTCCCTGTCAAATCGCCTCTGCCTCCCCCTCACGAGGACGCTGCGATGACACGCAGGGCCCGCTCGGATCATCCCGGATCATCTCCCATCTCCGGATCCTTAGCTTAATCACCCGGCAAGTCCCTTCACCGAGCGAGGCCACCCTCGGAGGTCCCGGGGATTAGGCCGGTGGATACCGCTGTGGGCCAGCCACTCACACGGCGTCTGTCCGGCTCACGGCTTAACATTATCGTCGTGCACTTCGGTTCTCGGGTGCGTGTGAGCCCCGGAAGATGTTACGTTATTCTTCTACGGATCACTCCCCACTGGATTTATACACTACATACCTTCCTGTACCTCTGGGCTGTGCTGGGTCGTCCTCCCGCTCAAAGGACACCGGTTACCCTTTCCTAAAGTGAGGCCAGTGGTGACCAACGTCCTCAGAGTTCATTTCTCCAAAAAGTCTTCATGTGACCTTCTCTTTTGAAGATGCACTTTTTGCTGGACTTAGAATTCTGGCTTGCCGGTTGTTTATCTCCAGGACTCTGGGTTTTCGCTCCATTGTCAGCTGGCTGCCGTTGCTTCGAGGCCAGGCGTGCCTTTTGTCTCCGGCTTCAGGCCTCCTCACCACGTGCTTGGGTTCCGCTTTGTTTGTGCCTTTCCTCTTGGGCTTTGCGGTGCTTCTTGATTCTGTAGCTGGATACCTTCCATCACTTCTAGAAAATCACCAGCTCTTTTCTCTTCAGATACACTTTGTGTCACCAACCGCAGGGACGGCTACGTTGGGTTCTGTTGTTGGAGGGACAGTGGTGCTGGCACAGAGGGTTTTCACAGGGTGGTGAGACTTCTGGTGTTTGAAGACACAGTGTTGTCTGACTTGCCAGTGTATGTGTACAGCTTAAAGCATAAACATTAACCCCTCCAGGCCACCTGCCCCCCACCCGGGCCAGGCCACCCAGCTGTCTGTTAGAAATGTCCACTTGGCTCCTCAGAGCCTGCTTCTTTTTTGTTTTGTTTTAATTTTTTTTAATGTTTATTTATTTTTCAGAGAGAGACAGAGCATGAGCAGGGAGAGGCAGAGAGAGAGGGAGACACAGAATCCCAAACAGACTCCAGGCTCTGAGCTGTCAGCACAGAGCCCGATGCGGGCCCGAACTCATGAACCGTGAGATCATGACCTGAGCTGAAGTTGGCCGCTTAACCAACTGAGGCACCCAGGCGCCCCTGTTTGTTTTTTTTTTTTTAATTCTTTTAATGTCTATTTATTCTTGAGAGAGAGAGAGTAGGGGAGATGCAGAGAGGGAAGGAGGCACAGAATCCAAAGCAGGCTCCAAGCTCCGAGCTGTCAGCACAGAGTCGGACTTGGAAATCGACCTCACAGACTGTGAGATCATGACCTGAGCCAAAGTCCTACACTTAACTGACTGAGCCCCCCAGCCGCCCCTGACCACTCTTGCTTCTTTCACTTGCCCTGCCAAGCAGAAGCCCTAGGGGGTCACCTTTGACTCTGCTCCTTCCTCCCACCCCCTGCCTCCAATCCATCGGAGGTCCTAGCACTCATTTCCAAGTGTGTCCCACATCTGACCACCTGTGCCCATTGTCCAGCCACCGTAGGTCTGAGCCGTCAAGCGGCCGCCTGACCCGCGCATTAGGCTACTTCCCGGCCTCCAGGGCGATCCCCCGAAGCGCGACCAACACAACCGCTCACACTCGAGTCCCCGGACGGCGGAGCGCCGGGGCAGAGCCAGGAAGGGGCAGAGTGCTGGGACGCCCCGGGCGGCAGCTGGGCGGGGACCGCCACCTCGGCCGCCCGGCCTCCCTAATCCCCGCCCACTCGCCGGCCCCGCCTACGCCCCCGGGGTCCCGAGAACCCAGCCAGACCGCGCCTAGCGCCCCGGCCCCCGCCCCGCGATGGCGGTCACGTGGCGCGCGACCCGGAGGCGGAACAGGCCTGCGCGGCGCCGACCTGGGCCCGGAGCGCCGAGGACCGGCCGGGCCCGCAGGGACCCTGAGCCCCGCGCGCTCGGCCATGCGGCCCCCGCGCCCCCGCGCCGCGCCGCTCGCGCTGCTGGCCGCGCTGCTGGCCGCGCCCCGGGCCCTGGCCGAGGCCCCGCACCTGGTGCTGGTGGACGCGGCCCGCGCGCTGCGCCCCCTGCGGCCCTTCTGGAGGAGCACCGGCTTCTGGTGAGCGCTCCGCGCGGGGAAACTGAGGCCCGAGAGACAGGTCTCGCCTCCAACCCGCCGCGGGCTCCTCCCAGACCCGGGGCGCGCTCCCGGCCCGCGGGCTCCCAGGACCCCCTTGTGGCTTCGGAGGGACCTCGGGCTCCCGCGCCCACGGCGCACGTGAGGCGCGCTCCTGTGACGAAGGCAGCCCGAGCCCTGGAGCGTCCGTGGCTGGCTCCTCCTTCCTCGCGGCGACGTTCTTCAGTCGGACTGGGGTTTTCTCGGTCATATGGGCCGCGCGGGGTTCGCGTGCGCCCGCGGCTTTTCCGTGGGTACTCCGTGTGGTGGAGGCCTGCGGACACGCCCTAATTTTGCCCGGTGGCCGCTGGGGGCAGTCCAGGCTGCAGGAGTAGCTGCGGCCCAGGCCCCTCCCAAGGGGGCGGCCCCAGTGGTGTGGGACACGCCTGTAAGGGGCCTCCCCCCACGCCCCCCCACACCCCCATCTCCCGCACTCCCTGTCATGCTTGTAACCGAGACCACCTGGCTGGTGGGACAAGGAATAGGGTATTGAGATGTGGCCCTCTCTCCTCAGGGAACCCCTGATTTCCAGAACATTCCTGGTTAGGGGCCATTTTATTACATCAGGGGCAGTACAATTCATTGGCAGGCACTCCCTGGTCCAGCTGCTGGAGACCGGTGTCCTGGGCCATCTGGGGCCCTGGATACGTGGGTGCAGGGGCTGTTTGGTGGCCCCACCCCTGGGGACTAATGCCCCACTCCCCCTTGGTCTGTCCCCAGTCCCCCACTGCCTCACAGCCAGGCTGACCAGTATGACCTCAGCTGGGACCAGCAGCTCAACATGGCCTACGTGGGCGCCGTCCCTCACGGTGGCATCGAGCAGGTCCGGACCCACTGGCTGCTGGAACTCATTACAGCCAGGTGAGTGATGGGGGCCGCTGGGCAGAGCCCCCTTGATGGGGACGAAGGCCGAGCCCGGAAGGAGGCAGTGTCCAGGAGAACAGTGCCGTGCGGTGTGGGGTGCCAGTGAGGGCAGAGTGCAGGGCGTGTCCGGCTCTGAGCAGCTGGCTGCCCCGACACTTCCCAGCAAGATGTCCCGTGCAGAGGAGGCCGTGCGGGGCCGCGGGGGCTGCCAGGGCAGCCCCGAGTTTGGGCACAGCTGGCTCCCACTGGGCAGCACTTGGAGGCTCAGGGTCCCGCACGTGTCCCACTGCACCAGCTTTGTGGCCGGAGCCAACCCCAGAGAGGGTGCGCCCGCGTACCTGATGCCCCGCGTGCTGGGGTCAGGCCTTGCAGGAACGCTGCCCAAGGGCTGGGCTGCACTTGTGTGGGTCACGCCCACCTTTGGCCCTGCAAGGCTCAGCCTGGCTGGGGCGGGAGATATAAGGAACACTTGGGTGTGTGTTTGAAGGGCTTCCAGAGACACAGCGACCCTCGTGGCCCTGGCCAGAGCTGCCACCTATCCCCCAGTGGAACTGGGGCCGGGCAGGCCAAGGGAGGCCTCGTGATGGCCTTGGGGCCCTTGTGCAAGTAGCATGGTGACACCCAGCATCAGACGGACCCTGCAGGGCCACGTACGCACAGCGCCGGGGCCGGGGTTGGCGCTGCGGCGGTTCGTTTCGAAGGCGCAGTTCCTGAGTCCTCTGTGCGTTCCCTGCTTCTTCCGGGGCTCAGCATCCGGCTCGTGGGGACCGTGCTCACTGACGCCGGGGACCGGTGGCGCGAGCGTGTCCGCCGAGGGCTCCCGGAGGGCGTGCGGGCTGGCGTCGGGCGCTGGCCGTGCTAGAGGGTGGCGTCGGCGGCGGTCTGCTCCCTGTGGCGGGCCCGGGCCACCTGCACGGCACTGTGCACACTGTGGAACAGCTGCCCCTCCTCGGCCGCGCCCCCCGGCTCCTCCCCGAGGAATCCACCTCTCTGCAGGGTGTCCCGCACCACGGGGCTGCAGCAGGCCAGGAGCAGGGCGACGCCCAGGGCCGTGTAATCTCGGCGCAGGTCCCGCAGCGTGGCCACGCCGGCCGCATCCAGGAACAGCAGTGGGGCGCAGTCAATGACCACCGCGTGGAAGCCGGCCGCTGCGGGCACCAGCGGCGCGGCTGTGCTGCTGACCGGGCCCGGGTCCGTGCCCTCGGCGGGGTCCGCCTCCCTGACCCTGGCCTCCGGGCCCTGCTCCTTCCTCGCGGTGGCCACCCTCCCCGCATCTAGCCCCGTGAGGCCGTAGAGCGACCGAAGGAAGAAGTCCTTGTTGGCGTAGTAGAGCGGCCCCGCGAAGCGGAACACGTGCACACCGGGCTCGGGGACCAGGCCCTCAAACTCCGAGGCATCCTCGTAGAAGCCCGAGTCCCCAATCTGAGCAAGCAGGGTGGCCCGCGGGCGTTGCGTGCGGCCAGCCAGGCTGATCAGGGACAGGAGGAGGCCAGCCAGCAGCCCCACCTCGATGCTGACCAGCACGCAGGTGGTCGCGGTGGCCGCCCAGACCAGCGCGTCGGCCCGGCTGAGCCGCCACAGCCGCGGGACGTCCCTCACCTTGCGCAGGGCCCCGCGCAGGCTGACGATGATGACGCAGGCCAGCACGCTCCGCGGCAGGGCCCGGAACAGGGGCGCCAGCACCAGCAGCACCAGCAGCACCACGGCGGCGCTGACCACGCTGGACAGCTGCGTGTGGCAGCCGGTGGCCGTCTTCACCAGGCTCTTGGACAGGGCCGCGCTGGTGGCGAAGCAGTGGAAGAAGGCGGGCAGCACGTTGCAGCAGCCCACGGCCAGCAGCTCCTGGTTGGCTCGCACGGAGTAGCCGTGGCTCCGGGCAAACATCTCTGCCAGCGAGATGGAGAAGGCGGAGCCCACCAGGGCCAGGGGCACAGCGTCCAGCGCCACGCGCCACATCAGCCCAGGGTCCGGCGCCCGGGGAGCCATGAAACCCGTGGGGATGTCGCCGGCCACGCTGGAGCCAAAGCGCTCGTGCAGCCGTCCGAAGTGGGACACCAGCGTGGCCGCCACGATGACCAGCAGCTCCGTGGGCAGAGGCACCTTCAGGCGGTGGCGGCAGCGGTCCGACAGCTCCTTCCCGGCCAGCAGCGCGGCCAGGCACGTGGCGCTGGTGAGCACGTCGCACAGGTTGGCCTGCCCGGCGCTGAGCAGCAGGCTCAGCCACGTGCTGAGCACCATGCCCGGCCCTTGGTGCCGTGGGACCCTCACGCCTAGCAGGTGCTTCAACTGGGAGGTCAGGATGGTCACCGAGGCCCCCATGGCGAAGCCGTCGAGCAGGGGCTGTGAGAGGTAGGTGGACACGAAGCCCAGCCGGAGGATGCCCATGAGGACCTGCGGACAGAGCGCGGTCAGGGCGGCCGTGGCGCCGAGCCTAACACCCCTTCCACGCCGCTGCTGCTCTGGACTCTGCCGGGAGTCCCCACCCCATGCCCACGCCCACGCGGGCACAGCAGGCACGGAGGTGCGCACGGGCCCTCACACGCTTGTTTCTGGTTCTCTCGCACGTTTGGGCTCCAGGCGCTGGAGAGCTGCTCCTTTCTCCTGTCTGGCGGGTGGCGCCGTCCCCTCCCCTCCCCAGAGACCTGGGACCCTTTGGAGGGTGGACAGGACAGGCCTGGTACAGGGTGTGGGGAGGCTGCAGGAAGACAGGAGGCCTCCCGGGGTCCTGCCAGGGACAGGAGGCCCAGGGAAGCTGTGGGGGCCACAGTCAGGCACTTCTGGAGCTGAGGGCACACTCAGCCAGCCATTCCTGGACACGGTCCCTGCTCCTGGGCACCCTCCGACCCTCAGGTGCCCTGTCCGGGGGTGCCATTCCGTGCCCACCTGTGCCTATGCCTGCTGTGTCCTTCCTGGTTAACCCACCGGCCTCTGAGGCCTTGACCCTTCTTGGGGGGGGGGGCGGGTGGTGAGCAAGTAAGGGACCTGCCCTGAGTGCCGAGCAGCCGGTCTGGGCCTGCGCCCGGCTCTGCAGAACCCCAGGGTGGTCGGCCCCTCACCTGGTAGATCCCGGCCACCAGTGTGAGGGCGGTGGCGATGCGGATGGCGTAGCAGTCCTGCCCGCAGTCCTGTGGCCCGAGCGCCGGTGCGGCCGAGGCATTGCGGGTGCTGCCGTTGGCCCCGGGCCCCGGGCCGTCCCGGGCGGGGTCGAAGCCAGCCAGCAGGAGCTCGCGGTCCACCACCTGGCCCACCATGAGGCAGAGCAGGCTGAAGATCCCCAAGGACACATGGCGGGAGGTGCCCATGAGAAAGTAGATGAGGTTCGCGAAGAAGGACGTGTACAGACTGTAGATGGGCTGCAGCCCTGCCAGCAGCGAGTAGGCGATGGCCTGCGGCACCAGGATGATGCCGATGACCAGCCCGGACATGACGTCTCCCGCCAGGGCCTCCCGCGGGCGGTAGTGGCGCAGCCAGCGGGTGGCGGGGAACAGATCCTGCACCAGCGCCCAGGCCCCGCGAGTGCTGCAGGTGCCGCCCCGCCACAGCCTGGCTTTAAGCATCTCGCGCAGGCCCGGGGGCACCGGGGGCCGCCGGCGGACCAGGACCAGCCCCCCGCCCTGCCGCGTGCAGTCGGGCGACACTTCCATCCTGGGAAAGCCTGAAACAGAGGTGGGCATCCCTGCTGGGGTCAGCGGGCGGCACAGAGACCCGGCCCCGCAGCTCCCCGCCCCCCTCCCCGTGCCCACGTCCACTCCCTCACCAGGGTCCCTCCGGTGGCCCTTCATCACCTCTGCACCACGGGCCCTGGGGCTTGGAGGAAGAGGGCCTCCTGGTACCCCCTGTTGAACCTTGCAGATAGTGGGACCCGGGCGCTTGCCACACACCCCCCTATCCTTGTGGCAGAATTCCTGGGATGTGCTTTGGGAGGGTGGTCTTAGACGGGGCCAGCCGGGAGGGAAGTGGGGGTGACTGGCATCTGTCACCTGCCCAGTCGGCTGGGACTGTAGGACACACTCCTGGGTTAGGGTCTCAGACCACACAGGCGCAGCATGAACACAAATCTGGGACTGACCCTTGTGTACCGAGGGCAGTTCCCCTTCCGGGGCCCAGCCCCGTCCTTGACTTCTCCCTTGCTGGCCCAGGACGCGGGGCTCGGAGGTTCCCCGGGGTGTGGAGGACGGCCTGGCAGGCAGGCCTGCCGTGTCCCCCCCGTGAGCACTAGAGGGACAGTAGGAGTTGTGTTTCCTCCCTGTGGAGACCTCCCCACCCGAGGGTCCCCCCACGCGCCCGGAGCCTGGGTGTGTGGAGTGAGCAGAAAGGGCATCTGCCTTGAGGGCCCGTAAAGGAAACCCTAGAATCGTCCCGCCCCTCCCCTTCACCCCGGGGCCGGCTCTGCTGTGACTTTGGGGGCTTCACGGTCCTGCAGCGGGGCCCCAGGGTGATTCTTACCTGAGGGAGCCCCGCACAGTCTGGGTGGGCGGGAGGGGAGCAGGCCCCTGGGCTGTCGGCCCTCCAAGACCAGACCCCGCCGGCCGGCTGCACCTCCAGAGCCCTCTGGCTTGTTAGCCGGTGGGGAAGTGTGGACGGTGGGGTTCTGACACAGAGCTGGAGCCAGGAGCCAGGTGGCAACAGACCGGCCGCGCGCCGAGGGCAGTGCTCCGTGGTTACCACGTGACTGCTTAGCCCAACTGGGCTCGCAGTTCAATTATTTACCCCACAGATTGCTGAGTCATGGGTTTCCCCCAGATGAGTGTTACCTGAGTCGGCTAATCCGGAGAGTTGTACTGTAATCCCAGGCTCGCGAGTAACTGGGGTTGTGTGGACCTCTGATAAGCTCCCAGCCTCCCACGGGGCCCAGGTATGGGACAGGGTGGGTGAGGGCAGCGAGAGCTGGAGCAGGGAGCTCAGGTTCTGGGGTCCTTGGGGAGGTAGAAGGTGCGTGAGCCCAGCCAGCCCTGTGATGAGGCACCGGCCACCCTGTGGCCCCGGGGCCCGTTGCTGTGGTCGCACGACTGACCAAGAGTAGCCCAGGGTGAGCAGGGTACCCAGTGGGGGCTGGGCTCTTGATGCCATCCCCGGACATCCTCCCTGTTCTGCCATGAGACGGTTCTGGTCTGCGCCGGAGCACCGGCCAGGTGTACCTGAGCCCGCTCGGCCCTGGGCAGCCATGTCCCGGCCGCCGTTCCGTGTCCTCGTGTGGAAAGCAGGCAGGGCTGTTGCTGAGTGTGTGTGTGCACACGCGCGTGTGGATGGCTGTGGGCAGGGGGCCAGCAGGCGTCAGGACACGTTACCAGCCAGGTGTGCCCTTCTGGCTGTGGGGGTGCCCGGTCTGTGTGGCGGGTGGGGTCTGCCTGGGAGAGCTGGAACGAAGGTGAATGGTCCCTTTAACAAAGGGTGGACAGCTGGTTTTAAACCTATTATTCTGCATCTCAGGCCCCCACCTTTACACCGAGTGAGTGAGAGTGTGTCCCATCACCGCCACGTAGAAGGGCTATGTGGAAAGGGGCCCGTCCCGTGGGGCTGCCCCGTCCACCCAGGACAGAGCTGAGGGTCTTCCCTCCACTTACCCCCACACAAAGGCCAGCCCAGGACCCACTTGGCCCCTGGTGGGGAGCTGTTTGCCCAGACCAGGAGCCGTTTGGGGCCGGGGGGGACGAGCTAAAGCGGTTCAGGGCTCAGGGCCCCTCCCTGGGGCAGATAAGGCTCACCTCGGTGCGGAGAGGAGGGTAGTATTGGGGGGGTCATATAAACTTTATCTCCTGCCCCAGCTACTGGCAGGGGGGCCGTGAGAGAACTCCCTGGGTGGCCTGCCAGGTGGGAGCCTCGTCGCCCTTGGGGGTCTCCCTAGATGGGGGACAGAGCGCAGGCTGTGTGACACAGGACTCCACCTGTGTGCACGGTGGACAGAGCAGCGGAGGCCAGGGCAGATACACGTGTGTGCATGCTGGGGGCAGGGGATGGGGTCTGGGTGCTGGTGTAAGGAAGGGGATTCTTGGGGTGGGGACCTACTGTAGGCAGGGGCCGGTCCTCCGTCTTAGGGGAGGGGCAGGGGTCTCTGGAGGCTCCTGACGTGAAGCATCCAGGGTGGGACTCGCGGCAGGTGGAGAGGGCTCAGGGAGGAGCCGTTTTGGCCCCTGTCGGGTCAGATGCAGCATGGAGGCTGGCCTTGGTGGCCTTGGTGGTGGCAGGGATTGGACCTCATCCCCCACAGCCCCTGCTCAGGCTCCCTGTCTAAATCAGGCGAGGAGATAACAGTGAGGTCACATGTGACCTTTGAGAGAATTGCGGGACACCACCCCCAACCCTGCCCCCACCGTGTCCCTCTGCCTGTTTCTTTGTGCACTGAGGCTAGCCATCTTCACCTGTGGTCTGGCTGCGCACAGAAGAATCTCTGGTTCCCGACCTGCAGGCCCAGAGGGCCTGCTGACCCCACACTTGCCCTGGCGGAGGGGCGCGGGAGCTGAAGACCTCGCTGGGGCAGGGGCCACGGGGTCTAGGACAGACCTGCTGGGACCTCCTGGGGAGCGGGCGGCTTCTGCCCAGCTGTGTCACGTGGTCGTTTCCTTAAATCACCGTTGTAAGTGATCGAGCCCACTTATTTGGAAAGGAAACATTGCATCCTGACCCTGAGTGCGAAGAGGCGGGACCGACCACCCCCAGGGCCGCGAAGACCAGACCGAGCTTCTCCCTACAGACCCCGCGGTGGGCGAGCCCCGAGGTGCCAGGTGGGAAGGTGGAGAGTAAGCGGCCTCCGCCGCCACCGGCTGGCCCTGAGCTTGACCTCCTCGGACCCAGGATGTTCCCCCAGGGGGCGGGTCCGCTCTGTGTCTCCCCCTCCGAGCACACGAGCACACCCAGCACACCCTCCCTCTCGGGGCGGCCGCGCGCTCCACCCCACCCCCACCCCACCCCGGGTCCGACTGCTCCGGGAGCGCGCGCCCCCGCCGCCGAGCACGCGCGGCCGTGGCCGCGCCCTCACGCGCTCCTGCGCGCGCGGCCCGGGTCCCCACCCCCCGCACCTCCCCCGAGCACTCACCAGGCCCGGGCGCAGCTATGTCCTCCGGCGCACGCGCTCAGGCCCTGCCGAGGGGACCCCGGAGCAGCGGACCGCCGCGGGCGGGCGTGAATGAGGCCTTTGTGCCGCCGCCGCCGCAGCAGTCCCGGCCCGCGGGCCAGGAGCCGGAGGCCTCGTGCCCAGCCTGGGACCCTTGTGGGGGGCCGCGGAGCGGAGGCCGGTCCGTGGGAGACCCACGCCTCTCTGCAGGAGGAGTGCCGGGGTGGGCTGCGCACCTCACCTCACTGCTCAGCCCCTTCCCTAAATTCGGTTTCTCGAACCTCTTCCTGAACGGGGCCAGGCAGAGGGAGACCAAGGTACCGACGGTGGGGCGGTGGGGCTTAAGGACTATTCTCTGGGGTTCCTCGGCCAGGGGTTGCCTCTGAGGTCGGGTCTTCTGGCCCCCGGAGCAGGTGTATTGGGATCCTTGGCTGCTGAGGCTGGCTGGGGAAGGGGACACTGCTATGCGCTCAGGGCGACAGGCTGGGGATGCCTCTGCTCCTGGGGCTCCCCCTGGGTACCCCGGTGGCCCAGGACACCCAGTGCAGGAGGATTTATCTGAGTCCCGCTGTGCACCCAACCCAGTGTCAGTGGCTGGGATTATGCCGCCAGAGTGTGGGGAGAAAGCCTGGAGCCCCTGCCTATGCCTTCACTTTCCACCCGGTCACCGGGTCACCGTGGCCCACGCCCCCCTCCCCCCACAGTTGTGGGACTTTGGAACCGTTTGCTGTGTGCATTTAATTTTTACCCAAGTGCTTGTTAGTTTTCTTTGCTACCGGTTGTGACCTTTGGATGGGAGAGAAATGGGTGAGGGAGGTGATCCCTGCTGCCCCCGAGCTCGTCCTGCTGAGCTCCAGGGGGAAGATGCGCCCCTGCACAGAGGGGCCAGCAGGGGAAGCAGAGCACCGGGCCCGGGACGGACAGCAGGCACTTGTGCGAGGTGGCTGGACTTGGTCCCTTGGGTGGGCTTTGGGAGCCGGGCCCAGGCTCAGCCTTGACCTTGTACAAAGTGAAGGGTGGGGGAAGAGAAGGACGTGGAGGGGAGGTGCTGGCTTGTCCACGTCCTCACCGTGTCAGGGAAGCCGACCGTGGGCCAGCCGAGCCGGGGCATGGGATGGGGAGGTTGACAGATATAAACTGTTGAGGGACAGAGTCTGCGGTGGCCCCGCCCTGCCACAGCTGTCTACATTCAGGACGAACCCGGCTGCCACAAGAGGCTGCAACGCAGGCCCTCCTGCCACTCGCCACCTTCCTCCCTCAGATGGACAGACAGAGCAGGCGCGTTCTCGGGGGAAGCCCTGAGCCCCCTGCCAACCCGTCTGTGCCCCTCACTAGGCGACACCCCCCCAGCCCGGGCCAACCCCAGGCTCCGAGCCTGCTCCTGCGCCGCTCCCCCGGCCCCAGCCTGGGCCGGAACGGAAGGCCACCAGCTTCGTCACCCAGCCCCCAGTGCCAGGTCCACCCTGGATGTCCGCCTCCACGTGGGCTCCTCCCTGCCTGCCTTTGCCACCTGCACCCCTGCCCACCTAGCTGCTCAAGCAAAGTCTGAAGGGTTGTCCAGGACTTCCCCGTCCATCAGCAGATGTCCCTCTGCCTCAAAAGTCCATCCGCTCCAGGTCCTTCCTGCTGCCTTTGTGGCCACCACCCAGTCCTGGCACTACACCTCTGCCTGGGGACCTTTCAAAACTAAGGCAAAACCATGGGGACACTAAAAGGTTATTGGAGGGGGGGGCGGGAGGGCGAACAGGAGGAGCCCGGGGCATTTTTAGGGCAGCGAAGCAACCCCATGGGGCACCAGGGTGGTGGGCACCCGCCGTTGTGCGCTCGTCCGGACCCGCGGGACATGCACCACCCAGGGTGACCCCGCTGTGGCCTTGGGGCGATGATGACGCGTCAGCTCCAACAGGTGCACCCGCTGGCAGGGATGCGGGTGGTGGGGGAGGCTGCGGGGGGGCAGGAGGACGTGGGACGTCTCTGTGCCTCCCTCAGTTTTGCTGTGAGCCTAAAACTGCTCTTAAGGGGTGCCTGGGTGGCTCAGTCAGTTGATCATCCGACTTCAGCCCAGGTCACGATCTCAGAGTCCATGGGTTCGAGCCCCACGTCAGGCTCTGTGCTGACAGCTCAGAGTCTGGAGCCTGCCTCAGATTCTGTGTCTCCCTCTCTCTCTGCCCCTCCTCTGCTTGCGCTCTGTCTCTCTCAAAAATGAATAAACATTAAAAATATAATTTTTAAAAACTGCTCTTAAAATAAGTCTTAAAGTCATGGCACTTCTCCACTTGGACCTCTGAAAGGGCGTCCCATTTCTTCCTGAGTCAGGGTCCCATCCTCATCATGGGCACGAGGCCGCATGTGACCTCGTCTGTCTCAGCCTGCACCCTATTCTGTCCCAGGCGCGCTTGCTGGCTTTCTGCTGCTTGACTACCACTTAATTCCTACCCCGGGACCTTTGCACATGCTGCCTATCTGTTCCCCAAAGCATTCTCCTTGCTGGCCTGCCTCATTACTTGGTTGTTACCTCAGAGAGGCCCTCCCTGCCTGCTCCTTGGCTCCCTGTCCCTTCTCCTTCATGGTACATCTGTGTGTCCTTAAAGATCCAAACAGTTGCCTGATGATTTCTGTGCCCTGTCAGAATGTGAACCTGGAGGAAATTGGGCCCCGGTCTGGGATGGGTGTAGTAGGGTGGGGAGGCCACCCTTCTCCCTTTTCTGGCTGTGCGTGTTGCCTCTTGGAGTGTGGGAGAGGGGAGAGGAGTACTGTTGAGGCAACTCTGGAGCCCTGGCCTTCAGGAGATGCAAAGGCGCAGGCACAGCAGCCACCAGGTCCTCCCAGGGTCTTATCCCGTGGCTCCCCGGGCCCGTGGCTCCCTGGTCCATGGTCCGCTGTCTTCGGTATGCCTTGTTCTCCCCTACTCCGTCCTGTTGTACCTTTCCCAAAAGACCTGCCCACCTCGTGCCACGCCTGAGCTCTTCTGAGCTCCCCGAGGCTTGGGGCTGGGGTTCAGGCACAGGCTCTGTGCTCTGAACACTGGTTCATACTAGGCTGTGAATGACTGGTAGGCTTCCATCGTTGGTGTTTTCCAAAGAGAGGGACCCTTGAGGAGTCTGGATCTGAGGCCCGCGTGGCACCTTGCAGGCTCCCTACCCGTGTGAACGTGGCCTCAGTTCCAGCCGGGGGCCTGCTCCTCTCTGCCCTGACATTGCGTGTCCTTGTGTAGGGGGTCCGTTGAGCAAGGCCTGAGCTACAACTTCACCCACCTGGATGGCTACCTGGATCTTCTCAGGGAGAACCAGCTCCTCCCAGGTAAGCAGCCAGCCCTGCCCTCTGCCTGCCAGCCCTGCCCCCTCCCCACGACCTGGCTCTTCTGGGTCCTCACTGGGGAGCACCGGGAGGCATGGTGGAGCCCAGGCACGGGCACCGAGCGGGCAGGCGGGCAGCAGGACAGCCACCTCCGTGCGTCGCAGGCTTCGAGCTGATGGGCAGCCCCTCCAAACGCTTCACTGACTTCGAGGACAAGCAGCAGGTGTTCCGGTGGAAGGAACTGGTCTCCCTCTTGGCCAAGAGATACATCGGTGGGCAGGGCCCAGGCCCTAGAGGGAAAGGGGGGGTGCTCCTGGGGAGGCTCCTCCCGAATCACCCAGGCCACCTTGTTGGTGTCTGTCATGAACCCTGAGCCAGGACCTCCTGATGGGGGTAGGAGGCCAGGCAGGGCGGTGTGGGCTGGCGTGGACTGAGGTCCTCATCCCTCCGAGCCTCCCGCGGTGGGCGGGTCTCCCCGCGAGCTGGGATACGCCTGGCCTTGCCCTGGGGGGCGTGTGTACCAGCGGGGACACTCTGCAGACAGGTATGACCTGTCGCACGTTTCCAAGTGGAACTTCGAGACGTGGAACGAGCCAGACCACCACGACTTTGACAACGTGTCCATGACCTTGCAAGGTGAGTGGCACCTCCTGGGGTGTGTGAAGGGGTGTGGGCTGAGAAGGGGCGGGAGCAGCACCTCGGGCGCTGGGGTGTGGACGCCGAGGCCCCTCCCACCCAGGCTTCCTGAACTACTACGACGCCTGCTCCGAAGGCCTGCGGGCCGTCAGCCCCACTCTGCGCCTGGGCGGCCCCGGGGACTCCTTCCGGCCGCCGCCGCGCTCCCCGCTGAGCTGGGGCCTGCTGGCGCACTGTCACAACGGCACCAACTTCTTCACGGGGGAGTCGGGCGTGCGGCTGGACTACATCTCCCTCCACAAGAAGGTACGCGCGCCGGGCCCCCGCCCCTCCGCCCCTCTGCCGCCTGCCCCCCGCCCCGCGCCTGCCTCGGCCCTGCCCGCGCGTCAGCGGCAGTCACGTGAGCCGGCCCCGGTGGTCCTGAGGCCGGCCTCCCTAGGGCGCGGGCAGTTCCATCTACATCCTGGAGCAGGAGCAGGCGGCCGTGCAACAGATCCAGCGGCTCTTCCCCAAGTTCGCCGACACCCCCATTTACAACGACGAAGCGGACCCGCTAGTGGGCTGGTCCCTGCCGCAGCCTTGGCGGGCCGACGTGACCTACGCGGCCCTGGTGGTGAAGGTAGGCCCGCCCCTGGACCTCCCCCAGCACCTTACGGAGAGGGCGGGTCCCGGCGGGCGGCCCGGGACTTCTCGACTCCCCCGGACCCCTCCGCAGGTCATCGCGCAGCACCAGAACCTGCTGGTGGCCAACGCCAGCGCCCCCATGCGCTACGCGCTCCTGAGCAACGACAACGCCTTCCTGAGTTACCACCCACACCCCTTCACGCAGCGCACGCTCACGGCGCGCTTCCAGGTCAACGACACCCGCCCGCCGCACGTGCAGCTGCTGCGCAAGCCGGTGCTCACCGCCATGGCGCTGCTGGCCCTGCTGGGTATCGCCGCCCCGCCTTCTCCGCGCCGGCCCCGACTGCAGGCCGACGAGGCTGCCAGTGCTCCTGGGGCCGGGGCCTCGGTTAGGCAGGGCGTCATTCCGGGCCCTAGTGGTTTGTGCAAAGGCCCCAGGGCAGGGGAAGCACGGGTGTCCGTGCCCTGCCGGGGCTGGGGTGGCTCTTGCCCCAACCGGGCCGAGGCTGTGGTGCTGCGGGGCGCCTCCTGGGGGGAGACCGCTGGCGGTGGGGATGGAGGAAGCCAGGCCCCGGGAGGGCGGAGGGCTGCCACTGCCGCCTAGCGACCACCCCACTCCCCGCCGCGTAGACGGCGAGCAGCTCTGGGCCGAGGTGTGGCGAGGCGATACGCTGCTGGACAGCAACCACACGGTGGGCGTCCTGGCCAGCGCGCACCGGCCGGCCGGCCCCGCTGACGCCTGGCGCGCCACGGTGCTGGTCTACGCGAGCGACGACACGCGTGCCCACCCCAACCGCAGTGTCGCCTTGACCCTGCGCCTGCACGGGGTGCCCCCGGGACCCGGTAAGCTGAGATCTCTGGGAGGGGGTGGTTCGGGCGGGGCGGGGCCTAGAGGGGGCGGGCCTGGCGAGGCGTGGCCCCAGCGTCCGGCTCCGCAGGTCTGGTCTACGTCACGTTTTACCTGGACAACCGGTTCTGCAGCCCGCATGGCGAGTGGCAGCGCCTCGGCCGGCCGGTCTTCCCCTCTGCAGAAGAGTTCCGGCGCATGCGCGCAGCCGAGGTCTGAGGGCAGGGTTGGGGGCGCGACGGGGCGGGCGGCTCCCGAGGTCCCAAGGCCCTGAATACCAGTCCTCGTGCCCAGGACCCGGTGGCCGCGGCGCCGCGCCCCTTCCCTGCCAGCGGGCGCCTGACTCTTCGCCCGGAGCTCCTGCTGCCCTCGCTCCTGCTGGTGCACGTGTGCGCACGCCCAGAGAAGCCGCCCGGCCAGGCAAGTGGCAGCCCCCTCCTCCACTGCTCAGGCCCCCCGAGCCCCCCAGTCACGGCACCTCTCTCCCTGCAGGTGACCCGGTTCCGGGCTCTGCCCCTGACCCGTGGGCAGGTGCTCTTGGTCTGGTCGGATGAGCACGTGGTCTCCAAGTGCGTGAGCAGGCTCATTCCCAGGACCCCAATCCCCTCCTGTACAGCCCCTCCCATGCCCTCCACTCCTTCCCTGGAGGCCGAAGTGCCCACGTGGTCACTCAGCTGTGGTCCTCCAAGCCCTCTGCCCCTCACACTCCCATCACGGCTGTTCACACAACCCCACAAACGGCCCAAGATGCCACGCCACACCTGTTGTTGGCAGAGTGGGGTGCCTACAGGGGACATTTACAGGTGGCAGTTGGGCTCCCGTTCCCTGTCTTCATCGAGCTGGCCGGTCATCATTGCGGGAAGAGCACAGGGACCCGGGAGGAATAGGGCTGTAAGTCTACCGTGTCCCCTCGCCCCACCCGGACTCCAGCCCTGGTCCTGACTGACCTTTCCAGGTGCCTGTGGACATATGAGGTCCAGTTCTCCACAGACGGCGAGGGCTACGCTCCTATCAGTAGGAAGCCGTCGACCTTTAACCTCTTCGTGTTCAGCCCAGGTACGCCCGCCACCCACTGCCCTGGCCTCAGCACGGTTCCGTGGGGTGGGGTCCAGGGCCCCGTAAAGCCCGGGGTTAGGGGGCTCTGGGAATCTGGGGTGGTTCAAGGGGGCACGCGCTCAAGAACACACGTGTATGTTTGCACGCTCAGACACAGCCATCACTTCTGGCTTCTACCGGGTTCGAGCAGTGGACTACTGGGCCCGACCGGGCCCCTTCTCCAACTCCGTGCGGTACCTGGAGGTCCCTGTGCCGTGAGGGCCGCCACTGCCTAGTGACTGTGAGCCGGTGCTGACCAGTGACCCTGGGCAGCCAGGGGCTGAGGCGGGCCAGACCACCACCGGCTGTCACTTGGCTCTGTTCCTCCTCTCCTGTGACTTGTCTGCCTCCTTAAAGTGCCTTTCCGCTCGTCAGTCTTGGGGTTGGCCTTTGTGGATGGGCACGCGGCCAAGTTGGGGCCTGGCACCAGCAAGGCCTGCCCCACCCCCCTCCCTTCCAGAGTGCTTCCCTCACGGCGGGAGCCAGGATGGGGGGCCGGCTGAGCGTGGGGAGACTCAGGTCCTGCTGCCATTATGGTGGCTGCCATGTCCGCCTGCGGTCCCTGGCATCCCTGTTGGGTGCACTGGGCCCCATTGCTGTCCCCTGCCCGTTCTGCAGAGCAGGGGCGGAGGCTGTGCTAGGAGGGGGCCTGCCTGAGTCAGGTTGGCGCCCAGGAGGGGACCCCCTTCCTGAGCCAAGACAGGCTGCCCCCTGTACCCCACCAGGTGGGAGGAAGGGTGGGGCTTCCAGGCTGTCTGGCCCAAACCATGGCCAGCGGCAGGAAGGGCCTACAGTGTCATCTGCAGGCTGTGCCCGCCCCCGCGATCACCCCGGTTCCACACCTGAGGCCAGGAGGACCTGGGACCGCTCACAGCAATGCGGCAGTGGGCCGCGCAGAACCCCGGGACCCTTCCCACGCCCACACCCCACCCCGGGCAGACGGAGCAGGTGGGGGAGCACTTATCGGTCCAGAGACAGAAAGGCGGAGAGGCTGCCTGGCGAGGAGCAGAGACCTTCAGCCCAGGGGTGCAGCCAGCCCGGGGGGGGGGCGTGAGCAGGAGTGGGGGTGTGGAGGCTCCGACCTCACACTCTTCCTGTGCTGCCCTCTGAGGCTCAGGGCTGGGGGAGGGGCAGACGGAAAACCGGACCCACCCAGCCCCTCTGCTCTCCAAACCCTGCCAGTCCCCTGTCTACGTGAAAACCTCAAGGGCCAGCTGCCCCATCACCGGAAGCCAGCGTGATCACCCTGCCCTCTGAACCAGAGTCACGCCTGCTCCTCCTTCCCTCGTGGGCACCTGAGTGCCGGGGGGGGGCTCCCTGCGTCTCTGTGGGTCACCGTTACCCACTGACTGTTGTCACCATGCAAGGGGGCAGTCCCCCAGGTTCCAGGCATTGTCTGCCTGCCCCATCACGAAACCCTGTCACAGCCAGCCCAGGGTGTAACAAAGTCCCGCAGACTGCATGGCTCAAACCACAGACATGTGTTCTCCTCGAGCCCCAGAGGCCAGTCTGAGACCAAGGTGTGGGCAGTGCTGCTTCCTTTGAGGCCTCTCTCCCGGGTTTGTGCATGGCTGCCTCCTTCCCGCATGCGGCTGTGTCCTCGGGACCCCTTCTGGGAAGGACATAAGTCACATGGGACTGACCTTATCATAGTCTCCTCTGTAAAGGTCCCGTCTGCGGATACAATTCTATTCTGAGGCACTGGGGTTAGAACTTCAACATAACAATTTGGGGGGATAGTGGTACCTGGGGGGCTCAGTCGGTTAGGCATCTGACTTGGGCTCAGGTCACGATCTCATGGTTCATGAGTTTGAGCCCACGTTGGGCTCTGTGCTGACAGCTCAGAGCCTGGAGCCTGCTTCCGATTCTGGGTCTCCTTCTCTCCCTCTGCCCCTCCCCTGCTTGTGCTCTGTCTCTGTCTCTCTCTCTCTCTCTCTCTTTATCTCAAAAATAAATAATAAACATTAAAGCAATAGTGTGGGGGGCTACAGTTCAGCTCCTAATGGAAACCCCGCATTTTCCCATGGCAGTTGGCATCCATTCCCCACTAGTAAAACAGCCTCTTCTCCACCTGGTGGTTCAGTGGCCCGAAGACCCTGATGGCCGAGGGGCCAGCTCAGCTTCAGGCTTACGGGAAGGAGGCTAAGCTGTCTGGTGGGCCAGGCCCTTCGAGCTCACAGAGCAGAGCTCCCCTGGGCAGTGAGCCGCCCCCCGTGCCCACCCCAGAGCAGCAGCACACACCCAGTTTGCACCTCAGCCTGAGTCCCTGGCACAAGCCTGCCACCCCTGTCTGATGAGTCCCTCCTTTGGAGGTGATCATGGCTCCAGGACAGTCAGTGGAGATGGAGCCGTGGCCCCACTGTACCGTCTGCCAGTCACGGTGTCCCCACCATGCCTGAAGCTTCCATGTAGCCAGGCTGTCACCAGGTTGCTGACGCATCCCCATTCTCTGGCCCGCTGATGGTTAGCTGTGGTCTTTGCGGATTTGGGGTCGGGCTTCCCGAGAGCTGGGGAGTCCACGTGACAGGCCTACATGCAGCCCGTGCCCCCGCTGCCAGCCTCTCTGCCTGGGCTCGTGGAGATGGCCCTGGGATGGCAGGGAGGCCTGTCTAGGAGTCTTGTGTGGGGGACCCCAGATCCATGTAGGTGTGTCTGTGGGACACAACACCCTCACTCTGCTTCTCCCCAGACTTGTCCTCAAGCTTCCCGTCTGGGGCTGTGAGTCTGACCAGCGGCTCAGCCTCTTGGATGCTACTTTGTGTGAAGCGGAGCCTGGGCCAGGTGCGTCGACTGAGAGGCCCCGTGTGCGCACACCCTTGCCCGTAACCCACCGATGCGCGTGTGTCAGATTTCCCAGCAGCCAACAGGAACTGGTAGAGCCCTCGGTTAGTCGAGAGGGCCCAGTCTCCAGTATTTACCCTTCAGGACAGAACACTGCCCGTATGTGGTCCTCATGGGCACTCGGGTCACACATCACTGGGTAGGTGGGGTTAGACCTCACCAAAACCTCAGCAGCAAGCTCCAAGCTGCTTTTCAAGTGGATAATTTATTTAATGTTTATTTTTGAGAGACAGGGAGAGACAGTGCAAGCAGGGGAGGGGCAGAGAGAGAGGGAGACAGAATCTGAAGCAGGATCCAGGCTCCGAGCTGTCAGCACGGAGCCCGATGCGGGGCTCGAACTCACGAACCACAACATCATGACCTGAGCTGGGGTCGGACCTGAGCCGCCAGGTGCCCCTCAAGTGGTAGCTGAGTTTGATCAAGGAGAAGATGGCCCTGCTCTAGGGCCTAGGAGTCTGGGCTGGAGGGGTTTCTCTCGTGGGCACTTGCCAGAGGCGACGTGGGCCCCACGGGCCGTCCACCCGAGTGGTGAGGTGGCCTGCGTCCCGCCCGGATGAGCTGCAGGAACTTTTCTTGCCGACACTGCCCAATGCCCAGGAAATCGGTTGGAGAAGCATGTGCATAGGTGCTGTAAGCTGCATCCCAAATTTAGAGTCGCCCAGCACCGTGCCTGGCGGGAGAGGTGCTGTCAGGCACAGTGACTTACCTTAACTAGGACATCCCAGCATTTCCCGGCCCATCGGATCTGAGCTTTCCTGGAAGCTTCTGACCTTTCCCAGCCGGTGGAGGTCACGGATTTTACCGAGGCATCCAGGGTGCTTGCCCGAGTCCAGCCAGCCAGCCAGGCAATGTCACCGAGAAAACCAAGATCCCCAAAGGACCGGACGTGGGGTGCCGCCATCAAGGCGCACGGTGAGAGCGCGCCGGTGCCGACGCCAGGTGAAGACGAGCTGCTTCTGATCTTCTTCAGGGAGGGTAGAAGAGCCACGTGCAGGTTAGCCGGGGACGGGGTGACAGGACCACGTTCGGGTTCCTCCAGTATTCGTTCTCTCAGCTACGACCGGCCTCGCCGCAGGATACATGGTGGTCACCTGCCGAACAGCATCCAGCAAGTTGCTTGAGCACGGAAGGGACCGCCCCCTCGCGGCTTCCGAGGGCCTGACACTGGAGCTGGTCCCTGCAGTTGTCCCAGGACCGTGCTGGTTTGGCCTTGGCAGGGAGGGGCAGCCCGGGGCTTCCGCAGACGCCCCCTCCGTGCGCTCTGGGGACTACGGACACTCCTGCAGGAGAGTCTGCAAAGCCCTTGCGCTCACGGGCTCGGCCGGTGCCCCCTCTACTGTCCGACCTGTCCCAGCCCCCGCTGGCCACTGCGATGGCTTTCAAGTGATGGAAGGTGGCGTCAACTCAGGGCCAGTATCCAGTAACCCCCGGGAGACCTCGGAGCAGTCACGGTGCCCCTCACATACTTGGGGACGAATACCGGCAACTGTATTATGAGTTCTTTCTTTCAGGAGATCCAGCCTCGCCCTCCACCAAGGGCTCTGGAGCCTCGCAGTGACTAGTCGTGTCTGAGAACCGCCCACCAGACACCATCTGCTGGAGACGCCTGTCTGCGCCCCTCCTTGGGCCCCTGCATCTAACCAGTCACTTCTGGTTTCAGAAGACCGCTGCGGGTCCCCCATGTCAGAGATACCCACGTGTGGGTCCCCTGGGTCTTCTCGGGACTCGGTTCTGACTCACCGGCCTGTCCGGATCACGGCCGGGGCTGCATTGCCAGAACCCCAGGCCTGCTGGTTCTGGGAAGCAGGCCCTGGAGCGGCAGGTCCCGAGGCGGGTGGGGCCGTAGCTGCTGGCGGGCTCCCAGCCTCCTCTCCGCTCCCGGGCTTCGGCCGGCGCAGTGGACCCGGTCCAGGGGCGGCACCCTCCCACACCGCGTGGAGATCCCGACATGCCGCCCGAGGCTTCCCCGATTCCTGCCAGTGCAACCCCGGGAAGCCCGGGCTTCCTCACGCTGGGGGCCGTGTCGGGGTCGCATCTGCTCTAGGCTCTGGAGGCCGGGGATGGCCAGGCGCAGGTGCGATCACGCACGGGCATGACGGCCCCGGCTAGAGCGGCCTTGGTCCCGTGTCCTCCTCAGGTCTCAGGGTGTCCCTCCTTTCCTTGTCAGCTGCCACTCCTCGGCCGGGGCCCCGGCTGACCCAGCCTCGCACGGACTGTGGCACGTAGAATGGGGCCTGTGCGCCCACCCTGTGGCCACAGAGGCCCAGCCGCACGTGCCCTCCGCTCGGTCTCCCTTCTTCCCTTTCAAGGGACAGGGGCCCCGTCTCTCAAAGCACCATCGTGGCCGCAGCAGCCGCCCTCTGCTCCGACCTGCGCCCTGCCCGGCACTGCGGCCGTAACTTGAGTACCCGTGACGCCACTTCCCACCCTCAAGGTCAGCTCCGAGCTCCTCAGATCTGAGTCACCTGGTGCCAGGAGCCCCTGCGGAAGGTCTGTGTCCCGGGGCCACCGCTGACGGCCTGACGGCCAGGGCCCTGGCGGGGAGGACACGCACGCTCCAGCTTTGATGCAGGGGCCGGCTGGGAGGTGGGTCAGAGGTAGGAAGCCCAAAGGAGCTTCGGGCATGGGCGTTACCCGTCCAGGTGCCAGGGAGGAAGAGGGGGTGCCCCACAGGCCTGAGACCTCTGACCTCGCCCTGGGGCTCCTCCCAGCTTGTGCGGAGACCAAGCCAAAGGCGGAGAAGCTAGGTGCCACTAAACACCTGGGCGTGACCTGGACTCCAGCACAGGGAGGGGCCGGCAGTGGGCCTGGTGGGGGGAGGGGAGGGGGCAGAGGAAGGAGAGGAGCCGGGTCCTGTTAAGGGCCTCAGGAGGGGTGGCTCGGCTGCAGAGGAGGGCCGTCCTGAGCCTGGTGCCCTCGCCCCGCGCCCAGAGAGGGCACTGGGTCAGCTTGGGCAGTGGGGGGTGCGGATGGGCCCCTGGCGTGACAGGACTCCTTCCCAGACTGGGGGAGCGCGGGGTGCGGCTGCTGGGGTTCGCTGTCCCACCCAGCGCCTAGACGTTACCTTGCAGGCAGCGCCACCTGCCATGCCCACTGTGGTGCAGCCCAAGCACCCTGACACCAGACCAGAAGTCTCCCCCCCACCCTGGTCAAGGGTCCCTGCTGGGGTTGGCAGAGGAGAAGGGCTGCTCCAAGTGGCCCCTCCCCGCCCAAGCCGAGCAGCCCGAGGCGGCCAAAGCCCCATTGCCTGCCCTCCGCACACTGCAGAACCGCCCCCGCTGGGGCCCCGGTGGGGGGGCTCGTACAATGGCTGTCCCTCCAGGGGACAGTACGGGTAGTAGGCGGGAGGGGGCTGTGAATGCCAGCACGGTCCCCAGCCCCCACCTCCCACTCCAGACCACGAACCCTTGGGGAGAGCCACAGAGAGGCCTGATAGGGTGCCCTGGGCCAGTGACAGTGTGAGCCGGGCTTCTCCACCAGGGAGGCTGGTCCACCCATCGGCCCCGGTCAGGATGGCCCGGGCCCATCCTGGGGTGCGGGTCCCCTCAGGGGTCAGGGGCGCACACATGCAGGGGTTCGATCTCGGCAGGAGTGCTGGTCAGCCCCAGGAGTTGTCCCATCCTGTGAAAGCGAGCCGTGAGGCAGGACCAGTGTCACACGCCCACACCCAGTGAGCTTCTGTGGGGACAGCTAAGCCTGGGAAGGGGCTCCCAGGTCAAGGCTTAGACCAGGGGCCGCTCTTCTGAGCTCACCCCTCAGAGTGGGCATTGGGCCGCCCGCCCTACGGCGTCTGTGGCTGAGAGTCACAAGTAGCACCCCGGAGTCCCTCGAAGAGGGAGCAAGTGGGCCCAGGCCCCTTCCGACGGCGGCTCCAGAGCGGCTCCAGGAACGAGGCCGGCCCTGTGCTCTGTTGGGGGAGAGCTACGGTGAGGTCCTCGACGTGGCCGGTGACAGGAGGGACGGTGTAACCAGAGGATGTTCTGCGTCCCGAGTCGGCGTCCACGTACTCACTCGACAAACATCGATGGAGCATCGGTGTGCTGCAGGCCGGTCCCCTCAGCCGTCTCCCGACCCGACCTCTCTGTGGAGGCCCCCCACCCCGTCCTTCCGGCAAACTGGCCTGGTTTGTCCCTTAAAGAACAACACCTGTGCCTAGGCGTAAGTGGCGCACTCACGCGCACTCTGTAAAGTGTAGTCACGTTGACAGCCAAGACATACGTCGGACAGCGTCCATCAGCCACTCCCGAGGCCCCCGCACCTCCCCTGTCCCCACAGACCCGCTGGCTATGCCACGATGTCACGCAGACGCCATCATGCAACGTGCACTCTCTCTTTACTTCTAGCGTTTCCTCCCTCGTGTAACTATTCTGAGGTTCGCCTGTGTCATTCTGCTGCCCACCGGGTCGCCTCGTGTGGGCGTGGGGCGTCCGGGTGCCCACTCACTCGTCGGACATTTGGGTGGCTTCCGGTTTGGAGCTCCCACATCTGTGCACCCATCTTTGTACGACACACGCCTTTTCTGTCGGGTAAACACCTAGGAGTGGAACGAGCAGATCACAGGACTAGACTTGATGCGTGCTTAGCTCTGAAGACACTCGCTTTTCCAAAGCGGTCGTGCCGGGGTACACACCGGCGACCTGCGGGGGCTCCGTTCACCGCACACCCGTGCGGGGCCGACTTTGCCGCATTGGTCTTGCATCCCCGTAAGCATGCTGCTGTTAGTTCTAGTGGCTTTTTTCTTGCAGATCACACAGAATTTTCTGTATAGATGATCATGTCACTCACGAATCAAGACTAGTTCGCTCATTTCTTTCTAATCTGTGCCGGCTCGAACCTCCAAGTACAAGATGGCCTCGCAGAGTCGAAAGATCAAACCCAATGCCCGGTTCTGACTTTACAGCGAATTTTAGCATTAGTCTTTCATAATTAAGTGTGACGTCAACCATAATGTTTGTTTAGACTGGAGAAGCCTTTTAGTTTGCGGAGAGTTTTTCTCCATGGGGACAGGTGTTGGATTCTGTCCGTTGCTTTTCCCACGTCTATTGAGATAATCTTTGGCTTTTCCTTCTGTTAATATGATGTTATATTAATTGGTTTTCAAAGGCTAATCCGCATCCCTGGGCCCACCCCCACTCGATCACCATATATTATCCCTTTTCATACTGTTGTTGGCTTCATGGAACGAGTTGGGAGGCATTCCCTTCTTTTTCCTTTTCTGGTAGCGGTTTTGTAAAATGGGTTTTGTTTTCTGCCTAAAGGTTGTTCTTCTTCTTGTTTGTTTGTTTTTAGTAATCTCTACATCCAACATGGGCTTGAACTCACCACCCCGAGATCAAGCGTCACACGCTCCACTAACTGAGCCAGCCGGGTGCCCCACTCCCTAAATGTTTTCTAGAATTTCTCGGTGAAATCCTCTGGGCATGATTTTTTCTTTGTGGGAAGCTTTTTAATGAAAAGCTCAAATTGTTTAATAGATATATTCAGTCTCCCTATCTCTTGTAGAATGAGCTCTGGCAGTTTTTAGTTTTCAATGAATTTTTCCATTTCATCTCATGTGTCAAGTTTGTTGGCATGAAGTTATTAATAATATTTCCTGTTATTATGTTAATGTGTGTTAGACCTGTAGTGGTGTGGCCGCTCTCATTCCTGATATCAATAGTGTGATCAATACTGATTTTCTTAAAGAAACAGCTTTGGGTTTCATTATTTTTCTCTATTTTTTTGTTTTCTACCTCATTGATTTCTAATGTGACCTTTACTATTTCTCTTCTTTTGTCTATATTAGGTTTCATCTGTTCTCATGATGGGAGCTAAGGTCATTGATTGAGACATGTCTTCTCTAAATTAAGTGTTTAGTGCTGTACATTTCTCTGAGTGCTGCTTTAACTGCATTCCAGACTTTTTTTACATGTTGTCTTTTCATGTCCATTTTGTTCAAAATAATTTTTTAGGTTTATTTATTTTGAGAGAAAGAGAGAGAGCACAAGCAGGAGGAAGGGGCAGAGGAAAAGAGAATTCCATGCAGGCTCTGTGCTCAGTGTGGAGCCCAATGTGGGGCTCATTCCCATGACACTGGAATCATGACCTGAGGTAAAATCAAGACTCGCTTGCCCAACCAACTGAGTCACCCAGGTGCCCCCTAGTTTAAAATAATTTTTAATTTTCCTTTTGTTTATCTTTAATACATGGAAAATTAAGAAGTGGATTATTTGATGTGCAAATATTTGAGGATTTTCCAGATACTTTTCATTTAGTGATTTCTAATATAATTGTAACATGATCAGAGAACATTCTTTCAATGACTTGAATTATTTTATATATATCAAGACTTGGGCCCAGAAAATGAAAGACTCTCCTATAAATATGAATTAGGCCAAGTTAGTTGGCAGGATTGTTCAAGTCTTCTGTGTCCCTAATTATTTTCTGCCCACTTGTGGAATCTAATATTGGGAGAAGAGAGTCGAACTCTGTGTATAAATGTGGATTTGCCCATTTCCTCCAATCAGTTTTTGCTTCATGGACTTTTATCATCTGTCATTAGGTTCATGCACATTTAGGATTGTTATGTCCTTTCAATGATGTTATCAGTTTGTTATTACAAAATGAACCTATTTATCCCTGGTGACAGTCTCACTGTGGGTTTCCTTTCTTTTGGCTTTCGGTATGGCTGACTGATGAGTGTAAGCACGGGATACCTTTCCCCGTCCTTTTACTTTCCCCTATTTGTGTCTGTGAAGGGTGTTTATGTAGGTAGCACAGACCTGAATCTTGCTATTTTACTCAATCTGGCAACCTCTGCCTTTTAACTGGGATGTTTAGGCCATTTACATTTAGTGTGATTATTGATGTGGTTGGGTTTACTCTATCATCATGCTATTTATCTTTTATTCGTTTTGTCTACTATTTTCCCCTCTTTTTCTACTTTCTTTCTTAAACAAAACAAAACAAAAACAAAAACAAAAAATCCCCTCATTCTGGGAAACTGGATGGCTCGGCTCAGTCGGTTAAGTGTCTTCGGCTCAGGTCATAATCTCATGATTTGTGAGTTTGAGCCCTGCTTTGGGCTCTGTGCTGACAGCTTGGAGCCTGGAGCCTACTTCAGATTCTGTGTGTCCCACTCTCTCTCTCTGCCCCTCCCCCACTCACACTCTCTCTCTCTCTCAAAAATAAATAATAAAAATTAAAAAAAAAAACTCATTCCATCTCTCTCCTTTGTTTCTTTATTAGGTATAACTCTTAGTGATTGCTTTGGGATTTATACTACATGTTTTTAGCTTGGCACTGTCTCCTGTCAAGTGATATTATGCCATCTCTATGTAGTAAAAGAGTCCTGTAACACTGTATTTTCACTTTTCCCTCCCGGTCTTTGTGCTCTTGTGGTCATATATTTTACTTTTTCATATGCTACAACTCCCACAATACACTATTGTTATTTTTTGCTTTAAACAGCTGATTCTCAGGGTGCCTGGTTGGCTCAGTCAGTAGAGCACATGACTGTTCATCTCAGGGTCTTGAATGCAAGCCCCACATTTTTTGTAGTGGAGCCTACAAAAAAAAGTAAACAGCTGATTGTCTTTTAAAAAGATTTAACTAATAAGAAAACATTTCTTATTATTACTCATGATGCTACCATCTCTGGTGTTCTTTATTATTATTAGTGTGTGTGTGTGTGTGTGTGTGTGTATGCGTGTGTGTGTGTGTGTGTGTGTTCAGGTTCCATCTGGTGGCATCTTCCTTCTGCTCAGAAGATGTCCTTTAACAGTTCCTGTAGTATAGATCAGCTTTAGGTAAGTCATTCTTCCAGCTTCTTATGTCTGAAAAAGTCCTCATTTCATCTTTGTTTCCAAATGATATTATTGATAGTAAAGAATGAAGTTTGGCAGGTTTTTTTCAGTATTGTAGAGATATTGCTCTACTATCTTCTTGCATGCACTGTTTTCACCCAACAGGACATCAACAGAACATCCTTTTCTTTGCTCCTGTATATAAAAAATTTCCCCTAGATACTTTTTTAAAAATAAGATTTATTTATTTACTTACTTATTTTTAATTTACATCCAAGTTAGCATCTAGTGCAACAATGATTTCAGGAGTAGAATCCAGCGATTCATCCCCTGGTATAACACCCAGTGCTCATTCCAAAAAGTGTCCTCCCTAATGCCTCTTGCCCATTTAGCCCTTCCCCCCACCACAACCCCTCCAGCAACCCTCAGTTTGTTCTCTGTATTTAAGAGTCTCTTATGTTTTGAGCCCCTCCCTGTTTTTATATTATTCTTGCTTCCCTTACCTTATGTTCATCTGTTTTGTATCTTAAAGTCCTCATATGAGTGAGGTCATATGATATTTGTCTTTCTCTGACTGACTCATTTTGCTTAGCATAATACCCTTCAGTTCTATCCACGTCATTGCAATGGCAAGATTTCATTCTTTTTGATCGCTGAGTAATACTCCATTGTGTATATAAACCACATCTTCTTTAGCCATTCATCATATAGTGGACATTTGGGCTCTTTCCATACTTTGGCTATTGTCGATAGCACTCCTATAAACATTGGGGAGAATGTGCCCCTTCGAAACAGCACACCTGTATCCCTTGGATAAATACCTAGTAGTGCAATTGCTGGGTCGTAGGGTAGTTCTATATTTAATATTTTGAGGAGCCTCCACACTGTTTTCCAGAGTTGCTGCACCAGTTTGCATTCCCACCACCAGTGCGAAAGAGATCCTCTTTCTCCGCATCCTTGCCAACATCCGTTGTTGCCTGAGTAGTTAATGTTAGCAATTCTGACTGATGTGAGGTGGTATCTCAGTGTGGTTTTCATTTGTGTTTCCCTGATGATGAGTGATGTTGAGTATTGCTTCATGTGTCTGTTGGCCATCTGGATATCTTCTTTGGAGAAGTGTCTATTCATGTCTTTTGCCCATTTCTTCACTGGATTATTTGTTTTTTGGGTGTTGAGTTTGAGAAGTTCTTTATAGATTTTGGATACTAACCATTTATCTGATATGTCGTTTGCAAACATCTTCTCCCATTCCACTGGTTACCTTTTAGTTTTGCTGATGGTTTCCTTTGCTTGCAGAAGCTGTTTATCTTGATGAGGTCCCAATATTTCATTTTTGCTTTTGTTTCCCTTGTCTCCAGAGACATGTTGAGTAAGAAGTTGCTGCGGCCGAGGTCAAAGAAGCTTTTGCCTGCTTTCTCCTCGAGGATTTTGATGGCTTCCTGTCTTGCGTTTAGGTCTTTCATCCATTTTGAGTTGATTTTTGTCCATGGTGTAAGAAAGTGGTCCAGGTTCATTCTTCTGCATGTCGCTGTCCAGTTCTCCCAGCACCATTTGTGGAAGAGACTGTCTTTATTCCATTGGATGTTCTTTCCTGCTTTGTCAAAGATGAGTTGACCATACATTTGTGAGTCCATTTCTGGGTTCTCTACTCTGTTCCATTGATGCAAGTGTCTGTTTTTGAGCCAGTACCATACTGTCTTGATGATTACAGCTTTGGAATACAGTTTGAAGTCCAGGATTATGATGCCTCCAGCTTTGGCTGTCTTTTTCAAGATTGCTTTGGCTCCCCTGGATAGTTTTAAGGTATTGTCTTTATAACTATTCTTATAACTATAATTATTATATTATATTATATTATATTATAACTATATTATTCTTATAACTATCATTTTGAGAATGACGTAAGCTTTAGTGTAGTTTTCTTTATGTTTCTTGTGCTTAAGTTTTGTTGAGCTTTTGGAAACTGTGGGCTTATGTTTTTCATTATGTTTGTAAAAAATCTGGCCATTTTCTTAAAACATGTTTTCTTTCCCACTTCTGCCATCTCTCTTCTGAGGCTCCAACTCCGCCTGTAGCTCACCTCTGTGGAGTTGTCCAATGGCTCACTGACACTTAGTTCATCTTCCTTTCCAGTCACTTTTCTCTTGGTGTTTCATTTGGATGGTCTTTATTGCTAGGACTTCAAGTTCACAATTTTTTTCCTGTGCAATATCCTATTAATCCCATTCGAAATATTCTTTATCTCAGACATTGTAATTTTTGTTTATAAAAGTTCAATTTGAGGCTTTAAAAAAATTTCCGTGTCTGTACTGAACATATTTGGTGTTCCCTCCAGCGTCATGAACGTCTGGAATACGGTCACAGGAGTGCGCAGGGTGTTCTCGCCTACTCATGCTATCATCTTTGTCACAGCTGAGTTAGTGTCGATGGATTTTGTCCTTCATTATGGGTTATAATTTTTTGCCTCTTTTCATGCCTAATGATTTTTAGTTGGATGTCAAATAGTGTGTATTTTACCTTTTTGGATGCTGGATAGTTTTATATTTCTGTAAATGTCCTTATATTTGCTTCTTGGAGTTAAGAAGTTAAGTCACTTGGAGCTTCTGTGACCCTTTTGGGTTTTGTATTTAAGCTTTGCTGGGCAGGACCAGAACTATATGTAATCTAAGGTTGATTTTTCTCTGCTACTGAAGCAAAATACTTCTTTCTACTCCTAGTGATGCCCCTTAAATTAGGAGGTTCTCAACTCTGGGTGTCAGACACAGGCACTATTTCCACCGTCTGTGGGCTTGCCTCCTTCTGGGTGGTTCTTCCTCTAAGTTGGGTGGGTTTTTTTCTTCTCATTCTTGTACCAGCCTGCAGTCCGCTGAAACCAGGAGGCTGACCCTCAGCGGATCCCTGGGGTTCCCTCTCTGCCCAGCTATTTCCTCTCCAGGATCCTACGCTGTGAACTCTGGTCGTCTTGTCCTCCCGGACTCCCCACTCCACCCCTCAACTGAGGGAGACCGTGGGGCTCTGCCTGGGTCCGCACTGCCTACACTGAGCCCTGGACACCCTCTCCAGACAGGGAGCGGGGGCGGCTGTAGTCTCTCTCACTTGTTTCCCATCTCTCAAAGATCACTGTCCTTTGCTGTGCGATGTTCCGTGTTTTGGGTGCTATTTTTCACATATATTTATTTCTGCCTTTTTTTTTTTTTTTTTTTTTTTTTTTTTGCTGTTTCAGGCAAGAGCATGCGAATCTGGTCCCTGTTACTTCATCTGGAGCAGAAGCAGAAGCCTGTCCATCAGCTGGTTTCAATTCCCTGCCAAGCACTTTCCACCATCTGACGCATTTCTCAGTCCTACACCTGCTGTTATGATGCCATGTGTATGAGGGCTGAGGCCTTATCCTCCTGGCAAACCCCCACATCTCTCTAGCCCCCCGACAGAGCCTGGCACAGGGCCAAGGCTCAGCTTGTCATGCCTGAATGATAATATGAAGAGCAACATATTTTGGGGAGGTTTTACCTGTGCCAGGCAGGTGGGAGACAGAAACTCTTGCAATCGCCATAATTCTGGGGGATTGGATGGCAGATGGGGGGACTGAGACAGAGAGGTTAGCCAATTGCCCTAGGTCTCAGTTTTAAAGGGGCAGGATTGAAACAGGTTTGGTATTTCAGGCCAGCTGTCATGAAGGGGCAGTGGGAGCTTGTCAGTGGGAGGGCTTCCTGGAAGAAATGGCCTGGGCCCTGGCTCCTGCGCGGGGAACCCCGAAAAGGTGGGCCTGGGGGTGCGGAAGTGGCGAGGCTGGGAAGCGGAGCCGGGTGCTCTTTAGTGGGGGCCACCTCGTTCTGTGCCTCCGCCAGGGGGCAGCGCGTCCCTGCACAGGGCAGCGGGACAAAACTGGAGCAGCTCTCCGGGGCCCTGCCCAGTACCCGCTGGGAGGCCACGCCTCCTCGCCCACCTGCCTGGGCTGCCACGCGCCTGGGGCGGCTCATCGGCCTGTGACCCCTCCCGGCCCACCTCACCCCTCACACCGGCGCCGGCGCCGACTGCCTCGCGTCCAGCCTACTTCCTTGTTTCTGACCTCCCCCGCCTTCAGAGCCACCTTCCACACACCTGCCCCCGGCGGCCCAAACACCTGTTGGAGCTTTTCACGCTCCAGTTGTGTCTCCTGGCGAACCTGTTCCTGAAGTCCAGGGCAGCCTTCACGGTGGCCGAGAGCCCCTCCGCCCGGCTGCCCGTTTTGTCCGGGAGCACCTGGCTGTGACCCCCAGTGCCGGCCCCCGCCCAAACCCTCCTCCTCAGGGGGGACCTGAGCCAGTTCTCCATGCGCCCTCCGCAGGGCCCGACCCAAGTGCAGGGAGCCCGCTCAGGTCTGCCCTTGGGGCCTTTCCTCGGGGTGCGGGCAGGACAGGGTGGGGCTGGGCTCCCCTCCGCCCACCCACAAGGTGCCTACGCTGGTCTGGAGGCAGGATTTGGGAACCTACCTTCTCACTTGCTTGGGAAGGGTGGGCAGGGTGGGCCTTGATAGGCCCCAAGCCCTGGCTGCTGGCACTCCCCCGCCCAGCTGTCCTCTGCCTTGGGGATGTTGGTTTCCAAGCCCTCTGCAGTTTCAATCTTTCTTGGGAGGCTTCCTGGAAGAGGGGACTCCTGAGAGGAAAGAGGCTGTTTCAGTCAGGGCTTCTGACGCGACAGCATGGATGGAAGTCCAGAGGGGACTGAGAGGCTGCTGGGAGCGACAGCAGGGTCAGAGTTGTTTTAAGATAGTGACGGTGATTTTTCAGGGCACCTGGGTGGCTCGGTCAGTCAAGCATCTGACTTTGGCTCAGGCTCTGATCTCACGGTGCGTGAGTTTGAGCCCTGTGCTGGGTAAGCTCGAGTCCCGCTCTGGGCTGGGCATTCTCTCTCCCTCTCTCACTGCCCCTTGTGGGGACCACCCCCCCTCTCTGCCCTCTCTCACTTGAGCTCTGTCTCTCTCTCAAAAATAAATAAATAAAATTTTAAAATATTATATAAAAAACGGAGATTTCTCCGTTCAAGTGAAGTGACAGCAGAGTCCAGGCTAGCCGGGCGCAGTCACAGACCAGGGAGGGTGGGGAGGAGGGTCAGAGGGGCCTGCTGGGGGAGGCCGGCAAGGGCAGGTGGGGCAGTGTGGAGAAAGAGCCCCAGGAGAGCTGGGCCCTATGCCGCCCTGGCCTCAGTTCTGGACCCCCGACTGCTGGCTGGGAAATCGCGGCTAGGTCACCTGCCTTCTCTGTGCCGGTGTCTCTTCCTCTACTCCAGGTGACAGCAAACACTCCTGCCTGGTTCTAAGGGTTGTGTGTTGTTCTCTATCATTATTGTTAACGTCCTTGTTACTAGCACAGTGGGTGACAGGCCCGAAGCCCCCCAGGTGGGTGGTGGGAACATACACCTGCCTTCGCTCAAGGCTGCTGGGTGAGCTGGGCGCCACATGCCCCTAGACCTGTTCCCCCTCCTGGAGCCGCTTGGGGTCGGAGCTGGGTCTAGGAGCCCGTTCGCCCCTCCTGGACCAGGAGGTGGCCCAGCCGGAGTCAGGGCTGGCCGGAGGTCAGGCGGCCTAAGGTTCGGGCGTCTGACGCAGGCACGGTGGGCGCAGGTAAGGGGTGGGCGCCGCGGCGGGACAGGGCGGGGAGCTGTGGGCTGGGGGTGGGGGGCGGGGCGGGGTGGCAGGGGCCAGGCTGGGGTGAAGGAGACACGCGCGGCGTGGGGGGGAGCGGGGCGTGCCTCGGCCGGGGGCGGGACGATGGCGGGGTTGGAGGTCCAGGGGCCGGGCCGGCAGGGGTCGGGCGGAGGGCGCGGGCTGGGGGCGGGGCCGCGCCCCGGGGAGGCCGCCCCGCCCGCAGGCCGCCCGCACCGCGAGGGTTAAGGTCGCGAGCCCGGCGGGCGGGGCGCGCGCGCGCGGATTGGGGGAAAGTTTGGGCGCGGGGCGGGCGCGGGGCGGGCGCGGGGCGAGCCGGGGCGAGCCGGGGCGCGCTGATTGGACGGAAGTTGTGTCGGGGCGGGGCGCGCGGCGGGCTCGGCGCTAGCTCCGGGAGAGTTGACAAAGCCCCGCAGGGAAGGACGCCTCGCGGCGCGGCGCCCCGGGCCCCCCGCCCCGCCGCCCCGGGACCCCGGCCCTGGCCTCCGGTCCCTGGACTCCACCCCTGCGCCCGCGCTGTCCCCGGACCCCGGCCCCGGCCCCGGTCCTGGACCGAGCCGCCCCGCGCCCAGGTAGCGCCGCCCCGTCCCGAGGCCGGGCCCGGGGGGCGCGGGGCGCCGAGGTGCGGCGCCCGGGGCGGCGATGACCGCGCAGTGCGTCCCGCGGGCCCGGCCCTGAGCCCCGCTGCCCACCCGCCCCCGCCGAGGTGAGTCCCTGCGCGCGCCCGCGCCCCCCGGGGGGCCGACTGGGAGGGCCGACTGGGAGGGCCGACTGGGGAGCACTGGGGTCCGGGGTCCAAGATCTGGCCCGAGGCTGGGGGGGGGCTCCGGTACCCGGATGCCTGGGGGCGAGGCCGCGGGGCACTGGCACGCGCCGCTGCCGCCCCTGCGGGGCCAGTGGTCCTGCCCGCGCCCCGCCCCCGCCCCTGCTCCCCACGTGGGCCCCCCCCCCCCGCAAGCGCAAATTTGTCCGCTAATGGCGCAGGCGATTATCTGCGCGGCCGCCGGTGTTGTGTGTCCCGCGGGCAGGGCCCGAGTTACAAGCGCCAGGAATCCAGACGGTGTTTGGAGACGGGGGGCGGCGGGGGAGGCCGGTAATTAGTGTAAACCCTTTGTCTGCCTTTGATACCCACGGAGCTCCCCGCCGCCGCTTCCTCCGCCCGGAGCGCTGGCAGGGAGGGCGGGGCGGCCCGCACCCCGGTCCCCGCGGTCCGGGACTGGGGCGCTGGTGGCTCCGGGGCCCTAGCCTGGAGGGGGGCGACCCCTGCCCCGCAAGCCAGTGACTGACCCCCAACACCCCCAGGTTCGGACAGGCCAAGATGACGCCCAGCCCCACGTTGTTGCTGCTGCTGCCGCCGCTGCTGCTGGGGGCCCTCCCGCCGGCCGCCGCCGCCCGAGGTGAGTCCTGGCGCCCAGCCCGGCGCCCCGGCCTCCGCCAGCGCCGCCCCTTTCCCTCCCGGCCCTGAACCCTGCCACAGTGCCCGGCTGGCTCGCGTGCCTTTGCCCCGCCCCTACTGGCCCAGAGCTTGGCAGGTCCCCTCACCCACAGGGTCCTCCCCCAACACTGCCCATGGGGCGCCCCCAGCTCACCCACAGGGCATTCCCAGCTGATGATGCCCCCCCAGCTCATTCGTAGGGTCCCCCAGTTCACCCTCAGATCACCTCATGCTCACCCTTGGGGCTCCATGCTCACCCACAGGGTCCCCCTCACCCACACAGCCCCTTAGCTCACCTGTGGAGCCCCACACTGGCTGGCAGAGTAGGCTCAGGCCTCAGTCCCCCTCAGGGCACACACACATCCCTCTGTGTACCTGAAGTTGAGGGCAGTTCGGTACTCGGGGCACTTTTGTGGAGTAGGCTCTTTGGCCACAGTGGAATCTTGCAGAGACCCCCATAGTGGCCAGGGTGCGGTTTGGGGCCAGCGGAGACATTGTTGGTGTCTGGGACTCGTGACCCAGTCCTGTGCCCTGAGTTTGCCCACCCCCAGGAAGGTACAGGGCATGGGCTGGGGGACTGAGTCTCTGGAGCATGGAGTTGCTACACGTAGGGAGTGGGGGCTTGCCTCAAGGCAGACCCAGAGGGCCGCCTGCTTCAGGCTATGTACTGTCCGTTGGCATGTGCCATGCCACGGTTCAGACGCCTGCCCACACACCTGGTGTCCAAGTAGGCAGGCCCGGATTGTCTCGGAGGGACTCTTGCCCCCGCACCCAGCCTCAGCGAGGCACATCCTTGGCTGTCGGGTGATGGGAGATACATGCTCACGGACGCCCGCCCGCCATATTCCGCACTGGCCTCCCCTCAGCTAGGCGGGACCTTCGGCCAGGCCAGCCCTTTGGGTGTGTTGGCCACTCAGGATCGTCCCTGCCCTGTCCACCAGTCCTCTGAGGCTTCGCACCCCTCCCCCCGCCACCCAGCGGGTACACCGAGCCCAACCCGGCCTTATATGGGCACGTTTGGGTGTTGGGTGGCAGGCGGCAGCCCAGGTGGGCCTAATGCCACAGTACCCCCCCGCCTGCCCGGCCGGGGACTGGCCGGCTGACTTGAGGGTGGGGGCTGCTCAGGCGCGGCTGGGCCTGGCAGTGTCCTGGGCACTGCGGGCACTCAGGTCATGCCCAGCAGGGCCCCCCACCCCCCACGGTGGCCTGGACTCTGATTCCCCTTTTATCTGCGTGGCCTGCCCTCACTCCCACACCTGCCTGTCCTCTGGCTACAGAGGCAGGCAGCCCTGGAGGCCGCTGGCCTGGCCTGGCCATTGGCCGGAGCCCGAGGCAGAGGGGTGGATGGTGGTGATGGCAGGGGCCAGCGGGGCCTGCCTCAGTGCCAAGGGGCCCTTGGAGGGGCCACGCCCTGCTAGCTGTTCCCCTCAGCCTTGGCCTTGGGGCTGCGCCTGGTATCCAGCCCTTGCCCTAGCCCTGGCTGTGAGCCGCCAGGGCCCAGGCAGCAGCAGGGGCTAAGAGCCACTCTCCAAGGGCAAGTTCGTCTGTGGTACCGGGGCGCGGGGTGCTGGAAGAGCCCCTTTTCCTGAGCTGTGCTGGCTTCTCCTCCAGACCCGGACTCGAGGGGCAAGGTCGCTCTGGGCGCTTCCTCCTTTGCGGGCAAGCAGGCCAAGTGCGGACCTGCAGGCCTGCAGACCAGCGCAGGGGGAGCCGGGCCGTTTCCTGAAAGCCGTTCTCCCCTCGCGTCACGCTCTCTGGAGTCAGCGTGTCTCCAGACTCAGATCGTGTTTTTAAAGTTTCCCTTTCTGAAAGTTTCACAATCCTGGTGGGTTTGTCTTAAACAGCTCTCTCCAAACTCAAGGAAAGATAGGATTTGGGTTTCTCACAGTGGGAGCTTGAGAGGCTCAGAACGAGGTGCCTTTTCACAAACAGCGCTGGAAGAAATTGTTTAAGGGTGGCCACTTCTGAACTTTTCCAAGGGTGATGCAGCCGGCTCTTGAGGTCACCACCCCCCCCCCCGCCCTCCAGACCTTGCCGGCGTGCCCTGGGTGAGCTGAGCGCTGACCCCAAGCCTGGGTGCCTGCTGGCGGGTGCCGCATTTGGTAACGCCAGTCCTTCTTACCCTCAGGGCTGTTTTGGGAAGGGTCTGCCAGTGCGTATGGCTCAGCAGGAAGGCGTGCCGGCCTCAGGGTAGCTGTGGTGGCGTGCGTGTGTGTGCGCCCGCTGACCTTGGCCTCTGGCCAGGCTGCAGGGGGCCTTCCCCCGCCCCTCCAGGCAGCGGCTGGCCAGTGTGCAGCCCCGGCTGAGGTGGGTGTATGGGAGCGGGGCCCAGGCCCTGTGAGGTGGGGATGCGGGCCAGCCGCCCCATTTATGTCTCGGGCCCCACTCCTGGAAGAGAAAATAAATCACTGTCCCCTCTGGGAGGAGGAGGGAGCTGCGAACAAAGTCGCCTTTAGCTGGGCCTGGAAACTCCTACCGCAGGCTCCTTGTTCATTGTGCGGGAATCAATGGGCCTTCAACCCCCGCCCAGTGCCGTGGGGAAATGTTGGTTTTTCCCAGCAGTGGCTTCAGCCTCTGGCTTGGGGTGCAGGCACTGCCTACAGTGCTGGGGAGGCCCCGCAAGCCCGGATCCTTGCTGCTGACCTGCTGGCCTTCTGTGCCTTCCCGGTGACTGCCACCCTGGCATGTCGGGGTGACAACCTCGGTTGGCAGGGTCAGCGCATGGAGGGGAGGGTGTGCCCAGACCACTGTTCCCAGACCCCCCAGATGCCCTACCCAGTGCTGCCAGCACCCCCTGTCTGCCGTCTGTCCTCCTCGTGCTGGTCCCTGGGTGCTCCTGCTCCAGCCCAGTGGGTGTCCAGCATGGCTACTCTTGGGGCCTCAGGAGAGCAGGGCCACTGTCCTGGGCAGCCAAGAGTCCATGGTCCAGGAAGGCTAGGAGGAGGTGGGGGGGAGGGGAGAGGCACAGGTGTCGGCACCTGGAGGGAGAGGCGGGCACTGGCCAGACGAGGGGGGGGAAGGCCTGCAGGTGGGGATCAGTGTGGGCAGAGGTGGGCGCGTCCCGTGGGCTGGGGTGGCCATCTTGGGGCCACAGGCCACAAGTCAGGATCGGCTGGGACTGGGTGGAGTGGCCGGGGGGCGGCCTGGAGGCTCTCCCACCTGGGCGGTGCAGCTGGCCTTCCTGCCCCCAGTGGGGAGCCCTGGGGTCTCCACTGAGTGGCTGGGGGCAAGGAAGGCCCGGAGGCCAGCAGGCCTTTGCCCCACATGGACTGGCCCCCTTGGGGAGAACCCCGCACAGGGCAGGGGCTTCTGGGAGCTGTGCCTGCTACGTCAGAGGCGGCTGTGATGAGGAGGTGCCCCATCCTCAGGCTTCTGACACCCAGGACTTGCCACCTTGGCAGGAAACAGTTTGTTTCTTCCGGCCGCAATTCGTTAGACATTCACAGCAGCCCTGCACTGTGAGGAAATGATGGGGACCGGGGCAGCAGGCAGTGGGGACGGAGCCGTGCCACACCATCGCCTGGGACCCCACGGGGCAGTGACGCCCTCTGGCCCCCACAGGGCTGAGCCCCAGGAGAGGCAGGGCCGCTGGTCAAGGACTTCAGGGCTCCCTTTTGTGCTGCCGCGGCGGCCCGCCCATTCTCACAGGGACTTTGGGGTTCGCTCAGGGGCCCAGCGCCAGGTGCCACGTGCTCCTTGAGAGCCGGTGGCCCACCCTGCGGCCTTCAGGGACTTCCAGGGTCCTGGCATGCCCAAGCTTCATGTCCTCCCGTCTGTCCTCAAGAAGCCGGGTGCAGGCCACGGGCAGGGGAACGGGCAGCGAGGGTGTGGGGGGCAGCGAGGGGCTCTCTGGCCGGGCTCACCCAGGCTGCCGGTGGGTTTGGTTATCTGATACCCGAGCCCTCACAGTAGGTGGAGCATCGGGTCTGCCTGAAGGCCCATCTCTGGACATCCTGTCACTCTTCCGAGGCCGCGCCGGCCAGAGCCCACAGGGCAGGGCCCCTTGGGTGTTCTGGACCCCCGGTCGTGCTACCCTGTCCTGTGAGTCCAGTGCCAACATGTGAGGGGAAGCCCAGTGGACAAGGTCCTTCTTGGTTCCTTGACAGCGGGGGGTGGGACCGGGCCCCTCTGGGGAGCAGTGGCGCTGGATCGGTTCTCGGTGGGTGATGTTGTTTTGAGAGGGGGATGGGTGGCAGGTGTGGGCAGGTGCAGGCAGGGGTCAGCCTGGAGCCTGGCAGACTTGGTGAGATCTGGACGCGGCCGCCAGGGCGTCCGGCTGGGCCCCCGGGGCGGGCCCTGTGGCAGGGGGTCGGGGTGCCATCCCAGCCACTGTCAGCCGTTGGCAGTTTGCGTGGGGTCCCCCCAGGGCAGTGGCACTGTCAGGGTGATGCTCTGTGGCCCTCGTGTGTGCCCTGGGAGTGGCAGAGAGGAGCCCGGAAGCAGGGGTCTGCTGGAGGCCCCCCCGGGGGCTTCCAGGGAAGGGAACGGACCCGGGGGGCCCCACCCAGCCTGTCGACTTAGTCTGTGCTCGCGGTGGGGTGGACTGGACACCCCAGCCAGCTTGCTTGCTCGGTGGGTCAGGCTGTCCCTTTGCTGCACCCAGAATGGCCTGGTTTCTGGGGCAACCACCTGTCCTTCGGGTCCTACCGGTTCCAGCACAGACCCTGTGGGTCCAGTCCCCGGGGGCCGCCCTGGGGCCTGTGTGTGCACGTGTGTGTATGTGTGCGTGTGTGTGCCTGAGTGGCTCAGAGCCAGGCAGAGGCTGGCTCCTGCCTCTCGTGTCCACCGTGTGGTGTTCCTCCCCTGCGGCCCCTCTTGTTGGTGTCCCTGCTGGCCCCCCAGGCCCTGCACCCTTGGGGAGGACACTGGCCCCAGGACCTCCGTGTCCGGGCCCTCCCAGCCGCCCCTGCCCCGGCGTTTGCTCCCCACGGGAGAACACCACAGGTACCCCCGTCTCGCAGAGAGTGCCCACCTGGCCTGCCTGGTGTCGGGTGTGAAGCCAGTCTAGGCAGGACCTGCCTCCCTTCTCTGTCCTCCCTCCGGGGCCGCTTGGCCTCTCCGGGAGGGAGGGCTCCAGGGGCCGCGGGCCAGCTGCCCCAAGTCACTTCCCAGCCAGTACAGTGTGGTCAGCCTGAGGGCCACCTACCCCCAGCCAGAGAATCACTTGCAGGCTGGAAATTTCTGGGCTTCTCAGGGTTTGCCGGGAACGGAGGCGGCCCTGCCGTGCTGTCAGGTGGCTCTTGTACACGCTGACTTCCCCCTGCATCCGTGGCGGGTTGGGGGGGGCGTGGGGCTGCTCTCCTGAGAAGCTCCCTGGCACATGGGCCCTGGGAGGGGCGTGTCCGTGTGTCCGGGCCACCTCTTCACTGAGGGGGCTCGGGGTCAGCAGGTCACGATCGCCGTGGGCAGCGGGGAGAGGCAGAGGCCGATACCCGGGATGCCCCCGCCACCAGGCCCTGGACAGACCTGGACGGAGCAGGGGGCTTGTGTGTGGTTCGGGTGGAGTGGCCAAGGACCACCTGGCGGCCCCTCAGGAGGGCAGGGAGGAGCGGGTGCTGGGAAGGTGTATCAGCTTGTAGCATCTTCTGCACACATATGCTTTTTTAAAAAACGAATTGCACGACACAGAATTTGATGCTCTGGGGCTTGCTTGGGAAGGTGTAGCAGGAGGGCCAGGCAGGGCAGGCGCCGTGAGGGGTAGTGAGGTGTGGCGAGCTGAGTTTCAGGTGGCCCCTGAGGGTCTGTGAAAAAGTCGGGGTCTGTCCTTATCTCTCCGTCCCTCCCAGCGCCCCTGCCCCTTCGGCCTTCCTTGGGCCCACGGGGGTGGGAGAGGCATCAGCTGAGGTGTTGAGGCTGGGGAAACGGTGGTCCTAGCTGGGCGGGGCCAGGGGCTGTGGGCTTTGGGGTGTACAGTGCTCCAAGGCGTGCTGTGTCCTGGGGTGAGGAGTCCACGTCCACTGTAGGAGTGTGTCTGGGTGTGTGTGAGTGTACCTGGGGGACTGTCTGTGGGGAGAGTGTATGTGTCTGGGGGACAGTGTCTGGGGGACGGGGTGTCTGGGGGTGGCATGTCTGGGTGTGTGTGTGTGGCACCTGAGTTCTGGACGGCAGCTAGGAGGCCTGGCTGTGTAGGCTGGATGTGTGGGGCCTTCCAGGTCGCTGCACCCCGGCCTCTCCTGGCACCCCCGTTCCTGGTCATGTTTGCACAGCTGCGGGGAGGAGGGCAGGAAGGACAGAGGGAGGGAGGGGAAGTCATTCTCTCTCTACCACCTTGATGTTCAGCCCCCTTGAGGGGTGAGACCCACCCCGTGTCTGTCCCCTCCGTGTGACCGTCCACGTCCTGCCCGTGCCCAAAACTCCCCAGGGCTGTGACTCAGGCTGCGTGCGGGGTTAGGGGCTTTCTGGAGGCGGTGCCCTTGGGGAGAGGGGCTGATGCTCGCTGGAAGGACCCCAGAGGAGACCGAGGCCCCGTCGCCAGGGCTTCCAGGCTGTCCTGGAACCGTTGGGCTTTCTTCCTGGGCGGGACGGGACGCCGCTACCTCCTCCATCCACATGCCCTCAGGTGCCCATCTGTCTCGGCTCTTGCCTCAGTTTCCCCCTGGCCGAGTGAGTTGGACACCCTGACCAGGTGGAACAATGGGGGTTTGTGCTTCCCAGGCTAAATATAGAGCCGTGGCTGTGGTGCTGGCGGCCAAAATTCCCAGGAATCTGGGGGGGGGGAGCCTCCCTCCTGTGAGCCTGCTGGGGTCTCTGCAGAGGCAGGGCTGGGAGGGGGCAGGGCAGGCCTGGCCTGGGGTCCAGCAGAGCCCAGGTGGGGGTGGGGCGGGGCTGGCCCAGGGGGAGGGGAAGGGGGCTGTTTGCTTTAGGATAAGGCTGGCTCCAGCTGGGGCCTCTGGCTGCCGGCCTGCCTGTCCCCTGTCCTGCGTGCGGGCCAGCCCTTGGGGCCACACTTCCGGTCCGTCTGGCAGCCAGTTGGCTCTGTCCTCCTCCCGTCTCTACAGTGACCAAGGGGGCCTGTGGCCTCTGAGGCCCAGGAGATGCCCGGTCCCCCAACTCCTCAAACTCTCCTGACTGGTGCAGGGAGGGGGCTGGGCTGGAAGTGGACCACTCCCCCACTCCCCTGCAAACACTGTCAGATGGGTCCTTTCTGGGAACCCGAGGCAGGTTCCTCCCAGGGCGAGGTGTCGGACCGGCCCCGTGTTGTGCCCCCTGGGATGGGTTGGGACAGGCAAAGGTGGAGAGGGACACTGTTCCTCAGACCAGGCAGTTCCGTGTGTCTGTGTGTGTACACATGTCTCTGTGTGCCCAGGTGTCAGGCTGGAAGGGCCAGCGCACTGGGAGGGTGGGGGTGGGGGGCAGTGCCCTCTTTGTCCTGTGGCCTGGGAGGCCCCTTTGAATGGTGGAATCCCAGGCAGTGACAGGTGCTGGACAGGGCCTGCCTGGGAATGAGGCTGGGACCCTGGGTGGCTCAGGGCGCCCACAGACAGTTGAGAAATTAGGGAGATGGAGGGCTCAGCAGCCCTCTCTGTTCTTCCTGCGCCTTCCAGGGATACTGGAGTTTTGGTGAGGAGGGGGCCGGCTGGGAGTGCGCCGGAGGTGGCCTGAGGCCCGTGGTGCACCGTTAGGAGCCTCCAGCCCCTGGCGGGAGCAGGGGGATCCCGATAGAGGCAGAATGTGGGTGCAGGGAAGAAGCGTTGCTGAAAATCTGGGCGTGGGCTCGTCGGGGGGGGGTCGCAGGCAGGCGCAGTGAGATTGTGGGTGGGGGTGGGTAGGGCCCGTCACCACACCTCTAGCCCTCTTTTTGCTTGTAGTCATAGGGGGAAGGGCCCAGTGTTGCTGTGTCCCCCACTTTCCCCTCCCCCCAGCAAAGCTGGGGAGCTCAGTTCCCCTCCCTGCCTGGACCCTGGTCTGTCCTCATGGGGACCAGCCCCCACCTCCCCTCAGTGCCTGCAGACCAGTGGTGAGGGGCTGTGCTCTGCAAGGGTCCCCTGGGGGTGGGAGGTGACAGACAGGAAGCCGCCGCTTGAGCCTCCGAAGAGCCCACGGAAGCACTTTGGGCCCTGGGTGCGGAGGCCAGTAAGGTAGCCAGCTGGTAACTGCATGTTGAAGAAATACCAGCTGGTTATTAAAACCACATGCGCCCCTCGGGCCCCGTAGTGAGAGCGTCTCAGAGCAGCCACCGCCTCCTGGCACCTCCATGAGGCCGGGACTCGGGATGCTGGCCCTCCTGGCCTGAGTGGCCACAGTGTGGCGTGAGTGCCCCTTGCCGACAGCTGGAGGGTGGGGTTCTGGGAGCTGGGCCCAGTCAGTTCCTGGGAAGGGCAGCTGGGTGCCCATGGCTGCCTCTCCTGGTCTGGGGGGGGACAGTGGGTGGGGTGACTGGAAGAGCCCAGCACCCCTCGTGCTCACCCCGTGGTGCGGGGGCCACTGACTGGCCCAGGCTTGGAGGGGCAGGCATGAGACAGGGGACCCGAGGGTTGGCCAGGAGATGGCCCTACTTCTTTCGGTCACCTGCAGGGTCCTTCCCAGCATCCTGGTCACCCCACTGTCCCTGCACTCTGGCAGGGGACACTGAGGCTGGCCCTGGACTAACGGGTGAGAGTGGGTTTCTTCTCGTTGCTCAGGCGCCCCATGGCCTCAGCCCGCAGCTCGGGCTTCTCCCACTGGGGGGCAGGGGGCAGTGGCTGCCAGCCAGACAGGAACCTTGCACTTAGGCCCGGCATACCTTGCCACTCGCCCTCTGACCCCAGGGCCTTGGGGTCATGCTCCCCCACACCTCCCCTGCCCAGGGGTAAGCCACCTGCTGTGGTGTGACTGGTACGGGGAAACCTTTGGCCTTATAGGCAGACCTGGGCAGGCAGGGCCCATGCACACGCCTGTGTGTACTGCACGGGCTCGTTCATATGCACGCTGCACACACGGACGCTCACTCCGTACGGGCAGGTGGTGAGGGGCCGCTGGCTCGCCTGTGGGCATGCACCCAGGGTGACCTGCTCCAGCCAGTCTGTATTTTGACTACAATGCGGTGGCACGTGACGGGTGCTCAGGGGGCTCGCCATGGGAGCTCAGCGGGCATGGGCCCGCGTGCAGCGGGTTCGGGGTGAATGCCAGCTACCGTGGTCTGGGAGCAGGGCCCTGGACTTGAGGCCCCCATGGCCTGTGCCGGGCAGGTGTATCTGTGTGGGGTCGTGGGTGGGGACCCGACAGGGATGGGCCCCTTCCCCTGGCTCCCAGCAGCCCTGCCTGCCTGCCTGGAGTTCTGACTCCCTGCCAGCCCCCTCCTCTCTGACTGAGCCCTCTGGCCTGCCCACAGGCCCCCCGAGGATGGCGGACAAGGTGGTCCCGAGGCAGGTGGCCCGGCTGGGCCGCACCGTGCGGCTGCAGTGCCCCGTGGAGGGGGACCCGCCGCCACTGACCGTGTGGACCAAGGACGGCCGCACGATCCATGGGGGCTGGAGCCGCTTCCGTGTGCTGCCCCAAGGCCTGAAGGTGAAGGAGGTGGAGCGGGATGACGCTGGCGCCTACGTGTGCAAGGCCACCAACGGCTTCGGCAGCCTCAGCGTCAACTACACCCTCATTGTGATGGGTCAGTGGGGGCGGGGCAGGGCTGTGCCCTGTGAGTCCTGAGTCAGCACCACCCTGGGAGCCCCCCGCCAGCCCCATCCCTGCCTGAACTCAGCCCACTGCCTACCCGGATGAGACCCGTCCCGCCTGCCTCCTCCGGGCCCAGGACAGTGGCTTGACCTGTCGTCCCCCCCAGCCCAGCCCCCCTCCTTCTCAGGCCTGTCCCTCGGGGGTCCCCTTCCTCCCAGACCCTTCCCCCCAAAGGTTCTGCTGACGGGGAGACTGAGGCTGGCTAGGGGGCGGCAGGAGTGGGCATGGGGAGCCCCAGGGTAGGGGTCCCACTGAAGGGCGGGCTGGGCAGGCTGGCGGCCTGGGTGTCGGCTCTAACTTTGAGGCTCAGATTTCAGAGTTCAGAGGGACCGCCAAGGGCCTTCTGTTCTCTTTTGCCTCTGGGGCCGGGCTTGGGGACTGGCGGGGTCCCCAGCGACACACCCTCTGCTCACTGGTACCAGGCGCACGGCTGGCCCTCCCTGACGGGCTCCTGGGGTGGGTCCCTGGGGTGGGGCTCCCTCGCAGCCATGGTGGCTCGTCTCACAAAGGGGGAGCCTGACCTGTGCCACCCCCTCACTGAGTCCCGGGCTGGGCGGAGGCGGCTGTCACGGGAGGGGCATTCCTCAGCCTGCCCCACCCCCGCAGGGCCCCCTGCTCTGGCCTGTGGAATGGGAACGCTGCATGTGTCCCCCCCACTGTCCTCTGGAAGGGGAGGATGACTAGGCGGTATGTGAGCCATGTCAGCTCACCAAGGCCTCGGCTCCTTGATGTGGGCTAGGGTTACTGCAGCTGCCGGCGGGGCCTGGCCCCCTCCTCCCACTGGCCTTGCAGACCCCCCGGAGCCGGGGGGGGAGGGGCAGCTCTGTCGGGGTCACCTGCACCCAGGGAGTAGGCTGGGCGGCAGCTCTTGCCCAGCTGTCTCTGGGATTCTGAGATGTGGGTGTGCTCCCAAGGGCTCCCACTTGTGTTTCTAGAGCTTTCCCAGCTGGGCCCAGGGCTGGGGTCTGGGTGAGGCTGGCTGGGGCCCCTCTGACGCGCCCTCCTCTCTGCAGATGACACTGGCCTGGGAAGGGAGCGTCTGGGGCACGACAGTTCCTCAGGGGGCCAGGAGGACCCGGCCAGCAAGCAGTGGGGTGAGACGGGGCAGACGTCACCCTCGCCCTTGGGTGCAGGTGGGGGCCCGCCCTCCCGGCGCCCTGCTGACCTCTGTGCCGCCCCGTCCCGCAGCACGGCCCCGCTTCACACAGCCCTCCAAGATGAGGCGCCGGGTGATCGCGCGGCCGGTGGGGAGCTCCGTGCGGCTCAAGTGCGTGGCCAGCGGGCACCCCCGGCCCGACATCACGTGGATGAAGGATGACCAGGCCTTGACGGGCCTGGAGGCCGGCGCGCACAGGAAGAAGAAGTGGACGCTGAGCCTGAAGAACCTGCGTCCCGAGGACAGCGGCAAGTACACGTGTCGCGTGTCGAACCGCGCGGGCGCCATCAACGCAACCTACAAGGTGGACGTGATCCGTGAGTGCCAGGCCCGGGGGGCGGGGAACCGGCGGGGCCCGGGGCGCGCACTGACGCGCTGTGTCCTCGCGCAGAGCGGACCCGCTCCAAGCCCGTCCTCACGGGCACGCACCCCGTGAACACGACGGTGGACTTCGGGGGCACCACGTCCTTCCAGTGCAAAGTGCGCAGCGACGTGAAGCCGGTGATCCAGTGGCTGAAGCGCGTGGAGTATGGCGCCGAGGGCCGCTACAACTCCACCATCGACGTGGGCGGCCAGAAGTTCGTGGTGCTGCCCACGGGCGATGTGTGGTCGCGGCCGGACGGCTCCTACCTCAACAAGCTGCTCATCACCCGTGCCCGCCAGGACGACGCGGGCATGTACATCTGCCTGGGCGCCAACACCATGGGCTACAGCTTCCGCAGCGCCTTCCTCACCGTGCTGCCAGGTGCGCCCGCCCGCCCGCCTGCCCCCGCCTCCTCCCGCCCGTCCGTGCCGTGGGCTGGCCTCTCGCCCGCGTCCCCGGAACCCACGGCGACGTTCCTCTCCCCGCCCCCTCCCTTGGTCTCTCTTGCAGACCCCAAGCCACCAGGGCCGCCCGTGGCCCCCTCGTCCTCGGCCACTAGCTTGCCGTGGCCCGTGGTCATCGGCATCCCAGCCGGAGCTGTCTTCATCCTCGGCACCGTGCTCCTGTGGCTCTGCCAGGCCAAGAAGAAGCCGTGTGCGCCGGTGCCCGCCCCTCCTATGGCTGCACACCGCCCGCCCGTCACTGCCCGCGACCGTGGTGGGGACAAGGACCTTCCCGTGCCATCCGCCCTCGGCACCGCCCCTGGCGTGGGGCTGTGTGAGGAGCTGGGGCCTCCGGCAGGTCCCCAACACCTGCTGGGCCCTGGCCCATCCGCTGGTCCCAGACTTTACCCCAAACTCTACACGGACGTACACACGCACACGCACACACACACGCACTCACACACGCACTCTCACGTGGAGGGCAAGGTCCACCAGCACCAGCACATCCACTACCAGTGCTAGACGGTGACGCCTCTGGGGCGGCAGCCCGCTGCAGGTGCCCCGGGGGTGGGCACGCGGAGGTCAGGGTGGGCAGGCAGGCTGGGGGCAGAGGGCCACGGAGGAGGGAGATGACCCACGGGCAGGAGGCACGGCCAGCACCCTGGGTGCCCGGTGTGTATGACACACATACACGGATGACCTAGCTCCGGACACACACACACACACACACATGCACGCACGCACATATGCACACACCCTCAAACTAAGATGCTCCGGGGAAGGCCTGTGTTTGTGACTTTGCAGTGTGCATGTAGCAGCGTGCTCGTCGATGAAGGAACCCTTTGGCTCCTGTGAGGAGGATTTCACAGGGACCACGGTCAAGCCGCCCTTCCCCGCGCCTGGCAGGAGATCTGAGAGGCACCCTGGCTTCACGAACCGAAACCTCCCGCCCCCTGCCCCGCGCCTGCGCCCTCGTCCCTGCCCAGGCCTCCGCAGGCGGGCGGCTATCTTTGCCACCACACGTCTGGGTGGCCAGGGGAACCCCCGGGGAACCCTGGGCCAGGAGGTCAGGCACGGCAGTCCCGGCCGCGGCCCGAGGGGCTGGAGCCAGGCCGGGGGCAACCCTGCCCCACCCGGCCTCCCACTGCCAGAGAGAAGTGCCCTCGATATTTATATTTAAGAAATTAAGATAATAATATTAATAATGCTGGAAGGAAGGTGGCCACAGAGCGGCCTGGCCTTGGGCCTGAGGTGCACCTGGCCCAATGGCCGGCTGAGTGGCCACTTTGGGGCTATGCACCCATCGCCCGCTGCCGGCGGCAGCCCCAGACCCCTGTAATTTTATATAGATTCTGAGCTGAAGCTTCGTATATTTAATTTATTTTGTTAAACAAGAAAATGTGCATCCTTTCCTCTGAGCTGGTGTTTCTGTCTTTGGCATCCGTGTGTGTGCACACGTGTGCACAAGTATGCGTGCGTGCGTGTCCAGGTGTGTCCCTGTGTACAAGTGTCCGTGCGTGTGCCTGCGCCTGTGTACAGGTCTGCACGTGTACAAGTGTGTGTGTGTACACGTGTCTATGTACAGGTCCGTGTACACGTACAAGTGTGTGCGTGTCTGTGTGTGCACGTGTGTGGGCCTGAGTGTGTGGACAGGTGTGGGCGGACAGGGGTGGATGTGTACATGTGTGGATGTACCTGTGTCCGTACAGGCGTGTCCGTGTACATGCTCCCGTGCCTGTGTACCAGGCTTGGGGCCCTGGAAGCAGGAGCAGAGAAGGTCCTCGGGAAGCCCCTGGCTGGCCTGGGGCGCTGGGGCCGGCGCTGGGGTCCCCGGGGCCCGTCTCCAGCCCCCGCAAGATGAACTCTGGCAGCCGTGTCTGCAGTGCTGATCGGCTCACCCCTGCCTGTGCCTCCCTGGTGAGCTGGAGTCCTGCACACCCGGCCCCTCGAGCGTCCCCTCTGCCGGCGCGGCCCCGTGGCTCTCGGCGCAGGGGCGTCTGGTGCCTCTACTCTGGCCTGTGCTCTGGGGGTTCGGCGGGAGGCCTTGGAGGGCTGGGGCCTCGTCACCTCGTCCTGCTGCCTGCTGCCTGCTGCCTATCGGGCATGGTCCCAGGGGTCTGCCAGCTGCCACCAGGTTATGAACGATGGTCTCATTCTTCACATGGGGAAACTGAGGCTGAGATTTTCTGCCTCTGGCCCAGGACTTCTGCACCTTCTTAGGAAAAGGCACTAAGATGACATTGTGATTTTAGCAAAGCCACCTGCGTGAGATGCTTTGGGTTCCCAGAGCCTTGGAAGGTGTGGCAGGAGGAACGAGGCCTCACTGGTGTCCTAGGTGCTGCAGAGAGCAAGAGCAGCCTCTGCCCAGCCCTGCAGGCCAGGCACCCGCCACCCCACCACCCTGCAGGCCAGGCACCCGCCACCCGCCACCCTGCAGGCCAGGCACCCGCCACCCCACCACCCTGCAGGCCAGGCACCCGCCACCCGCCACCCTGCCCAGGGCACCGGCCACCCCACCCAGGTCACCCACCACCCTGCCCAGGTCCTGCCCCATCTCCCTTCCCCTTCCCCAGCAGAAGGCCGTTCTGGGGCCCCTCTTCTCGAGTGTCCCAGGGCTGGGCCCCGTTCTCTGGCCCTCCTCCACCGGGACCCCCACAGTGCAGAATGGGGCCTCCTGTCTCTGATGTCACCATATCCCTTGGCCTCCCAGGATGGACCCCACTCCTTCTGTCCCCAAGGTGGCAGGGGCTAGCCCTGGAGGAAGGATCACTGGGTTGATCCTGACTCATAGGCAGTGATGGAGCCTGGGGCAGGGCTAGTGGCGCCTGGGTGACCGAGGCCACCTGCAGTGGACGCCATGGGAAGCCGGCTGTGAGAGCCCAGGTGTAACAACGAGGGGTGGGCTGTGGGGGCTTCAGTCAACCCCAGCTGGTGACGACAGATGTTCCCCAGACAGGGCGGGCGGTGGGTCCTGGCGCCTGGGTGGGTTTCGGTCTGAGACGAGGGAGGCATGGAAGGAGTGGACCTTGGGCAGTGGGGAGAACTCAGGCTACAGGACACCCACAGGCCAGGGGGGCGAGTAGCCCCACCCCGGCACCAGTGACGGTGCAGCCCCCCAGGACCGCCGAAGGTGCCCACGAGCTTCCCAGCCCGGGGCTCCCATGGGAACTGCCCTTGTCATCTGCTCCAGGGAGTTCTGGGGGCTCAGGACCTATCTGACCCTGCTGTCCCCTCCCCCGGAGACCAGCAGCCCTGAGCCCCCCACCCCGAAGGGCCCTTTCAGGGATTCCGAGGGGAGGCAGGTGGGCTCCTGATGGAAGCTCGCTCTGTGGACATGTGGGGGAGCTGGGCTGAGCAGGGGACCCCGCCCTGTCACCCCAAAGCCCGAGCCCGCATCACCTGTGTGCCACGCCCTGGGGCCTTTCAGCTGCCTGCTCTTGAGGCAACCGTGTGGCCCCAGACCCCCTCCATGCCCTTCTCAGGGGCTGCCTCGCCCACGCCCAGCCCTAGCCGTGGGCGCCCCTCCTCTGCCCGGGGCTGTCTCCAGCTCTATGCTGCACGACTCCTGGGGGACTTCAGGGCCCACCTGGAGGCTCCTTGACCCCAGCCAATGTTCCCTCCATTTTGAGTCCTCTCCCATGCAGGGACAGTCAAGGGGACAGCAGTGGGGACAGACTGGTGGGTCCAGGGCATGGGGGAAGGATGGGTTGGGGAGAGCAGGCACCGGTCCTGGGTACGGGGACTGCGGCTTGCAGAGCATGTGAAAGTTGGGGTGCCCCGCGCCCCAGCCTCACAAGCCCGAGGATCCCAGGGCAGGGCCTCATCAAACAGGCCAGCAGTGGGGCTTCTCCGGCCCCCTGGCCATTCTTCCCCCCTCCCCCCTCCAGCTGAGCCCACACCTGTACCTCTGTAGGTGCCCTATCTCCCCTCAGGGACTCCCAAGCCTGACGTAGAGGGAGGAGACTCAGCTGGTGCTAGGGATGGGGCCCCCCACTCAGGATGGGGCCCTGGGGACAGAAAGAAGGGGTGGGTGGGGAGGGGGGCTTCCCCTGCCCCTCCATGGTCACCCCTGCACGGGCAGGAAGGCTGGCAGGCAACTACCAAAGCTACGGGACCACCAACAAGAACATGACGCCTCGTGGCCCCGGCTCTGCAGGGCTCTCTGGGGCCCCGTCCTGGGAGTTCCCAGTCTGGGGCGCAGAGGAGAGGGATCCAGGTGCACCCTCAGAGTGACCGCAGGCCAAGCCAGGCTGGACGGGGACTTCTGACGGGCCATTTCGGGAGGACGCTCCTGGTGTCCTTGGGGGTGCCCGTGTACTGGGTGGGTGGAGCCCCGAGCGCTGAGCCAGCGCCAGCACCCTTCCCGCTGATCTGTTCCTGTGCGGTGATAAGCCGGTTCCCGTGAAGCCTAGAGGACTTGAAAGGGCAGCTCACGCTCTAACGCTTTGGGTGTGACCCCCCCGCCCCCGCCGCACGCTTCCCGCCATCCTGGCTTCAAAGGGGAGTCTCATCCCACAGCTGTCCAGAGTGGGGGCCTCAGGCCGATGGGGATGGATGGGAGGGCCTGGCAGGAGATCAGAGCCTGGTCCTGGGGTCAGGCCAGGGGACCGGGGACCGGAATGCAGGATCTGGGACACAGGAGAGGCGTCAGGAACATGGGATACACAGTCAGGACACAGGAGGGCCAGATCAGCCTCGGCCTGGGACGCAGGGCTTGGTGGTAGGGGCCTGCGGGTGATGGCCAGGTTGCCCTGCCTCGGAGGCTGAGCCGTGGGGGGCTTCTGAGGTCCCCGACCTGCTGCAGGGGCCGGCCCCATGAGGGGCTGAGTGACCGCCCCGCCCCAGGGCACAAGGCCAGGCCATAGAGGAACCTCCTGGCCTGTGGGGCAGAGGCTGCTGTGAGGTGAGGTACAGATGGGGCCAAGGCCGTTCAGGGAGCTGGCCCCTGCGCTGGGCTGGGGAGGGGCAAGCAGACCCTGCCCCGCACCCGACGCCAGCATAAGGTGTGAAAACCTCCTGGGTGTCCTGGGCGACCGGGCAGGGGGCCCAGGCTGCTCATCAGGGGGAGGGGCTGGCCCTGGGGGCGGGGCAGGGGTGGGACCTGTTGGGCAGGGGTGCCCTCTGTGCCCTACACTGACCTCATCATGTGCCCAGCTGGACGCAGCCAACCAGGCCTGGGGACGCCGGGGCGCAGGAACTCTCCTGGGGGGCCCGGGTGATGCAGGGTCCTCGGGCTCAGAGTTTATTTTTAGGCCTCATGACAGTGTCTCCGAGGAAATATTTGCCTGAGGGCTATCGGTCCTGCCCAGGGAGGTGGCTGGGGGGGGCCGATGGGGGGCCCAATCCCCACAGAGCAGGAGCAAGCTATCATCCCTGTTGCCAGTGACCAGCCCCGGTGGCCAGGCGGGACCCAGGGAGGACCCCGCTGGCTGCCAGACCTCCGGCCCCTACACTGGGCTCCCAGTGGGCGTGGCCTCTGCAGCAGGGGGCGGGTCGAGTTCTCCCAGAGGTGGAGCAGGGCTGGTGGGACAGCCCTGGTCTGCAGGCCAGCTCCCGCCGCCCCTCCCCAACCCGCAGGAGGCAGGGGCCCCCAGGGCACACTCCCAGCCCCCTGGTCACTTGGAGCCTAGCGGGACGGCCGCAAGTGCACGGCCTCTGAGCCACGGGCTCCAGACAGAGCCCTCCCGCGGTGAGGCCCCCTCACAGCTAGTCGCGGGCGTGCGGCCCGGTGGGGGCTTCTTGGCCAAGCCCTCGTCATGCCCCTGGTACCGTCCCTCAGGTGTCCACTCCCCAGCCTGGGACTGACCGGTGGGCAGCACCGAGGGCCCAGCTCTGCCCGCTGAACCCTGAGAAGGTGGGGGCTGTCCTTCCTGAGATCCCAGCCTATCGTATGGGCCCCACCCAGGGCACACCCCCCACCCCTCCCCCTCCTGCCCTGCTGAGCTCTCCACAGCCTCCCCTGCAGCCGCACCGCCCCACCTCCCGGATCCCGAATGACCCGGAGACTCAGCCCCCTGCACAGGCCCATGTGCTCTGGCGACCCTAGGAGGGACCCGGCTCCCGCCCTTGGATACCAGGGTGTCTAGAAGTACTAGGGGTCCTGAGCCTTCCTCCCACCTGGGCTTCTCCTGTGGAGACCACCCAGGGGTAGCCCCCAAGGAGCCTTCTAGCCGCCACTCCTGATGGCTTTGTTCTGGTCTCACGAACCCAGTCCTCTGCACTTCCCTGAGGACGGCCTGGGGTCCTGCCCAGTCGGCTCAGGAGCTCACTCCCAAAGAGGCCTCTGCTGGGAAGTGGTCTGGGCTGGACTCCGTGGCCACCGAAGCCTGCTCAGCTGCTTGTGCCTGGCCATCGCTGATTTGGGGGTGGGAGCTGTGGAGCCGGGGTGGCGCCAGTCCCCGCCTGTTTACCACGTGTCCACTGCCAGCCGGGGCCGGCCTCCTGTGCCCCCACCCTGGGAATCTCGGTCAGCTCAGGGCGTGGGTGGGTGGGGACTCGGCACAAATTCAGCATCAGCTTGGGACAGGGCAAGGCTCTGGGGTCAGTGGTCCCTCTGCGCACGCCTGCCCCTCAGGGTGCCGGCCGGTTCCTTTTGGGGAGGTCTTGAGTCTGGCGTTTGTCTGGGAGGACAAGGCAGTACGTTTGGGTCAGGCCTTGTGGCCCTCATGGTGGCCCAAGGCTTCCTGGGAGCTGCGTCCCCGAAGCTGGGGTTCTGAGCCGGGCGTACGCACCGCCTCTCGCTCCCGCCCGGGCCGGGTCCAGCCGACCATGCCTGCCATCTGGAGACTCGCTCCCTCCTCTGGCTGAGGGCTCCCCCACAAGGCCGCACTGACCCCCGCCTGCACTGCGCCTTCGGGGTTCTGGAAGGCCAAGGGGAGCCACGCCCTGCGGAGGAGGCGTGTGCTGGCCTGGCGAGCATCCCAAGGGGCAGCAATGCCATGTGGGGGGATGTGGAAGGCGACCCCAGGGAGGGGACCCCAGTGGGGCCAGATGTCTGCGCCCCACAGTGGCCGAGCTGAAACACACACTCACTCCCAGGGTGGGGCTCGGGGACCCCCGAAGGGTCGGCAGTAGCCCCAGGTAAGGGAGTGGTGAGGCCTGAGGCTCCCACACCCCCAGGCAGCTGCAGGCCCCACTCCTACTCCCTGTGACAGCCGGGGGGCATCTGGCCCTCCGCCGGCAGGTGGTGACAGCTGCCAACAGCTGGCCGGAGGGGCGGGCGCCGGCCTTATCCTGAATCTCAGGAGGGGGTGGTGGGGTCGGGGTGGGTTTTGCTGGGCCCTCAGGGAGCCGGGCTGTGTCGCGGTTGAAGGGGCTGCACGGTCCTAGGGCAGGCCAAGCCACTGTGCTCCCGCATCACCCCGCCCCGGGCTCTGGAAGGGTGTCTCGGCCCATGTTCCTGGGCTGCGGGCTCCAGGAGACTCCGTCTGCCTCTTGCGGGGCACAGGGTCTGGGGGCTTCCTGAAGGAAGAGGCGAGGGTGGCAGAGCAGCGGAGGTGAGAGAATGGGGGGGGGCTGGGCAGTGGGCAGATGTCTTTGCTGGAAAGCAGTGCCCACCGCACCACCCCTCTCCCCCGCCAGCAGTGTCCACCGGGAGGGAGACAGCAGGTGAGCTACCAGGGGGCGGGGGAGCCCTGGCAAGAGAGGGAGCCACCTCGGGCTCCGGAGTCTCCAAGCTTGAGATAAGGGGGTGGGGGCAGCAGGTCCTGCCCAGACTCTTGGCCTTCCTGGAGACCCGTGTGACTCCCCTGGGATGACTGCCCTGTCCCCCCAGACCCTCCCCGGCATCGTCCCAGCGGCCTCCCAGGAAGGCCCCCATCAGGGACCCATCCAGAGCTGCCTGGCTGGGACCTCCTCCGGGCCATGCCCTGGGGACCTGGTTTGGGGGGTTGTACCCCCCAGAACTTGGGGACCACCTAGCTCTGGGCAGGCCCCAGTGAGCAAGGGACTCTGGTGGTCATGAGCCCCTGCTCTCGGAGCCTCCCCTGTGAGCTGGCATCTGGCTCTGACCCTCTGACGTGTGGGCAAGAAAGTGGGAGTCCCTGGGACACCACCCCAGCCCCCCTGGCCGGGGGCTGAAGGGAGCCGCGACCCCTGCCTCCACCCCCACGCGCCCTGGGCAGCACCACCCAGCACACCGCGCGCCTGGCCGCTACCCCGGCGCTCTGACTCAGCCTTGGGCATGGAGGGGCCCCAGTCCGGCTGGTGGGCGGGATGGGCAGGGCTCCGCAGAGGCAAATTCCTTATTCCTTCATAGCTTTTTCCTCTATTTTGTTTCCACTTTCTTCTAAAAGCCGTTCTCCACTGCTCGTTCCTGGAGCCCCTCCAAGACCGTCCGCACCCGGCTCCGTGGAGCGGCCACAAAGCTCCTTTGACGGTGGTGGTGGAGCTAAACCAACAGCGGGGTGGGGGCTGGAGGGAGGGCGCGGGGGGCCTCGGGAGGCTGCACGGAGCCCCGCTGTGGCGAGGCTCCCCTGCCGGAGCCCGGGCCTCCACTCCTTCGGGTGAAGCTCAGACGTACTCAGGGCCTCTCGTGTGCATCCAGCTGGCCCGGTTGTTCTGGGGGAGAGCGCACCCCCGTCTCCATCGGTGTCCCAAGAGCGGGTTGTCTAGCCAGCAGGGCCTGGACGGCCTGTCAAGGCCCCTGGACCAGGCTGGGAGAGGGGATGCTGGCTGCCTTAGGTTGTCTGTCCCCTGCCAGTGTCCCCAGCCACGAGTGCAGGAGGGCTGTGGTTCTGGTGCCCATGACCGCACACAGTGGCACTCACTGAATTCTCGGTGGGAGAAGCACCAGAGTGTCATGGCGTGCGCTGCTGGGCAGAGTGCGTCTGCCTCCCTCCACTCCCCCAGGGACCCAGGAGACCCGGCCCAGACAGATGACGGGGGCTCTCCCTCCTGGTCCAGGACCGACGCGGGCCATGGGGGACTCCAGGCTGGGAGGGGGCGAGGCTGAGCGGCCAGGAGCCACAGCCTGGACACAGAAAGTGTCTGCACAGGGAAGGGCTCGGGGAGGGCACGGCCGAGACATCCTGGCCGACATCCCTGGATGTGCGGTGGACGCGCAGTGGCCACTGAAGAGGACCACCTGGGATGGGCGCCTGGGCTCCCGGGCCTGGCCGGTGCCCACGGTCCTCTGCTCACGGGGCTCTCGCAGGCTGGCTGGAGGAGCCGTAGCTACAGACACGAGCATCGCCCACGGGGCCCGGCGAGGGCAGTGGCCCGGCTGGGGAGCGGGCCCAGAACGAGGCACAATCCGCCCTTTGTTCCTGCGGCTGCCTGGAGCCTGCGGGCCAAGAGGAAATGAGGGAGAGCCAGCCAGCGGCCCTCACCCGCCTGGCAGGCCCGGCTGCAGAGGCTGGTGGACGCCAGGGCAGGGCCTAGCATAGGGATGGAGGGGCCGGCTGCCCGCCTTGCCACCCCCTGGCCCAGCACAGAGGGGCACCTGCGAGGGGCCTGGGAGCCCCGGGCCATGGCCTCCTGTGCCCCAACTGGGCAACCAGCTCTGTGCACTCCAGCCCTCTCCCCTGCCCGCCCCCCATGGGCACTGGCTGCTGAGCTGGCTGAACGCAGCAGAGACGGGGTGCCCTCAGATGCGAGCCGAGGGGTCTAGCATCCATCCCGTGGTAGCCAAGCTTGCTCCTTTGCCTGCGGTGGGGGAGGACCCACCCAGGGACAGTCTGAGACCTCGGATGGGAGCATGTGCACACATGTGATACATGGTCTTGTGTGTGTGCGTGCACATGTGTGCACGTGTACTAGTGTGGGGGGTGGGTGTGGGGGGCTTGAGACCCCTTGCATCCCCCTCCCCTCCCTCACACCCCTGTCAGTCCATGCACCCCTGCTGGGGCCTGGGGCCTGTTCAGGAGGCTGCTGGTGGGGTCTCCCTCGGGTCTCAGGGGAGCCGTGAGGAGGCCAGAGGCTGCCTGATATTTCTGCCTCGGGATGCATTTCAGCCTTGCCTGAGCCTGTGGAGAGGCTGAAAGTGACCCCAAAGCCCCTCTGTGGCGCCGTGATCCTTATCTGCCCCGGGAAGAGCGACTCTGCCCAGCGGGCCCTGCTTTGATCCTCCCAGGCCAAGATCCCCACCAGGGCTGGACGGCCTAGCAAGCTGGCCCTGCCGGGAGCCTGGTCAGGTGCCACCTGGGAACCGGAGCCCTGGCTGTGGCCCCCCACTGGGAGTTCAGGTCACCAGGGAGGAGCTCCCGGGGGCAAACTCCTCAGCCACCATCCTCACCCTCAGGCCTCAGGGCTGGGCCCTCCGGGACGGCCTGGGGTCTGAAGCCCACCCAGAAGTGGGAAGGGCCTGGGGGCAAGAGGGTCTGTCCCAGGGCAGGGCAGGGAGTGACCACTGTATCCCCAAGGTCCAGGCTCAGCCGGGGGTCCTGGACGAGCTGGCTCCCTAACTGGGTGGCACGGCCATCAAGGGATGCCTGGATGCCCACCTTGGGGAAGGTGGGGTGGCAGCCGGCCTGCGGTTTTCACCCGACAGCAGACCTGGGCCCACTTCTGTGGGGCTCTTGTCCATGTACGTGTGCATGTGTGTGCGTGAGGACCCCGCCAACCGCCACACACCGGGGTCTGTACACACCCGCCCAAACAGCCCCATGGTCTTGGGCTGAGGCGGTGACCACCGCGTGGAAGGCTGGGGGCTCAAATAATATGGCCCGCCTCCCCCATGCCTGAGAAGGGGGCCCGCGTCTGGGCTCAGGGTGGCCCGGCCAGCCTGGCCTCACCCTGCCTCTCCCAGCTGCTGGGTCCATTAGACTCCCCCCCAGCATCCCATGGCCGCCGGGAGCTCGCCCAGATGGATGGGGTCCCGGGGCCGAGGCCCGGTCCACTGCAGACGCTTCCCTCCTGAGGAGCAGGGGGACAGGCGCAAGCTGTGACATGGCAGCTGGAGCCAAGGGACCAAGTGCCCCGAGGAGAGGCTGACCTTAGGCGAGCCCCCGGCCTGCATTTGTGTCGGGCGCGAGCGCTTGTCCAGGAGGCTGTCAGGGCTGAGCCGAGTGCCCCCCTAATCTGAGATCTCCCCTCCCGCTGCTGGGCCAGGAAGACCCCGGGGACTGCGCAGTCAGGGTGCCAGAGCCCGTCCTCCAATCCAGGGGAACCGTCCCCTGCCGATGGTCCCACAGCAGCCCCGGCTCTGTTCTCTCCCCGCTGACCCCCGCTGACCGGGCGGGGCAGGGGAGTGACAGATGTCCCTCTGGTAGGGACACACCGTGTTCAGCAACACACTTTTATGTGGCGGGATGAACAATATTGCCACAGGGCGCGGCCAGCTCAGTCGATGAAGCGTGCGACTCTCGATCTTGGGGCCAAACCTCACATTGAATGTAGAGGTTACTTAAACAAAATTTAAAAATCTTAAAAACAATATTGCCAGGAAGATGTGTACCGAGGAAGCCAGCATGGTGAGCAGGTGACAGGCACCAGGCAGCCCCTGAGGAGACACTGTCACCAGGGGTCACCGGGAGTCAGGTGTGCCGGCGGGTAGCCCCAGGACCCTCTGGCCCAGAAGGGGGATCGCTGGGTCCGGCAAGGAGTCCTCGGCTCAGGGGGGTGTCTAAAGGTCACACCGCTCCCCCAGTGCTCACCCCCAGAGGCCGACCGTGGTTTATTCGTGTCCTTCTGGGAGGCGTGCGTGTCGGGGCCGGACGGCAGCCTGGGGGAGACGGTCCACGCGGCAGGGACCCACCTCTGCACCCCTGTAGCCTCAGCACCCGGGCCCCCGGTGGCCCGCACACAAAGCTCAGGTGTGCCCCGATGCAGCTGGAGGCGAGGGCTCGGACTTCTGGCACACGTTTGCACCAGGGGCCTGGGGTTCCACGTCCAGGTGGGTGGGAACAGACGCGCCCCCCGGCAGGGTGTGGGGACAGTGGGCTGGGGCCCCCAGTTTCCCCTCGGGACCAAGGTTCCTAAAGTGAACATTGGTGAGGACGGCCCTGCTAGGGTTCAGGTCTGCCAGTCAGCGTAGACCCTGCCCATGTGTCTCTGGAACCGTCTTCCAGAGGCCGCGGTGCCGAGACAGGTTTCCAAGGGCCACCATCTATCTCCTTGATCCACAGACGCGTACAGAATGCTCCGGGGCCCCTGCCAGTGAGTGCTGTTACCTGGAGTTTCTTCCAGGGAAGACGAGTGGCTGCAGGTGAGCCTGGCCTGGCAGCCTTGGGGCTCCCCGCCCCTGGGGGAGGGGCAAGAGGAGCCTCACTGGCCCAGTCTCAGGGCTCTGACACCCACCACCCAGTGGTCTGGGGGTCACAGCCTTGAGGGAGTCCTTGGAGGAAAAGGCATCTGTTGGGAGCTGCCTGAAGCCAGAGCTCCTCTGGTCAGGCTCCTCGTGTCACCGGCCAGCCGGCTGGGGCGCTGAGGGACAGCTCGGCCTGGCCGAGGGCTGGGGGAGCGCGAGGGGGCTGCACTCAGGCCCAGGCCACAGACTTTGCTGGGGGTCTTCGGAGCCTTCCCAGCCCTCACTCTCTGTCCCCTGTGGATTGGGGGCTCCGGGCATGTGCAGAGGGCGGGCAGGGGCCTGCAGCGGGGGCCGCCCTGGCGGAGTGCGGGAGCCAGCCGGGCACGGTGGCGGAGCCGGGCGCCAGCCTTGCGTGCAGGGGCGTCGGGGCGTCTGTGTGCGGCGAGCGGGCGGGAGCGGTTCTGGGCTCACGTTACAGTTTCCACTGGAAAACAGCTCCGCTCTGAACATTGGCTCCAAGCTTTTAAAAATTGCAAATATATCCAGTTTCCAGACGAGCGCTCACCAAGTGAACTTGGCTGTTTCTGCCGGGCTCGCCGAGGGGGGTCGCCTGGCCGCAGCAATAGGCCAGGGCCACCAGAGGCCAGCGGAGGGCCAGGCCGGCAGGGCCGGCCCACAGCCCTGGGGGCGCCTCTGCTGGCCTGGCCAAGGGGCGCTGGGTCCCTGGCACCTAGATGGACAACGGGCACAGGCCCAGGTTCACAGAGTGGCCGCCTCCCCGTCATGCAGGGCTGTGTCAGGCTGCGCCCCGGGGCCAAGGCGAGTGGCCACTGTCACGTACTACCAAGTCCCGTGCACGCGGCACACTCACGCACGGCTGGAGGCGCAGCACAAACTCAGGCTTCCTGGGCGTCGGGGCCACGAGGTGGTGTCTTACTCTGGGGCGCTAAGGCGCGGTCATCCGGAGTCGTGTGTGTGTGGAGGGGGTTCAGTGTGTGCACACGCGAGGGTTCGGTGTGCATGTAGCCACATGCTGTGCCTGTGTGTGCACACGTGGGGGTCCCGTGTCTCCCTCACACTCAGGATCAGAGCGGGGCTCAGGCCCCCAGCACCGTCAGAGCATCGGGAGACCAGGTCCCCGGGGAGGACGCAGGGGTCCCTGGCTGCCCTAGCCGTCGGCCCTGGGCCGGGTGGGCCATGCAGGGCGCTGGAGGGAAGGCTCTTGGTTGGCCTCGGCGTCCCTGGGGAGCGGACCATGGGGGGCAGAAGTCTGCTGCCCTGGTCCCTGTGTGTCCCCGTGCCTCCCTCTGGATGGCTGGTTTTCCTAGGAAGACGGGGAACGTTCTCGGTGCGGTGTGGCTGACACGCCAGAGGACAGAAGTACCCACTGGGCGAACCGGGACCCCCCACCCCGGCTGTGTCCTCAGCTTCGCAGAAGGCGCTTTCTGATGCCAAAAACACGTGGAGACTCTTCCAAGGACCAGATTCGAACTCTTTGCACTTGGGAGTTGGGCAGCCCAGAGTAGGGTGCGGGCGCAGGCGGCTTGGAGCCCCGGCCCTGCCCCTGCCGCCTGCACCGCTCACATGAGGACACAGGACATTTCGGCTCCTGGTGGAGGGGGTGGGGGCTGGACACAGTTCCGGAAGGTGCTGACCCATTTCACAGACCGGCCAGCAGCCCCGCCCTTTAGTCCTGAGGGGAGCTGATGTTCCTTCCCTTAAAACCTGGGTTTTGTCAAATGTCTCCTGTGAAGGTAGTGATCCCTCAGAGGATTCTAGAAGTGCTGATGACCCCAGTTCCTCCCCGAGGGTGGGGCCACCAGCAGGGCCTTGTGGTGACTCTGGCCCTGGGGTTGTGTGCCCAGAGACTTCCGTGCCTCTCTTCACGGGGGACACAGCCCTGGCTGCTTAACGTCCGGGAAGCGTGTACGGCAGGAAGCAAACAAGTCTCAGTGGCAAGGAGCCCCCCCTCCCCCCTCCCCGAGCTCCCGAACCATCAGCCCCGGGTCCTGGCTCTGAAAAGTCCTGAGGCAAACCCTTTTTCTGCCAAATTTCAGGGTGAGATGTAGGAAGGCAGAAACCAGAAGCAGTAAGAGTGAAAACAGAAAGAAAGGAGACTTGCCTCGGAGGAGGAAGGTCTGAAGGGGGCGTGGGAGCTGGCTGCCGGCCCGGGGGACCCACGGCGCGGGTCCGGAGAGCCTCGCCTGGCACGTCCTGCTCATGCCCACCAGGCCCGAGACCCTGCGCCAGGGACACAGCCCGCAGCCCACAAAGGCCACAGCCCTCCAGGCCTGGGCCCAGGGCGGTGTCCCTCGGGTCCAGGAGTGGGAAGGGGTTTGCTGAGAGGGTCCCCAGGGTGCCAGCTGGACCTGTGGTGTGGCTGGACCATGTCCTGCAGGCCCGTGCCACGTCCACGCACGAGGGCAATGGAAAGCCTCACCCCAGAGGGGCAGGCCAGGCAGGCAGCAGGTGCTCTGCCCTCACCGAGCATGTGGTGCGGCTCGGAGAGGCTTTGTGCCTCAGTTTCCCCAGTTCTGTAGCCATGAGACTTTACTCACAATGCCCATGCCCTGCCGACTCCAATGCCCTTGGTTGTGTCTGGGCCCTTCATGGACACCGGCGTCCACGATGGGTCGTTACTCCTCACCCCTGGGTCAGCCCCTACCCTCTGCAGGGGCTCGGGTCACCCCCACGACGCGATACCTGGTTGGGCCACCCCCTGCCCGGTGCCCACCCGGGAAGACCAGGGTGGGGCTGGACGGCGGCCCTGGGTCCACTCACTCCCCGCCCGGCTCCGGGCTGTCGCCTGGCTCCTGCCCTGTGCTCTGTGCCCCCTGCCGCCGCCCCTGCACGTGGCCCCGGCCTGAACCGCACGGAGCCCTGCTGTCTACGGGGTCCAGACTGCATCCCGGTGTCTCCACCATGGTGAAATAACATTTCCTGAAAATGAATTTATGAGGTTCCTGAAGGTCTATAACTCCAGTTACCGAATTCTTTCCGCCCCTCCCTCGCTCCTGCAGCTGGCGCTCTCCCCTCCTCGGGGGGAAAACACTCCCCCCCCACCTCCCCAGCTGTGCACGTGAGGCCCCACACCTGCCCCCAGAGGACACAGCCAGGCCGCGGCAGCCGCGGTGACAAGTGAAGGGCCCGAGGTCAGGTGCAGAGGGCTCTTCCCAGCGCTGGATACGGCCCGAGGCTCCGGCTGCCCGTGCCTGGGGCTTCTGGGGTCCTGGGGGCCCCGTCGGCAGGAGCGGGAGATGCTGGAGAGGGGCCTCGGCACGGCTACGTGGTCTGCACACACCCACCCCTCCCACCCCTGCCCCGGGCGGTGACCCAGCTGCGGCGGGTGCACGGGCGTCGAGGTGGGGACCCCGTGTCTGTAGAGTGCCGAGCTTCCCCCGCAGCCCCAGGAGGCCGTGGGCCCGTCACCGGGAGGTGCAAGGCCCTGCTTTCCGGCCACACACAAGGCCACAAAGCCTGAGGAGAGGCCCCTGAGACCACCAGCCTGTGGGTCCCAGGCCCTCACTCAGGATGTGGCCACCAGGCCAGTGTCACCGAGTCTGTTCCATGTCCCTGAGGTCAGGCAGGGTCTTCTAGAAGAGATTCGGAGGCCCCCGCCGTCCTGCCCTCCCCCCTCCCGCCTCCTCCCACTCTTGCGGGGACCTCCACTGCACCTGGGACACGCCGGTCCTGACCAGAAGCTTCCATCCACTCCGTGCCCACCCTGAGCACGCTGGACCTGCAGCCACACTCCCATCAGGCTCTGGGAGGCAGCTGTGTGCGTCTGAGCCCAGTCAGTATCGATTTCCTGGGCCACGAGCACAGCCGGCCACATGTCTGTGAGCCCGGTGGTAGCACAGTGACCGCCAGAGACACAGGCCTCGCGGCCCCCTCCCCAGATCTTTCTTCAAGGACGGAGGCAGCTTCGCCCAGACTCCTACCCGCTCTGTGACAGGCTGGAAATTTCAGAGTGAAAGTCCTCTGCCACGGAGATCTCAGAGTGAGTGCCCTTGGCTGGGGGTCCCGGTGTCTTTGCCACCAGCAGGACAACAGGCCCCTGGGTGCCTCAACTACGTGGCCTTCCGCGACCTTTCGCTGGTCCTGGACACGGGTGGACTTGTGTGAGTCTGAGTTGCTCACTCGGACTTTCCCAAAGTGCCAAGACGCCCACTGGAAAGAACGTAGGTTTCATCGGGGACACCTGCTTTGGCCGCCAGGAAGCATCAGCTGAAGCCAGAGGAGACGGTCCCACTGGAAAAACGGGCTGGTGCGCTTTGAACACGCTCATGTCGTGGCTCAAGAAAGCACACGTGAGTGCGAGCACACCGCGTGTGCGTACGCCGGCCCTGGGGTGCCGTCAAGGAAGGTCGGCTGTGTGACTTTTCTGTGTGTGAAAGTAGAAGCAAAGGGCTCGGCTCGGCAAGGGGAGCCCGAGGCGGCCTGGGGGAACAGCCTGGCATCGGGCGCCGAGCACCTGCCCTGGGGGGCGTGCCATCCCATCCCAGGCGGCGGGTACTGCCTGCGACAGAGTTCGAGGCCGTGCGGACGTCTGCAGGCGTGGTTGTCGCTCCGGGGGCCTGTCCCTGCCCTGACAGTGCGAGGATCCAGGATCCCAAGACGGGGCGCGAACAGGGAGTAAGGGAGGCCGCCCCCTCCTGCCGTGGAGTCCTGCCTCCGCGGCGCCCTTAAGCATGACGCAAAATCGGTGCGGGCTTGGATTTACCGCCTAAGAATTTTAGGAATTTCCTCCCGTCTGAGAGAAAACTCCCTCCATGTCCCTACTGCGGGGGCGTGAGAGACCTCTGTGCTCCTGGGGATGGGCTCTGCCCCTCTGGCCGTGCAGCTCGAAGTCCAGGACACGGCGGCATCGGGCCAGGGCCGGGGGCCCGGCGGCTGCGGAGCCCAGACCCGCTCGCTCTGTGCTCGCCCTTCTGGGGTTCAGGTCCTCCTCCGTCTTCCTGGCAGTCCCAGTTCCGCCTCTCTCTCCCTGGAAAACTCACTGCCCCCCCCCCCCCCGCCCGCTCCCAGCGGTGCTAGTTGGGAAACAGTGCGGTCAGACATCCTTTCCTTCGCTTTGGAAAAACACATCCAATGGCTGTGAACTGATACCCAATTTGACCCGACATCCGTGGACACTTTGAGGCTGAAAACATCTCTGACAGGTGGCATCTGCTCGGTCCCGAGGCCGGCGCCTGGAGGAGAGCGGTGCACAGGCTTCCGCAGGCGGCGGGCCCGAGGGTGGCGGGCGGCGGGCGCGGAGGGCTAGCACTCAGAGCCTGCCGGCAAGGGCGAGGTGGCGCTGCACACAGGGCCACGGTGTGTGCGAGCGCGTGAGGACTGGCCCCAGACACGGGGCGTGAACACGCAGGCTGGGGAGACCTTCCCATCTGAGGAAAAGCGGGACCGGAGTATGTCCTTCCTTCTGCGAAAAACGGAGCCGCGAGGCCGGCTCTGCCCGGGGCGCGGGGGGCAGGAGGGCCTGGCCGCCTCCTCTACAGACCTCCTCCTGGGGGCACTGACTGCAGAACCAGGTACACACGCGCTGCAGTTATAAAGAGAATTCGATTGAAAACAATCCCTAAAAGTGAGGGGTTTGGAAAAACTGCATCAGCTGGAGGCAAGGGCGGGTCCCTGGAGGGTCCCTGTCACCTGAGTCCCCAGGAAGCCTAGGGGCTCCAGGGCTGGCCTCAAGGCACAGGTGAGCGAGCTTCTGAAACACCCAGCCAGGGACTCTGACCCAGCCCTGTGGTCCCGGCTGTGGCCGGCCCCATCTCCCCTCCCCTCCCCTCCCCTCCCCTCCCCTCCCCTCCCCTCCCCTCCCCTCCCCAGCCCTTCACCAGGCTCTCCCGTGCCAGGAGCTTTAGTGTGTCCGGGACTCGTGACGACCTGCTGCCCGTCCCGTCCTTTCCTGGCACCCGAGAGGAGTAGGGCTACGAGGCTCTGCTCTTGGGGAACACAGCCTCCCCCTGGGAGGTGCCTGCGTGGGAGGGGGAGTGGGAGTGGGGTGGGGTGAGCACGCCCTCCCCCCACGTGCCTATTCCAGAAGCTCCTCTGGAGCCTAGTTTGGTTAAACCAAAACGAATGGTCCCAACAAGCCAGGGTCCTCCAGAAGATGACAGTCTGGAAGATACTTCCCTGTCAAAGGACAGACTGAGCCCTCCTGGAGGGGTCAGGCGAGGAGGGAGGGGGATTGGGGCTGGGGGGGAGGGAAGAGGATTGGGGCCTGGGGTGTGTGTGGGGTGGACTTGGGGGGGAGGCACAGGAGGGGGCAGGGATTGGGGGTGGAGCTGGAGCTGGGGGAGGGAGAGGTTGGGGGACGGGGGCCAGGGCAGACTGGGGACTCTGCCCCTAAGCTGGGCTATTTCCAGGCAGAAGTGTCATCTTGTAATTAAGACAAGATGAGAGACAAAACAAGCACGATGGTAGATGAGCTGTCAAGTATCTGCTCCGCGCCTACCGGGCGCACCGCATTAAGGGGGCTGCGTATGATACGCTAATGACCGTAACGGGCACATCTGAGCGGGATGCGCTGCAGAAGTGGGGCCTGGCGCCGGGCCGCCTGAGAGGCCTGCTCACACGTCTTCCACCCATCCCTGCACGGAAGCCCTGAAGGGCATTTAAGAGGTTTGTCCCACCTGCAGAAGTAAGGGCTCAGTCTGGACAGGGGCCTGAGGCCCAGTGTGAACTCCCAAGTGCGCTGATTTGGGGCACGTGACTACCACTGGTGCCCGAGGACCTTCCCTGGGGACCGGGTGCCAGCCGCCCCTCGCCCTCTCCCTGCAGCACATTCTGGGCCGTGTCCCCTCAGACAGGTGGCCGGGCCTCCGGTGACTGTGAGGGGCCGTTCTGCGCTGCCGTCCTCCTCACGGAGCCCCGTGGGACAGCCCGCTGCAGACTGGAGGAGCCACGCCAGCTGGCGGCCTGTTCTGCCAGCACCGTCCCCTAGGCTGCGTGCGCAGGACATGGCTGCCATCTTTGTCCACGGCAGGGATTTTGCTATTATTCAGACATCTCATTTAGTTTTCCTTTGAATTTTCCAGTGAAAATTATTTAAATTTTTTTTATTACTAACAATTTATTTTTGAGAGAGAGAGAGGCCCAAGCTCTGAGCTGTCAGCACAGAGCTGGACACAGGGCTTGAACCCATAAACCGTGAGATCATGACCTGAGCTGAGGTTGGATTCTCAACCGACTGAGCCCCTCAGGCGCCCCGGAAGTTTTGAGGGATTAAAAAGAGTGAAGTTTCAAGCATACCACGCATATGCCGCCCGGGCGATCAGAACACCTTATTCAACGGCGTTACTTTATCTCGTCGCGAAAGACGTACAAGTACTGTTACTGCCTAGCACACACGCCGGTGCTGGGAGCCCCGGACGGCCAGACCCGGGGCAGATGCTCGTTCACCTTCCGTGCCGGACTCCCCCGAGGCCAGCAGACCCTGCAGGAGCACGGACAGCCGTGACCCAAGGTGGACACACACGGGAACGCTACTCAAGTCTCAGCCACTCGCCAAAGCTCGGGAATACGCAACGCTTCGCATCTGCTCCTGCCCCACGCACTCACACCTGCCCCACGCACTCACACCTGCCCCACGCACTCACACCTGCCCCCACGCACTCACACCTGCCCCCACGCACTCACACCTGCCCACGCACTCACACCTGCCCCACGCACTCACACCTGCCCCACGCACTCACACCTGCCCCCACGCACTCACACCTGCCCCCACACCCTCACACCTGCCCCCACGCACTCACACCTGCCCCACGCACTCACACCTGCCCCCACGCACTCACACCTGCCCCCACGCACTCACACCTGCCCCACGCACTCACACCTGCCCCACGCACTCACACCTGCCCCCATGCACTCACACCTGCCCCCACGCACTCACACCTGCCCCATGCACTCACACCTGCCCCCACGCACTCACACCTGCCCCACGCACTCACAGCTTCCCCACGCACTCACACCTGCCCCCACGCACTCACACCTGCCCCACGCACTCACAGCTGCCCCACGCACTCACACCTGCCCCACGCACTCACACTGCCCCACCACTCACACTGCCCCACGCACTAACACTGCCCCCACGCACTCCACACCTGCCCCACGCACTCACACCTGCCCCACGCACTCACACCTGCCCCCACGCACTCACAGCCTCCCACGCACTCACCCTGCCACGCACCACACCTGCCCACGCACTCACACCTGCCCCCACGCACTCACACCTGCCCCACGCACTCACACCTGCCCACGCACGCACTCAAACCTGCCCCAATGCACTCACACCTGCCCCCACGCACTCACCCGGCTCCCACGCACTCACACCTGCTCCCACGCACTCACACCTGCCCCACGCACTCACACCTGCCCCATGCACTCACACCTGCCCCCACGCACTCACACCTGCCCCACGCACTCACAGCTGCCCCCACGCACTCACAGCTGCCCCCACGCACTCACACCTGCCCCACGCACTCACACCTGCCCCACGCACTCACACCTGCCCCCACGCACTCACACCTGCCCCCACCACTCACACCTGCCCCACGCACTCCACACCTGCCCCACGCACTCACACTGCCCACGCACTCACACCTGCCCCACGCACTCACACCTGCCCCCACGCACTCACACCTGCCCACGCACTCACACCTGCCCCACGCACTCACACCTGCCCCACGCACTCACACCTGCCCCACGCACTCACACCTGCCCCACGCACTCACACCTGCCCCCACGCACTCACACCTGCCCACGCACTCACACCTGCCCCCACGCACTCACACCTGTCCCCACGCACACCTGCCCCACGCACTCACACCTGCCCCCACGCACTCACACCTGCCCATGCACTCACACCTGCCCCACACACGCCTGCGCAGCAGAAGCAACAGCTCTCAGCGCAGGGCACACTTGCCTGCACGCTGTCTCTGCAGCAGTTCAGAGATGCTGATGGGCTGCCTGGGGGCCAGTGCCTGGGAGCCCCCGGGGCTGGGGGAGGCCCCTCTTCCTGCTCGGCCTGGGGCCTGGGGCGCTGGCGCCTGGAACAGCCCCTTGCCAGGGACAGGCAGTGGTGGGATCCTAGGAGTAAATTCAACAGACACGGAATCCTCAGGACAAGTCCCCCGCCCACCGCCCCACCCCCGCATCAACCACGCCCCCTCAGGAGCAGGCTTCTTCTGCACGAAGCCCCTGCCAGGCAGCCTCTTGTGGCTGGGCCCCTCGCCAGCGTCCCCTGCTGGAGCCTCCTCTGTGCTGATGTCCATCCATGTCGGTAGTTACATTCCGTGCCCACCGCCCCCACCCCCCGGCAGGGAGGGGCCGGCCCCCTGGGGTGGGGTGCAGTATGGTGGGGAGCACAGTCTCGTTGCAGGAGCAGGCAGGCGGCAGGCGGGCCGGTGGGGATGGCCTCCGCAATCGGGGCAGTGGGCCCACAGGCGGGGCTCTGGGCGGGCCGGGGGAGGACGCGGGGCCCAGCGGCTGGGCTGCGCCGGAAGGCAAAGCGTGCACTTGCTCACTGGCACCGGAGGCCGTTAGGGAGCTCTGGGTAAGGGGGCGACGGGGGGTGTCCGCCTTCAGAGGCCACCTGACCTGGAGGGCTGAGACAGAGCGCCTGGGTAGAGACGCCAGTGGGGGTTCCAACATGCAGCAGAGAAAACGGGGCCCCCCCGTCAAGGGTGGAGCGCTAAGGGACTGCCGTCCATTCGGGTTGGCAGACGGCAGCCGTACGCAGCCCTGCCTGCTTCTGTGGACAGAGCTGCAGTGGGGCAGCCCTGCCGGCTCGCTGACCTGCCCTCCACGGCCTTCGCTTCCACGGCGGCAGAGCCGGGACGTTCACGCCCTGCCCTTACGGAACCGTTCGCTGACCCTAGTCTGTGCCTGTGATCGAACATCGTGCAGGCGTTACGTGGCTCCGTTGGAGTTTTTAACAGCAGGGCAGCTGCCAGAGCCACACTTTAGTTTCTAAAGCAGAAAAGCATCTGAAGCCCTAAAGCATAAAGTGGTCCACACAACTTAATCCCACTCAGAACACACGGAGACGGGTTCAAGAAGTACACAGAAGGTGAGCGGCGTGGACTGCGGCAAGTCGAGGGGCGGACCTCTGGGGCCGGGACGCTACCTGAGAGCCTGGGACCGGGTGCTGTGACTTGGCGTCAGGCCGAGGAGCTGAGGGCCGCGGTGGGCGATGCTGCCTGCGGTGGACGGGGGTGAAAGGTGAACACGTGAGGCTCAAGGAAGGAAGACGAACGCAGAGGCGTGTCCCCCTGCCACGTCCCCGACATCCCGCACCCACACCCTTCCCGATCGGGCAGGCGCATCCACAGGACAGGAACGGAACTCCTCGAGTCCAGCGCTTTGGCCCTTCTGCCCCCCAGCTGCCCAGGGCAGGTCCAGACCACCAGACCCGGGCAGGGCTACTCAGCCCCGCAGAGCCTCAGCCCGACACTGAGCTCTGGGCTGCGGGCTTGGCCAGGGAGGGCACTGGGAGGCAGAGGGCTCAGGAAATGTTTGGAGACCCGCACTGTGCCCTACACTCTGTCTTCTCCTGTTACTCTGAGAACCAGCGGGAGGGAAGGGCGCTTCCGCAAGCTTCCAGCTCTGAGTCCCGTAGCGCCAGGACCAGTCTTGTCTCCGCCCACACTGTGGGATATTTACACTCCTGAATTTCTGCTGACATCCTCTGTGCTAATAAGAAGCTTCTTTCAAAGATGTAAACAGCCCCTGGCATGCATTAGTCACAGCAGAGAGCAAATTTGAAGAATACTATTGCTTAATACCCGAATTCCTTTGCATCCGAATTTTGGAGAATCTTAACAGAATGGCAGGGAAAGCAGAGAAAACAGCATTTAGGCTCTCCATGTTTCCTCTCATATTGAAGAACCTGGATCAGAGAGCGGGAGTGCCTTTCCCAGGGCTGCACAGCACCCAGTGGCCAACAGGGATCTCGTCTCTCTGCCCACGGGAGGACTCCACCTACTGGCTGTGCCACAGCACTCCCGAGTCTGCAGGTGCCCCTCAGAAGCCTCCACAGAATGGCTGAGAACCAGGGATGCAAAATGACTCGTTCTTCATCGTCTGCATCTTACGATGGTTTGACAGCCTGGGGCCTTGCTTATTCCGGAGACCAGCCCTCCCACGGTTAGCTGGCCCCCAAAGAGTGCCATTTGTCTGTGAGCTGGCCTCCGATACCAGATCCTAGCGCCCAGAGGTGCTCCACCCCGCTGCCCTGGTCTCCCCCCCCCCCCGAAACTGCCAAAATGATCCCAAGTAGCCAATCCCGAGCTGTCCTCACTGCCTGCCACTCCTTCCGGTGAAGACCAGGCTCCCCTGCTCCCTCTGCCCGTGGACCCGGGATTCCCCGTGGGCCCCTGTGGGGCGTGCCTGCCTCCTGCTGCCTGGAGGGTGAGGAAAACCTCGTCTCCGGGTCTGCTGGCCACACATCTGGTCAGACAACTCCCAGGACGCTTTAATACCGGCGCGACACGAACAGTAATACGGGGTACCAGGCCCAACACGTTACAGTCCATTGAGACAGCGTCTTAGTTACTCTTCACAGTACTTTGTGGAGGTAACGGTTATCAACAGAGAAGAGGAAACAGAGGCCCCCCAGAGGTCGACTCACAGCGGTTGCGGGGTGGGCATCCTGAGCCCAGCACAGTGGGCACCCGCTCACGGCAGGTGAGAGCCACACGACACGCAGGGTCTGAGCAGAAACCCCGGCCATGGGGGGACTCAGGAGCGGGGCACGCCCGGGCACTCGGGTGCTGAGGCGCCCCTGCTTCAGCCCCATTGGAAACAGGCGGTCAGACCGAGGCTCCCCTACTAACAAGAGGCCAGCGAGCCAAGGCCTGTAACTTCTGTTTGGGAAAGCAATGCTGTTTAATGTAGTTGAGAAAGATTTCCGTTGAAAATGAAAAACCTTTGCTACTTAGCGAGGACGAGTTTCCTTATCCAGAATACGGAACAACTCCTCTGCTTGTGATGGCGGACGGACAAGCCTGTGCTGTTCCCTGAACGGGGCGACGACGTGCCACCAAAGCAGGGGCTGGCCTGCGGTCGCTGAAGGGGAGGGGTCCTGGGTGGCAGGGAGCAGAGGGCCTGTGCCCAGGGTAGGGGGAGCTCCCCGGCTCCTTCGAGTGTGCTCATGGGGCAGGGGCCCAAGCTGCGCAGGAGCCGGGACCAGCAGGAGAGACGTGAACCCCGGGGCTCAAACCCACGTGGGCAGACGGCACCCACGGGTGGACCAGGTGGCCGGCCGCACAGTGAGGTGGGGACAGCTGGGGGTGGGCAGTGCTCAGCAGGCTCCTGCACAAGAGACAAGATGGTCTGGACAAGAAGATGAGGCCGGAGGGCTCCCTGCAAGAGGAGGAAACCCACAGCTGCCCAGGGACAGCATGATTCTCGGCCGACTTCTCGCCAGGCGGCAGCGGGAAGCCTCCACAGGCTAGAAGTGGTGGGCCACGAAGTCCACGTCCAGGGAAGCGACCACATTGCTTCAAGATGCACACAAAGTGGCGACGCTCAGACACGGGCAGAGACCGGGAGACCTGCTGCCACCTGACCTGCCCCAGGACAGTGCTTCCAGCTGAAGGGAAAGGAGAGCAAATGGTGACGAACCCACGGGGAGGAGTGAGCGCTGGGAACAGTCAAAAGTAAAGGGTGTGTGTGCGACTTTCTCTCAAGACCTTTAAAAATGGTAGTTTGTTTAAAATAAGTAATTCAAATACTGTGTTCCTGGGTAACAGCATACATGATTCTACATAACCGAGACGTGACACGGCGGGGTAGGGACATCGGGGAACAGTGTTTTTCAATTTCCTCAGAGTTAAGTCAGTATTCATGTCAAGTATGTTACGATGTGTGTATGGTGTTAATTCCTAGGCAATCACAGAAAGTAACAGAACACGCAACAGAGGAATCGAACGCGTGTCTGAGTGGGCTCAGCCGCCCTAACACACCACCCCACGCCGGGGCCGGGCTTAACCAGCAGACACTGTCCTGGAGGTTGGCTGGGCATCTCAGAGGGCCTGTCCCTGACCCCCCTTCGGGCGCCTTCTCTCCGTGCACTCACCTGGCCTTGTGGTGCATGCGCGCAGAGAGTCAGTGAGCTCTATCTCCCTTTTGTTGCTGTTTTATGGGCTTGTTGACATAATACGACATGCTTTTTTTCCCTTCTTCTGGCGTCTCTTATAAAGACACTAACCATATCAGATCAGAGTCCCACCCAATGACCTCGTTTACTTCTTAGCCGCTCTGTCTCCAAATACGGTCACATGGCAGGGGGTTAGGGCTTTAACATGAATTTTGAGGGGAAACAATCCAGTCCATAGCAAAATCATACACTAAAAATATTTAATGCAAAAAAGGCAGTTAAGGAGATACAAACAACAATTCCCAAAACATACATAAAATAATACCAACAAGGCAGACATATCCAAACATACTGATAACTGTATTAACTATCAGTGGACCAAACTCTCTAGTCAAAAGGCAGAGATTACGAGAATGAATCAGGCAAGAAGGAAAACCACATCTAACACTGTCTGCAACAGTCACGCTTTGCATTCAGACACAAATAGGTTGAAAATTTTTTAATGGGAAAAGACATGCTGTGCAGACTATCACCAATCTAAAACTTAAATGAAGAAAATCCCACCATCGAACATAATTACTGAGGTATGAATTTGTAAAATTCATACCGTACACTGAAGACCACCAAAGATCCCTTACACTGAAAACCACCAAAGATCCCTTAGGTAAATCAGAGATCCAGGAAGTGGAGAGACAGACACGTCATGCCAATAGAAACTATTAAGATAGCAGTTCTCCCCCAAACTGATGTGTAGATGCAAGATAATTCCTATCAAAATCTCAACAGGCTTTTTTGGTAGAATTTGACAAATGGATCTTAAGATTACTGTAAAAATGCAAAGGCCCTAGACTAGCCAAAATTATTTTGGTAAATTAAGAACACCAGAGGGCTTCCACTGATTCCAAAATTTACGGTAAAGCAAAAGTAATTAAGATGGTATTTGGAGGGGGCGCCTGGGTGGCTCAGTTGGTTAAATGTCCAACTTTGGCTCAGGTCATGATCTCAGGGTTTGTGGGTTAGAGGCCCATGTCAGGCTCTGTGCTGACAGCTCAGACCCTAGAGCCTGCTTCAGATTCTTGGTCTCCCTCTCTCTCTGCCTCCCTTGCTCATGCTCTGTCTCTCTCTCAAAAATAAACATTAAAAAAAACTTAAAAGATGGTATTTTCGAAATTTTTATTTACTTTTAAGTAATCTCTACGCTCAATGTGGAGTCAAACTCACGACCCTGAGATCGTGAGTCACGTGCTCCACCGAGCCAGCCAGGTGTCCCTAGGAACACAGTGTTTCGATGATGGGAAAAGAATACAAAGTCCAGAAGAATATTTTGGCAGTTATGACCAATTGATTAACTTCGGCTTTGGGTCCATATCCTACAGTCTCACCAACCTTGTTTGTGACCTCTAGCAGTGTTCTTAAAGATCCCGCATGATTTTCTGCACACGACGGCACACCTCTACAATAAAGACATCATACTCACTCTCACCCAATCTAGGTGCCTTTCACTTCCTTCTCTGGCCTCTGCACTGGCTGGAGCCCCCAGGGGAGGTCAGAAAGGAGATGGGCTATGGACTGTGGGCATCTCGCCATGTCCTGGTCTCAGAGGACAGCACGATCCCTCTCAACAGTACCTGGTCAGCTATCGGTTTTCTGCAGATGCCCATTATCTGGTGATGAAGTTGCCTTTTATTACAGGTTTCTTGAGTTTCTACAATGAATGATTATAGAATTTTGTCAAATTATCTGTTGAAAAGATCAAATGTTTTTTAGGTCCTTTATTTCTACTAATATACTAATCAGTCGATCTTCAGATGTCAATTAACCTTGATTTCCTAGGATAAATCCCACTTCGTGATGGCATACAGTCCTTTTCCTATGTTCTAGATTTGATCGCCTCACACATTTTTAAAGAATGTTGTATCCATATTCATAAGGAATACTGCTCAATTATTTTTCTTTTGTTGTCTTTGGTTTGTTAAGATATTGCTGGCCTTATGAAAACTGCAAAGTGTTTAATCCACTCCTATTTTCTGAAAGAACTCATATAGGACATTAGCTCATTACAGGTTACAGAAAATTCATCCATAAAGCTATTGATGAAAGGGCTTTTCTTTGTGGAAAGAGATTAAAATTACTCATTCAACTTCTTGATGGAAGTGTCTTTGCAGGCATTTATTCATTTCATGTAAGTCATCTACTTCGTTGGTAGAGAAGTATTCACAATATTCTTACAATCCTTCTAATATCTGTATGGTATATAGTGCTATCATTCCTAATCCTGGTAATTTGTGCTTCCTTGGTCACTGTAGGTAAAAAGTTTACCAATTTTGCTAATCTTTTCAAAGAACAAGCTTTAGGCTCCACTGACTTTTCTGTGAGAGTTTTCTAGTTTATAGATTTCAAAGTTATTTGGTTGCAGCTAGCTTCCTAAGGTCGAAGCTCACTGGTTTTAGATCTCCTGCCTTTCTAACGTAAGCGTTTAAAGCTATACATTTCCCTCTAGGCATTGCTTTACCTGCATCTTATACATTTTGGTATGTTGTATTTTCTTTCATTCGTTTTCTGATGTCACTGGCGATTTTTTCTCCTTGATCCATTAAAAGCTATAACTGTATTAATTTCCAAATACTTGTTTTATTCTCAGATTTTTCTTTTGTTGATTTCCAATTTAATTCCATTGTAGTCTGAAAATACATTTTGCATGATTACGATCCCTTTAAATGCGTCCGGACTTGTTTCATATCCTGGTATGTGGTCCACCAGGCAGAGTGCCCCATTTGCCCTGGAAAGGAACATATGCTGTGCTGTTCCCAAGTGAGGTCTACATCTGTCAGGTAAGTCAATGGGCGGGGGGGGGGGGGGGAGAGGGTGTAAGTTTTTAGAGTGGGGTATGGAAATATCCAAATCACAATTGTTGAATTAACCATTTCCATTTTTGTCAGTTTTGGCCTTATGTGTTTTGGGTCTTTCAATTTTGGTATGTCTACACTAATAATTATTAAGTTTTCCTGGTGTACTGACCCTTTTATCCTCGTGAGATGCCCTTCGTGTCTAGTAATGTTTATCTTAAAAAACCTATTTTGTCTGAAGTGAAAGTAGCCTCCCTAGCTCTGTACTTGATAGATCTTTTCCCATAATTTTCCTGTTTGTCTCCTTGAATCTAAAGTGTGTCTCCTGTCAGGGCTAGCTCTCGTGCCGTCTGGCTTGTGTAGTGTGTTCACATTTAACGTTATCCCCGATGGTTTCCTTTTACATCTTTCCTGGTCTAGCTGCTCCATTAACCTCTGAGGAAAAAGTATTGAGATCTCTAAAACCGAATTGTCTATTCCTTTCCGTCTCGTCTACTTTTGCTTCATTAATCGGCTCTGTTGTTACGTGCGCAGCCACCCCGTATCACTGAGACATTCCTCCTCGTCTCCAGAAACATCCTTTGTCTGAAATCGTTTTGTTCAGGATTCACACCGCAGCTCCAGCTCATCTGCTCACCGTCTCCACGGTGTGGCTTCCCCTGTCCTCGGGTCTCTGTGCGCTGGATCACAGCAGGTCTCCGCAGACCGTGTGTGGCTGCAGCTTCTTTACCCGGCCTGACGAGCTCTGCCTTCTCGCTGGGTTCAGTCCTGTTGGTGCTGAAGGTAAGCACTGACAGGATGACTGGCACCTGTGCCACTATTTACTGTCTGTAGGTCTCACGTGTCTGTCCCCTTCTAGTCTGCCTTGTCTTTTTTGTGGAAAACAAATGCTTTTTAATGTAATATTTTAATTCCTCTTGATTTTTTAACTGTATCTTTGGAGCCGTGTTTGTTTGTGTTTACTTTAAACAAGTCTATTTCTAGTTAACGCTGACCTCATTCTGCCGGGGTCTGTCGCCTCTGCTCCAACATGTTCCCGTCCCCTCCTCTGTGCGTACTGCCCGTGGGTTACATCTGTCTGTCGTGTTATACTTGCTACTTCCACTGTCTAATGTCGTGTAAAGTACCAGACGAGACCCCGTTCCCTCCAGTCCCTCGAGTCCTGTCAGTATCCATCTTCTGCTTGCTCAATGCCTTCCATTACGGTGTCCTGTAGGGCAGGACTGCTAGCAACGTTCTGTTTTAGTTACTCTGTGAAATGTTTGTCTCAACTTTTACTATTTTTTTAATGTTTATTTATTTTGAGAGAGAGTGAGACTGGGGGAGAGTCAGAGAGAGAGAGAATCCCAAGCGGGCTTCTCACTGTCAGTGCCGAGCCCGACGCGGGGCTCCATCTCAGGAACCGTGAGATCATGACCTGAGCCAAAATCAAGAGTCAGACACTTAAGCCACTGGGCCACCAGGTGCCCCTATTTTGTCTAAACCTTAAAAGGAGAATTCTATTAGATACAGAATTCTTGGCTGGTCCAGGCCTGGGGGTCTTTTAGCCTCTGTTAGAATTTAAGGTCTATAATCCTTAAAACTGCTGAAAACAGAAAAGACAAGGAAAGTGAACCAGACACAAGCAGCTGAATGAGACGCAGGGTGTCCTCGCAGGGGACTCTGGGCCCTAGAGCAAACCGCGCTTCTCAGTGGCCGGGGGAAGAGCCATGCTGAGGCTGAGCTGGCCACAGGGTGTGCTGGTGCTGTGAGCACCCCTGTCCTTTGAGTGGGAGCTGGGGCGCCATGCCTGCAACGTGCTCTCAGTGGCTCAAAGAAACACTGACTATAAAGGTTAGGTAGCAAATCTGGCAAAAACTTAACAGCTGGGGAATCTGGGTAAGGGTTCAGAACAAGGGAGTTTTTCATATTGTTCTTACCATTTTTTTGTGTGTTATTTCAGAAATATTTTCAAAACAAATTATAAAAACACCAATAACATAACTCAAAATACCCTCCATAGATCTCGGAAAAAGATAACTATTAAGAACTAGAAGAAAACTCTGTGGGAAAGCTTCGTCCAAACACAGAAGTCTGTGAAGTAAAACAAAACAAAACAAAAAATGGATTTGAGAACATCAAAGTGTAAAAGTGTTAAGCATCTATGGCACAAAAAACAGACACTTGGGCACTCGGGTCAGTGGAACAGAGTAGAGAACCCAGAAATGAACCCACGAATGTATGGTCAACTAATCTTTGACAAAGCAGGAAAGAATATCCGATGGAATAAAGACTGTCTCTTCAGCAAGTGGTGCTGGGAGAACTGGACAGCGACGTGCAGAAGAATGAACCGGGACCACTTTCCTACACCATGCACACAAATCAACTCAAAATGGATGAAAGACCTAAAGGTAAGACAGGAAGCCATCAAAATCCTCAAGGAGAAAATAGGCAACAACCTCTCTGACTTCAGCTGTAGCAACTTCTTTTTTTTTTTTTTGATGTCTGATCTTATTTATTTGTTCCTCTTACAACAATCTCATTTTTGACTGGACTCAGACTTTGAAGTAGAAGCTCTCAGAGAAGACAGCCTCCGTCTCTTAGCAATCTGTTCCTGCCGTTTTTCTTTGGCCTCCTTCATTCTCTTGGCCAAAAGCTTAGCATATTCTGCAGCCTCTTCCTTGTTTTTCTTCGTGCACTGCTTCTTCAAAGCAATGCGCCGACGTTTGTGCTGGAGGACACGTGGAGTAACAAGACGCTGAATCTTAGGTGCTTTGGTTCGAGGTTTCTTACCTTCTTTGTTGAGGCGCTTTCTCACAACATACTGGCTGACATCATCTTCCTTCGAGAGACTGAAAAGCTTGCGGATTCTGCTAGCTCTTTTGGGCCCCAGGCGACGAGGCACAGTACTATCAGTAAGCCCAGGAATTTCCTTCTCCCCTTTTTTCACGGTGACCAAGTTGAGAACACTGAGGTTGGCATCCACAATGCAACCACGGACAGATTTGCGCTTTCTTTCTCCAGTCCTCCGTGGCCGGTAGCAGGAATGCCCCTTACTCAGCAGTAGGCGGACACGGCCATGGGTCAATGGGGAAGCCTTGTTTGTCATTGCCACCGCTGATTCGGACCACGTAACCCTTCCATTCTTCCCCTAAAGCATCAGCAGCAACTTCTGTGGCCATTCGCTTCTCATAAAAGGTACGAAGTTTGCGTTCATCGTCCACGTCAATGAGTTTCTGGCAGCCAGTAGCTGGGAAAGAGATGTTCAGCTTCATCCTGAAGCTGCCTACCGCGTCCCTGTAGCAACTTCTTAACACATCTCCGGAGGCAAGGGAAACAAAAGCAAGAATGAACTACTGGGACCTCATCAAAATAAAACCTTTTGCACAGCAAAGGAAACAATCACCAAAACTAAGAGGCAACTGATGGAATGGGAAAAGATATTTGCAAACGACATATCAGATAAAGGGTTAGTATCCAAAATTTATAAAGAATTACCAAACTCAACACCCGAAAAACAGGTTATCCAGTGAAGAAATGGGCAAAAGACATGAATAGACACTTCTCCAAAGAAGACATCCAGATGGCCACCAGACACATGAAAAAATGCTCAACATCACTCATCATCAGGGAAATACAAATCAAGAACACACTGAGATACCACCTCACAGCTGTCAGAATGGCTAACAGTAACAACTCAGGCAACGACAGATGCTGGCGAGGACGCGGAGAAAGAGGATCTCTTTAGCACTGCTGGTGGGAATGCAAACTGGCACAGCCACTCCGGAAAACAGTATGGTGGTTCCTCAGAAAATTAAAAATAAAGCTACCCTATAACCCAGCAATTGCACTACTAGGAATTTATCCAGAGGATACAGGAGTGCTGATTCATAGGGGCACCTGCACCCCAATGTTGATTGATAGCAGTCTATCAACAATAGCCAAATTATGGAAAGAGTCCAAAAGTCCACTGACGGATGAATGGGTAAAGAAGATGTGGTGTATATACACAATGGAGTGTTACGCGGCGATCAAAAGGAATGAAATCTTGCCATTTCCAACAGTGTGGATGGAACTAGAGGGTATCATGCTGAGCAAAATGAGTCAGAGAAAGACAAATATCATGACTTCACTCACATGTGGAATTTAAGATACAAAACAGATGAACACAAGAGAAAGGAAGCAAAAATAAGATAAAAACAGAGATAGAGACAAAACAGAAGAAGCTCTTAAATACAAAGAACAAACTGAGGTTGCTGGAGGGGTTGTGGGAGCGGGGGAAAGGCTAAATGGGCAAGGGGCATTAGGGAGGACACTTGGGATGAGCACTGGGTGTTATACGTAGGGGATGAATCACTGGATTCTACTCCTGAAATTGTTCTTGCACTAGACGCTAACTAATGTGGATGTAAATTAAAAAATAATAAAAAAATGTTAAGCATCTAAAATTAAAAAAAAAATCAAATATAAAATTAAACAGCAAATTGGATAAAAGATGGGTATTCTTCATCTTGAGGGTTTCGTACACGTGGAGGACAAAAGGAAAAGCCATAATTCGCAGTAAACAACAAGAGGCCTAGAATGAAGACACTCGGGGCCACAGGCACGGCAGTGAGGACCTGCCACTTCCAGACGAGGGTGCGGGACGCACATGAGGCAGCCCCCGCCCCCTCACTTCCCGGTTCTGATCGATACATCTGGAAGCCATTTAAGAGGGTCCCTGTGTTCCCTTCTGGAAACTCGAGCTAGGCAGAGAACGCAGTGAGGACCGGTGTCCCTGCACAACCCTGCTCCCCCACACAGCGAGGGGCAAGAGGAGGGAAGGGCGCAGCCAGGCCGGGTGGCAGGTCCCGGGCTTCGGTGCGGCAGGGATCCAGCGGAAGAGGCTCCTGTTCACGTGGGCCTCCACGCTTCAATCCTGTGACCACGGATCTGACACCCACAGCCCCGTGAGAACAGCGAGGGTCGGGGGTGTGGCAGGATCAGGACACACGACCTGCAGGCCCCTCCCTGCTCCCAACAAAGGTGCGTGGAGTGCAGGGCAAGAGCTGGCACCTAAGGGCATGGGACCTCAGACACCACAGAAATGGCATCAACGTAAGGCTGAATAGGACTCGAGAACAAGTCACCAATTCTCACTGGGTGCGACAAGGAGCTCCATCTGGGTAACAAACCGGCTAAAATGAGAAACTCAGTACGTGGTGGGGGGGGGGCAGCTGCACCCTTGAGCTGGACGCTCTTCAAGCTGCACAGCAGGCCCGAGGTGGGCAGGGCGGGAGCGAAGGGCAGGGAAGGGGGAAGAGAGGCTGTGAGCAGGGTGGACGCCCAGGCCGTGCACCTCCCGGCCAGCTGGCGGCGTGCGCTCAGCCGTGCAGGTGGTGGGGGGGGCAATCCCACTCAGCTGGGCAGGTGGCGGCAAGAGGCTCCGGATGAGCCCACACAGCCCACCTGCGGGTCGTTCTCGGAGACAGTTGCTAGGCTCACACCTTCCGCAAGAAGCAAAGGTGAGGAGGCGGCCAGCAGAGAAGCGGGGTCACACAGCAGGAGTGTGAATGTCACCCTTGTGGGCCTAAGCTTGCCGGGGGCTTGCTGAGGGCACGAAGGCAGGCGACAGCACAGGAGCTGGGCCGGGGTGGGGGGCTCGCCCTGCTCCCAGCCGGGAAGGGGCTGCAGCCTGCGGTGGGCGTGGGCGCTCGCTCTGGAAACCCGCCGGTGACTCCGAAAACTGCCAGGGGGCAAACCCGGGAGGACATCATCTTGCTCGACCAAGAAGAGACTCGCCGAGACAAGAGCGCTGTGTGAGACACATCACGAGGTGCTCGTGAAGGGTCCCCACGGGCCCAGCAGACCCTCTGTTTTGGGGACCAGGGCGCTGCCCACGCCCACTTCATGGAAGGACAGTGCTCCGGGGCTGGGTTCTGCCGGGTTGGCCCACACGCTCCCTCCTGGTGAAGGCAGTTCAGGAGCGTGTCCTTTCGGGGCACGGGGACAGGGACCCCCCGCTTACCCATGTGTCCATCCCGAGGCGGGCTGATCAGCGAGATTCTTGCCGGGCCGGGCGCCGCCTCAGGCTAAGCAGGTAAAGAGAACAAGTCAGTTTCCAACCCGCCCCTTCCGAGCGCGAGAGCCTCCCCGTCCACGGGGAAGGCACTGCTCGCTCCCAGTGGGGCCAGCTCCGGGCGCCACCAGCACTGGGCCAGGGTGCTCACTGCTCGCTCCGCAGCCCCTGGGGCTCACTGCAGCCCGGCCGGTAGGGCTGCACCAAGTGCTTTCAAGAATTTCAGAAGGGAGAAAAAGTCAAGTCCTTGGCTGATGTCAGGAACATCTGAATTCCGCGTAAATCCCCATTTTGGGCATACAATTTTGTCACCTTGAACTCCAGATGTCGACGCGGCGAGGAGTTCTTGCTCACAGGGAGCCCAGCTCCGGCCACGCACCTGTCACGTTCCCCAGAGGCGGCCCCCTCCCTGACCCTCTGAGAGGACAGCTCGCTGTCGCTGTCACTAGTGATGGGGGCCCTCCTCCAACCACAGAGGAGATGCCAGGCATGCAGGCCAAGCGCTCCTTCCGGCTGCCCTCTCTTCACTGCCACGGCCGTCCTGGCCTCGCTCCCGTGGCCCCTCACAAGACCGGCCTCCTCTGGTCTGTCTCTAGACTTGGCCACCATCCCCTGTGCCCTGACGGTGCCCATCTTCCCAGTTCCCATCCCTGGCACGTCCACCCCCGTGGCCCTTTGCTCTGTCCTCCGGGGGCCTCCCCTGGCGGCCCCACTGCAGGGTACTCTCTGCGACCCCACCCCTTGGCTCACATCCACCAGGAAGTCTCAACCCCAGAGGGACAGCGCCCTGGGGCAGAGACACTCTGCAAACAGCACTGCACTGCCCAGAAAGCCGGCTCCCCACGGAGATGTCCACTGATGGACTGCTCACGTCCCTGACAGCGCCCAAGGTCGAAGGGTCTCTCCCGGCCACTCGTGGCAACGGTGGGCTTGCGGCAGCCGTCCTCCCACAGGCTACAGCTCTGGCCCCACCACTCCTGGGCCCTTCCCGTTGGCCCGTCCCCCTGCCCCCAGGGCTCTCCCTCCACAGCCACCTGCTGAGTTGGGGTGTGCAGATGTCCGCCACTCCCGTGGGCCCCCGCGGCCCCGTGTGCCTGCTCCTCTCACAGCACCCCCCCACCCCTCCGTCCGGCCGTCCCACACGTCGCTGCCGCCTGTGTCTCCTGCGAGTGAGCTCTCCACAGCAGAGCACGTGCAGCTTCAGCAGGAAAACCCGTCACAGAGCAAGGACAAGGGTCACTGCAGTGGATCAGAATCTGGTAACTCATCTCTTCTCGCCTCGGCTTCTACTAAGAAAGGGTTTCTATTTGCCGGGTCAGCTCTCGAGTCTCCTGCTTCAGGGAGGATCCAGTAACAGGTGAAGCAAAAAGGGTTTGGAGACACAGACAGCCGGCCGGGCGGTGCGGGCACAGGACTGACCACCTGCTGCCGTGGCACCCTGGAGTTCCTGTGAGGACCCGGGCTCTGGAGGGCGACCCGGAGCCACTGTCTAGGATCCGTGTTCCCAGAGGGCCCCGCCTGAGCAGAGCAGGAGCAGACCTGCGCAGGAGGCAGCATGAGGAAGCCAGGACGCCCCAGAGAGTGGCCCACACCAGGCCAGATTTTGGGGTGTGGCTCAGAGAGACTGACCATGGCACATGGCTTCGAGGAGGGGCACACCCTCAGGGGGCAGCTTTAAGGCTCTCCCTCCACTCACCACTTGCTCACTGAGAGTTCTTCCTGCCAGAGAGCAAATACTCAGGAAAGATCTCGGACTTCCCCGGTGTCAGGACAGCGTGTCAGGACAGTGTGTCAGGACAGCGTGGAAAACTCTGAATCTAAACCTCCCCACCAGGGTGCCAGCGGTCCGTGTCCTGAGGCTGCCCACCGTGCGCAGCAGCCCGCGTCTGGCTGCTGGGTTCGGCGTGTCCTGGGACGCCGGGTGGAAGCTGTGGTTCTGCGTCTGTCAGCGCCGGTGTCTGCACTCCCGAGGGCTGACAGCTGACGGCGTGTTTGTTCTCTGGATTCTCCCTCACGTCACACGTTACCGGCCTCCCTCACCAACGCCTGCGTCAGAGCAGGGCTTCACTCGCCTTTCCCAAGTCATCGTGTCGCTGCTCACACGGGCCGACCGTGCCTGGTAGGAAGTCGCAGGCCAGCCTCCACGTCTGACACGCCATCAGCACCCCGTCCGCCTACACGCTGTCTCTCACCTGCTCTCCCAGGACCCCAGGCTGGGCGCAGGACGGCGGGTGGACGGGGACCGGGCCCTCTCGGACCGGCACGGGCCGTGCCCCCGGTGGTTGACCCCAGGCCGCTCGCCACACCAGGTGTCGTGTGGTGGGCATGGCACCTTCTTGACTGGCTGAGGTCCCCTTGCTCTGTGCCCCCTGCAGCCGTGGCCACTCGCCCCGGACAAGCCTGCAGGGGCAGGGATCTCTCCCAAACCACCAGATGATACCCCTCAGGGCGGCCCCACTCGGGGGCCGGAGCCTGGTACTCCCGTCCGCGTCCTGACCCGGGACGGGCTGTGCCACGCAAGGTCTCCGAGGCCGGGGTGGGGTTCCCCAGACACAGCTGTCACCCTGCCCCAGCTAGGGGCTCACAGCTGCTCTAGCCCAGAAGCTGTCACCTGCACCTACGCAGGGCTGACAGCGGCCGGGAGCTGAGCTAGCGGGTGGACAAGTGTCCTGGGGTACTGGTGCCCGGCTCTGGCACCGGGCTGGCAAACCACGGCCTGCAGCCAGATCAGGTTTTACTGCCACGCAGCTGCGCCCATTTCTCTCCATCCTGGAAGCCTCACCTCCTGGAGGCCTGGGGGCAGAGCCTCCACTACTCCCAGCTTGCTCTCGATGGCAGCACGTGCTACCCCTGTTCCAGGACCTCACTCTGCAATTTCAAGACTGTTCACTGTGTTCTGGTCCCTCAACCGTAACACCCAGGGACACGGGGATCAACTCAGGATGTCAGTCTCTGATCTCCAAAACAAGGCCACATGGGGGTGAGGCTGGGAGTCCAGCCTCTAGGGCGCAGAGGCCAGCAGACGGTGCGTGGGGGCTGGGATCACAGGGCAGGGAGCAGGTGCACCCGCAGCCTCCCTCCCAGATGTGCCGGGAGTCGGGGGAAGGGCAGGAAGGTGAGCAGAGAAACGGGCACGGAGGGGAGGCACATGCTGGCACCAGCTGCCAGGGACTAGGGCGTCTCCTCCACCCCAGCTCTGAACGGCTCTGCGTTCCCACCTGCTTATCCTGGAATCCAGATTCCTTCTTCATCCGGCTCCAGGCTGGCCCCCTTGGAAATGAGCACTAGTTCTCACTAACCAGCCTGAACGACAGGGCGCACCTCACGGGGCCACGGGGAGACGGAGTTCCCACGTTCCAGGTGTTCGTGAACAAGCAGCACCAAGCGGAATGCAAATTAAGTCACCGACACCAACGAGTCAGTGTGCGCCAGGTCGCTCCCTCTGGGTACCAGCTTGCCCATCGCTTTCCAGAGCCACCTGGCGTCTGGCCCGGGGTGGGGAGGTGGGGGGAGCCCCAGGCCTCGCTCTACCCGCCCTACCCAGGGCCAGGCACTGACGGCCAGGAGCTTCCGGCCGTGCTTCCTGTGGTCTCGCCTCTCTCCGAGTGGGAGCTGGGCCTCTGTTCTTCAGGGCCCTCGGGTCTCCAACCCTCTGCCTTGCTTGGCCGGACGGGGTTTGTCCTGACTTCACTCAGCATCTCTTCCTTCTTCCCTGCCTGCCACTCGCAGCAGGGGAGCGTGCTCAAAACAGTCGTCCAGGACCTGCTTTCTGAACCATCACGAAGAGACAGGAGACCCCACGGTGACCTGTCCCCCCAGGGTGTGAACGCTTGCGCTCCCTAGCGCTGAGGAAACCACAGACGCGGAGTGTGGGGCGAGGCGGGGCCCGGGGAGCAGGCGGACTTACCCTTCTCGCTGGGGAAGGAGTCAGGTCGACCTGCATGGACTCCGCCCTGTTAAATGACAAGGGGACGCATTCAGGGGCCTTGGGCTCATCGGCGGTGGCACAGCACTGAGACTCGTGCCACAGGCCCTATGCTCACCTCCAGGCCCGCGCGGGCCGCTCACCGGCCCCACACACGGACGCCTTCTCTCCTGGGCCCTGGCCCGCTCCGCAGCCCCCGGCTGGCCCGAGTCCCCGCTCCTCTCATCAGCCCGAGCTCCTGCACTGCGACGGGAGCGTCCCTTGTATTTTCCTGCGCGCTTACTGCCCCACCCACACATTTCACACAACGAAAGCTCAATAAATGTTCGTGTAATTACTCAGCCCGAGTCTGCCAGGGAAACGTCGCTTGGACAGCTTCGTGGGAGAAAACAGGCAGAAGAGAGAGGACAAAGAACGGACAGGAGAGTGAACCACTGAGCCCCCACAGGGTGAGTCTGCCGGACCCGGCAAAGCGAGGGGTGCAGCTCTCCTCAGTCGGGGCGGGTCAGGGTCCCCAGGGGAGCCACCCGCACAGCTGCAGTCTCTCGTCCTACTTTCGTCTGTGCTGGATTAGGCTCCGAGCCGCCTCTCCTAGCCCGGCCATCCCCAGGGATGACACCCATTGGCCCAGTGTGGTGGCAGGATGTCCTCCAACCGATCACTACGACTGTGGGGACAGAGCTGTGACAGGCCAGCACAGACCACACACCTGATAGTGAGGCTGTGCCCCGTGCGGCACTGAGAGGCAGGCAGGAGCCGGGGGGGAGGCGAGCCACTGTGTCCTGCACTCAGGCTCACTGCTTGTCCGCTGAGCTGTCCAGCAGGGTGGGGGGAGGGGGGACTTGCAGGGTGGAGGGAGGAGAAGAAAACCGGAGGTGTGTCGGAGGACGGGCTATGCAACCCGCCAGAGCTGGCTAGTGACTCCCGGGGACCCTCGGACCACCCCACTGGACACACACCTGTCAGAGACTGACGAGCGGGGGGGCAGGAGCAGGTGTCCACCGGGCTTCGCCGAAGGCGCTGCAGCAGGGGACTGAGTGTCAGGCCGCGTTTGCCGGCCCAGCTGCCTCTTCGCATCCCTCCCAGCTCTGGCCCCGTGTCACTTACTCAAAACTGGAGTTTTCATTGTGCTGAAAGCTGTCTGTTGTGACAGTCTCGTACTATACGGACAGAGAAAAGGTGTTAACTGAACCGCATTTACTCCCATGTAACCCATCCCAGTGACAAGTGTGAGCCGACAGACGCAGCCAGATGCCCCCCGGGTGCCCAGCCCCCCGTCCCTTCCCAGCCTCATTTACACACACACTCACACTCACACACGTCCCCCTGAGGAGCCCCCTGAGCACAGGCAAGTGGCCTGTGGCTCACTCTGATCGCCAGCGCCCAGTGCTGGGAACAAGCAGGTGCCAACTACTGACTGACGGTAGGTAGGGACAGGTAGCCATCCACCTCTGCGGTGTGGGGACCGCGTACCTCTGAGGGCCCTCACTCCTGCCCGGAGGCTCCATAAAACCAATGTGCCCTGTGTCTGTCCTCCCCGGGACACGGCGCTAACAGAGAGCCACCAGCACCAGCGCCCCTGTGGGTGACTGTGGCGCCATGCTGCACCACTTGGGCCCCTCCTGCTCTGGCGGGGGGAACGGGCAGCCGAGGTCTGGGTGAGGGCGTCCTCCCTGGAGAATGTGTGCAGAGCCAGTCCCCAGGACAGGACGAGCTACCCCCTCTCCCCCCTCCCCTCCGGGTCCAGGTCGGGCAGAATAGGCAGGTGCAGGACATACACCACCCGTGATGTGCCTAAACAGAAGATGGGGACAAAGACAGGCTAACACCACGGGGGCAAAAATGACCAGGAACATTCTAGAAATGTAAAACGGAGCAGCCAAAATGAACCTGAGAAGGAACAGGTGTGCCACAGGCAGCTGGGCAGAGATCCGGGACGGGGGGCTGAGGAAAGCACAGAGAGCTTCAGAGAGGCCGCAGGGACAGACATCACACGAGAGCAGCTCCGCGCGCAGGCCCGCCAGGCTCACAACAACGGCGTGCGCGGCGGGAAAAGGGCAGAATGTGGAAAGATGGCGGCTGTGATTTTCCAGAATTCACAGAAAACACGATTCCCCAGAGAGCAAGCAAATTATACACCAAGACAGATCAGAGACCCCTCGTAGGCGCCTGGCACTCTCCACTGTGCACCCCTATGTCTCTTGGGGTCTCCTGCTGTGATCTTTTGAGAAAGGGGCAGGACCCCTGAGCACACCCTCACACTGGTGTCAGCTGGGGGCGCCCTTTCACCCCAGAGGGGGCGACCACGGTGGCCGAGTGACCTTCAGTGGCCCAACACAACAGGGCAGCAAGCATCCACTCGAAGTGCGTGGGTCACCCCTGCACACATGACCAGCCTGGTGGACACCAGTCCCCCAGGGCCGCTGACTCTGGAACCTTTAACCTAATGTTCGACCCACGAAGCTGGGAACATTCACCACGTTAACATGCCTCACAAGACGACGCCCCGTCTCAGAACGGAAGGCACTGCTGACGGCAGGAGCCCCCACGCCGGCGCGGCCCAAGGGCACACCTCGGATCTGCACGTGAGCACGGGCGCTGCACGCGTGCACCTGTCACGGACAGCACAGTTCCTGGCAGACGGGAGCCCGCCGGGCTGCGCGTGGGGCCCCGACCGGGCCTGGCCCAGGGCGTCTCTGCCTCAGGAGCCTCGGGGAGCTCTTCGGGGGCTTTCACACTTTCTGTCTGCCTTTGTTTCCCTTCACCTCCCGCCGGACAGACGCCTGTCATAAATGCAAGTGCTCCTTCTCCAGCCCCCTTCGGCACAACAAGGTCTCGGACCGACGGCCAAGGGCACGGCACCGTCGGCTGCCCTGTACGTGCTACAGAAAGAACTCACCTCTGTAGCTGCTCTATCCGCAGCGCTGACTTCTGAAGGGATTCTTCCAGCTCGGAGATCTAAACCCAGCCAGAGCTCTGGTCACCAGGTGGTGTGGGCTGACGGCTTCCAGAGCACAGGCTGACCCTCTACGTGTCTTAAACCACAAATCAGAACGTGGGAGGCAGGAGAGCGGTCCTCTTGCTGCTCGAGTGAACGTGCACCAACTGCAGGCCGCCGGGGGCCCCCGGGACAGCACTGGGACGCCAGCGGGCAGCACGAGGCAGCCTCACCCAGGTGCTCCCCCAAGACCCTCTGTCTACACTCCAGAAGGCGCCATTCTGAGTCAGACCTGAAGCTCCAGATTAACGCTGCTACTTTCACCAAAGCTTTGCTTTCCTTTCATTTAGAGGAGAGTACTTACAGGGTTTGAGAAGAGCACTCCCAGGGTTGGAGGGGAGCACTCCCAGGGTTGGAGGGGAGCACCCACAGGGTTGGAAGGGAGTACTTACAGGGATGGAGGAGAGCACTTACAAGGCTGGAGAGGAGCACTTGCAAGGTCTGAGAAGAGTACTTACAGTGTTCAAGGAGAGTACTTACAAAGTTGGAGGGGAGCACTCACAGGGTTGGAGGGGCGCACTCACAGGGTTGGAGGGGGGGCGCTCACAGGGTAGGAGGGGGGCGCTCACGGGGTCGGAGGGGGGCGCTCACGGGGTCCGAGGGGGGCGCTCACAGGGTCAAGGGGGGCGCTCACATGGTCGAGGGGGGTGCTCACGGGGTTGGAGGGGAGTACTATAGGGCAAACGAACAGGCACCTTGAACACCCTTTTGTATGGATTGGCCAGTGCCATTCCAGGCTTGCTATTGACGGGAAGTGCCTCACGAGTTTTCGGATGCTAGTGAGTCTCGGTGTTGGCATTCCAAGGGGAAACCGCCCTGGTGACCACGGCGGAGCCTCCCACGCGCCACACGCCGACTGCGGACTGGAACCCCGCGCCAGGCTGCGGGTCGGCAGGCCAGGTGCCAGCCCAGCAGCCCGCTGCCTTGAGACACAGCCTTGTAAGGAGGCAGCCAGTCGCTGGATTTACCTTTTCTCTATAGAAGGCCAACAGTCTCTTTCTGTGCTTTTCTTGAAATGCTGAAACCTGAGAAGAGAATACGTGTCAGCTGTTGGCACTGGCACGGGGCCCACCTTGCACGCTGTCCCGGCAGCCAGAGATTGGGAGGAACCGTCGGTGCAAGCACCAGCATGCCCGTCTCCCTACACCCCAACCCCCTGCTTGCCCGCTGGCCCGGGCCCGGGCTCCACTGTGCCCGAAGCAGAGCTCAGGACGGCCGCGCAGGGAGCGCGAGCAGCGGTGTGTGCCCAGTACGAACGCGAGTCCCAGCCATGAGCTCCCGTGAAGGTTGCACTGCCTCTCTTGCTTGTGGGTCAGCGGTGTTCGGGGCCTGGCCACGGGATAGGACACGAGCAGCGAGCCAGTCACAGAGTGCCACTTCTTTGGGAGCAGCAGCTGGGCCACAGGATGGCCTCCTGACCAAAAGCACCAACAGGGCACAGCCAGAAGTGCTGGGTGGACGGGGCTAGCCTGGGAGGGAAGAGCCAACGCAGGCAATGGCGCCCAGGGGAGCGGAGAGTCTGAGAGCCTACGGACCTCGTCTGGTCCCCCAGGGCCCGCCACACCTGGTTTTCTGTTCGTGGGAGCCCCGACCTCCACTCTGCAGGGGGCTCCCGAGAGCACTGGCGTAAATCAGAAACCGTGACTGTGATTTCCCCAGGGGAGGAAAGAGCCACCCCGCATGAGGGAAGTCTCCAGACATGATGCCTTCTCTCTTGAAATTATGCTGTGACTGCTAAAACCCGATTCTGCCGCCCTGGGGCAAGGCTCCTGCGTGGTTCGTGTCGGGCTGGGCGCAGGGCCAGGTGGGACGTGAAGTCAGCATCCCACAGGTCCCTCCCCAGGACTCTGACAAGTGCACGGACACGAAGGCACGGCCAGTCCACAGCAAGTCTGAAGACCTTGTCTGGGCCAGGCCACCTCCAGGAGATGGGACCACAGTCAGGGGTGACAACACCCTCCTATTCTCCTGACTGCTAGGCGCCTGCATCTTCTGAAGGGTTCCGCGCCCTCGGGGTCTGGAGAACACGCTGTCGGGGCTCTGGCTCCACAGGACAAGGGGTGACAGACACAGGCTCTGCCTGGAGCACTAGTCTGTGGTGGGGGTGACATCAGGGGCCCGTCCCAGAAACAGCTCTCAGGCCCTGCGGGTTCTCAGGTCTGGCTTCCACGAGGGGGCCCTCACTTCTGGCAGAGGTGCCGTGGGCAGCGAGGGAGGGCCGGCCAATCTAGACCCGAGGTGGGGGCCGGCACAGCGGGGAGCGGTTTTGGTGGATCTGAAGCTACCCTCCGCAGTTGCCTTCAGCAAGACAAGACTCCGTCTGTTTGCCTGGTCTCATTCCTCACGGGTCCGAGGCGTGTGGCAGGAAGAACACGTCACACACTGACCCTAACCCTCGTGTCTGGAGGCAGCTGCAGACTCTGAGAAACAGCAGGAGCATCGAGGCGCCACGCGGACGGCCACGCGGAGAGCTGGGAGCAGGGCTGGCGGGCTCGGCAGGGACTGTGGGTGGGCCCGTGCTATCTTCACTCCGGCAGGCTCTTCTCCAACCAGAGCAGGGAAGGAACACGTGTACAGGCCTCTGTGGCAGCACACGGCCAAGGATGGGGCCACAGGCAAAGCTGAGCCTGGGAGGCAGGCTTGCGGACAGAACGCTGAGCCCCGAGGGGCCTGGTGCCAGTCCATGGCCCCGTGGACCCCCGTGTCTATGTGCCCCCAACCTGTACCAGGCAGGGGCCAGCCTCTAGGGCCCCAGGGTGTCGGCCCAACTGACTGTGTGCCGGGCCCCTGAGGCTGAGCCGCTGTGGACTTGACGGGGGTAGGTGACACCAACAAGACAGAATCTAAAGGGGCCGTGAGCCCCCGCGTGGTAGAGAACACCCTCCCGGACGGAGAGGGCGCGGCCTCGTCAGGGTTTGTGACGCGCACAGGCTGAGGAAGGCCAGGCCAGGAGCTGACCACGTATGCCCGTTCTTTGCCGTTCCCTGTGACTGGCAGGAGGTGTGGGACGGCTCAGGCTGGGAGGCAGGCCCCTCGGATGGAGCCACAGTCTCTGTGCAGCGGGGCCGGGGCACCTGCCACCCAGTCGGTCAGGCTTGCTGCCTCATTTCCATCCCCCTGGAGGAGCGGCCGTGTGTCCGCACTCCGACCGACACGGACCAGCCCCGGCTCAGGGGCGAGGAGGACAGAGGAGGGGACGTCCCAGGGAGGTCAGCAGGAGAAGGAAGATTTCTATTTCTCCCCAGCTGGGTCAGGAAGGGTGGCTTCCCGATGGCTTTGGAGGAAGGACCTGACACAGTCTCACGTGTGCCAGGGCCCAAGGGCCGGCTTTGCACTCTTCAAGGCACTGGAGACCTGAGAGCTCCGTTTGTGTGGGTTTTACCCGTCAACGCGGACCCCACTAGAGACTAACACCGAGAGAAAGCCATGACACGTATCAATTCACTTCACGACAATAAACACAGCATGTTAACGCGGGCACCAAGGCAACATCCTGTCGCGTGGCCTCTGGAAACTCCACTCTGCACCATGACAGACGGGCTCGTGACCATGGGAGACAGGACCCAGAGGTGAAAAGGAGGTCACTCAGGAGCTGCCTCCGCAGCCTCTGTTCCCACCCCCATGCGGGCACATGGTCTGGGACAGCGTGAGCCTCTGTAGAGCCGTCTGGAAATGCCACGTCCCGGCACAGAACTGTCTGTGGTTCCGAATGTCGTGGGCGTAAGGGTCTCCAAGCTCGAAACCATGGACAGCTTCCGGGCCTCAGGGGACCTGGCCCACGATGCTCCCACTGTGGACATGGCAGCGGAGACATCGGGCCCCTGCTGGGCCCCTGCCTTGGGCCGCTGTTGTGTCCTGGGGCACCACCCCAGACGACAGCGCTAAATGCAGATGGGACAGCCAGGATACCGCGGTGGCTTCGGGCCATGTCACAGCTGGAAAGCAGCCTTGCAGAGAAGAGGAGGTCTCGGCAGGGCTGCTGGACCAGAGCCTCTGGACGTGCAACGGGTCTAGAAGGTCAGGGTGGCACTGCTCTCCCTTTCCCCAAGGCCCCACGGGAGAGGTCTCGGCTAGAGGTGGCTCCTGGCTGCTGCCCTGCTTGGCCTCTTGCCCTCCCCCCACAGGGGGCTACGCACTGACAGAACGGGGAGAAGTGGGATGGCTGGGGGCGGGGTGGCTCCCTTCTCTCCCAAGCAGCTTCCTGCACAGAACGGTGGCCCACACACGGTCCAGTGACATCTGGGAGGTCAGATGTCTGGGAGGGGGGGAATGTGGGGTGAGCAGAGGTTCACATCCCTGGAGGAAGGAGCTGCTGAGATGGGCGGGGGAGGGGGTGACGCACACAAGGTGAGAGGGGCAGGTCGGGAGGAGGGCAGGGTGGAGCGTGGCCGAGTGGGCCGTGCCCCTCAGAAAGGACAGCCTCACGGGGCAGCTGCGGCCCGACGGGAGTTACGCTGAGCAAGAAGCCCCCCGTGCAGAGCTCACCTGGGAGGTCTCCCTCGAGTACTTCCTACACAGGCCGTCTACGCCCATGAACAGCGCCTGGATATCCGAGTCCATCTGAAACAGAAGGAAAGCGGCGTCGCTGTTAGCACCTCTAACCTGGGCGCGCGGCCATGGTGACGGAGCCGCGCTTCCGGATCCAGAGTCGGCCCACATGACACGATCGATCGATACCTCACAAACCGCTTCCGCGGGCCCCGGGAGGGACACCCACGTCCCGGCTGCTGGCGGCTGCGGCAGGCGAGGGGCAGCACCACCCCTCTGGTGCTAAGGGGCTCCGGGCACCCACCAGGGGGGGCGGAGCGGCTGGCGGCCGGCTAAGCCCCTGGGCCACATGGCCTCATCTGTGAGGCAAGAGGTGTGAGCCCTACGTGGACGGGCTCCCCCAAAGGTTGAAGGAGGCCACAGCAAAGTCATGTGGAGGAAGCGCCTGGAGCTCGGAAGAGGGGGAAGCCGACAAGCGCAGCTAACCGTCACAAGTACTCGCTGAGCCACTGAGAAAGCAAGCACGAGGGCTTCAAAAGTGAGGGCTGAAGAAGCAGCGTCTGCTGACTTACGACCCTAGCGCGGATGCACCCGCCTCCTCCCCGGCCTCGTCGGCAACGGCCATCCTACAGCGGAGTCCGGGAGGGGCCACCACTAACCACACAGGACAGCATGACGCATGCAGGAATACCTGGACAAGGACACGCACCAGAGCGAAAAGGTGTGGGAGGGGCCCCGTGGGTCCTCCCTGTCTGGTCTTTGGTCTGGGCTGCAGCAAGTCGTGAGCGTCAGGATGTGCCCCCGAACTCCAGGGAGGGGACAGTGAAACCAAACTCGGATGAGCAGGAGAATCTGGGAAATGCTCCTCGAAGGGCCAGGGCCTTCTGGGGGAGACAGAAGCGGGGCTGGGAGCAGGTCTGGCTCTGGAAGGTAAGGGGGCCAGTGTGGCGAAGCAGCCCCGGGACCCACTCCCGGGCATCGGGAGAGCGAGGGGCCCTGCGCAATGCTGCCTGGGTGGACCACGGCCAAGGCGGGCAGCATGGCCCACAGGGAGGGCCCAGGGCCCTTGGGTATGTGCGAGCCCTGCCCGGCGCCAGCTAGTCCCGCCACCCCAGCTTGGCACCCAGCTAGGCCCAACGCCTCCGAGCCCCCATCTCCTGAGTGAGGGAAGTAGAACGGTGCTCTCCCCAGAGGCCGTGTGGGGTGCGGGCAAACAAAAGTGGAGAAGCGTCCCCAACAGAGCGTGGCCGGGCCTGGGGCTCAGCAAGTAGGGACCGTGCCTGTTCTGTAAAGACACATACACAGGCGCCTCCAAACAAGATGAATGGCTCCGGGGACCAGAAATGAAAGCACCTGGAAAGGCTGTCACTGATCTGTCAGGGTCCACTGCCTTCTGTGACAGAAGTCAATCACTCTACACATGACAGAGGCCCCGAGGGGCATGGGAGGATGTAGAGACAGAGCAGCCGAGGGCTCTCTGGGCTAACGGACGACCTCACTGCACAGGCTGTGGAGTCTCCGCGGAGCCAAGCAGGACGACTACGCAGACAACCATTACCATACACCGGATAGCCAACTGCAGAAAAAGACAAACGATGGAGGAATATGGTCACGCATTAATTTCCATTAAAGAATTCTAATGAAAATATGCCTCGAAATGGAGACAAAAAAAGAGATCCTTTTCAGACAAACAAAAAACAGGATTTGTCCCCAACAGAAGCCACAGCCTTCAGGCAGGAAACAGCTCCTCGGTGGGAACGAGCAGGGTCAGGAGCAAGTGAGGCGCATGAGGGAAGGGGCCGGTGGGGTGCGCGACCCGGGGTCAGAACGGTGACCGCATACTCATTGTGCTGTGAGGCTCCATGCAGACAGAACTAAACCACGCACCGACAGCACAGGGGAAGGTGGGACAAGGGTGATGGAAGTTGTCTGAGACCCCTGCGTCTGGGACTACTCCACGTTAGACTTCAGAAGGTCAAGGGCACACCATAGTCTCTGGGACCGCGTAAATGAATGCTGCCTTGGTCTGATGCTCAGGACACAAACAATTACCACAGCCAGGTACCCATACTTGTGCATTCTTCTGTATTAGACTTGAATAAAAGTGAAAATAACAACTAAACATTCCCAAATATTTCTAAATTAATCAATATAGTTTCAGAAAACACACAGATCACAGGAGTAAGCAAGCAAAAATTTCAAATTATTTCGAAGTGAAAGATAACAAAAATGTCACACAGCCAAATGTATAAATGCATGCAAGGATGAACAGAGGGGCGCCATAACCCCGTAATGTGAATATCAGAAGGGAGAGACTAGAGGTGGATGTAAGCAACTATCTTAAAGAACAAATTAGGGGCGCCTGGGTGGCTCAGTCGGTTTAGCGGCCGACTTCAGCTCAGGTCATGATCTCATGGTCTGTGAGTTCGAGCCCCGCATCGGGCTCTGTGCTGACGGCTCAGAGCCTGGAGCCTGCTTCAGATTTCTGTATCTGCCTCTCTCTCTGCCCTTCCCCTGCTCATGCTCTGTCTCTCAAAAATAAATAAATGTTAAAAAAATTTATTAAAAAAAATTAAAAAAAAAAAGAACAAATTAAATACAAAGAAAAAGAAAAAGGAGAAGATAAAGAGAACAAAGTTGAGAACAAATGTAAAGTGGTGACAAACACCCGAGAACACGAACACAAGTCAATGAAATCAGGGAAGACTGCTGAAGAAAAAAGAGAGAGAAGGCAACAAAAAAGGGACGTCACTACAGATCTCACAGACACTGAAAATACGGATGACTGCAGACATGCAGATGATGAGAAATTTCAAAATGCAGAGGAAGTGCACAAATTCCTAGAAAAGGACAACTTACCTACGATGACCCCAGAATTAGGAACTCTGAATAGTTCCATACCTAATTAAATCTACTGGGGCACCTGGGTGGCTCAGTTAGTTGAGCAACCGACTTTGGCTCAGGTCATGATCTCATGGTTCATGAGTTTGAGCCCTGCATAGGGCTTACTGCTATTAGCGTGATGCCTACTTCGGAGTCTCTGTCTCCCCCTCTTTCTCTCTCTCCGTGCCCATACTTGCTCTGTCTCTAAAAAATAAACAAACATTAAAAAAAATTAAACCCTAGTTGAAAACCTCCTCACCTTCCAGGATCAGAGAGTGTCACACGTGAATTTTACCATTCTCTGAATAACCCCAATCTTAAAAAAATCTTCCATAAAAGAGAAAATGAAAGAATTTCCAACTCCTTTTATGAATCCAGCAAAACTCCGATTCAAAACCTGAAAAGGGCATGTAAGAAAGGAAAATCAGAGGTCGGTTCTCACATGAACACAGGTGCACAAAACCCAAATTCATCTGCATACAAGCTATACTGCATCACAACCAAGTTCCAGTATTTGAAATTCTACTGTGAGTTTAAAATTCTAAAAATAAACGCAATTTACCACAAGAACAATAAATTAGAAAAATAAAATGATAACCCCTTAGTAAGAAACCCAGGGCTCATATGAATACTCCATGGTGACCTGTGGAAGCTCGACCTGACATCAGCAAGACAAAGGACACCTGCCATCACCTCTGTGTCCTCTTGTTGCTTGCACGGTGGGGAGAAAGCAGCACAGGGAAAGAAAGAGAGGAATGATACAGAAATTAAACATTTGGAGATGACATGGTTGTGCATAGTCTAGAAGAATCTCCAGATCAGCCAACACCATTATCCAGTGAACTTAGCACGGTCACCAGATAAAAACTAATAAACAAATTCAACTGATTTTTACATACCAACAATAAGAACTTAAGAGATGAAATTTTAAAAAATGAGCATGGTAGCATCCCAAATCATCAAAACCGGAGGGTGATGCTAACAGCGGCACGCAGCCTCTGTGCCGAAAACCACTGCTGAGGCCAGAGCACGTCTAAATAAATGGAAGTGTGCCACACTTGTGGCCTCGAGTCCACACTGTAGGGATGTCGGTCTACCTGTGTCATCAACGGAGCGCAAACCCGACAGGACTTTGTGTGTGTGGAAATTAACAAGCTAATTCCGAAGTTACACGAAGGCACTAACTTAAGGGGGACACCTGTTTCCGGCCTGTGCACTGGCGGAAGCCTGTGCTTGGTGGGTGGCCTTCACTCAGAAACCAGCAGCTATGCTTGCTGGGTCACCAGCATCCACGTGGCAGAGTGTGGGGGGAGGGCTGTCCGAGAGACTGCTTTGGGGGCCAGGCCTGAGGGGGCATCGTTCACGGGAGGCAGGTGGAGGACTGAGTCTAGCTGGGGGCCTGGAAAGAAGGAGAGCAGGGCCAGAGATGGCCCCCAGCCAGGCCAGTGTGCTGTTCTAGTGGCTGGTGTCCACTTCTCTCTTCCGCTAAACAGAAAGGTCATCCCCTAAAACCCTGTGGAACCCCCCGCACCAAGCGCCCCAAACCCAGGTCCTTGCTGGCACACGGTCATGCCCTCCAGGTCTCGATTTGGGCTGCGGCCTAGGAACCAGGCCCATGCCCACCATGACCTGGGGTCTGGGGCAGAACAGCTAAGTCCACCGCTCAGAGGTCAGGGGAAGGCAAGAGAACATGGCAGTCACGGAGACGCTGTGGGTGGGTGTGCTGGGGCTCCTGCCCTGGGGCCCTCCTCATCTCTGTTAGCCAGGCCTCCACTGTCTAGGGGAGCCTCTGGTCTAGCCACCTCCAGCCCCCAACTCTGCCCACGGCTCCCCAGGGCCCTAAGTGAAGTGGGCACTCGGAAGAGTGCCCTGAGCACTCGTGGACCCCAGGCCCCACGTCCCCACACTAGACCCCCTGGTGGACCCCCAGGCCCCCTGGACGCCGCTGGCTTCTCTGGGGCTCGGGGCCTCCCCACTGTGGCGGCTCCTCCCCATCTCCACTGGAGAACCAGCCAATTCCAGCCCAAGTGCACCCCCTTCTCGTCCACACATCTTTCTGCCGTGCGCTCACCACAGGTTCTGTCCTGGCTGCCTCTCCCAGGTCCCCACAGGCTCCCCAGCTTCGGTCTCCCCAACACCTGACAGACAAGGCTCTTTCTGGTGACGAGCAAATCAACAAATACAAGTCAGGTGGTCCCCCTGTGTGTCACGCAAAAGGAGCAGGTGTGGGCAGAGTAAGGGGCGCGGGCAGCTTGTGTACTGCAGGTCGCAGGAGATCAGCTTAGCCGGGTACTCTGCTCGGCTCTGACAAAAGAGAGCCAGTCAGAATAGAAACCACAGGGGCACTGTGTTTACAAGGGTCTGTGTTGTTCTGTGAAACTTAGTTCACATATGTGCACACACATCCAAATGCACACACACTGTGCCATGATCCCAAGTGTCCTTCCGGCTACAGGTCAAAGAAACCACGGTCACGCAGAACCGCAGGCAGACCTAAAAGCAGTGGGAGAGGGAGAAGGTGGAAGCAGCCTGGCCCCAGGAGCAGTGGCCGGTCAGAGTCGCTGGCCAGGGGACCAGGTGTCCACCAGATGCCAGGCCCCAGAGCCACGGGCCTGAGGGGACTTGGGTTTTACTCCTGGAAAGCCGGGACACACCACCCATGTGTGCAGACCTCTTGGGCTTTGTGGGGAGAAGAGATTCCAGGAAGCAGAAGGGAGGGCAGGAAGAACGGTTCTTAGGCCTCATGGTGGCAGCAGAAAGGAGGACATGGGCCCCGAGAGACGGCTGGAAGTGCCCCCGGAATGCGGGTGTGCGGGAGAGAGCGGCCAGGAGCAGCATCAGTGCTGTGAACAACTTCACTCAGGCACGCGCACAAACAACAAACAAATACGTACATTTTCAAGCATCTGTAGAACATTAATAATTACCACATATTAAGACACAATGCAAATCCTGACAATTAAAAAAAGAAACCATAAGGCCATATTCTCTGGTCACAGTCATAAAATTAAAAGTTTTCTACAAAAACAAGAGAGGAGATAACACCTAAACTCTTAGAAATAAAGGAATATTCTCTCAAAGAATTCTTGAGTTGAAACAGAAGTTAAGAGAGAAATTAAAGACTATTTAGAAATGATAAAAACAATACTCAAAGTGCTGCAGAAGAGCAGTCAGCAGAAGGAAACGGACGGTCTGAAACACGAGACAGAACACACATAAACCAAGTGTGCAAACCAAGAAGGCAGAGGACGGCTGGGCGGCCCTCCCTCCACTGCGGGCCCGGCCGGCTGCACAAGTCGGCAGAGGCGGGCGGCACCACGCAGGGCTTAACCCTGCATGTTTCTTCTTTTTTTCACGTTCTAACTTAAAAAAGTATTTTTAAATGTTTATTTTTGAGAGAGAGAGAGAGAGAGAGAGAGAGAGAGAGAGAGAGAGGGGACATGAGTGGGGGAGGGGTAGAGAGAGACACAGAATCTGAAGCAGGCTCCAGGCTCTGAGCTGTCAGCACAGAGTCCGACGTGGGGCTTGAACCCACGGACCGTGAGATCGTGACCTGAGCCGAAGTCAGTTGCTTAACTGACTGAGCCACCAGGCACCCTTTTATGTTCTTACATTTAATCGTTCATTTCAATAATCATTTGTTTATATTCTTATCTCCTTTTCAAAGTTCCTTGAAAGCCTGTCTCTTTTGTCTTTTTTTTCTGCTTTAAAAATATATATATAACTTATTGCCAAGTTAGCTAACATACAGTGTAGACAGTGTGTTCTTGGCTTTGGGAATAGGTTCCCACGATTCATCGCTTACATTCAACACCCAGTGCTCATCCCAACAAGTACCCTCCTTAATGCCCATCACCCATTTTCCTCTCCTGCCCTCCCCCCATCCGCCCTCAGTTTATTCTCTGTATTTAAGAATCTCTTGTGGTTTGCCTCCTCGCTCTCTGTTTGTAACTATTTTTTTCCTTTCCCTTCCCCCATGTCTCCTGTTAAATTTCTCAAACGTATGATATATGTGTTTCTCTAACTGACTTATTTCACTTAGCATAATACCCTCTAGTTCCATTCATGTTGTTGCAAATGGCAAGATTTCATTCTTTTCTATTGCCGAGTAATATTCCATTGTATATATAAACCACATCTTCTTTATCCATTCAACAGTTGATGGACATTTGGGCTCTCTCCATAATCTGGCTATTGTCGATAGTGCTCCTATAAACACTGGGATACATGTGCCCCTATGAATCAGCACTCCTGTATCCTCTGGATAAATTCCTAGTAGTGCTATTCCTGGGTCGTAGGGTAGCTCTATTTTTAATTTTTTGAGGAACCTACATACGGTTTTCCAGAGTGGCTGCACCAGTTTGCATTCCTACCAACAGTGCAAGAGGGTTCCCCTCTCTCTGCATCATTGCCAGCATCTGTTTTTTCCTGAGTTGTTAATTTTAGCCACTCTGACCAGTGTTAAAGAATCCAGAAATGGACCCACAAATGTGTGGCCAACTAATCTCTGATAAAGCAGGAAAGAACAGGCAACGGAATAAAGACAGTCTTTTCAGCAAGTGGTGCTGGGAGAATTGGACAGCGACATGCGGAAGAATGAAACTAAACCACCTTCTTACATGATACACAAAAATAAATTCAAAATGGATAAAAGACCTAAATGTGAGACAGGAAACCACCAAATCCTGGAGAAGAAAACAGGCAGCAACCTCCTTGACCTCAGCCGCAGCAACTTCTTACTCAACACGTCTCCGGAGGCAAGGGAAACAAAAGCAAAAATGAACTACTGGGACTTTATCAAGATAAAAAGCTTCTGCACAGCAAAGGAAACAATCAACAAAACTAAAAGGCAACTGATGGGATGGGAGAAGATATTTGCGAATGACTTTCAGATAAAAGGTTAGTATACAAAATCTATAAAGAACTTACCAAACTCTGCACCCAAAAAACAAACAATCCAGTGAAGAAATGGGCAGAAGACATGAATAGACACTTCTTCAAAGAAGACATGCAGACACGTAACAGACACACGAAAAGATGCTCAACAAGGCTCGGCCTCAGGGAAACACACTGGAAGAGCACTGAGGCGACCTGACATTTCTTACAGGAAATAAGGCCCTTTCTATCAAACACTTAAATCTTTGACCTTATTGTTCCACTTCTAGGAATTTATGCTACAGAAATATTCTTACGAATATGCAGAGACATGGTAAAGTATGGTGGCTGTAAGACTATTTGAAACAGTGAAAAACTACAACTCCCCACTAGGAAGATACTGAAATAATTTTGCCAGCAGGAAAATACTGAAACACTACGCAGCGCTCTAGAGGGAGCGTGTGTGCCAACAGTGTGAAGTCAGCTCAGAAGACGCCGTTTTGTAAGGAGATAAATCCCGGCCACACCCCCAGGAGGGACTATGCTCCTGCTGCTGACGCCTGCGGGAAACACGGTCTGCGGGGCTTTCACCTTCTCCATTACGATTTACTGTATCGCTTACGTGTTTTGTGACATCGTACTGTATTCGTAACCAGAAGAAAAACAATAGTCGTAGGCTAAAACATCTGATCACATACATATCTTAGAACTTAAGTATAAAGAAAATAATTATTTACAACTAAGTTTAAACCAAACAGTTAAACTGATGTATTTTCAAGAGAGAACAAAAGTCATCGTTTCAAGCCTACTGCCACCGTAATCAACTTCGAACGACCTTCCTCCAGCCCTCGCCTTCTTCAGGAGCCTGTCTTGTGCTGAAGAGCCTGTCCACCTCACCTTCACCTCCTGGAACATAGCACGGCAAACCACAAACGGGGCCAGTCTACGGTTAAGAAAGAAAGTTGTCCAAGGTTTTCAAACCAAACGCTAACTGTACTTTACTCAGAAATCCTGTAAGATCTTCTAATTAACCTAGCAAAATGAAAAAATTTTTCAGACACTCCAAATGATTAATATTGAATCTCAAATTTAAAAAAAAAACTGATTAACATGCAGATAATACATACTTGAACTTACGTTTTCTGAAAGTAAAAGTATGCGACAAGGCACTTTACAAATCAAGCACTCGCCCTTTCTACCTGTAAAAGAAAAGCAAACTTTACTGTATTATAGTGAGTATTGCTTCTGAATGCGTGGAGATGCAGATTCAAATCACAGTATTTCTTCAAAAAGCAGCGTCTGCACTCTCCACGTTCAATCATGAGACTGCACGCGGCCAGAGTTGGAAACTGTTTTTGGAGTGAATAATCCACCTTTTCCTGCCTTGCAGAATTGCCCCAAAAGAGTGACTATGAAGATCGACAACACTCACACTGACACGTGTCTCAGATCCCCCTTACTGCCGGGTCTGGCAGCGATATCCTAATTCACGACGGCTGATTACTCAAGATGAAAGTAGCTCCTTGCACCCCGCCCAACAGATGAAGTCAGAGTTTTGCTCTGCCCCCGCAGCCTCACCTCTGTGACACCAGAGATCGCTCACGGGGAGAGGACTTTGTACTTGCTAAACTCCTGCCACCTGCATGGCAGCGCCTGGACCGAGTCCTCGCACCTCCCACCAGCCGGCGTCAGCGGGCTCACCCCTTCCTGTCTGGGCCCCCCAGGGACCCGCACACCTGCCATAGCATGCTTGCTTCCACCACTCCTGTCCTCACTGGGAGGCCTGCTCTGACCTCGACACTTCCTGGCCCGCCCCCACAGGGAGCCTTTCTCCGGTGACTGCGCCCTGAGCCCCCAGAGTAGCCACCGTCCTGGGCAAGTTCAGCCCCCTTCCTACACCTGCACCCACGTGAGTGGCGGCAGCAGTCAGACACCTAACCCCCTGAGCCGTCCAGCCACCCCCAATTTGTTTTAAAAACCTGTATCCATAGGAAAAAGTCTGGAAAGATATATACCAAAGCTTAAGGAGAGCTTGTCCCTGAGTAAGGCCACTGAATAGCTAGGGAGTTGGCCAGTCCTCCACCCAGATCCCTCAAGCCTTTCCACTGTTTTTTGTTTTTGTACGTCCCAGCACCTGTGGCTTTTTGGAGGCATGACCTAGGGCTACTGGAATGTGCTTCGGCCTCAGGCTTCAAGACCTAGAGGTCTGTGGGAACTGCTCTGCCCGAGGCCCTGACCCAGTCCCCCAAGCCTGAGAACACGCCCTGGTCTCCACCGTTCTCACCCAACCCCCCCCCACCCCCCCCCCTCCCGCACTAAATCCTGGGCGGTTCCAGTTCTGACTCTGCCCTGGGACCACAGGCCCACATGCTCTGCTTTCTTGTCTCCACAGCCTCCTCCTGCCTTCACGCATCTCCTTTAAGAAATGCTCCTTCCAGGTGGTACCACCGCCTCGTTCCCTCTACCTTCCATCTTCTCCTCACTCCGGTATCTTTGATTCCTGTATACACGCTAATTCCCCAACGTATTCCTGGCAGTCCTGACCCCCAGCCCCAAATACTCAACACCTCCCAGACGCCCCCTCTGACGGCTCTCACCGGAACCTCAGTGTCCAGCTTGAGCCCCGGAGCCTCGCCTTGGGAGGTGCCATCTCTGCTCCACGCTCTGTATGGGATGAAGACCGTAGTGCTAACCGGGGCGCCATTCCGCCAGAGACCAAGCCACCTCCCCGGATCCAGTGTGCTGCCCCTCCCCAGTCCCACGGCCCCATCATCGCCCGTGTGCCCAACTGCACAGCCTCCTGCCCAGTTCCCCCGTCTCCTGCCTAATTACCATTTTACCCAGAGGCTCTTCAAACACACAGGTAAGACTCAGCAACCCCACTGCAGACATATACCCAGCGGGAACACGTGCCTCAGCTCCCCCAGGTGCACCCCCAGAGGGAACCGTACCTGAGCTCCCCCAGACGTACCCCCAGCGGGAATGCGTGCCTGAGCTCCCCCAGATGCACCCCCAGCGGAACCGTGCCTGAGCTCCCCCAGATGCACCCCCAGCAGGAACTGTACCTGAGCTCCCCCAGACATACCCCCAGCGGGAATGCGTGCCTGAGCTCCCCCAGATGCACCCCCAGTGGGAACCGTACCTGAGCTCCCCCAGACGCACCCCCAGCGGGAACTGTACCTGAGCTCCCCCAGACGTACCCCCAGCGGAACCGTACCTGAGCTCCCCCAGACGCACCCCCAGTGGGAACGGTGCCTGAGCTCCCCCAGACGCACCCCCAGCAGGAACTGTACCTGAGCTCCCCCAGACGTACCCCCAGCGGGAATGCGTGCCTGAGCTCCCCCAGACGCACCCCCAGCGGAACCGTGCCTGAGCTCCCCCAGACGCACCCCCAGCGGGAACCGTACCTGAGCTCCCCCAGACGCACCCCCAGTGGGAACTGTACCTGAGCTCCCCCAGACGTACCCCCAGCGGGAATGCATGCCTGAGCTCCCCCAGATGTACCCCCAGTGGAACCGTGCCTGAGCTCCCCCAGACGCACCCCCAGCGGAACCGTACCTGAGCTCCCCCAGACGCACCCCCAGTGGGAACGGTGCCTGAGCTCCCCCAGACGCACCCCCAGCGGGAACAGTGGCTGAGCTCCCCCAGACGCACCCCCAGCGGGAACACGTGCCTGAGCTCCCCCAGACGCACCCCCAGCGGGAACTGTACCTGAGTTCCCCCAGACGCACCCCCAGCGGGAACGGTGCCTGAGCTCCCCCAGACGCACCCCCAGCGGGAACTGTACCTGAGCTCCCCCAGACGTACCCCCAGCGGAACCGTACCTGAGCTCCCCCAGACGCACCCCCAGTGGGAACGGTGCCTGAGCTCCCCCAGACGCACCCCCAGCAGGAACCGTACCTGAGCTCCCCCAGACGCACCCCCAGCGGGAACAGTGGCTGAGCTCCTCCAGACGCACCCCTAGCGGGAACGGTGCCTGAGCTCCCCCAGATGCACCCCCAGAGGAAACCGTACCTGAGCTTCCCCAGACGCACCCCCAGCGGGAATGCGTGCCTGAGCTCCCCCAGATGCACCCCCAGAGGGAACCGTACCTGAGCTCCCCCAGACGCACCCCCAGCGGGAACTGTACCTGAGCTCCCCCAGACGCACCCCAGCGGGCACCGTGCCTGAGCTCCCCCAGACGTACCCCCAGCGGGAATGCATGCCTGAGCTCCCCTAGATGCACCCCCAGAGGGAACCGTACCTGAGCTCCCCCAGACGCACCCCCAGAGGGAACTGTACCTGAGCTCCCCCAGACGCACCCCAGCGGGAACAGTGGCTGAGCTCCCCCAGACGTACCCCCAGCGGAACCGTACCTGAGCTCCCCCAGACGCACCCCCAGAGGGAACTGTACCTGAGCTCCCCCAGACGTACCCCCAGCGGAACCGTACCTGAGCTCCCCCAGACATACCCCCAGCGGGAACACGTGCCTGAGCTCCCCCAGACGCACCCCCAGCGGGAACGGTGCCTGAGCTCCCCCAGACGTACCCCCAGCGGGAACACGTGCCTGAGCTCCCCCAGACGCACCCCCAGTGGGAACGGTGCCTGAGCTCCCCCAGACGCACCCCCAGCAGAACCGTACCTGAGCTCCCCCAGACGCACCCCCAGAGGGAACTGTACCTGAGCTCCCCCAGACGTACCCCCAGCGGAACCGTACCTGAGCTCCCCCAGACGCACCCCCAGAGGGAACTGTACCTGAGCTCCCCCAGACGTACCCCCAGCGGAACCGTACCTGAGCTCCCCCAGACATACCCCCAGCGGGAACACGTGCCTGAGCTCCCCCAGACGCACCCCCAGCGGGAACGGTGCCTGAGCTCCCCCAGACGTACCCCCAGCGGGAACACGTGCCTGAGCTCCCCCAGACGCACCCCCAGTGGGAACGGTGCCTGAGCTCCCCCAGACGTACCCCCAGCGGAACCGTACCTGAGCTCCCCCAGACGCACCCCCAGTGGGAACGGTGCCTGAGCTCCCCCAAAGACACGAGCAGGGGTGTTCCAGTAGCACTATCCGTAACAGACAAACTGGAAACCACCAAACGCCCACCAACAGTGGAAGTGACGAATAAGTGAGGGTACGGACACCGGCAGTGAGGGTGGCACCGTATACAAACACACAAACCAACCTCCCAACGCATCGGTGCATAACAGAAGCCGGACAGAGACCAGGCGCGAGTTGCATGGTTGACCTTTTACTGAATGTTCACATCACCCCAGGGGATCCACGAGACAGATCCGGTTAGTGGTTCTCTCTGACGGGGCTTCTGGGAGGGTGGTGATGTTCTCTCTTAATCTGGGAGCTGGTTTCACAGGTAAATTCACTCTGTAAAAATTCTTGTGCTCTCCATTCCTGACTTTCTCTTTGCATTTCAATTTAACATTTTCATAAAAAGAGGGGCGCCTGGGAGGCTTGGTCGGTAGAGTGCTGGACTCTTGAATTTGGCTCAGGTCGTGGTCTTTGGGTTCCTGAGTTCCATCCCTGCGTGGGCTCTGTGCCGTCTGCTGGGGATTCTCTCTCTCCCTCTCTCCCTGCCCCCTCTGCTCCTAGCCTCCTTGTGCTCTATCTCAAAATAGATAAACCGAAATAAATCCCATAAAAAGAAAGACATGCGTCTGATGACGTCACCACCCTGCTTAAAACCACTGGTTTCCTACTGCCTGGAGAACGGGGTAGGGGGGTCCCCTGCAGCATGCATGCTTCAGCCTTCTTCACCGGTACCCTCAGCTCCTCGGGCCTGTCCACACTTCCTTCTACCGTAGGATCTCTGCACTCGGGGTTACCTCTGCCTGGGAGCCCCCAAGCGTCCCGACTGACTCTCAATTCCTCCCCCGCCCCACGGGCTCTGACTCCACCCTTGCCTGATGCCGAGTAAGGACGCGCCTTCTGGGGCCCTGCGCTGCTATTTGAAGGCATCCCCGAGAGAAGGCCTAGTTTAACCCGCCTTCCGAAAGGGCAGGAAGAGCCGTATCCCTGGGGTTGACACCTGCAATCGCGGCGATCTCTGTCCACGCTCCCTACAGCTGCCCACCCAGCGTCCTGCTGTCTGTGCACCCGAGGTTCCTGAAGGAAGGAACCGGGCGCCCTAGGCCCCGCCCTACCACCCGGGCACTGCCGGACCCCAGAGCCCGCCCGCCTCACCTTTGCCCAGGCAGACGTCGCAGTACACGTGGCCGCAGTTGGTCAGGCTGAAGCACGACGTCCGGTGCGGCGGCTGGAAGCAGCGATTACAGAACACCCAGCTGGCCATGCCAAACCCGGTGTACTCGCCACCCTCGCGGCGAAGCCCAGGTCGGCGCGAGACCCACACGCAGCCTCCAGCCGCCGGCAGAGAGCGGCGACTCTGCACCTGCGCAAACGCGAGCTTGTAACCCCGCGCCTGCGCACCAGGGAGCAGAGCCGCTCCCGCCAAAACCCGCGCTGGAATATACCAACTCCGGGAAGGGAGGGGGGTTAGATAGATTCTTCTCCTCGCAGACTGTCTTGGCTGGACGTGGAGAAGAGGAGCATGCACACCGTGGCCTGGCCTCCCTCATTTCATCATTGCAATCCTTGCCAATTCTTCTGTGGAGCCGTGAGTCCTACTCCAGGCCCGGAGATGGTGCTGGTGCCCCCGACTGGCGCCCACATGGGTGCGCCGGGAAGGCGCAGGCGCAGAGAGGGGTCCCCGCTTGAGTTTGCGACGCGCTGCGCCAGGTTAGGGAAGGTCGAGGAGGGCCTGGAGGGGGGAAGGCAGTGACCGCTGGGAGACCGTGTGTGCACGCAGCACCCTCCCTGGTGCGGGGTAAGGGACTAGGGCCCCGGGGGGCCAGGGCAGGAACCCAGGGCTGACCAGAGAGATCAGGGGTCCTGGACAGACGGAGGTGCGGGAGGCAGGAAGACGGAGCCGACCCGGGCGGGGCCGCAGGCCGACTGAGTGGACCAGGACTGGGTGTGACTGCGGCCGTGGCCCAGATTGGGACCACTTGGTGGAGGTGGGCCGCTGGGTCGAGGCTGCGCCGCCCTCCTCGGGCAGGTTATTCCCTTTGGAACAGCTTAGATGGGTGGAGCTGGGGGGAGGGGCTCTTTGTACTATTTTTGCAACTTTCAGTGGTGTTACAATGCCCTGACATTGATTTCAACCTCTGATAATCATTGAAATCATAAAAGCAATTCTTAGTTATGAATGTATATTGATTTATTAACCAAACATTATGCAAATTAGCAAGCAGTTTTCTTTGTTAACATCTTAAACAAGTTTCTTCGCTATAAAGAAGTCTTTAAGGTGTTTCATTTGGAAAATTCCAACTGAGATAAAGATTAATGTTTGTGCAAAAGCCCACCATAAAATATTGCTATTTGTATCTTCACTGGTCATCCGAAAATTTTCTTCACGGTCCTATGTAGAAGAGAAATAGGCAGGTTTAGTTTCTTAAAGTATTTAATGTGTGAATTTGAGGGGAAGGTGCTATATGTTTTGAAGATGTTTAATATTTCCCCGTTAATATCTCATACCAAGGCGCAGTGTCTGATTCAGCGGGGTATGTTGTTAGCTTAAGACAGGACTAAGAATCAACCTCATAAAGCATATTTTTGTGTTTTGATGTAGAATGTCTGCTGTCTGACCCGTTATCTTGTACATTTGTTTCCCAGCATTGAAAGCGAGCGCCAGCCAATAGCGACAGATTCTCACCGCCGACGTCCTCACTTCACTTTAAGCTGGCCCCTGCGTGAAGCAAGCCTGTCCTCCTCTTACTTTCCAGGTAAGGAAGCTGGAGTCTGGAGATGACACCCGGTGAGCACGGAGGCAGATTTGACCCCATGTCTGACCAGAGACCACTGAGACGGTGGCCGGGAGGACACACAGCGTCACAAGGACAGAACCGTGATTTGGAAGGTGGCCGCACTGTGCCTCTTCATGTAGGTAGGGGGTGTTTGGGGGCGTTTATTGATTCATTCCGTCAGCTCACACCCCAGAAGTGAGTGAGCCGCAGTCCCCCTTCCCTGAGGAGCTCACAGTCCAGCAGACAGTGAAGAGATGGTGAAAGCTCGCCCTTTCCCTTCACCCTGTCCCCAGGGCACTAGCTCCGAGAAAGACCAAGGAGCAGGCAGTTTATTCTCCCCTCGGCCGGGGGGCTCTGTCTCCAGGGCTGCGCTCCTGGCAGGAAGAGATAGAATAAGCTGAATGGGCAGACTGACCCTTTGATAGTTTTGTTCTTTGACTATTTGCTCAATTTGCTCAATTAGATGCTCCAGCTTAAAGCTAACTTCATTAACTTTGTCCTTCGCTTGAGCAACAGCTGCATCAAGGTCACGTTCTCCAACTCGAATCTCTAAGTGAATCCGCTGTACAAACAGTGAAAAGGAAGAAACATCCTTAAAACAGCTCCACTCCACGTTGCCCTTGCGTCTCCCCACCTCCTCTCCTCGCTCTCCCCACCCCCCCTTCAAGAGCAGGCCCCGCTTCGTCCTGGCCTCTCACTAGCTCTCAGCGCCGCCCCCCCCACCGCCACACTCAGTAGTCTTTCTTGGTGATAATACTGCATTCCGTGGTGATCTACGACCCAGAGAGAGTACTCACGTCCCCCCAAACGTCAGATTTACTGTTAGGCAAATGCCTTTGGCACTGAGGGAATTTGATTGCTTTTAAGAAATTTTTCTTTACATAAAACTAAATTTCTGATGCTAACGTACAGATTCTCTTCATCTGCCCTCAGCACATTTAGAAAATAACCAATCATCGTCTGCCATGTAAGAGTTTTATTTATTGGGATTGCATTGTTAATTTACCCTCCAGCCTTCACTCGTTTTCAGGCCTGAATGATCACAGTTCTTTTAACCGTCCCTCACGGTTCTTGTTTTTCAAGCCCTTTAATCAACACCGTGGCTCTCCTTTGAAGCCCTTCCAAGCTGTGCAGCCCCTTCTGGGTTTGCTGCACTGAGATGTGGGCCTGGGACTTCCATAAGACTCTAGCCAGTCCGAGTGTGATGGTTCTGCACACCAGCGTCACGCCCGAGTAGCGCTGCCACCCTGCTCAACAGCACGGACGCGGGAGGCAGGTACTCACCAGCTTACTCCCTCCAAATGACACAAGCCTTGTAGAGTTCGATTCCAAGCAAACGATGTGTTCTCCAGGTGAATGTGAAGTAAAATAGAATGTTCCTTGTGGGCCATATAACTTGGACAATAATACCTAGGGTCAAGGGTTTCCATAGTTTAAGTTTATTATTCTCTACTTTCCCTTCTTAAAAGTAAATCTCCCCAATATCATTTAGTAAAAATTGGGCAATTCCTAAAGAAGGAATGAAGTGGTTGATGAACGTGAAGATTATTTAGCCTTGTTGATAAAAACAACACACACACACACACACACACACAGAGTAAGATATCCCTTATTCACTATCTTGTTTCAAAGATTTAAATAAAAGTATCCAAGGATAGTATTGAGAAATACTGTCTCTAGAGCTCATTTGGGAATGTAAGATGAACAACCATTTTGGAGAGCAGTTCAGCAATATGGATTAAAACTTAGAATGTATGTGACCATCATCTCAGTGCTTCTACCTACAGAAACTTATTCTGTGGAAATGCACAAGTAGACAACATTATGTGTAAAAGGATATCCAGTGTGGTGTTATTTGTAACGGTAACCTTGCTTTCTTAAAATTACTTTCCAGTAGGGGGTTGATTAAATTTAGACAAATCCAAATAAAGGAATATTATGTGGCAAAAAAAGAATATTACACCTATATCTGTACTGCAGGTGTCCACGATATCCTGTGGTAGAGCAGTCTGTGTCAGGTCCTGTTGTTATTTAAAAAGTTGTTTGGAGCGGCGCCTGGTGGCTCAGTCGGTTAAGTGTCTGACTTTTGATTTTGGCTCAGTTCATGATCTTGCAGTTTGTGGATTCAGGCTCGGCATTGGGCTCTGTGCTGACAGCATGGAGCCTGCTTGAGATTCTCTGTGTCCCTCTCTCTTTGCCCCTCCCCGACTCGGGCTCTCTCTCTCTCTCTCTCTCTCTCTCTCTCTCTCTCTCTCTCTTAAAATAAGTAAAAGCACATGTGTGTATGTTTCCAGAAGCTTAGAGGAAGACTCTGTATTCTTTGAAGAATACACACCAAGATTTTAGTTGGTTATTTTTGTTGGGCAACTTTGACTTTCCGTTTAGCTAATTTCTATATTGTTTGCCATTTTAAAAAACAGGTTTAGGACTTCTAATCTGTCATCAAGGAGCTTGGAAGTTGCCACTCTGTCCTAACAAGTAAAAAGATGAACAAAAAGAAAAGCAGTTCTTTTTAGATCTGTCAGAGAATTGAGGTCACAGGGTAAACTAAACCACTGCCCCCAAAATTGGACAGACAAGTAAATACAAAGAATCACAACTTACCAGAGCAGAAACTGTGGGCACCAGTCCTGGGTTCCTTTTACCTGGTACATGATGTCCAGCTTTCAACAACAAAAAATTTCAAGGACTACTAGGTGGCAAAAAAACGTAGTTTGAAGAGACAGAGCAGGCATCTGAACCAGGGTCAGACATTTCAGGGTTACTGGATGAGTAGACCAGGAATTTGGAAAAACTGTGGTTAATAAGCGAAGGGCTCTCACCGAGGGAGCAGGCAGGATGCCAAGAATAAAAGGGTAATGTAAGCAGAGAGACGGAAGTTCTAAGAAACTTTTTAAATGCTGTAACAGAAAGCAGGGATGCCTTTGAGGGGCTTATTGGACTGGACGCGGCTGAGGAAAGAATCTCCCAGCATGAGGATAGGACCGTGGAAATTTCTAAAACGGAAAAAGCAAAGAGAAAAAAGACTGGAAAAAAATGGAACATAATATCCCAGAACCGTGGGACAATTGTTAAAGGTGTCACGTTCACACAGTGGTCATAGGCGAAGGAGAAGGAGGAGGAGGAAATGTAAGAAACGCCTAAAACAATAATGGCAGAATCTCTCTGTAGTTACTGCCAGACACCAAGCCACAGAGCCAGAAACCTCGGAGAGCACCAAACAGGATCCATGCCAGACCAAACCAAAGAAAGACCCTACACCTAGGCGTGTCGTGAGACTGCAGATGTCAGTGATAAAAACGTCTTGAAGCCAGAGTAAAAAAACGCCTTCCCTACAAAGGTGCAGAGGTAAGAACTACATGTGACTTCTCTTCAGAGACCACACCAGCAAGAAGAGCATAGAGTGAAATGTTTAAAGGGTTGAGAGAAGAAACCCACCAACCTAGAATTCTGTGTCCTGCATAATTATGCTTCAAAAGTGAAGGGGAAATAAAGATTTTCTCGAAGAAAAACTGAGGGAGTTTGTCATTGATGAGACCTACCTTGCAAGAACTGGTAAGTTCTTGAGGGAGAAGGAAATGGTATGGGTCAGAAACTCAGATCTCCATAAAGGAAAAGCGTCAGAGAAGGATTAAGTGAAGGTAAAGTAAAAACTCATTTTTCTTAACTGATTTAATAAGTACTAGTTTGTTCAAATAATAGCAACAATGCATTTGGTTATAGTTCACGTGTAAGTGAAATGGATGACCGCCTGATGCAAAGGCTCAGGAGGGAGGAATTCAGAATGCTTGTTACTCTAAGGCACTTGCACCTGCTGTGAAGAGGTATGGTGTAACTTGAAAGTGGACTTGTGTTGCTTGCAAATATGTATTGCAAACTCTAGGGCAACCATTTAAAAAAAAGTTAGAAAAGTAAAATTGATATGCTAAGAAAGGAGACAAAATGGAATCACATAAAATACTCAAAATCACAGAATATTGGAGCTCCTGGGTGGTTCAGTCACTTGAGCATCTGACTCTTGATTTCAGCTCAGGTCACGATCCCAGGGTCCTGGGATCAAACCCCACGTCGGTCTCTATGCTGAGCAAGGAGCCTGCTTGAGATTCTCTCCCCCTCCATCCCTTTCTTCTGTACGTTCTCACCCCCCCCCCAAAAAAAAAACCCCACAAAAGATAGAAAAAGTGGAAGACAAAAACAGGAACAGAGAACAAGGGCAGTGAATAGGAAATGGGAACAAACATGGAGAGGGCCCCTGGGGGGCTCAGTCAGTTAAGCGTCTGACTCTTGGTTTCAGCTCAGGTCATGATCTCATGGTTTGTGAATTTGAGCCCCATATCTGGCTGTGTGCCGATGGTGTGGAGCCTGCTTGGGATTCTCTCTCCCTCTCTCTATCTGCCCTTCCCCCACTTGTTCTCTCTGTCTCTGTCTCAAAATAAATAACAGTTTAAAAAGTTAAGGGATGGAGGGGTGCCTGGGTGGCTCAGTCGGTTAAGCCTCCGGCTTCAGCTCAGGTCATGATCTCACAGTCCATGAGTTCGAGCCCCACATCAGGCTCTATGCTGACAGCTTAAAGCCTGGAGCCTGCTTCAGATTCTGTATCTCCCTCTCTCTCTCTCAAAAATAAATAAACATTAAAAATTAAAAAAAAGGGATGGAGAAAGATGTATATGCTAACTTTAAGCTAACTACAAAAAAGCTGGAGTACTCCTATTCAGATACAGCCGACTTCAGATCAAGGAAGATTGTCAGGGATAATTATATAATCGAGCTTTACATAATGACAAAGAGGTCTAACCAAGAAGACAAAACAATCCTTAATGGGTGAGCACCTTATAACAGAGCAAAATATGAGGCAAAAGCTGATAGGACTGCAGGAGGAGGAAGAGGAGGGCCTGCCCTCCTGGTTGGGAGGCTCTGACGCCCCTCTGTCAGGAGCGGACAGATCCAGCAGCAGGTCAGGAAGGACATCGCTGAACTCGATGGCACCATCAGTCACGTCTGTAGCCTACACCATCCACCCACAGCAGAATATGCAAATTCTCAAGGTCACATGGAACACACACAAAGACCTACCACATTCTGGGCCACAAAACACACCTTAATCCATTTAAAATAGAAACCATCAACTACATTTCAATAAATGATAGTAGAAACCATACAAAGTCTACTCTCAAAACACAATGGAGTTAAAGTAGAAATCGGTAGCAAAGATACTTGCAAAATCCCAGAATATTAAGAAATTAAACACACATTTAGAGATCAAGCACATTTGTAAATAACACATGGGTCAAGGAAGAAATCACAAAAGAAACTGAAAAATACTTTGAACCAGGAGAAGATTCTGGGAAGATGGTGGAGGTGGAGTAGGCAGCACCAGGAGTCTCTTGCCATCTAGACAAGTATACTGTTAGAATCTGTCTCCTGTAACTATTTTCGAACTACGGAGTCTACTGAAAGCTTGCAGCTTCCAGGGGAAGCCTTGCGTGGTAAACAGTGGTTAATTTTGGTCGGCGCCAGCTCTTAGCACAGTAGCAGCTACACATCTCCAACCTCAACTCCATCCGCTCCCCCATCCCCATCCTCACCCCTGTCCACACCCCCATCCCCATCTGCTCCCCCATCCCCATCCTCACCCCTGTCCACACCCCCATCCCCATCTGCTCCCCATCCCCATCTGCATTCACACCCCCATCCTCACCCCCATCTGCACCACATCTGCCTCTGCTCCCCCATCCCCATCCGCTCCCGCATCCCCATCCCCACCACATCTGCACCCCTATGCCCATCTGTATCTGCACCCCAGCCACATGGTAGGCAGCTGTGCACTTGTTGCTAGAACAGCTTGCACATAGTGTGTGGAAGGAAGCCAGGGTAGGCAAAAAGGATCCTGTGCTCCCAAGATCGGAGCACAGATTGTCACATACAAGGATCTTCAATAAGATTATTGGCAGGTTTCTCGTCAGAAACTTTGGAGACTAGAAGGCAGTGGATTGGTAACTTCTAAGTGCTAAAAAAAAAAAAAAAGTCCAAAAACCACATGGAAAGATGTTCAACATCACCAATTGTTAGGGAGACAATGGAAAATGGGATACAAAATGCATGTGTTCGTGTGGTACATATATGTTGTTACCACCTGCCCTACCAGCCACGTATTCCCTCGGGCTGTCACTCCCAAGGGAATAGATGACCAAGGTGGGCAGCTTGGAGTACCCTGTGCTCTAGACACACCAATCAAGGAAGAATGATCAGAAACCTTGTGGGGTTGCTGATAAGGACTTTAAAAAGGGAATCTTGTACGAAATGTTGATACTAGGGCTGTTTTTTCTTACTTACAAATGGAGAGAGCTATCTTGAAAATCGGGCCTATTGTGTGAGAACTTTGTGTCTCGTAGGCCAGGAAGAGGGTTGGGTATGTATTAGGACCATGATAAATATTTGTTGAATGCAGAATGAATAAAAGTATTTTTCATCCCTTCTAGAAGGATATATTGTTTCAGGGGGCGCCTGGGTGGCTCAGTCAGTTAAGTGACCGACTCTTGGTTTCTGCTTAGGTCATGATCTTGTGGTTGGTGGGTTCGAGCCCCAAGTTGGGCTCTGTGCTGACAGTGTGGAGCCTGCTTGGGATTCTCTCTCTCCCTCTATCTGTCCCTTCCCCCACTTGCACTGTCTCTCTCAAAATAAATAAATAGAATTTAAAAAATTTAGAAGGGGGTATTGTTTCAGGCAATTATGTTTTTGAAGAATGAACCTTGCACAAGAAAATTAAAAAATAATAATAATAAAAAAAGAATGAACCTTCTCTGTCTTAGAAACAGTAATTGGATTTTCTGTGACAGCTTCTAGCTCAGGTAAAATTTCAACGCTGTTTAATAAGCCATGGAGACATTTCCAGATTGCTCATGAAAGAACAAAGAAGAGCTGGGTCTTGGTATAAGTGTAGGGAGAGGAGGTATCTGTGTGGCCAGGAGTCTGGAAGGTGGCCCCTGCAGAGCCACCGTTAGGCCAGTGCCAGGTGCACCTTAGGTTCAAGAGTCCAGCTGGAGTGGAGTCTCCACAGGAGTAGGGATGTCAAAATACCTCCTGGGCTGGGACTGGACAGTGAAACAAGTACAGGGACTTTGTGTCGTCTCCTCACCAGAGGAAACGCCCGTTCTGCTCTGTGAGGCTTCGCTCCACCATGAGCTCGTCCCCAGGGCAGCACCAAGTCCGAAGGGAAGTAGTTCTTGCAACTGTGTTTGAATCAGGTGTCCTGAGCTGGTGCGGTGGGGAACGGAGACATCAGTGTACAGATGAGAAAACAGGATTGGAGCGGTCAACCTGCTGAAGATTCAGCTTGACGATCTGCACTTGAACTTGGCTCTGACTCCAAAATTCGCATCCTTCCCACTTGACCATGGTGCCTTTGCTACTCCTGCTGACCCCTGGGGGGCCCAGGGGCTGCCACATAACTAAAGAAAATGCCTGCCAGGGAGGAGGGAGGAGACGCCTCTGTGGCCCTCATGCTTGGGTGAGGCTGTGGCCCTGGCAAAACCACAGGGATGCCTCGCCCTGTGGGCTCCCATGTGACCAGCAAGTCTCAGGATGAGGAGTATGAGGCCCAGCGTTTCTATTGTGTTAAAATAGCTTGTGTTAAGGCCTCTGCTCTTCAGCTAGACTACGCACCAACTGAAGGTGGGCCCTCGCCCTGTCTTCGTGCGGCGCCTCTATTCGGGGCTATATCCATTACAGATTGTAAACTCGGCTAATGAGAGCTTATGCAGGGTTTTTTCAAGTCTGTAGGGATACATGACATAAGAGTTTTTAGCAAATGAAAAGTTTTAGTGACAAAACATGAAAGAATGCTTTACCTCATCATTGTAGGTTGTAACAGTCACGAACATTCCCAAACCCGGAGCCGACTCCAGGAAGTCGTGTCTGCGTGTGTCCCATTGCTGTATCCTGAAAGTCCCTGTTTCACAAATATAAGACGTTCGTTAGAAGTATAAGAAATATTTACCTAACATTACTGATAAATGAATTTTCTTTTCAGTTTATCTGAATAGAAAATACTGTTAGTGTAAAGAGGTTGCGTCCTGGTGATCAGGTCACGTCGCAGAGCAGGAAGGCGCCAGAGGAGAGAGGAAGGCATGGGCTCGTGTTCACACGTGCCCTCACCGCTCTGCCCTCAGCTCCCTCGGAAAACGGGAATAAGCTAAGTCCCTCCTAAGTCTCAGAGCTACGAGGGCTGTTGAAAAAATAAACAGCCCATGAAAACTTTCTACCCCGAATGTGAGCCTCGTGTGGGCCAGGACTTTCCCTGTATCCCCAGTAGTTGTGTCTGTCGCCTAGCACAATTCCTTGCTAAGGCCTAGGCGTGTCATGTCGAGTCCTTCCTTCCCCTGCCCTTGGAGGCTCCTGCTAGGGTTTGAAAGAGTCTCTCAGTTTCTCCTTTAGTGCGCGAAAGCGTCGTGTGTACCTTGGATGGTACAATGTTAATGAAAGGAGTTCACGTTTATTGAAAAACCTTGAAAAATAGCTAACAGTCCTTGTGTGTGCCAGGTACTGTGCTAAGCACATAACAGATGTGCCGTCTCGTTCATTCTTAAAACGTGCTTTGAGGAGGTGTTTCCATCCCTTCACCGAGTCGATTGATAAACACGTGATGAGCCCCTTCCACGATGATAGCACAGTTCTGGGAGTGAGAAGAGGCGTGAACAAAATAGACACTATCTTTGTTTCCGCGGAGCTTTCGCACAGAGAGACAGACAGCGAGGAAATAAATATATAATGTGTGAGATGTTAAGAATGCTGTGAAAAAAAGCAAGTAACAGGGATGAGAGACTTGGATATTCTATGGGGAAGTCAGAGAATGCTTCTGTGAAGTTTGAGCAAAGACCCAAAGGAACAGGGGAGTAAAATCTGTACATAATTTTGTACTTATGTCTCTATCTCTCTATCACATTCAGTTCTAGTTATTTGCTGAGCGCTCTAGAGGATTTCACATGTGGTCTGAATTGTCATGATAACACTATGTAGGTGATACTGTTTTTATGACCATTTTACATATGATGAAAAATTTGTCACACACCTAGCAAGTGGCAGAGCCAGACTGAAACCCAGTGCCTTTCCCCTTGCTACCACATAATGCTGCGTCTGCCTGGGGGAAGGACTCTTCTTTGCAGGAGTGTATGCAGAGGTCCTGGGACGGGAGCATGCTAGGGGAACCTAGGGACAGCAGGGCTGCTGGGGGAGAGAGCAGGCAGAGAACGGCAGGAGGCGAGGTTGAGAGCGTGGCAGGGGCAGGATCACAGAGAGCCTGTGCATTCGTTTAGGGTTGGGGAAACAGTTACTTGGAGGAATGAAATCAAGTGGCTTTCACTTTAAAATATTTGTCGTGTGGGGCGCCTGGGTGGCTCAGTCGGTTAAGCCGCTGGCTTCAGCTCAGGTCATGATCTCATGGTTTGTGGGTTCAAGCCCTGTGTCAGGCTCTGTGCTGACAGCTCGGAACCTGGAGCCTGCTTTGGATTCTGTTGCCTGTCTCTCTCTGCCTCTTCTCCGCTCATGCTCTGTCTCTGTCTCTCTCTCAGAAATAAACACTAAAAAAATTAAAATATTTGTTGTGTGGAGAAAAGAATGAAGGGTTGAGAGTGGAAGCAGGGAATCAGGGTGACTTGGACCGGGTGCAAGAGGTGTAAGTGCCGGATTCTGCATGCTGTCCCTGTTTTACAAGTTGGAAACTGAATCTCCAAGAGAGAAAGTCATACAGCTAGTGAGTTGTAAAGGCAGAATTAGAGTCAAGGTAGTGTGATCCCAAAGCCCAGAACACAGGCACAGGGCCACGCTACCTCTCCGGATGGCAAGGACGCAGGTCCCTGATGGGGGCCTGAGACAGGAATGTCGCCCTTGGGGCAGCCCCTTCAAAGTGAGGCACTCTGGGGGCAAGGAGGTACTGAAAGCGGCCATTTCCTGGGATGGGAAGAGGTGTAGGGAAGTCTCAAGCCCTGCCTGCACCTGGTCTCAGTACTGGTCCTTTGTCCCTCCAGACATTTTAAAAACTCTGTCGAATGCATATTCTATGCTATTTCAAGGGCCCATCTCTAGGAGATCTTTTTATAAGTATCATTGATGGGGATGTCTGGGGGGCTCAGTCGGTTAAGTGGCCAACTTCAACTCAGGTCATGATCTCACGGTTTGTGAATTCACGCCCTGAATAGGGCTCTCTCCTGACAGCTCAGAGCTTGGACCCGCCTTCGGAATCTGTCTCTCTCTCTCTCAAAAATAAACAAACATTAAAAAACTTTTTTAAGGGTCAATAATGATTCTAGAAAAGATGAAATCCATTCTACCCTATTCCTTCTGCTAATTACAACTAAAAACGTTGGGCAAAATGTATGAAACAACAATCAGAAGACTCTGAAAAGTGGAAGAAAAGGTGATTGGTTGAGAACGTCAAGACTCAAAGCGCAACTCGGCAGTGAGTGCCCGGTTTGTGTCCCCACCTCGCCTGCCCTGGCCTGGGTGCCACAGGAACCTGCAACTCCAGACCAGACTTAAAGAGAGGGAGCGAGGGAGAGAATGGAAGAGAGAGCCTGCTCAAGAAAAACCTGGTTTCTTTAGCCAGCGGGTCTGGAACGGGTTGGTCCTGCAGAATGGAGTCCCTTTGGGAACACCTGCCTGCCCCACGTGAGCACCATGAAGGAAGCTGCACCCCTGCCCACCGGATGCTTCACACGAGGGCTGGGGTGGGGTCCTGGGGAGATGCCCACCCTGCGCTACGGGAAGGACAAGGGGGCGGCACCCGTCCACCCCAGAGAGCCGAGGGAGGGCTCCAGGGAGGCGTGAGCTGAGGAAAGGGGTCTTCATCTGCATACGAGGTCCCAGCACCTCTGAGCAGCAGGGGCCTGTAACCGACAGAATCAATGCGGCAAACTCTTTGCGATTCCAACCACCGTGTGGACTACCATCCAGGTTTCAGGCTGGCATCTCTGAAGAAAATTTTTAAAAACTAAAGACTGTTAACCTAAATATAAAACTGCCAGCTGTTTTCCCAGCAAAACCGGCCTTAGTCCGGAACAGCAGAGAACTGCAAACCACAACAGAACATGACAAAACCATACAGGGGCTGGGAGAACCAACCAGAGGAGGCTCTCTTACAGAGGAATGGAGGTGGGCTGGCTGTTGTAAACAGAAAATCCATTGGAGGACACTGGGAGCTGGAAGTGAGGTGGCTTTTCATTGGCTGGGCTGTGGCAGTCTCTCATTGGCTGGGCTGTGGCAGTCTCTCATTGGCTGGGCTGTGACTGTCTCTTATTGTCTGGGTTGTGACAGTCTCTCATTGGCTGGACTGTTGCTGGGGGAAGAGGAAACCTTTCTTCCTCCTGCTGGCTAGTGAAGTAGTAGCTACAGTGGAATCCGCCTGCAGGGTGCGTCCCTTCCTGTCGGGTCTGCAATTGACCGGGAGTGGTCGGGCTGAGAGCTCCCCCTGCTGGCCACGCGACTCCGTTGTAAATGAGGTTTTCTTTTACTCCTTTTCACAAGAGAAAAATATATATGGGAAATAGAAATCATGCATCACAGATAGCAGAACAACAGTTTGAATGACAGTATACTTCTCATCAGAAACATGGAGGCCGGAAGAAAGTGACACGTTTTTCAAGTCTTGAAGGAAAACAGTTGTCAAACCACACCCCACATCTCCTGGAAATACCTTTCGGAATGAAGGCAAAGCATTCTTAGGTCAAGGAAAACTAAGAGAATTTTTCCAGAACACCTGCTTTAAAATAGTTACTAGAGGCATCTGGGTGGCTCAGTCAGTTAAGCATCTGACTTTAGCTCAGGTCGTGATCTCATGGTTTGTGGGGTTGAGCCCTGCATGGGGCTCTGTGCCAACAGCTCAGAGCCTGGAGCCTGCTTCAGATTCTGTCTCTGTCTCTCTCTCTCTCTCTCTCTGTCCCTCCCCAGCTCGCACTCTTTCTCTCAAAAATAAATGACTAAACAGTAAAAAAAAAATTTTAAGTAATTGCTAATGGAAGTTCCTTAAACGGAAAGAGAATGATAAGGAAACTTGGAACACCAGAAGGGAAGAGAATAACAGAGTGACTAGGAAAACGATGATAGAGATCCTCTAATTTTAAAATTGTTTGACAGTTGAAAGCAAATAGTATATATAATATTGTCTGATGTGGTTCTCAAAGTATGTAGAGGTTACATGTAAGACATATTATAAATGTTGGGAGTGCAAAGGCATTTCCATGGTCCTAAGATTTCTACATTCCTCTTGGAAAAACGCAAACCATCGATCCTCATGGATGTGATAAGTATGTGCATTGTGATTCCCCAGAGCAAACACTGATACAACTACACAAAGAGATACAGTGAAAAATACTATAGATGAAGCAAACATGGGTTACTACAAAACATTGAAGAGACCCATAGGAAGGTAGGAAATGGAAAACAGGAACAAAAAGCAGAGGGAGCAAAAAGAAAATAAAATAGTGGACCGGAATCCTGACAATATACATTACATGTAATAAATACATTACAGAGAAATGGTCTAAACGTATTAGACTAAGATTGTCAGAGTAGGGTTTTTTTTAATGACCCAACTATTATGCAGCATACAAGGAAATCACTTTGGATATAACGCTATATGTAGGTTAAAGGTAAAAGGATAAAAAGTATACCATTCCGACGTTAATAGGAAACTTGAATGGCTCTCTAAGTGTCCAATAAAGTGGACTTGAGAGCAATGAAAATGGCCACGGGCAAAGAGGGACATTACGCAATGATAAAGGGGTTAGTTCACCCAGAAGACAGTCACCCTAGAGGCACAGACAGAGTGTGAGGGCACGCGAAGTAGAACAACCGGAAGGAGACGACGCAGGTGCCGCCAGAGTGGGACCGCCCTCGTCGGCAACGGAGAGAAGCCAGCGGAGATGGGAGGACGCACACTGCCGACCAGCAGGAGCTACTTGACGTCACAAAGCACGCCCCCCCACCACAGCAGACTGCGCCTTTCTCTGCACGTGCTTAGGGAACGCTCACCAACTTGAGCGAGAAAGCCCAGAACCTGGCCGGGCGCCTTTGCCGAAGCAGCCGTGTGTTTCTGGGGGGACGCGCGGCCAGCAGGTGGATCACTTCCCAACTGTTTGACCACCCGGGAATCTCCGTTACACGAGCTTCCCATTCTGTGAGACGAGCCCCATCTTCCTCCCGCGTCCCCCACCTCGCGGGGGCGAAGAGTCCGCGTCTCCGTCCCTTCACCGTCTTAACCCCTCTGGAATCCCCCTTGCTGCCTGTGTCTGGGTGGAGTGGTCGGGTGTCCCCGCTCCATCAATGCCCCCCTTCCTCTGGGAGTCTCTTGTACTGTTCCCTTGTCTGTGTTCTGTAAGGTGCTAGAGCTCAGGGAACACGCCGTATTCGTCTTTCGTGGGCCACTTGGGCGAGGCCATAAGCCGAGAGCGGTGTCTGGCTCTCTGGTAGAGGCTCAGTAAGGTTTTGTGAATAAGCATGTCTCACGTTCAATGAAGATTTTGAATGAATGAGTGCCAGTTGGGCCCAATGTTAAAACGCCAGTGTTCCTGGCACACTGCCTTGAGTTATCAGAATGAGTAAAAGTGGTTTCTGGTTGCTTTGCCTCGATTTGGGGCGCCGAGCGTGCCCCCATCCAGCCCCCAAGGCGGGAGGAGAGAAGGCGGGAGGTGTCATGCCCCTGGGCTGCCACCAGATGGCAGTGGAGAAGCATTGCTCACAGGCGTCCCAGGTGGAGGGGGGTCACCACCACAGGGATGGAACGTGGGACAAAGGCACACATGCAGACAGGGACAGGCTGCCCGTCACGCTTCTCACCGCACATGGATCGAGTGTCAGGGAGTTCTGGCTAGGAGCAGGGACACTTCGGCAGGTCACTGCCCTGCTCCGTGCCTCACCCTCCCCTCGAGTGAAACGGGGACAATAACGGTACATCCCGTAGGCTGTGAGAGTAAGTGAGTTAGCATCTGCACGTGGCTTACTGCAGAGCCCAGCGCGCTGTGAGTGCCCCGCAAGCTCTTGAGAACTTGTTTCCGACCTCGTTGTTGGGCTTTTCGTGTGCAGTGACTCAACCCCGCAACCTTGTGGTGTAAGGATCCCACTGTCCCAAGTCTGGAGCCGGAGGCTCAAGAGGAGACCGACTTATCTGAAACCGTCCCGACGATAACGGGTCAAGCCAGGACTGAAACTCAGCTTGATTTCCAAATCGAGGACCTTGGCCCCCTTGATTCACCACTCACTCCACGGCCTTGGACTCTGTATGTGTGTGTGTGTGGTGGGCATGTGTGTGGGGTGTGTGCACCTGTGTGGTGTGTGTGCATGTGTGTGTGGTGTGTGCGTGGGGCGTGTGTGTGTGGGGTGTTGGGGTGTGTGCGTGGGGGATGTTGGGGTGTGTGATGTGTGTGCATGTGTGTGTGGGGGTGTTGGTGTGTGTGTGTAGAGTGTGTGTGGTGTGTGTGTGCATGTGTGTGTGTGTGGAGAGCGTGTGGAGTGTGGGGGGGTGCTGGGGTGTGTGCGCGTGTGCATGGGGGTGTGTGCAGCGTGTGTGCGGTGCGCGTGCGAAGCTCAGCAGTAGTGCATACAGAGCCCCAGGGCTGACCTTGCTTCCTAGGGTGTGCCCTCCAGCGAGCACTGGTCGGGAGCCGCTGGGTGCCAGGCAGGCAGACGTCCCCTCCCAGCCGCGAGCACGCGCCTGTCTGGTCTCCCGGGGACCCTGCCCAGGCATTCGGCCCCGCCCTGTGACCCCTGATGTGGTCGTGCCGTCCACCCCAGACTGTGAGTCTCTGGGGCTGCGGCCGTGGGCCACCGGATCGGTGTTAGAGGAGTAAAATGCGTTCCTTGTAGGAATTTTAGAAAGTAAAACTCCCCTCCAGAAGGTTTTGGTACTCCATATTACTTCTAGTCTTTTCCTGTAAGTGTGGGTTACGTATTTTATAAGGGGTGAAACCATACTGTGCACACCGTCTGCAACCCGGTGTTTCCACCCAGTTCCGTGACCATCTTCCGGTGTCCTTAACTGCTCTTCTGTGACCGGAGCAAAGTCTGCACAGGGAGCCGAGGGAAGGCCCGGTGCTCTTGTCGGTGCCGAGCACGAGCCGAAGAGCGGAGGCTCAGGAGGCCCTGCAGCTGGTGGCCCACGGCCCAGTCGTCTGGTTGACCCCAGTGCGACCCGGCCCAGGGCGCCAGCGGCCTCAGGAGCAGCTAGGGACATGGAGCAACGTCTTCCAGAAGGCTCCAGGTTCCCCGAGGACTCCGTTTCCCTACAAACCGGCGAGCCGTATGGAGATGCCGTGCAGAGGGCTCGCAGCAGGTGGGTGTGGCTGACGGGAGGTCCCACAGGACACGCACGTCCGAGGCGTGTGGCCTGCGTCCCGCTGCTCAGGAATCGTCGGCATCCGAGCGTGCCCACCTGCCAGCTAACTCTGGAGGCGGCTGCCGCTGGGCTCATTCAGACCGATGGCTTCCTGCACACCCTGGCGTCAGCCTCTCCTACCAGCGCGCGTCTGGAGGGTCCGTCTGTGCCGTGGCGGGCAGGACAGACGTCGTCGCCGCTGCCCAATGTCACGCTTTTTGGCTGCTTCGTGTCCGTCTGCCGGCCAGCTCTGAGCGGGGCCCGGCTTTGGGCCGTCGCGGGTGGTGCCGCGGTGAAGGTTCGTCGGCGCCCGCACGCGGGCGGGCAGCCCCGTCCGGAACTCCCTGTGGCCGGGCCACGGCGGGCCTTGCGGTGGCCAAGCTCGTGCCGGCGCCTGCGGGCCGCGCTGCCTCTGCACCTGGACGCTTGGGTGTTCCGGCCTCGCTCTGCTCTCCCACCGACGAGGCGGCGGAGCGCCTGCCCGCCGCGCACTGGCTGTTCGGGTCCCCTCTCGGGGAGCGCCCGTTTCTCTGCGAGCCCGTCCTCCGTGCCGGCCCTCGAGGCCGTGGGCGCCTCTCCTCCCGGTTATCCTCAGGGACTTGTCAGGTCTTCCCTCGGGAGAAGTGACGGGGAGCACAGACGTTCCTCCCAAACGGGCGGCGTGTTTGAAAGGGCTTGCGGCCGGGCAGGGTGTCGGGCGGCATCGGTGACATCCGGGGCCAGAAGCGCGGGTCCTCGCCAGCTGGAGCAGCCGCCCTGATTCTCTCGCACTCGAGGGCCACGTGTTGCTGCCCTTCCGGCCCCCCCGGCCCCCTCCTGGCTGCTTGCCTGCCCCGGGCTCCGGCGTGCTTTGCTGTGACCCGTGGCCTCTGAGGGCGCCAGGTGCGCCCGAGCCCTGCTCGCTCACAGGGAGGGGGAAGGGTCCGGGACCCCTGGGGACACCCACCCGGTGGATGGCCTGGGGGGACCAGTGCCCACCGGCTCCTCTGCCAGAGGCGGACAGACAGTGTGGGACATCTCGTCTACTTTTTTAATGTTTGAAAAATCGTGGCAAAATGTATGTCACAAAATGTAACATTTTAACCATTATTTTAGGCGTTAGGCTCGTGGCATTAAGTGTGTTCAGTGTTGTGCCGCCATTAGCACTGTCCAAGCTGGAACTTTTTCATCTTCTGAAACAGAAACTCTGTCCCCATTCAAGCAATACCTGCACCCGCCCCCCACACCTGCTCGCCTCTATTATGCTGTTTGCTCTTCCGATCCAGCCCCTCCTGGGGCCTCGTCCGAGGGGAGCCGCGGTAGGGTCCTTCCGTGGCTGGCTTGTCTCACTCGGCTAGTGCCTTTTGGGGCCATCACCTTGTAGCAGGTGTTGGAGTTTCATTTTCATTTATTTCATTCCTTCTTGTGGCTACATAACATTCCATCGCACAGTCGCCACCTTCTGTTCGTCTGTTCGTCCGTCCGTCCGTCGATGCCCCGAGGCGCGCCCGCCTGTGGCCACTGTGGGTGCAGGTCGGGCACCTGGCTGGGCCCTGCTCCCAGGGTGTCTCCTCAGAAGGGAAGTGCTGGCTCGCCTGTCGGCTGAGTTACCTTATGTTTGTGGACCCCGGGCGCCGTGCGTCCTGGGCTCCACCCAAAACGTCCCCTGGCCTGGCTCCTCACTCAGTGAGCGCTCGCGTCGGACTCTCGGCTCAGGGCCGGCTTCGGAGGGTCCCTGGCTTGACACAGCCCTGCGGTCGGTGTGGCGCGGCCTCCCGCGTGGCTGGAGCTGCTCCCAGGGAGGGCGAATGAAGGCGCTCATGTGGCTTGGCGCCCTCGCTCTCCCCTGTCTCCTGTCTCTGCAGGGCCGGAAGGAAAAGCAAAAGTCCTGGGTACTTTGGCAAAGCGAATCCTCTCCAGGGACTTTTTTTTTTTTATTTGGAGAGAGAATAAGAGTGAGCACAAGCTGGGGAGGGGCAGAGGGCGAGAGAATCCCAGGCAGACTCTGCACTGTCAGTGCGAGCCCATCGTGGGGCTCGACCTCACAAACTGGGAGATGGTGACCTGAACTGAAATCGAGTCAGACACTCAATCGACGGAGCCAGCCGGGCAGCCCCTCTAGGGACCCACTGAACAGGAGCAGCCAGGAGCAAACTTTATATTGGTTCTGAGTTCTAATTATTTTCTATTTTAACGAACAGTCTCTGGGGCGCCTGGTCGGCTCTGTCAGTTGAGTGTCCGACTCTTAATTTCCGCTCAGGTCATGATCTCATGGTTCATGCGCTCGAGCCCCGCGTCAGGCTCTGTGCTGACAGTGTGAGCCTGGAGCCTGCTTCAGATTCTCTCTCTCTCCCTCTCTCCACCCGTCCCTCTCTCTCTTAGAAAAAACAACGAAACGGTCTCCCACATTATGCTCGCTGAGCTCCAAGTGCGTCCCTTTCTCTCAGGGCCTGCCGTTCCCTTGTTTGGAAAATGTCTCCAAGGACCAGCGAGTAAAAGTCCCCAGGTCGGCCGTGGTAACACGCGGCTGCCCGCCCCCTGCCGGAGCCCGCTGCCTCTCTGCTTCTCAGGCAGGGCCCTTCCTTTCGGGGGTCGGGGGTCGGGCCAGAGTCGGGGCCACACCCGTTCTGGCAGTTTAGGACAGGGCCTGGGAGGCCACATCGATAAGGTCGGAGACAGCCGGGAAGGGTGGGAACTAACACCGGCGAGCACCTGTGTGTGGTCACGGGCCATGCCAGGTGCTTTGCCGCCCAGGGCAGGTGCGGGCTCCGGCTTACAGGTAAGGACACAGAAGCTGTTGGGCAATGAAGCTGGTTGCAAAGCCTGTGTCCTTGACCCAAAGTCCCGTCTCTGCTCCTGTGTGGTGCCCCGAGCCGCCTCCACCTGGGGAGGGCTGAGTCCTCAGACCCACCGCAGGCCGATTATTTGTAGTCCCACCAAGCAAAAACCCATCTTCGGGTGGATTCGCATGCCTGGCTCTGAGCTCGCCTCTCTCAGACTTTCTAGATGGGTGGATTTCCGTGGGTCCCATCGTACCTCAGGGGCGAAGACAGAATGAGACGTCACTGGAGTGTGCTCTCCTGGCCCAGGGATACCAGACGTGGTCTCAGAGCCCCCACAGACCCCAGGAAAACTTAACGTTTTTGTTTTCATTTTAACAATGGTCTCTGGGCACTTTGCTTGGAAAGCGTCTCAGATGGCGCCCACCTGCCCCCTCCGCGCCCCTCCCTGCGGACGCCGTGGGGCCGGGGGGCTGGGGCTCAGAGACACATTAACTTCGGCTGTTTGGTGCTATTTCTCTGGACCAAACTGCAGACACCGATGACCTGTGAGAGTCCGGCCGTGATCGGCGTGGTCAATGGCGCCAGACACTCCTGTCCGTAACGGATCCGACGACCGGAGAGACAACTCGGGCTTGGGTTCTGTGGTCTTGTATCTCTGTTTCCCAGTCTAGGAATCACGCGGTTCCCTCCCAAGGCTGTTTTCAGGTCAGGTCTGCACACCTGAATACACTCTCCAAGAGGAACCACACAGCGTGAGACTCCCGGCCAGACCGCACACGCGCCACGAAACTCGCGGGGTACCGTGAAGCGACTCACCGAGCCGCGCATTCGCGGAGCGCCTGCTACCCACCTGCTAGCAGGGTGTCACTCGGGATGTCTTCTATTATGCACTTCTCCTCTCGCTCCCCTACGTGGAAGTAAAACGCAGTTGAGAGTGAAAAACACAAACTTAAAATGAACGCTAACGTTCGCATCTCTGCCCCGTCAGCCGCTCCCGGTCGCACCGCTGGGCCCGGGTCGGCTTCCAGTGCTGCCGGTCGGTGAGCGCTCGTATCCCGTTGGGTATTCTGTCCATCGATTTCTGTGAGAAGTGACAGGTGGTGGCGCACTTGGACGGGTGACGCAGCAACTCCCGGGGAACAAGATAAAATCACATCTGAACCCTGGGGCCTTTCCAGGCACCGTGACATCAAAACTCCTTCCAGTCTCTGACTTTGGAAGGGTTGTGAGGTGTGGTTATCAGGGCCAGGGGGCAGTACCGCTGAAACCCTGGAGTCCCGAGCTGGGCAGCTGACCGCAATGGCCCGGCCGTGCCGTCCTGACCGAGCGAGACGGCCGTTCCCTGGTTGTTCCCACTGTTTGGCAGGAGGTGGAACAGGAGGACGTGAGCTTTGTGCCGGGGGTGGGAACCGAGGGCAGGGGGGCAGGGGAGGGGCGGTGGGCGTGGATGAGGAGGAGGTCTAACCGAGGCCTCGCTGTGGACCAGACTGAGTCGTGACCAACCAGCGCGGCCCTCGGGGCCTTCCCGCTCTGGTGCACGAGGGTTTCTTCTTAAAGCTTTTATTTTGAGATATTTAGAGATTCACAGAAAGTTGCAAAAGTAGTACCAAGAGGCCCCTGTCCCCATCACCCAGCTCCCCCCAGTGGTGACTCCTGTGGGGCTCAGGGAACTCGGAGCCGCTGCGGACGCCAGGAGTTTGGCACCGGCAGAGGGCAGCCCGCCTGGCCCACAGAGCTGACGCGGGTTCCCAGGGTTTGTACCCCCTCTTTGAAAAAAAAACAACAGAGGCGCCTGGGTGGTCCAGTCGGTTAAGCGGCCGACTTCGGCTCAGGTCATGATCTCACGGTCTGTGAGTTTGAGCCCTGCGTCGGGCTCTGTGCTGACGGCTCAGAGCCTGGAGCCTGTTTTGGATTCTGTGTCTCCCTCTCTCTCTGCCCGTCCCTGTTCGCACTCTGTCTCTATGTCTCTCACAAAACAAGTAAATATTAAAAGGAAAAATTTGAAAAACAAAACGGAGCGTAGATGTGAGCGACGCTGGGCACTCTGGAGTCCCGGCCGGGGGCGGGGAGCTCGCAGCTTCGTGGTTTGGGGTGAAAGACGGGCATTCCGCGGCCTGGGAGAGTTCACGGACTTGTGCTTTATTTACTTGTATTTTTTATTTCTGTTTTTTCACAGCAGCCCTAGACACATTAAATTAACGAAATGTGACGTGAGGACGGAAGGATGGGGAACATGTTTTGGGACCAGAGAGACTTTCTCGTTCTGTTAGGGGCAGGAGCGACCTTGGCATGTGGATGGGTCGCTCCTTGAAAAATTTCTTTTTATTTTTACTCACTCTGAGTTCTGATGTGTTAGCATCCTGATTCCGAGTGTGGTTAGCAGTTTTTAAAATTTATTGAAAAAACAGAATTGTCACTAAAATCTTGTGTCCAGCCTCAGAGATGTCCTTCCTTGTTTCTTCCTGTAACGTCCTCTTGGTTCTTCATTTTATGTTAGTTTTTCAACACGACAGCACACACCTTCGTCCCCGTCACCTATTTGGTCAGCACCCCGCCGGCCTCCCCTCCGTAACCTTCAGGTTGTTCTCTGTAGTTACAAGTCTGTTTCTTGATTTGCCTGTTTTTTCCTTTGCTCATTTGTTTCTGAAATTCCACGAGTGAAATCGTATGGTATCTGTCCTTCTCTGACTTATTTCACTTAGCCTAACACTCCATCCGCATCCCTGCAAATGGCAAGACTTCATTCTTTCTGACGGCCGAGTAACATTCCGTCACACACACACCACATCTCCTTAGCCGTTCCTCAGTCCATGGGCACCCGGGCCGCTCCCACCGCTAGGCTACCGTAGATAACGCTGCTATGAACATGGGGGTGCATGGACCCCTCTGAATTAGTGCTCCTGTATTCTGTGGGTAAATACCCACTCGTGTGATCACTAGATCGTAGGGTAGTTCTATTTTTAACTTTTTGAGGCACCTCCACACTGTTCTCCAGAGTGGCTGCACCAGGGTGCATTCCCCCCCAGCAGTGCACGAGGGTTCCCCCTTTTTCCGCATCCTCGCGAATGCTTGTTATTTCTTGTGTTTTTTATTTTAACCATTCTGACAGATGTGAGGTGGTATCTTGTCATGGTTTTGACTTGTATTTCCCTGATGATGAGTGATGTTGAGCATCTTTTTATGTGTCTGTTGACCATCTGTATGTCTTCTTTGAAAAAATGTCCTGTCTTCTGCTCATGTTTTAATTGGATCACTTGGGGTGGGGGTGTATAAGTTCTTTATATATTTTGGATATCAACCCTTTATCCGATATGTCATTTGCAAATATCTTCTTTCATTCCGTAGGCTGCCTTTTAGTTTTGTTGATTGTTTCCTTCTCTATGCAGAGACTTTCTATTTTGATTATAATCCCAATAGTTTATTTTTGCTTTTGTTTTCCTTGCCTCCCTCCATGTCTAGAACACAGTTGCTTTGCACTGTGCACTCGGTTGTGTGTTAGCCATGCGAGCTTGGACAGGTGGGGAGCCCTGCCGTCCCTAACACAGGAAGATGGTGGTGGTGCCCGCATCACAGCACCGTAACTGGCTCAAATGGCACCAGCCACGGGGGCCCCTTAGCTCAGTGCCTGGCACCCTGCAGGCATCCGGGGGGGTGCAGCTGTTGGTTTTTCTGGGCTGGGTGGGGCCACGTGGGAGGCGTCCCTCTTGCAAGGCCATGGCCACCACCGCTTCAGCCCTTTCCCACCTACTGGCTCGTGCCCTGCACTCGGTGCCCCTCCCCGACCACCACCTTGCTCTGATTGGGCCGCCCTAACAAAACATCAGACTGAGCAGCCCGTAAATAAGAGAAATGTGTTTCCATAGTCCAGGAGGTCAGAAGTCCGAGCTCAGGGTGCCCGAACAGTCGGGGTCTGGAGACCCCCATTCTCTGGGTTGCAGACAGCCACCTTCTCCCCATGTCAGGAGGGGAGCAGAGCTCCGTGAGGTCCTTTTGTGAGCACACCAGTCCCACTCGTGAGCTAATCGCCCCCCAGAGTCCCACCTCCTAGCACCACACACTGGGGGCTAGGACTCCAGCATATGAATTTTGAGGGGACACATTGAGGCCACGGTGACTATCAATGGTCTCCCTTTAGGAGGCGCTACCACACGGTGCACCCAGCCTGGACTCCAAGACGACAATCGGGACTCAGCTCCCCGGCCACTGACCTCCGGTGTGACCCCGGGCCAGCTCCGTAGCTGCTCTCGGCCTCTGTCTCCTCCTCTGTGAAGGCGGAATGCAAACAGAGGCCGCATTATCGAGGGGTCGTGGAGATCCGGTGAGGCGTGTAAGTGCGGGTGCAGGAAAATCTGTCTGTCCTGCTGTCCTACGGCCTGGTGTCTTGCCGGCGCCGTCTAGACTTCCCCCTCTCCACTTTCTCCACGAGACTTTTTATTACGGAAAACTCTAAGCATGCAAACCTGAAAAATCTTGTGGTGAGCCCGGTCTCGTTTCGTCTAACCAGCACATACACACATGCACACATCCTTTTTCCCCGGACCATTTAGAAACTTTTTTTTCTTTTAGTATTTCTTTTTGAGAGAGAGAGACAGACAGAATGTGTGCAGGGGAGGGGCAGAGAGAGAGGGAGACACAGAATCCGGAGCAGACTCCAGGCTCTGAGCCGTCAGCACAGAGCCCGACGCGGGGCTCAAACTCACGAACCGTGAGATCATGACCTGAGCTGAAGTCAGATGCTTCACCGACTGAGCCACTCAGTCATCCCTGAACTTTTTTAAGCTTATTTATTTATTTTGACAGAGAGAGCACACGTCGGGGGGAACAGAGAGAGAGGGAGAGAGGGAGAATCCCAAGCAGGCTCCGCACTGTCATTGCAGAGCACAGAGCCCGATGCGGGGCTCAAACTCCTGAACCTGAGCTGAAATCAAGAGTTGGGCGCTTAACCACCGAGCCACCAGGCGCCCCGCTTCCTGGACTATTTTAAAGCACATTCTGTACCAGAGGTCATTTTTGCCTGTCAGGACTTTAATATGCGCCTCTCACCAGTAAGAACCTAAAAACAAACCGTAAGCACCATGCCGTTGCGACGACCGAACGAAATTAACACGGGTCCTTCCTGCCGTCCGGCACCCGGCTCACAGTCAGTTCCCCTGACTGGGAAGGTCCCTTTGCCCTCGATTTGTTTGAACCCGTGTCTAAACAGGATCCGCACATTGTCCTTGATCACGTGTCCTAAATCTTTTGTTCCGTCGGGCCCTCCATCCCCTCAGCCAGCTTTTTTTTCTCCCAATAATTCACTGGAAACACGGTTACATGGCTCAGAGTGACTACATCCCAGGCGCAGGCTCGACTCAGCGCAGCACACAGCCCGAGGCACAGGAATCTCCCGGGGCCGCCGGGTTCCTGGTTCTGGGGGCCCCGTCTGCGAGGAGAGGCCTACCGTGCCCTCGGCGGCCTGCCGGAGCCTGCCGCACGGGGCTGGCGGCTTCCTGACCCTCGGGCTTGGGCTACTAAGTGAGAGTAACAACCGCCTTCTTTCTCAGGATTGTTTTGATTTTTTGGGCCCCTCGAGACTCCACATGAAATCTAGAATGGGTTTTTCTATTTCTGAAAAAAAATGTCACCAGGATTCTGACAAGGGCTGCATTGAACCTGCAGACCGCTGTGGGTGACACTAACGCTTTAGCAATGTCAGGCCTTCCGAACCACGGACGCGTGGACCAGTTCTCGTGTCCTCTCCTCTCCTGGACACGATGGCTCTGCGTCCCAACTCCCCAGGGCCCCGCGCCAGCCATCCCCTGGGGCCGCCTCATCTCCAGCACAAGGTAGCGGTACAGGGGACCTGCCCTCACCGCCCCCACCCCCAGGCCAACCCAGCAGGGCCGCGAGCTGTGGGCTCCACTTAGACACCCCGGGGCGCCGTTAGATGCGGCTCTATGAGCATCTCTGTTGCCTTTACATCAAAATGAACTTGGACTTCATCCGCTCCTTACCATTGTGGCCATCGCTGGGGCCCCAGCCTCCCTCTCCTGGGGGTTAGTGCAGTGGGCTCTCACTCTCTTCCTCACCCGGCTTTCGCCCCTACATGTGGCTCTCGGAACAGCCAGATGACCCTGCGCAACGAACACTGAGTTCTTTTCTGCTCAGAGCCTTCCCGCGGTGGAGGCTCCCTCCTCTCTTCACCTCACGAGGAGCAGAAGTCACCCACCGCCCAGCTGACTAGGCCCTCCTGCGGGACCGCCTCTCCCCGTGCGGGCCACATGAGCTCCTGGGTGCCTCCCCAGCACAGCAGGGACTTGGCCTCTGACTAGTCCCCACTCGCGACGCTCACCACCAGACCGCTGCGAGGCTTCCCTCCTGTGTCAGAGCTCTGCTCAGAGGTGGGCTTGTCGAGGACGGTGCCTCTAACCACCTTCCTGGAAGAGCACCCACACCCCCAGCACCCCCAGCACCCCCAGCACCGCCACCATCACCAGCATGACCACCATCGTTGCCAGCACCACCGACACCACCAGCACCAGGAGCAGTGTTCTTCCTGTCCCACTGCCTCCTGGCACGCAGCCTGAGCATCTTCTAACGTAGGATTTATTTACTGGTTTGTTTTCATCATCTGCCCCCTCGAGTCTCCAGGGTGGCTGTCCTCAGCGTGATGGCCCTGAGCGGCTTCTGCAGAGGCTTCTCTATGCTGACTTGTGAGCTGGAGTCGGGGGCATCTCGGGGCAGCAGGTGTTCTGGCCCCAAAGAATGACACTCATCACCCCCAGTGGCCTCACCCGACCCCACACCCCAGGAGGGGAGGTGGACCGGCCATCATAGGGTCCACTGTGCTCGGCCACCACAGGCAAGCAATGGGGCCAGGGCTGAGACGGCAAGGCACAGAGAAGGGGCAGGAGGGGGCTTCCCGGCGGAGAGGACGGACTGAGAACTGAAGTGTAACTCGGCCCCATGTCTGCCCAGGCACTCTGGGGGGCTCCTCCCTCCCACACATACAACCGCACCCCGAATTCCCGGTGACCACGCCCTCTGAGACGCAGCTCCCGCTCCCTCCTCCCACCTCCACAAAGAAGCGAACAAACAACTGAACTGGTCCTGGCGCAAAGAGGAACTGGCGCCAAATAAGTGCGGGCGTGAGGAGCAGGGGGAGGCAGGGCTCCCGGCAGAGTCAGGAAGACAGCCCGGCCGCCCCCCGCCGAGGGAGCCCTCAAGATCAGCGGCGTCCTCTCCCTCCACGCGAGGGTGTGCAGGAACAGATCGCTCTGCCGGAAGCTTCCCAGCTCCCCGGGGGTCTCCGGCCTCCCACGGATCAAATTAAGCAATGAGGGCAACACTCTCACTATTGAAAGTCAGCAGAAAAAAGGCCCCGGGGGGGCTCATTCACCCCAGGTCATACATAACGCAAGTGTCAGGAATGGAGTATAAAACACGCACAAGAGAAATGACCAACCGACAGGGGACGATTAGGAACAAACATCAACTGGGAAAGAAGCCCAGCGGGAGGACGGAGCGTGGTCCGCGGGGGGAAGAGCTACCCAGGCCACACTGAACAAAGATCTCGCGGGCCGGGGGCGCGGCCCCAGAGCTCGCCCAGCAAGCAGCACGCAGTCGGAGAGATGGAAGATTGCCAAGCGATGCGGAAGATAAAACGGGAGGTTCTAGAATGTTTTAAACGAGATTCTCTGAAGGATGTGCCAGGGATTCTGCAGAGGAGATCGTCATCGAAGAAAATCAGGCACAAGTTTCAGAACTTGCTAAAACGGAAGAGTTATCTCCGGAACCCGAAAGCACAGTGTATCCCCAATAGGACAAGCGAAGGCAGTGCGAGTCCATGTCACACGAGACTGCCGAGACACGGGCCCCGCAGAAAAGGACGGTACACCTGAAAAGACACATCAGCAGAAATGACACAAATTTCTCGACAGCAGCAAAGGGAGTCAGAAGGCAGTCAAGTAAAACTTTCGGCATGTTGAGAGAAACAGGAAACAGGAAACACGGGCTGCGAACTCAGCGCCACCTTTAAGAATGCAGGCTTTTATACATCTTCAGATTAACGAGACGAAGACTTTAGTACGGACAACAGCACTGGAAGAGCTTCCCCGGGACATGCTTCGCCACACAGGTATCTCCCAGCCTGCCCTCTGAAGGCACGTGGATGCGGTGGCACCCAGGAGGCCACACACACTGTCCCTCATGCTCTCACGTTAAAGGACTAATGTCATCCTGCCCAAAGCACAGGAGCCAGAAGACAAGGGAAGATGGCAGTGTGGGCAGCGTCGGTGAGGTGAGAACGGTCTGCCGCCGAGACAGAGGCCACGGGGGTGCGGGCCGTCTCACGTCGGTGTGCGGGGCCCTGGCCGAACATTCTGAGGGCTTGCACCGTCCCGGGGAAGGCTGGGATGGTGGCCTCTTCCCCTGCCTCCTCTTCGGTCCGGGTCATTCATCCACTAATGAGAGTGGGGGTTGACCTCGCCCGCCATTGCCGGACTGTCTGTTTCTCCCCCCGTCATAGGGAACTCCAGCACGGTGTCTTCCCCACTTTAGTGTCCTCAGGGCGTCTTCCACCTCCTTACATGGCACATGGCTCTGTCCTTTAACTGGAGTGTTTAGTCCGTCTTTCCAGGTTTAAGTCTGTAATCGTGCTACGTGCTTGGTTCTATAGTATACTTTTCAGTTTGGAGTGCATATCTGGATAACACAGTCAACATGCTTAATCATGTCCTATTCATGATAATCCCTTCAATGGCTTTGTGGGTCTGATTTTGTAGTTTGTGGTTTCCTCTGATTTAGGGGTCATGCTAGTTTTTCTCATGTGATTGGTGAGTTTTGATTGTGAGTTCATGTTACTGTGGGAATTCTTTGAGTCCTGAGTCCACAGTGAGGTGTCCATGGAAAATTTATGCTCCTGTCTTCCAAGTGCCTCAGGATGTCCCCAGCCCAGGACTCTTGAAACAAAACTTTTATTTAGGTTTTTTTCAGATTTCCACTGAAATCTCAGACCTCATGCCCATGTGAGTTTGGGCTTATATTTAGGAATTGTCAGGGATAACTTTTTTCTTCTCTATGCACAGTCAAGTGCAAGAGAGGCTGTGCCCTTGTGGTGCCGACTGTTTGCTCGTGCCTGCTCTGGGCAGGTGGTCGTGAGGGCCTCTGGTGCCCCAGACTAAAGGCCAAAGGCCAGCAGAGCCGTCCCAGGTGCAGCCTGGCTCCTGCCACTCCTTATCTCCGCCTCCGAGGAGCTCCCTGCTGTCCACCACCTCATCGGCCTGTTCTGCGTACGCATCACCCACGTCTAAGGGGTGTTGGTATGGCCTAGTACTTTTAGTGCTCAGTATCAGGACTCTTGTAACATAGACAAAGTGAATCGAGTTCTTCATTCATTCAGCATGTATTTGCCATCTCTGCTGTGTGCCTGAGCTGTGGCTGCCACCGTGTGCACGCCCTCCGCCTCAGCCTATTTTCAGGGAGCTCCGGTGCCAGCTACTGCCCAAGGGCAGACGGGCACTCGGCTGAAGTGCAGGGAGCCGCGCACGTGAGCGGCTCAGGGCAGCCACCAGAGGGTGGGACCTCCTTGCACCATCCGGGTCCTTCCTGGGCTCCTGGCGGGGCCCGCAGGCTGGTACCCACCCCCGGAAAGTGCTGGATCACGAAGTGTCTCCGTTGTGCTCCACGATTACGTGTCCAGAGATGCACAGAGAAAACCCGCGGAGAACACTTCACAGCCAAGTCTCTCCTGTCAGCAAACGCCGCCAGTCTGTTCAGCAGGACACTGAGGCCTCAGCAAGCGTCCGCGTTATTGGCTGAGAATCTGTCCCCTGCTGCGAGAGAAACGGGTCCTAGGCAGCTGCTTTCACTGCTTCCCCCCCTAGGCCAAGGGTCAAGGTGACCATTTTGGGTATAAACCTGTTCCGGAGAGAGGGGCGGGTCCAAGGGGGGAGCGGCAGGAGAGGGTGGAGGGGTCTGGGCTCAAGCTCACGGACAGGGGTGTCAGGGAGTAGAGGAGCACCGTCAGAGAGATGGCGACGGAGCATTGACTGGCCAGTGGGGGAGGGGCTGGAGGGCGGATGCCAAACCTCCTGTCAGTTACAGGGCGTGGACCCCAGGGGCCACCGCACGGTAGGCACGGAGTTTGCGACAGCAGCAGGGGGGGACTCCCGTGTAGAAGAAACACTGGGAACAGGAAATGGGGAGAACCCTTTCTAGGCACGTGGCTGCAAAGTGGACACAGGAACAGGAGGTCTTGATGAGGAAGGGGAGGCCGAGGGAAACATCTTCCGAGACAGGAGAGAGAGACCTTGGCTGCTAAGGATGACCAAGCAGGGGACAAGAGAGGGGAGGACGTTTACAGGGAGGGTGCTGAGTGTGGTGTCCTGCACTGGCTGCTTCCACAGGGTGCGGATGGTCCATCAGCAGGAGGACTGCCACCGAGGGTGGACAGGAGAGGTGACCGACAGCTGGAAGGTGTGATCTCGATAAAATGGAGAGGCAGAGGTGAGAAGGGTTTCTACATGGAAGTGTAGTGACCAAGAACTGGCAGGAGCATTGAGGGGGCACTCCTCCCCCACTCAGGAGGACAGGAGGAGGGAGGAGGGAGGAGGGGAGAAGGGGAGGGAGGTGGACAGGAGGAGGGGAGGGTGGGAGGAAGGAAGTGGAATGGTGATGGAAAGAATGGAAGGTAGAAGGAGGGGAGAGGTGAGTGGTTGTTGGGTCTGATTCTGCATGTGTTCAAGCAGGAGGAAGAATGTTCTGGAAGGGCCCAAGGATCAGAGAGCAGGCCTTCCCCATCTCCTGGCCATTCCTTGAGGGACCAGCCTGGCCCCAGGGCTTAGGGACCCACCGGGTGTCCCCGGCGGTGGGATGAGGTTGGGACCCCCGACCTCAGACAAGGGCGCAGGTGGATGGCCGGCGAGCCCTGCCGGCGCCTCCGGGAGGCCTTGGGCCTTGGTGGTGTGTCTGGCGCAGGGACAAGCTGCCGGCAGGGGCGCTCGGTGCTGCTCCTCTGAACTCCCCGGCGGTCCCCCGAGCAGCCGCTGTGTGTGCTGACTGCGAGGTGGGTCTGAACATGTCTGTGCTGCTCTGACGCTGGCTGTGTGCCCTCGTGTGACGTCTCGGGTGTGGCCCTACTCTGGGAGCGGAGACGCGGCCCCGTGTCTGCTCACTGCGCCTGTCCCGGAAACGTGAGACGAGGCCCCACGGTCAGGAAACAGTCTTTATTCAAGTGCAGGGAGGTCGGTCGCGTGACAATGCCACGGCGAGGGGTCCGCACCTGCCCTCCTCCATCCGCCTGACCTGCGCGGCCTGCCGCGGCAGTGGGCTCTAGGGGGCAGGCAGGAATGCGGGCGCCCGGGAGGGCAGGTCCGAGGTATTTCATGCGCGCGTGGCTTGGGCCTGGGGAGCGTGGCTCTCCTGCAGGTGCCCCAGGGGCACCGTGGGCAGGTCGTCTGCATGCAAGACGACCTCGAACGGTGTGAACAGGGCGGGACGGGGTCTGCGGCGGGGACTCACCCACGAGAGGGGGTCTCAGCACCGGGCGCCCCGGAGGGAAGCTTGAGGAAAGGAGGCGCCGTCCTCCCCCAGCAGCCTGAGGCGCGCCTGTCTGCGGTGGAGCTCGGAGAGGCGACGGACAGAGCCCCGCCCGGCCCCCTGCACAGCCGGACCGGGCCGCCACGTGGGGTCGAGGGGCCGCAGGGCTCTGGTCTCAGACACAGTTGTCCGGGACGCACTCTGCCTCCTCCTCGAGCTCAGGGCAGGGCGTCCCGTGGTTGGCAGGCTGCACGCGGACGTAGCGAGTCCTGCTCTTGGCTCCCAGCTGCCCGCACGGACCCCCACACAGCCCCCAGGAGGACCACAGGGAGACCTCGCAGTCCAGCGGCGTCTCCGGACCTGGACAGAGCACAGGAGAGGCCGTGAGCACGCGTGTGAGGGGCTTTGTGGCAGAAGCGAACCCCCAGGTGTGTGTTCGTTGTACAAGGCCACTGTGACCTTCAGAGTCGCGGGGGGCTCCCGCTTTCCTCCGCAGGGTTTAGAGCAGGGTGCAGATCGCGCAGCCTGGGGAAAACCGCCGGGATGCCTCGAGGGAGCATTTCCGTGCTTTGAGGCCGTGCGCGTCCAGTGTCTGGGGCTCAGGGAGGCCAAGCCTGGGCCTTGGGGCAGGGGGGCCATCTGGTGAGAGCCGTGTTCTGAAGGCAGCGCGAGCTGGCGGGGGTCTCCGCTGCCTGCGGTGCTGTGTTTCAGAAGGTGACCGTGGCGGGGGCTCCCCGCGGTGGGCAGGGCCTCCTTCACTACCCCCACCGTCCCCTTTGCCAGGGAGGGCGCAGAGGGATCCATGTAGCGGAACGTCCTGCCCCGTCAGCTGTGACGCGGGCACGCAGGCACACCGCTGACCGGGATCTCAGCCCGTGTCCAAGGCTTTCACGTGGAGATGCTGTGCGGGAGTTGGATATTCAGCCTAGAGTTCGAATCCGCTAAATCCTGAATCTCTCAGAACCCTCACTGTCCCGCACCAGATGCTCCGAGCCCCCGGAACCCCCATCGTCTTGTGCTCAGTGCACGGAACCCCCAGGACCCACGTCACCCTATGCTGAATGCTCGCCCGGTGTCTGGGTTTGCTCAGGGACACGGGCTCATGTGACTCAGGGCGGGGCACCCTAAGCCCCTCTGAGCACAGTGGCCTGGTTTGACTCGGTCCCCTGCACCCCTGTGCACCCCGGAGGCCATGGTGGCCTGGCCCCACCTGGCGAAGGGCACGTCACCCCCAGCGGCCTGGCTTCCAGTTCAGCACCTTTCTTCAACCTGCAGCCTCGGCTCAAGTTGGGATTTCCGGGGCGTGTCTTGTGGGTGGGCGCCTGGTCCCTGGACTACTGGCCCTCGTGGGGTCGCATGCAGGCGACTGGTGTGGCCTCAGGGAGTAGCTCATGGTGAGGTGTTGTCACTGCCCCATCGCAGATGGTGACTCTCGGGCAGTTTCTAGCCCCTTAAGGTCATCTTCTGTTTGTGCACAGTGGCCACTCACCATTAGGGACTATTCTGCACCTGAGGCATAAGGGCCTCAAGCATGGGGCTCCGTATTGGCAGCTGCCCGGTCATGGGTCCCTGTGTGACCCTCGCACCTGAGTGGCGCTTCTACCCTGTGCAGCCAGTGCGGCCTCAGGGGTCTGAGCACTCGCACCCGGGACCGCGGGCGTAACGGCCGGGCACCTCCGGGCTCACCTGAGAGGCTGTCCGTGATCTCATTGCCCCCACCCGATGGGCCTGGGGCAGGCAGCACGGAAGTCCTGGGATTCTGCCGGAGTCGCACCAGGGTCACTCTGGCGATGGGAGGCAGGGACTTCAGCCGGGGGTAGTAGAAGGAGTTGGCCGGGTGGCTGGGAGAGGAGGAGGTTATCTGTGGGAACAGCAGGGGTCTCAGCCCAGAGCCCGCGAGCAGTGGGCAGCGGCGCTTGCGTGGGTGGCCCGGGCTCTGGAGCAGAAAAGCACTCTCCCTCCCAAGGCTCCAAGGGGCTGGGGACGGCCGTGGCCTCAGGCTGCATAGGAGGGCATGCGAGGCCGAGGGCTGCATGGGGGGAGCGCGAGAGGCTGTGCGCTCTGGAAATGTGAGGTGGCAGGCTGCGTGGGGGGTGCGCATGATCTCAGGCTGCGGGGGCGGGGGGGCGAGGCTGTGGGCCCTGGGGGTGTGTGGCCGCAGGCTCCGTGGGGGTGGAGTGCAAGACCACAGGCTGCGTGGGGGGACGCATGGCCGCAGGCTGCTGGGGTGGGACAAGCAGGCCGCGTGGGGGGGGTGTCGCGAGGCCACAGGCTCCGAGGCTGGGGCGCATGATCTCAGGCTGCAGGGGTGGGGGGCGTGCGAGGCTGCGGGCTCTGGGGGTGTGTGGCCGCAGGCTGGGTGGGGGGCGCAAGGCCGCAGGCTGGGGTGGTGGGGGGCCCCCTGCCGCAGGCTCAGGGGCCAAGGCCACAGCCTGGGAATCGGACCAGTAAAGGCTGGGCCCTCCTCCCTGACGCGTGAACGGCCGCCTGCAGAAGGGGTGTCTTCTGGTCTGAGAGCCGCCTCCCTCCGGGGGGTGAGGGGCGCCCCTCACCTCCGTCACCGTGTCCTGCGGAATGGTGGCGAAGTTGGGGGAGGAGAAGGTGAAGCCGCTGTCCGTCCCAGCGTCGTAGGGGTACAGGTCCACCTCGACCCGCTCCCTCCAGCGGTCCCCGTCACACAGGTCCAGACTGTCCACGCCCACAAACCAGTCGGGGCTGGGCACGATTCGGACCACGAAGGACACCTGGGGGGGCGGGGCGGGCGCTCAGCGGGGGCCGCCGGCGGCCCAGCCCCTCCCCCCGCAGCCGCAGCGGCTCACCAGCGAGTGCCTGGCGTGGGCCTCCAGCTCCGCGGACGTCTGCCCGGTGCCGCTGGGCACCGCGGGCGCTGAGAACACCTCGTGCACGCTCTGCAGCTTCTCTCCGGCCGCCTCCATCTCCCGCATCAGGGCCCAGGCCTCGCCACGCTCGGCGAAGTCCCTCAGCCCGTCGCTGACGTACTGGTTCTTCCTCCACATGCTGTAGTCGGAGCTGTGCGTGGCCCCTGGGCGAGCGGACGGAGGGCCGTGAGCCGGGCACCCCGCCCCGGCCACACCCCCAGGTATCTGGCGCTGAAGGCAACTGGATGGGAGTGCCCCCCCTCCAGACTGTGCAGTGTGGTGCGGCCGCCGTTGGGCGACTGTCCCCTCCCAGGAGGGGCGCGCCGCTGGGACAGAACAGCGGCAGGAACGGGCGGCGGGGCGGGCGCTCACCCAGCAGGGAGGACCACTGTGCGGGGGGCCGGAACAGGGGGTACTGCTTGGGAAAGGCCGTCTGGCTCCACTTGCCGGTGAAGGTGAGGCTGTACTTGGCCAGGGGTCGGGCTGTGCAGATGGACTCCGTCCCCAGCGGCTGGCTCCCAGCGGAGCCCAGCGTGGCCAGGAGGAGAGCCCAGAGGCCCCTGCCCCAGGTGGTGGCCTGACGTGGGGCTCCCATGACCTAGGCGCAGAGGGAGAACACAGCAAACCGGAACCGCTAGTCCCGGGCCGGGGACCTCCCTGAGTGCAGCCTCCCCCCTCCCCCAACCCCCCATCCCGGCTGGCTGCTTGCTCCACCCTGGGCTCAGGCTCAGACCCAGACCCAGACCCCATCCCCGAAAGCAGAGTTGTGTCGGGTTACAGTCGGAGGCTGGGCGCCTGGCAGGTTTGGAGCCCCGGCCGGTGAGCCTGCAGCCTGCTCAGCATGGCCGGGCTCGTCCCCCAGTGCCGCTGCTCTGCGCGGCGGTCAGAGGGAGTCCCGGGAGCCAGACGGTGAGCTCCGGGCTCGCCGCGCCCACAACTGTACGGCAAGCTCCTGCCTCCGTCTCGGGGTGCTTGCGGCTGCTGCTCCCAGAGACGAGCCAGGAGGCCCGGCGTCTCCGGATGGGGACCGAGGCGCACACACGGTACTCACCCAGCAGGAGCGGCCGGAGGGCGGGTGGCGGGGCGCGGGCAGCGGCTGGTCCCAGCGGGAGCCCAGAGCCCGGGTCCTGCACCGAGGCTGCGGAGAGCCGCGGGTAGTGGGGCCGTGGAGACAAGCGGAGGGGCGCCTCCACCCCTGCCCGCCCTCGCTTTGAGGCTGAGCAGATGCTTCTCTGGCGCTGAGGTCACTCTCCTCCCTCGGGCGCCTGCCACTTGCCGCACCCCTTTCTTTGTCTCTCCCTCCCGCCTCCCCGCCCTCCTCTCCTCTCCCTCCCGCTCCCCCTTCTCCGTGTCTCCCTGGAAGTGGTGCCACAGCTGGCTGCTGGGGGGAGAGCTGGGCTGGGGGTGGCCAGGGCGTCACGCCCTCAGGGCAGGGCGAGGACCTGAATTAGTCCAGGTGTTGGAGAGGGACTGAGGAAGTGCGGGCTCCCGACTCGGGACCCCTGGCCTTGGGGGCTCTGCATTTGGTTGAACACGGCCCATCAGAGTCCACAGAGCCACTGTCCACACCGCTGCCCGGGCTTCCTGATGCCCTCCCTCCAGAGGGAGTCAGCCCTGGGGGGAGGGTGGTCCCACTTCCAGAAAGGCTCACTGGGCAGGGAGGCGGCCCAGGGGGGTGCCTGGCTAACAGACTCTGAAGTTGACCGCTGCTCACTGTCAGGGAAACAGAACCCTCATCAGGGGCTTGGGAACAGGAGGGAAGCTCCCATTGTCAGGACTGCCCAGGGGGCGGCTAAGCTTAAAGAGAAAGCGTTCAGATTTTTGGAACCTTGTTAATATTTCACATATTCTGGGGGAGGGCCGGGGAGAGGGACAAAATAAATAGAATCAACAAGAATAGAATGCAAACAAAAACAAATGACCTAACCTGTATTTCGAGTAAATAACAGCCGAAGAGAGGCAGCCCGGATACCGGTGTAGACTGTAGGTCCTCAGGCCAAATACAAATTCGAACTCAGTGGTTTTCAAACTTTTTGGTCTCGCGACCCCCTACGCTCTTAAAAACACTGAGAACCCAGAGAGCTCCTATCCGCGTGGGTCTATCTGTCTCTACTTACCGTATTTGAACTCCAGAGAACCGTTCAGAATACGTATTAACTCGAGTACAGACGGAAATACATGAATATAAGTAGCATGATGTTTCCTGGAAAACTACTCTATTTTCCAAAACCAGAACCTGCCTGAGAAGCGCAGCCTGGTCCTCCGTGCACACAGACCCTCTTCCGCCGGCTTCTCCCGGAGGGCAGCTGGGCGCCCCGTGTCCCCGCTCCGCGGACCGGCCGTGCGGTGCTGGGCGGCGTCTGTGCAGAGGCGTCTCTCTGGCTGTGGTTTGCTCACGCACTGTCCAGGGGTGGCTGTGGCCTCGTGCTTGCCCCCCTGTCCCAGCACCCCTGCACCCATGTGAGAGGCCTCTACAACGTGGTGATTGCCCCCCTACCCCCCCGGGGATGTGCAGGGGGAGAGGGCTCCCTCCCTCTGGCTGCGGGCTGCCTCCCAAGAGAATACCGCAGGGGACTCTAGGGACAAAATGGGACACACGGGAAGGGGAACAGAAGGAGGCCGAGGGTGGGTGGCTGTCCCCTCGGCCTCCGTTGGGCCTCAGGAGGGGAGCCTGGCCCATAGGGAGTCAGCTTAGCTGGAGGCCACTCTGCTGCCAGACTCCTTGTCTGAAAACCGGGGTGCCCTGCGCCCTGCGTCCGGCTTCTCCATAGATACCCCTACGGACCCCTCAACAGATACCCCTGCTGAGGCAGCCCCGCCCCACTCCTACCAAGGAAAAGTCATCCATTCATGAGCACTGGATGGACGGGCACCCCCAGGGTCACAGTGCTGGGGGCACAGAAGTGACTCTGATGACAAAGCCCCACTCCCTGAGGATGTGGGGGAGGGGAGGGGCAGACGGAGTACCTTCAGTAGATTGGACTCTATTATTAGGTGACACAAATTCCAGGGTCCTTCCTGGAAGTCACTTCCTGGTCAGTCACTCCTTAACTGGTTTCAGGGCAGTGGGGCTCAGGACTGTGGCAGCTGGTCAGGCCTACACACCCCCACCCTCCCTGTCTACACCCCTCCCCTCTTTATCTGCACCCCTACCCTCCTCGTCTGCACCCCTAACCCTCGCTGCACCCCTCCCCTCTTTATCTGCATCCCTCCCCTCCTTATCTGCACCCCCACCCTCCCTGTCTGCATCCCTCCCCCTCTCTGCACCCCTCAACCCTTCCCGGTCTTTGCCTGCACCTCCCGTGCTCTCTGCGGACCCCTCGCTTCTCCCAGTGGCAGGGTGGACCCCCAGGTCTGTCTGCCCTCCACTCTGAGCGGCTGCAGCAGGCACGCCTTATCCCCTGACCGGCCACCTCAGGTGCCCGTCGTAGCTCGGATTAGTATCGAGCGCGGGACGGACAGGCCACGGGCCGACCTCCCTGCTGGACTTCGGGCCGCTGTGAAGCCCTTTGCAGGTGGAGGGGGGTGGGGTTTGGGCAGCTCACACTGGCCCTGGAGGGCTGTGTGGGGTTTCCAGGAGTCTGTGCCTCGGGTGGCTGAGGACAGGCCTGCCCGGCACGGGGGGGGGGGGGGGCTGGGTGAGCTCGGTGTCCTCATCCTCTGTCCCCTGTGAGCTGTGGCCCTGCGGGCTGCCGGGCCTCCCGGGGGACGGGAGGAGGCCTTCGTCACCTTTCCATTTGGGTTCTGGCCGAGGGGCCCTCGGGGCCTGATGTAACAAGGGCTCTTTCAAGGCCCTCTCCAGGCGTGGCACAGGCCCGCCCGGAGCCCCGCCCGGGGACAGGCTGTCTCCGCCCGAGCACACAGACCAGGGCGCTGGTGTCTGGCCCCCGGGGGGATCTCACCAGTCACACAGGCACACATTTGTTTGCTCGCTTGCCCACTCACCAGACAGCTACCGAGGACCTCGCTGCTGCTGCCAGACACCACAGACTCTGAACACACATCCTTTCCAATGGCTGCCTTGGTCCTGAATATTCCAGCCACCCAGTCCAGGGGTTCTCCCCGCCTTGCTGGACACTCCCAGCTGGTTCCACCCCAGGGCCTTTGCACTGGCAGCTCCCACTACCTAAAGAACTCCTCCCTGTGTGTAAGTCCCCGGGAACATCTCCCAGCTTCCTGGCCAGTGGAGCCCTGTGCCGCCCCATCTCGCACTGGCTTGTTTTTAATCGGGGTTCCCGTGGAGATAGTCTGACTAATGCAAGCAGGCGGGGAGTCACCACAGGGCCTGGCTTACTGAGCAGTGAGGAAGGCCGTCACGGAGCTTCCAAGAGTGACTTCCAGGGCTGCGTGCTGGGGACTGCTGACCTGCTGCCTGCCTCACCCGCCTGGGAACCTGAGCCCCCCGCCTCCCTCCCCCCCACTGAGCTCGGTTCTGGATCCAGATCCCTCCGGGCCGTATGTGCCGCCTGAACCGGCCCGGGAATCCCGGGTCCTGGGCTGAGCTTCGCAGAAGGCCCCACAGGGGCAGGTGCTGGCCAGCTGAGCCCCACACCCGCAGCCCCCTGCCTGCCCTTCCCTCTCGTGCAGCCAACGCCCGGGGGGGCCTTGTCTGGTGGACCCCCCTGCAAAGCAGACCCCCGGTGACCAAGCCTGACTTGCAGGAGGCCGGTGAACCCGAGGGTCCCAGCAAGCTTCACAGTGACGCCTGCAGGCCCTCATCTCGAGGAGGCGGGGCCGCGGCTGCCGGCTCGCACGTGTGGGAGGAGGCGTGCTTCTCTCTGCCGTGAGTGCGGAATTTCCCGTGCTGTCTTCGTCCAGATGAAGGTGCAGGATCTCAGCAAAGATGGCAGAGTAGGAACCCCGAAGACCCTGTCCTTCGTGGAAGCAGTGAGCAAACGGGCAGAAACGGCCAGCCGAGGCCTTTTCAGGGCTCTGGAAATTAACCACAGTCTTGCAGTGTCTTTGGAGAGGTTCCTGGGTTCTGTTGTCATCGAGAAAATTGGCGGAACCTCAGTAAGAACAGCCGGACAGGAGGTGGTGTTTGTTATCGTCTCGACCGTGTTAAGTGCTCGGCTCAGTGGTACCGACCACGTCCGCACTGCCCTGCGGCCACCACCCTCCACCCCGGACCTCTTCACCTTGTACACCCGAACCCCCGTGTGGATTAAACACTAACCCCATTCCTGCGCCTCCCAGCCCCTGCCACCCCCCGTCCACCTCTGGGACTGTGGCTCCTCTAAGTATCTCCTGTTAGTGGCATCATGCAGGACCTGCCCCTCCGTGACTGGCTCATTTCACCGAGCACAGTGTCCTCAATGCTGCCCGTGTCGTAGCAGGTGTCAGAACGTCCTTCCTTCTTAAGGCTGAGCACGGTTGCGCTGTGAACGCACGTATCGTAATCACTCATCTGTGGACGGACACGTGGCTTCCGTCCGCGTCCTAGCTGCTGAGAATAACATGCCGGGAGCGTGGGGTGCAGATGCCTCCTGGAGACCCTGCTCTCATTTCTGTCGGGCGCAGCGTGCTGGCAGCGGAATTGCTGGCTCCTCGGTGGCTCTACGGCTAACGTTCGGAGGAGCCCGCGCTGTTCTCCAAGGGCCGCGCCGTCTTCCGTTCCCGCTGCCTGTGCACAGGCAGGCCCCCGGTGCCCGTGTCCTCGCCGGCCTGTGTGATGTTTTAACTTGGCCCCTCCCCCACGCCTCAGCTCTAGAGAGGCCTGAGAATGAACAGTCCACCCTCCCGGTGAAACCCGACAGCCCGCCAACCGCTGCACGAGCCCTTTCAAGGCAGCATTCCCGGACGAGGGCCGCTCCGCCCCCCGGCTGGTTTCCTGGGAGACCCGCTGGCAAAGCTGTCTGTATCTGACGTTATTCAGAGCTGACCCAGGAAGAAGTCTTTTCCCCAGAGGTGATGGTTGGAAACAAGTCCAGGCAATTAATGGACTTTGCGGTTGCCTGGGGTGGTGGATAGCAGTGGAGACAAGCAAGAGACGAACCAAAAGGCCCAGGAGGAAAATCTGAGAGACGGGATGTCCCCAGGGAGCGACGGGAAACGCCGGTGCATTCCTGGGGACGCAGAAGGCCACATAAATTCCTGGGGCGTCACATGCTCAGGAAAGACCTGAGAAGGCCCGGTGCCTTCGAGTAGCCTTGAGGCTCCGCACAAGCAGGAAGAAGCGGGGGTGTCGCCTGCCGCGCTGAGTGACGGACGACACGGGGTCCGACGTGCAGCACGGTCCTGGGCAGTCGAGGGAGTCTCTGTCCAGTTAGCACCTGGCCACTAAGCCCAGGAAGCGGTGACTTAGCGGCCACACGTGGCAGAAACCCAGATTTTACAGAGTTAACTCAGAAAAGTCCCCAAACAGGCGGAAAACGCAGCAAGTGCTGAGGGGTGGCTAGCGTCCAACCTCCGTAAGCGCCAGATTATTTATTTTAAATGTTCAGCTTTCATCAAAAAATTATGAGACATGAGGAGACACAAGGAAGCATGGCCCATACACTGGGGGGAACCAGTCCATAAAAAGTGTCCCTGACGAACCCCAGAGGCTGGACTCGCCGGATAAACACGTTGAAAGTCTTCGGTGTGCTCAAAGAACTGAATTATGTCCAAGGAATTAAAGTATGATAATGTGTTTCACCAAACAGAGATTACCGGGAACGAAGAGAAATTTTGAAGAGAGCCAAATCACCATTCTGGAGCCGAGAAGGGCGTGGACTGCGTGGAGAACTCGCTGGGGCTGCTCCACGGCGGTCGCGCGGGCGGCGTGAAGAGTCAGCAAGAAGAGACGGATGGACCAGGGCTGCCCGGCCTGAGGAACAGAGCCAAGAAAGCCAAGTCAAGGCGCAGAGACCCAGCAAACGTGCCAGCTGTGTGCGACCGAAGTCTGGGAGAGGGGGCGACACGGGGCAGAAACAGGACTGGAAGAAGTACCGGCCAGACTCCCTGACGTTGGTGAAGACACTGCCGTGCGGGTCCAAGAACCCCATGGGCTGGCGGGGGGGGGTGAAGAGAGGCATCCCACTGGCCCCGGGGTGTTAAGGGCGACACCCCTGCTGACTCGGGGCGGGGGGGGGGGGTGAAGGGCGGCACCCCAGGTGCGTCCTAATTGAGCTGTCGAGAGACGGAGGCGGGATCTCGAAGGCACCTGGAGAGAAAGCTTCCCCGGGGAGGGGTCCCCAGGCGGGCGAACAGCTGACCTCTTTCCAGATAGACACTCAGAGGTCGGAGGCAGCGGGACGGCGCGCTCGAAGTGCTACAAGAAGATGGTGGCAACCAAGGGCCCTACGTGAACAGACCGCCTTTCAGACACGAAGGAGACATGAAGACGCTCCCGGGTAAACGAAGCCAGAGTTCGTCCCTAGGAAACCTGGCCTCCAGAAATACCAGAGGAGTCAGACCAAAACGGCAGGGGCGCAGACTGTGGCTCAGACCCGCACCGGCGCTCGGCAGCAGAGGCCAGGACAGAAGACGGTATGATTACAGGCTGTGGGACTTCCCTTTCTGCATTCTGATTTCGGAGACAACCGCATGCAGCAGTAGTGACTGTTTGTCACCTGCCTTGACGGGCAAGTAACGCGACCGTGTGTGATTTGTGTGACAACGACAGCACTGGGGGAGGAGGGAACAGAGCTGTGGACAAGCACAGTTTCTGGCGCACTGTTGAGATTAAAGGGGTCTTAATCAGGAATGGGCTCAGATATTAATTACACTCAGATATTAATTATAGCTCCCAGGGAAACCAGTAAGAAAATAAATTTTAAAAACACAGGGAAGGAGGGGCACCTGGATGGTTCATTCGATTGAGCATCTGAGTTTTGATTCGGCTCGGGAAACGATTTCAGGATCGTGGGATCAAGCCTCCCGTTGGGCTCAGTGCAGAGCGTGGAGCCTGCTTGAGATTCTCTCTCCCCCTCTTCCCCTGCCCCTCCCTCACTCACATGAGCATGCGCTCTCTCTCTCAAATAAAAAAAATGAAATAAAGAAACAGTAAAAGAAATGATAAATGAATTAAAATGGGACCTTAAACTATCTATTTAATACAAAAGAAGTCCGTATGAAAGAACAGAGGAACAAAAAAGATATTGTGCGTACAGAAAACGGGCAGCAGACCTACCTCCTACCTGATCGGTAAAAGACTCAGTAGGAATAAGTATCGACCGAACTCTTCCGGCAGAAGGCAGCGAGCGGCAGAGGGACAAGAGTAAGGCACGACCTCGCCGTTCGCCGCCTGCAGGAGACGGGCATCGCACGCAGAGACAACGGGCCGAAGTGTGCGGGTGGGAGGCTCACCGTGCAAACGGCAGACAAAAGAGCCGTGGTGGCTTTAGGACAAAAATTGTTACAGAGACAGAGAAGGACACTCCGTCCGAAGACAGACCCGTTGCAGACGAATCTGTTCACCGCTGAGAACCCACGTGCGCTTTCAGACTCTCCCCAGGGCTTAGCTACTAACAGCCTGCTGTTGACTAGACACCCGAGAAACGCACATTGTGTGTGTTGTTATGTGTGCCACGTACGGTTTTCTTACAACATGAGCTCGAGAAAACATGTTATTAAGAAAATCATAAGGAAGAGGCGATATGTGGGCAGAATCCACGTAGAATCCACGTGGAAGTGGCGTTCACCGTTCAAACCCGTGTCAGTCAAGGGTCAGATGTAGTTGGAGACTTTCTGTTTCAATAGCTCATTTTTATTTTTTTTTTAATGTTTATTTATTTTTGAGACAGAGAGAGACAGAGCATGAGTGGGGGAGGGGCAGAGAGAGAGGGAGACGCAGAGCGTGAAGCAGGCTCCAGGCTCTGAGCTGTCAGCACAGAGCCCGACGCGGGGCTCGAACTCACAGACCGCGAGATCATGACCTGAGCCGAAGTCGGACGCTCAACCGACTGAGCCCCCCAGGCGCCCCAACAGCTCATTTTTAATCACGGGTAGAGCAGCACGACAGGAAACAGAGGAAAAAGAACAATCAACAGGAGGCTAGAAGGCTCGACCGACACGGTGAACCGGCGGGATCTCACGACATCTGTGGAACACGCTACCCGCTCTTAGGTGCCAAGGGGACTTCTCCACAACCAGCCGTGTGATCAGACTAGTCTCCTAAGTGTCGGGTGGCGGGACCAGGCGTGCATGTCCTCCCGCCTCGGTGGGAGAGATTGGAACTCAGTAACTGGAAGAAAGTCGGCCTAAGCCTCTGTCCTGGGAGCTACCTGGGGCCTGAGGGTAACCAGGGACACGGCGCGACCTGGGACACGGGTGCCACCTGGGACATGGTGCGACCAGGGACCAGAGTGCGACCGGGGACAGGGGTGCTGGGAGGAGTCGTGGCCGCCCGCTGGCAGGCAGCACCCAGGACCCTCTGTGAATCCTGCTCCGGTTACCTTTTGGCTCCTGACCCAGCACTCCTGGTGCCTCAGGAGCCCGAGAAGCCGCACCACGGGCAGGCCCAGGAGGCAGGCAGTCCCTGATCCCCTTGGTGCCACCGGTTGGCCCGCAGGCTGGGGCCAGAGTCACCAGAGGCCCCTTCGCCCAGTGCCAGGGGTTCACACCGGGCTGGGGCCCCTACGTGTGGCTGCGCTCGCTCCCAGCACGGCGGCAGGTGCCCGGGGCGGCACCCAGAGGGCGAGCCAGCGAGGCTGCCTGGTCGTTCTTAACCTGTCCTCACGAGTCACAGGGCTGCCCAGGTTCACGGGAAGGTGACCAACCCCGCCTGTTCAGGGGAGTAGCGTGGGTCCAGAGGACGTGGGGCTGGAGGGGTCGGGGACATTGGGGAGCATGCGAGGTGCCCGGGCAACTCTCAGGGCAGGTGTGGGTGTGGCGCTCACGCTCGGGGCTGTGGGAGCCACGCCGGGGCCCCACGGGAGCCTCCAGGTCCCCGCAGGGACATGCCAGCCCCGGGGCTGCTGCGCCCACACCCAGGGGCTCAAGCGCTGTGTCCCCTTCGAATGCCCCCCCCGTCCCCCTCATCCCCCCGTCCCCGTCCCCATACGACCTGCCAGTCGGGTGGGCTTCAAAATCGACCCGCCCCGTCGCCAGCTGCCAGGCGCCGTGTTCACCTGCTTCCGGGGAACCGGCTCCAGGGCGCCCCGGCCGGGGGTCGAGAGGCCAGGTGGAGGTTTGTCAGCAAGTTTACCCAGAGGGGTGGGGCTGAGGTGCAGACCAGGGGCTGGGCTCGCCCACGTGGGGTCCCCGTGCACGTGCGCCCTCAGCACCCCTGGCCGGCTGGGGGCACAGACAGCACTGAGGGGTCTCCTCGCCGGAAGATCCCGCAGTGGGGGCGGGAGAGCGTTCTGCGCCCCCGCCTGACGCCTGCCCAGGGCGCCTCTTCTCAGGGGCGTTCTCGCCGGCCGCCTCCTCCGACACTCGGCGGGACCCTGTCCATGCAGCCGGGCTTCAGGGACTGCGTCTGAAATCCTCAGGAAAGGCCCGGACGGTGGCAGGAAGCCCCACCCTGCCAACCGAGGCCGAGCAGGTTGAGACAGCCTGTGCCATGTGTGCTGCCCAGAGTGGGTGCCGAGGCCCCGTGTGCCCACTGCCCAGCACACATTCCCAGTGGGGGTTTGGAGGGTACAGGGGCCCCCAGGACAGCTGGCCCCTTCCTTCTGGGCCCCTGTGCCTCGTATCACACGTGTCCCCTTTCCAGGCTTCCTGGGCTCTGATGGGGCAGCAGGTGCCCAGCACCAGGGAGGAGGCCCGGGGCCTTGGGGGGGGGGTGGGGAGGAGGCCCGGGGCCTTGGGTGGGGCGGGGAGGAGGCCCGGGGCCTTTGGGGGCCAGGCTGAGGAAGCCCAGAGCCAGAGTCTGTGCAAAGCTGCTGACCAGGCCCTTCCCTGGTCCCTGTGTCCTGACCTTGTGCCGGCCACACCTCCTCAGGGCCTCAGTTTCTCCCTCTGCAGGGTGTGGGATGGGGCCAGGCTCACCAGATGGCCCTCCGGCCCCCACATGCCTCAGCACTGAGGTCACCCCTTTCCTCATGACCCCGAGGGCCAGCCAAGCCGCTATGCTGCGAGCGCAGCCCCGTCCAAGCTCTGAGTCAGGCCTCGCCGGCGGCCAGGCCGGCCGTGGAGCCGGGGAGCGGGTCCGACTCAGGGACTTCTGCCTCCACCTTCGCGTGTTCTTCCTCCCAGGGGCTTCTGTTCTCTCCCCCCGGCGCGGGGGAAGCCGTCGCCGGCCCTGGACCGGAGGCCATGCTCTGGTAGGCTGGGGGGCGAGGCGCCACTTCCTCAGGAAGAGCACCTTCCATGGACGCCCCTGTGTACTCAGCAGAGGGGTGTGCAGAAAAAGGGGTGTCCGGCAAAGGGGTACACTCAGGCAAAGGGGCGCTCAGGCAAAGCAGGAGGCCCCACGAGGTCCCCCGCCCCTGGCCCCTCTCCCCAGAGCCCCCTCGGTCCCTGTGGCCCCATCTCGGGTCTGGCGAGTGAGACCGCCAGGCCCTGGTGGCCCGGCCGCTGTTCTGCGCCCTCACCTGCCACGGTCCTGCGCACCACAGGGGGGTCTAGCACAGCCTCCCCAGCAGGGTCCTGGGGGCCAAACAGCCGGGGCTTCATGCAGCCTGGCCTTGGAGCATGAGGGGGCAGGGCCCACAGAAGGACAAGACCCCTCCCCAAATCCTGCCCCTCTGGCCTCCATCCACCATCCCCCCAAGACAGGGACTGGCTCTTTCTGGATCTGTGTTGTCGTGTCCGGTTAGGAAGGTGGTTCGGCTTTGCCCCCGTCGGGGTGGTAGAGAGTGAAGGGCTTCCAGGGAGGGGGCCCCTTTCAGAGGTGCAGCCAGCGTCCGTGGGGAGGGGCTGTGTCACTCAGCCCGGCGGCTCTGTCCCTGTCCCCTGCCCAGGCTGTCCCCCTCCCCAGGAGCCCTGGAGGTGCAGGCGGAGGGAGGGTCGGGCCCCCCGGCAGAGCCAAGTGAACCAGGGCTCTGCCCGCCCCGCAGCCCAGTGAGGCCAGCAGCCCCCACGGACCAGGGGAAGGCCCTCCTCCCCACTTCAGGGACCTACTTCCTGGCCTGGAAATTCTGAGCAGGCGCTGGCGGCCCGAGCCTTGCGGCTGGACGCGCTGGCTCCAGCCTCGCTGGTGGCCTACTTCCTCCCGGGCCGGTGGATATGTGGGCCAGCGCTCGCCCAGCTGGCCCGGGGCCGGGGGTTGGTTGGGGGGGGATTACAGACCGGGGCTGCCTGGCGGGGCCAACCCCGCAGCCGCCTGCCCCACTCGAGCGGCATCCCACCCCCCCACAGCCTTCATGCGGCTCAGCAGGCAGGGAGGGGCCAGGCCATCCAGCCCTTCATCCTCGAGCCTTCCTTCCTAGGTCAGGCTGGCGTGTTGGGAGTTGGGCTGGCCTGTCAGTAAAGGAAGACCCTGCACTGTCTCCCCCAGAGGCAGCTGGACTGAGCCCACCCCCTGGTGGGCGTCCCTATAGACTACACCCAGCCCCAGCGGGCTGACCGAGCGGCCCCTTGCCCACCGGTGCCCAGAGCCTGGCACCTTCAGCCCTCTCCCCCCTGTCTGCACCAGCTCCTAGAGTCTGCAGGACCCTGGAGCTGCCTGTGGGTGGCCCTGACCCTCCACAGTCCTCCAGGGGGCCTACTCATGAGGGGCCAGGTTCCCCAAATTCAGGGGGGCACCCTGGAGTTGTGCCTGCTGCAGCCCCCACGTCAGGACCCTCCTGCTCAGACCATGGACAGCGCACCTGGCGGTGGGCTGGGAGACGTGCAGGGGTGGAGACCTGCAGGGGTGAGCCCGGGATCCCCTGGGGTTGCTCGGCACTGCCAGGCTGCATTCCTCTAGCCGCCTGCTTCCTGGCTTCCTGGGGATTCCCAGAGGAGGTCTTAAACCCCTAGAGAGCCTTGTTCTCAATTACTTAAAGGATCAGCCCTCTCTTACCCGCCCCCCCCCCTCGACCACCTGAAAGTGGGAGGGAAAGAGCAGGGGATGGCGCGGTCCGCGGGGCCTGGCCTGGGTGTCGTGTACAGTGCCCTACGTGTGGGTGTGTCTGCTGATCCTCTTCCTGGGGCTGGTTTGGGCAGGAATCCCACAGGAGAAGGGTATCTGTCCTCAGGGCTCAGGGCGGGGGTCGTGTGTATTGTTGACAGTACATTGAGCCCCGAGCAACAAGTCCGCAGAGTCAGCCACCTGCAGGAGACGCCCAGCAGGGCACAGGCCCGGAGGGGACAAGCTCTGATCGCCGTCTGAAGTGAGCGAGGCCAGGCTTCTGTGGCTTCTCCACAGGCAACCCTGTCCTGTCTCCCTTCTCCCATCTCTGGGGTGTTCCCGCCTCCAAGGAGCAGGGGCTGGCAATCAGAACACCTGTTGCCCTAGATGGCCTGACCACAGCCACCGGTCAGGCCCCATGGGTCTGGGAGGGTGACAGGTGGTGAGTGTTCCCCCTCAGCCCCTGAGTCGGGTGTCCAAGGAGGCAGCCCACCCTGGGAAACACACACACCTGGGCTTGGCAGGGTCTGGCGCTGGGGGTGGGGGGGTGGGGCCTGCCTTCCAGTCCCCTCATTTTGCGGCAGCGATCTGAATCAGGGTCCTGCGGAGGAGACAGATTAAAGGGAGCTCCCGGTGCCCTTGGCCCTCAGGAGGCTCGTGGGGGCCGGAGGCTGCTCGCTCTCCAGTAACCCACTCCCCTCAGGCAGGCCCTCCACCTGCTCTTCCCGAGCGCCCGGCAATGGAAGGGGGCCAGCGCTCTGGGCTCAGAGAGCCCGGGACGACTCCGGCTCCTTTACTCACCTGCCGCGTGACCTCAGGGATGTCCCTTCACCTCTTGGGGCCTGGTGGCGCAGAGTCTGCCAGCCCTGAAAGCCTCATGGGGGCTCTGCCTTGCCTCTCGCCTCTGCTGTTCCATCGTGAGAGCAGGCCTGGGCAGATGTGCATGGCTGTGTTCTGATAAAACGTTCCTGCCCAAGACCCCAGGGGCCCCTGGGAGCACAGCAGGGGGGCAAAGGCCTCGGTCACCCACGCGGTTTGCCGAGGTCCCTATCTGTCCTTACCCTTCACCCTCACAAACCCGTGAAGCCCTGAAACCTTGTGGGTGGCTGGGACAGCCAGGGTGGGGAGAGTTACATGCTTACTGACACGAAGAACATGTTACTTCCAGAGAGAAAATATTAACGAGGCCTGGTGTTCTCATCTGCAATGTTGGAAGCAGAGGACAGTGAAATGTCATCCATGGGTCACGGAGAGAGAAGGACTCCACCCAGGCATCTCATACTAGCCCAGAAGTAGTCACTGTGAGCGTGAAAGTGTTAGTGCATATGTTGTCCATATACCCTATTCAAGGAGAATGCCAGAAAAAGGCCAGAAAACTGACCTCCAATGGGAACAGAGGATACAAGGTCGATGTCAAGATGGAGCTCAGAGGAGGGACCCTGAGCACAAACACTGGTGCACGTTGACATACGCATTAAGTAAGCGAGCACATACTGGGAAGGATCGAAGTGTAAGTCATCAACCTCTATGTGCCAACCAATAGGATCTAAACCCAGAAAGCCAAACTGAAGGGTGAAACAAGGATTGAGGATGCAGACACAGCAGCTCTCCCTGGATCTCTTCATTATCACAACTGAAAAATATAAACAGAGGTGGATGTAGGTAACGCTCTCCGCACTCCTCGGAGGGAAAACACAGTACTTTCCATGACATTATGCAGTCGCGCACAAGGAAAACCTTGATGAATGAAAAAGTAGATAAAATGAAAATGATCTTACTGTAACCTAACACAGTCTAAAATAAATAACAAAAAAGTCACATACATACTCCCAATTTTATCCACTCAGAAACTAAGAAACACATTCCTAGGTAACCCTCAGATAAAACAGGAAATTGAATCTGAACATGCAAGGTCTCGGGAAAGCTATGAAAATGTAAACACATCTCAGCAGAGCCCAGAGGCGCAACAGCACGGCACTCAGATGCTCAGAGGAAAGAACAAAAGTGAGGGATTTTGTGCCCATTTTAGGAAATTATAATGAAAACGACAAAATACATCTTAAAAATTCAAAAGAGGCAATTATGAAGAGAAAATCAGAAATTAAGTAGAACACAAATAAGTAAAAAGGAGAGATGATAAAGTGTGAGCTTTTTTCTAATAGAAAATAAACTAGAACTCGCGAGTCCTGCCTAAAAGCCTGATTAAGGATGACAGTCTCCGTCTAGAAGTCGTGTACATTGAAATGTAGAGATCCACACGCAACTGGGCGTGGAAGGAGAGCCCGGGAGGAAGGCAGGGGGGACGACGGAGGGGTAGAGGCTTGGAAACCCGGAGCAAACAGGTAATTTTATAGCGAATACCAATTATCAAAAAACTTAGAATCAGGGGAAACATGCATAGATGAATATAAGACAGTGGAAAGGTGATTTGGAGACGGAGAATGAGGGAAAGCACCAGGGACAGACGTTCACAGCCGGGTATATGCTAACTTAAGTCAGAGGAAAAGTCATTCCAGTGTTACTTTAACTCTTCCAAGACACATTAAAAGACGGAAAACTGTAATCCATCTCATAAAGCCAGCGTAGTTCAATATAAAACCTGATGTAGTTAAAAGAAAGAAAAACTACAGACAAATATCACTCATAAATGAAGATAAGAAAAAAATCCAAATAAGAGAATAGCAAAAATAATTCAATAAATTATCTGCAGAATTGTATACCGTGACTTAGCAGATCTAGGCCAGGCTTCTAAGGGTGGCTCAGTGATCGAGTTAGATAATTTCATTGACAAAATGGCACAGAAAATTCATAGAACCAGATCGATAAATACTGAACGGAAATGATAAAATTCAGCAATCGTTAATACTATAGGTTATCAACCTATATAACGATCTATCATGATATATTTTTAATTTTTTTTTAATTTTTATTTTTGAGAGAGTGTGAGCAGGGGAGGGGCACAGAGAGAGAGAGAGAGAGAGACAGAATCTGAAGCAGGCTCCAGGCTCCAAGCTGTCGGCACGGAGCCTGACGCGGGGCTTGAATTCATGGACCATGAGATCATGACCTGAGCTGAAGTCAGACGCTTAACTGACTGAGCCACCTAAGGTCCCCTATCATATTATTAATCTATATATGTCACTGTAATATACTGGTAGTAATAGTTACTATCCATAATATAGTAAAATAGAAAAATACTTCGGGGGCGCCTGGATGGCTCAGTCAGTTAAGCACCTTACTTCAGCTCAGGTCATGATCTCGTGGTCCGTGACTTCAAGCCCCGCTTCGGGCTCTGTGCTGACGGCTCAGAGCCTGGAGCCTGCTCTGATTCTGTGTCTCCCTGTCTCTCTGCCCCTCCCCCACTCACACTCTCTCTCAAAAGTAAATTAAAAACATTAAAAAAAAAAAAGACTGCACACAATAGTGGCCAGGCTCATATGAACATGTATGAACGTGACTCCAGCCCTGCCGTCACTATTCAACATTTTCTTGGAGTTTCCGGCAACTGCAATAAGATAGGAAAATCAAATAAATGATGTGGACATTAGAACAAATAGACGAGGCTGTTGCATGACGATTCTTGTGCGACGGGGGGAGACTGCCCTGTTACACCGCAGTTCATGAACTTAAAAATCAACAGGAAGATTTGGTACAGGATAAATACATGAAAGCGAGTGACTTCTCACTTGTCAGCAACGAGCGTCTAAGAATGAGAGCTCGGGGACGTTTGGTCCCAGCAGGAACGGTGGCCCAGGTGAAGGGCTGGAACTATGTCCGGGCTGGGTGGCGGGCCACTCTGCCGCTTTCACCTGCAGGCCGGGCGGGCCGCGAGGGGTCGAGCGTGGGGACTCGGCTGCCACTCTTTCCAAGACGGCATCTTGGGAGCAGCCCAGTTTCCCCGCGTGCGCTCTCACGGTCCCTGCGTGGCGGGCTGTGGCCCGGGCAGAGCAGGGAGGCGCGCTCGCTGCACCGAGGGGGCGCCCTGTCGCACACCGGAGGAGCCTGGCGGGCAGCCGCATTCCGGGCCCGACAGAAACGGTCCAAGGGCCTGGCGCTGACGCTGACGGAGCGGAACCGCGCAGGCCCGGTGCAGAGCGAGCCGAGAGACACGACCAGCTCGGGGCGGCTGGGAGCCGGAGTCCGTGGGCGTGCAAGCTGACCTTCGGAGACAAACGGGCTTGGGGTGGCGTGGAGTCTCCCCGGAAGGGTATGTGCGCGGCCGGGAGAAGGAAAGGACCGGCAGGTGCTGGTTCCCGTCCTGGCCAGCCGCGTGGCCAGGGCGGTGACTGAGCCTCACGGGCCTCAGTTTCCACATGTGTTACATGAGCGCCGTTACGGTGAGGGACTTAACGTGTGACAAGTGCCCGCTTCTGGTAAATGTCTGCTCACCTGAGCAGCATTTGCAGGTATCGGAACCTCCCTGGAACCACCCAAGTTCAGTCTGTGTGCTGTTGGCACAGACAGGAAATGATCCGTGCCCCGGGACAGAGTCCGGAACCGGATTCCGGAACACGAGAGAAGGTCCTGAGTGACAGGACCGAGGTTAACATCACTGGGGACGACGGTGGCCTAAGTCATACAGGAACGATATCCTGGAGCGGCAGGGCGAGGAGGGGCCTCCGGGACCTGGGGTGGGACCCCAGCCCCTGCCGGGTCTCCTGGGGCAGAGAGGGGATCCCACGAGGGCCAGGGCCACGAACCGCAGGACCCCGCCCAAGATGAGGGTCGGGGTCTTAGAACAAGCAGGCAGGGCGCAGAGGCCGGGACCCCACGGCCTGAACAGGAGGCTCCGGGCGGGCCCGCCGGCCGTCCGGCTCCCGTGACATACCAGCTGCCCGCCGAGAATGTAAACCATGAGCTCAGGGCCCGGGGAATGTGGTTTCCGCTGGCGGCCCCGCAGCGACAGCTGTTCCCCATCAGGGCAGAGCCGGCCGCCCGGCTCCAGCCGCCCCTTGTTTTCCAGCGGGAAGCCCGAGGGCGCACGACTGCGGGCCAGGTGTGGACGCCCCTCCCGTCGCCACCGCAGCCACCCCTGCTTGGGCCGGGCTCCCGGGCCAGACCTGCGGGGAAGGCGGGCAGGGCGCGGTGGGGAGAGGGCCCTTCTGTCTGCGTGGACGCCACGCCCCGGGCTGGGCCGGCACCTGCTGTGGAAACACGCCCCGAGGCAGGATGCGGCTTGAGTCCTTGCTGGTGAGCAGACCCCCCTAGTCCGCTGACCGGGGCCCCGGGCGGGGCTTCACCCCCAGCCCAAGCGTCCCAGCCCCCCGGCGGGTTCTGCCAGTCACATCCACAGGCCAGAACACTCTAGATGACGCAGAGGTTCCGTGTGGCCCGGCCCCTCCCTGGGCCTCCATTTCCTTCTGGGCAAGCCCAGGGCTGAGTCCCCACACCCTCGCCCCTGTGAGATCTGCCCCAGGGGGCTTCGTGGGTGCTCCCTGCCCAGGGCACCCCTGCCTCCCGTCCAGCCGGGACCCTGTTCCCCTGTTCCCCCGCCCCCCACCCCGACTTGGGATGTGGTCTGTGCACAGATGGTGGGGCTCCCTCCAGGCAAGGGGCAGGACCGACTCAAGCCGGGGTGAGCAGGGGGTCCCTGAAAACCCCACTGGACATCCTGGCTGGTCCTTTCCAGCCCAGAGTGTCCCCTCCACGGGCCCCAGGGAAGGCCTGGGCGGCTCCCAGGGCTCGCATCCGGGCAGGGGTGTGGGTGCTTCCAAAGGCGCTCAGCAGTCCAGGGGGTGTGCGGGGACAGGGCGTTTTGGGGTCAGCCCTGCGAAGCCACGTGGGGGGTCGGCGCCCCTTAGAGGAGGAAGGTCAGAACCTCCTGTTCCCGGGGGAGCCGCCCCTCGCGGTTGCGGGAGGGCCGGCCACACGGGGGGCCCACACGCCTTTCATTCTCCCGGTGCCGCCCGCTCAGCATAAGCCCCCACAGACGGAGGAAGAGCTTTGGCTTAAAAAAAGAACATTTCTTTAAAACAGGTTTTATTGAGATACAATTCCCATGATGTAAAACTCACCTTTTCGAGTGTATATAATTCAGTGGTTTTTAGTCTACTCACAAGGTTGTGCAACCATCATATCTACTTCCAGAACATTCCACCACTCCCAAAGAGGTCCTGCCCCCATTAGCAGCCCCTGCTGTTCCACGTGTCCCCCTCCCAGGCCCTGGCCACCGCTCCGCCGCCGCCTGCGCCTGGGCCCGCCCAGTCCGGACGCGTCCAGAGACAGGGTCACGTGGAGGCGGCCTGTTTTCTTCTCTTACTTCACGTGTTTCCAGGCTCCGCCTACATCCGCGCCCGCGGCGCCGGTTCCCTCCGAGGCGGGCCGGGAGCAGCAAACGCCCGTTTATGTGTTTACGGGTCGTGGGCCGGTGACATCCGGGCGGCTGTGGGAGTATGGGTCACACCGCAGGGCCCGGTGGCCGGGGGGGCGCCCCTCACTGGGGTTGGGGTTTGCACCTCCCCAAGCGCCAGGATGTGATGTCACGTGTCACGCGTCTGTTGCCCTTGGTGTGAATTATTCGGAAAAGCGTCTGCTCGGCTGCTTCGCCCGTCCTGCAACTCGGTCGCGGCGTTTTGTGGGTCCGTGCTTGGTCTTCCGGGTGTCACCGCCTGGCCCTGCTCTTGGCCCCGGCCGGCCGCAGGCCCGGGGCTGGCACACCCGCCGGAGTGGGCCGCCTGCCTCCGCGGCCGCGAACCCCCGTCCTCGTGCGCTCAGGTCCGCCTCACGTGGGCGCCACTAGTGTGCTCTCACTCCAGAACCTTCTCTGTCGTTGTCCATGTTTGTTCACTACTAACCTTATAACCAGCTGACCTGGGCACAGGGCGCTCTCACGGGACCGTGGCTCGTTCGGATTAGCTCGGGACGAGGCCACATCACTGCAAGGCTCGCTCCCTGTCTCAGGCAGAGAAATTTCCATTTCTGGAAAATGCTAGAAGATGTCCCTCAGGAGCCGCTCAGGATGGTTCTGTAGACACAGGAAGTAGGCAGAATGTGTGCCTCGATAATTTATAATTTCTGCCCCTGTCAACACACCCTTCTCTTTATGGTCTCTCCTGGGACGTGGCTTGAATCTGATGTGTTGGTTTCTGAACATAAATTTGTGCACAGCTGTCTTCCTGAACTCACCTGTGGCTTCTGTTTCTGGCGGTTTCCAGGCCTGCACGAAGTCACAGCAGAGTGTGTGTCCTGGCCTCTCTCTGGGGCTCCTGGCCGGGTGAGGCCTGGCCCAACCCTGTGGCTGAGGCAGGAGACGCAGCCCATGCCCCCAGTTCCGCCAGGCTGGGCTCCGGGCATGGTCCCGGGGGCGGGGGGGGGGGGCACGTGGACAAGCCGCCGTGGCGGGGGGACTGGGGCACCTGGAGGTCAACGCAGCCATGGCCAAGGAGGCCTGGGGCCTGTGCTGGCATCGCCTGGCAGGTGCCCCCAAGCCGGCCCTTCTGAGAGCCGCACCCGGGCTCGTGCCTGCTTCTCATCGCCCTGTTGTTACCGGATTGCTGTTCGTGCCCCCGGCTGGGGGAGCTCCAGGCTCAGTGCCCAGCAGGGATTGGGGTTCTCCTAGGCTCCAGGCCCTGGCGTATGGTTCTCATTCTGGGTGTGATGGCCCCTCCCGCTGGATCCTCCCTCCGCTGTCCCCCGGGCTGGGGGTCAGCACGGGGACCTCGGCAGGAAGACACCTCACTCCCAGGTCCCCATGCCCCAGCACGTGAGCTACCTCGCAGGGCGTGTCGGGCTGGGGGCCGGTCTGGCCCGGCCTCTGGAACTAGAAAGAGCCCAGCACGGGGTGACCGGCACTGGCCACCCACTTCCCCAGGGAGGGTCCCGGCTGAGGCCCCCTGGTGTGTCCACGCCAGCCAGGCCCCCGCATCCCTGTCGGACCGCTGGGCCCACGCAGGGCTGCCACTTGGCCGGTGTGTGACCCTGGCCCGTGGGTCAGATGGCCGCCCACCACCCCCACCGACTGCTGGCCACACTCACCCACCCATTCGTTTCTGCCACCAAGAGTGACCGCAGCAGTGACTACAGAGACCCAAGTGCCACCCCTGCCGACCCCGACGTGGGGACGGTGACAGAGTCCAGGGGCTACAGCAGACACCCCAGCCCCGGGGTAGCCTCCACGCCCCTCTGCACAGGGCGGTGGGCTCAGCCAGGGCACGGGGACCCGGGGAGTCTCCCTGGGCAGAGGGTGCCCTGGTGCCAGCAGGGCCCCGAGCAAGAGAGGTCTCACCCCCTCTGGACCCCGAGTAGCGGCAATGAGGCCAGCACGCATCCATGGCGCCCTCGGACTAGAAGGAGCCCCTTGTGGCTCTGGGCTGGGAGGGAAAAGGTGGGCAGGTCCCCTGAGGGGAGTGAGCCTTGCCTGGGGGTCTCGATGAGGGAGCAGAAGACTGCCCCCCCCACGCCCTGCCAAGCCCGACCTCGGGTGTGTGTACGACACACTGGAGCCACTGCTGGGCAGGAGTGGGCAGTGAAGTTGAAGGGTGCCAACAGAGGCCGGGTGAGGGACAGACGGGCGCCCGGCGGGCAGCGAGGACGGTCCCGAGTGGGGGACGAGAGGGCTCTGCGCGGATCCCAGAGATCCGGCCGAGGTGTGGGCCCTGGGCCGTGAGCGCGCACTGGGGCTCTCCTAGCGAGGCCTTGGGGCACGGCCGCGCCCCGGTCCCCACAGCTCTGACGGGGCTGGGGTCAGGGAGGCACCTTTCAGGACCAGAATTCCACTCCGAAGAAAGCCAGTGCCCACAAAGTGGCCTCGGCCAGGGGCCTGGCCACCTCTCTCCTGGCCGAGGCCGCCAGGGCCTGCCCCCCTTCCCTGATGAGTCGAGGGAGCCGAGGGCCGCTTCTCCCCTCATCGGTCTTCCTGGCCAAGCCTGGCGGGGCCCAAGGACTGTTTTTTTCCTTAGCAATTTCCAGGATCTTCCATCTGTTAAAAACACTTAAGTTTTATTGGAAAGCTGGCCCCCAGCCCAGAGTGTGGGTTGTTGCTAAGGGGCCTCCCCCTACCTGGTTACCAGGCTCCCAGGGCAGTGACAGGGGCTGGTGCACGGAGCAGACACAACGGCCCTGGGGGGCACTGACTGCCCCCTTCCTTGATGGGGACCCTGAGGCCAGAAGCCTGGAAACCTGCAGAAGGCAGGGATAGATGCTTTGGGGTGTAGCTCCCGGAACCCTCGAGTCCCCCCAACAGGATGAAGTCACTCCCTCCTCAAGGGCTCGCCCTGCCCCCCACCACGGTACCCCCTCCGCCTGCCCCCTGCCCACCCAGCCCTGGCCTCCCATGCCTGAGCAGGAGGGCGGGAGAGAGCAGGACCAGCTCCCGTTCTGGCTCCCACTGAGCTGTGGCACTGGGCACACGGTCAGCCCCGGGGCAGGGGCGGGTGAGGAGGAGGAGGGGGAGAGACCACCCCCTGGAGCAGGGCCGCGAGGAGACACATGACAGGGGGCGGGCGGAGGGGATGTTCTCTTTCATATGGGACGCTGTGTGTATGTGGGTTTTGGAAGGACACCCTGGAACAGCCGGGTGGTACAAAATGGGGGAGGGGCCCTGGCTGGACTGGAGCCCAGAGTTGACCTGGCTGCCATGGAACTGCCTGTGCCCTGGGGACACAGAATTAGCTGAGAGCCCAGGGAAGGCTCCTGGGCGAAGGGGACATTATGCTCGGGCAGTTGGGCATTCCTTGCCCTCCTGGGGCTGCCCACCTAGTGGCAAAGAAAGATCACAAATGTGTATGTGATTAAACGATAAAGGAGAAACTGTATTTACAATTCATACTATAGATAAAAGTCTAATTTCCTCAATACATAAAGAGCTCTCGCGAATCAATAAGAAAAAGACCAGTTGTAATTTTCCAAATAGAAAATAGAGTTTGAACAGGTAATTCACAGGACATGGAGGCGTGAGCAGTGTCCAGTCTCACTAGCTCTAGAAGGAAAGCAAATAAAATTGCACAAAGGCACCATTTCTCATCTGCTGTAGATCATGAAGCCTAAGAACTCATAGGGCCTGGGTGGCTGTGGGGAAACAGCACTCTTTTAAATGTTTATTTTGAGAGACAGAGAGAGAGGGAGAGAGAGAATCCCAAGCAAGGTCCTAGTTGTTAGTGCAGAGCCTGAGATGGGGCTCGAACCCATGAACCGTGGGATCATGACCTGAGCCAAAGTGGGACACTGAACCGACCAAGTGACTGAGGTGCCCCTTACTATTTTTAATGTTTATTTGTTTTTGAGAGAGAGAGAGAGAGAGAGAAAGAACGCACGAGCAGGGGAGGGGCAGAGAGAGAGGGAGACACAGAATCTGAAGCAGGCTTCAGGCTCTGAGCTGTCAGCACAGAGCCCGAAGTGGGGCTCAAACCCATGAACCGTGAGATCATGACCTGAGCCAAATTTGGACACTCAACCGACTGAGCCACCAGGCGCCCCGAAACAGGCATCCTCGCACACTGCTGGGAGCCGGTTGATGCGTACAGCACGCAATTTGGGAACATCTCCCCAGATGACACACGTACATATCTTGACTTAGCGGTTCTTCTCCTGGGGGTCCGCTTTAGGAAGAATCCGTTCACCCAAGACCCCACCCAAGGACAAGCCAGGGCTGGGCCGCGGTTTGGAACACCACAAACGGGAAGGCGCGGGGAGGGCCCGGGCGAAAGGGCAGCCTCCTCCCCACGGTGGAATCCTGCGAAGACGCCCAGCGCGGCCCTGGCGCCCCCGTGCGCGAGCACGCAGGAGAGGAGACCAGGGGCCCGCCGGCTGCCGGCGGCAGTGCCCAGGGGTCTGGTAACGTCACTCCATCCTTCTGTGCCGAGGTGCCAGTGACTGTCGAGCCGTCTCGGTTGGGTGCGGGAAGCCCCTCGGGCCGCTCCCGGAAGGAGCACTGTAGGGGCGGCAGGCCATCAAGTCGCCCGGTGAATGCAGGGGGTCAGGCTGGAATGGTGGCCGATGGCTGGGCCAACTCGAGCCCGCCAGGGCTGCCCCGTGAGGTGACAGGGACTCCGTGCCCGTGGCCCAGGCCCATCTGAGCACTCTGCGCCAAGGGGAGTCTGCAGGGCAGCAAGGTCACGGGGTGCCGGTCGCGGTGACCCCGAGTCCCCCTCCAGGTGTTTGGCAGAGCCCTTGGCCCAGTGGGCCAGATGCTTCTCCTCATGCAGAGAGCGCCGGCCGCCAGGGCAGAGAGCCCGGAACAGGCCCGCAGCTGGCCCCGGTCTCACTTTTTCTCCCTCGTGTTGTTTTTTGCTAAAAACTCAATTCTGCAAACCCAGCTGGCGCTGGCCGAGAGCAGGGGGGCGGCGCGGAGGATGCTGCGGCAGACTGGGCCCGGCCCTTCCCCCCGCTTCCCCAGGCCTGAAGCAAGGGGAGGCAGGGGTGCGGTGGGCAAGCTGGGTGAGAGCTGAGGTCTCAGGGAGGCTGCCTCCCTGCCCTGTCCCCAACTCAGGCCACCCCCAGGACAGGGTGCCCCCATATCCTGCCCAGGGCACAGCTGGTATCCACAGACCCCCTCGCTGGGTGCCCAGTCACCACCCTGAGCCCCCTCTTCCAGCTGCCTCAGATCCCAGAGGCAGCCCGCAGCCTGGATGGAGCCCCCCTGCAGTCTGAACCCCTGCACTAGCATCTGCAGGGACACCCGTGCCCACCCCCCCACCCCCCTGCACCCCCCTCCGCCCAGCCACCTCTACCCTCTGGCCGGGGGCTCACAGAGCTCACCTCGAGAGGGGTGTACCCTGTCCCTGTTGCCTCATCCCTTCCTAGACCCGAGCCCGTCCCAGGGTCCGAAATCTGGGTTTTCTGCCGCGTGGTTTGTCCTCAGCAATCCTGACGCTGGAGAGCCGCTCTCTGCGCCCTGGCTTCAGGGAGCGGCCCTTCGCCTCGGGAGCTGCGCAGTTTCACCCGCCACGGGGTCCGACCTTCCGCGTGGACTCGCGCCCCGGATCCTTTCTCCAGGGTGCCCGCGCCCATGCTGCACGCAAACACCACGCCCTCTGGGCTCTCTCTTCCCTGTAGACCGGTCCGAGGTCACGGCCGCTCAGGAACGGAGCTCGGAGCTCGGTGCGCCGCACAGCGTCCCGCGGAGACCCCCCGCAGTGAGGCGAGTCCTCCGCTTTCCGAAAGTTCCTGTCGCGTCGCGCCGCTTCTTTTACAAAAGACTGCGTTAGTGCCTGTTTTTGCCCGAAGAAATGCGGAGAGGACTTACCACGTTTATGAAAAAAGCCTTCACTGACCTAAGGTAGTTTCCATCATAGAAACGGCAGCCTCGGACTTTGGAAAGCAGGGAATCCCTGTGCTCTCAAGCCTAGGACCCCAAATTCCCAGACCGCTGTTACTCCATATACATTCGGGGATAAGGCTGTTGCATTTGTTACAAATAAACAGGTGGCGGGCCCCGGGTGCTTCAGGCGGTGGAGCATCTGACTCTTGATTTCGGCTCAGGTCATGGTCCCAGGGTCGTGGGCTTGAGCCCCGTGTCAGGCTCTCCACTGAGCTGGAGCCTGTTTGGGATTCTCTTCCTCCCTGCCCTCCCCCTCCCCCTCCCCCACTCAAGTGCTCTTTCTCCCTGAAAACAAAACAAATAGGTGGAATTTGGGCTGGAACTGTAATGAACTTCTGTGCTGACCCGGCACAGAGAAGGCCTGTTTTATCCTTCTAATCTGCCCCCACACGACACAGATTGGTGGCTGTTCGGGGGTTTCAGGTCCGCCGGGGAGGCCGGTGCGCCTGTGCGTCGGGCTCTCGGGGAGCGTCTCCGTCCTGGTCGTGCGGGCCGCGCGTGCATCCCGAGGAAACGGGACGGGGGCGGCCGCCTGCTGGGCCCGTGTTCAGCGCTGTTCAGCAGCATGCCTGCTCCAGAGGTTTGCTGATTTTGTTGGGTTTCCTGCACCGAGATTTGTCTCTTCCCTTTCAGCCTCGCCCTCACGCTCTTGTCTCGTGGCCATGGCCCCCAGTATATTTAACTCCACGGGAACGCGAGCTGAGGCCTCCACTTCACACATGGGGAAACCAAGGCGGAGAGCAGGGAAGGGCGGGGACGCTGCCCTCTGCCTCCCGCCCCCATGCCGGGCCTGCTCCGAGGGCCGCCGAGTCCACGCCAGGCCCCGGCTGAGCTCGCGGCTCCCACAGCCCCGCCTCCTGGGGCCTGCACCCGAGACCCTGCCGGGGAGTCACCCCCGCTGCCCCTCCGCCCACACGCACACCCCGACATCAGCAAACCCGCTGCTGTTTTCTCCAAAAGCAGCCAGAACGGCCCCCACCCCCACCCCTGCTTCCCACTGAGGTCTAGGCCACCTGTGTGCCCACCGGCTGAGCTGAGCAGAGGCTCCTCTGGCTGCGGGGGGGCAGGGGGGATGAGGGGGGGGCCTGAGCAGATGGCCGTGGCCTTGGGCAAGGGATCCACAGGACTTGGTGGGGGGTGCGGGGTCCTTGGGCTCCTGGTCTGGGCCCCGGAGCCAAGGGGGCCAGCTAGGTGAGGCAGTGACACATCCCTCCCAAGGAGGCCCTAGGAGGCCCTTGGGACAGAGATGGGCCGGCAGTATCCACCTGCTGGCAAGGCCCGGGGCAGTGGACGCTGGCTGGCAAGCAGAGTGAGACTGGGGCCACCCACGGGGTTGGCCCTGAGACCCTGGGCCACTGGCCGCACCTCCAGTGACCTGTGCAGGGTTTGGGAGCCAGGAGCCAGGTGGGCGACCTCAGGGGCGGGGTGCTGTCCCCAGGGGCCGGCACCCGCACCCTCCTGTGACCAGGGCATCAGGTCGGGATGGACAGGGCTAGAGGCAAGGGGATGGGGGCAGGGGCTCACTTTAAAGACCGGCGACTGGACCCCTCCAAGCCGCACCTGGCCTCTTCCTTGTGCGGTTCGTGGGCTCGCGCCCAGTCCCCTCCCGTTGCTGCGGGTGTTTTGTGAAAGGCGTCTGAGGAGAGGACGTCCCCAGTCTCTGACCATCATGATCCCCGTGACGGAGCTGCTGCGTGCTCTCATGTCTGTCACCACACGTCCGCACCCGCGCCGGGGACGCCCCCCGGGGCAGGCGCCTTCCTGGGGAACGCGCACCAGAAGGGCGTCCGCACGGGGGTCCTCGGGCGCTCAGGGCTGGCACAGAGCTTCAAAACCGTCTTCTCGAGCCAAAAGGCCAGATCTTTGTACCACGACGTCAGCGGGGAGGCTTCCCTGGGAGAGCCCCCTCTCTGGGGCTGGGGACGACGCCCCGAGTTCGGGGCCGAGGGCCACGTGCAGGCTGTGCCTCTGCGGCTGGGGACCTTGGGGCAGATGCGGCCACACCCTGGTCGTGCGGGGCTGCCGCCTCCACCTCGCAGAGCGAGTGCCCGCAGCTCCTCAGGACGACTCCAGACGGCGTCTTTTCCTCCAGCGATTTGGAGCGAGAGCCAACCTAAACTGCGGCGGGAGGGGCGTCCCCAGTGTCCCGTCAGGTCCGTGTGAGACCAGTTACTTCTCGACGCTAAGAACAAAGCCATCCAGATTTGTAATTTTCTTCGAGGAGGGGTCTGTGCTGCAGTGTCGCTAAGCTCACGGAGCTGCTCAGATGGTTCGCGCTGCGTGTCGGTTCTGGCAAGTGACTTCTCGTTTCTTCTGCATCTTCGGCGTGAAGTTGCTCATCGGATCCTGTCGTTAATGACGTCAGGGGCCGCACGCCTCGCTCACGCGCAGCCTCACCGTCTTCGTCTGCCTGGCAGACTGTGATCGGTTCTGTTCAGGTTTTCGAAGAACCAGCTGTCGACCGTGTTGGTCCTTTTGCACGTGGTTGACTCCTGTCTGGGGGTTTACTCTTCCTGCCCCTCTACGACTTTGAATTTTATCTCGTCATTCTTCTAGTTACTCGGGACGCACACGCGTTAATGGTACTTTTGCCCGTGACTCCAGCGTGTCCTCACGTCTGTGCTTCCTTCTCGGTCCGTCACTCCGCACGTGTCCTCGCTGCCACAGCATCACGCGACACCGCCGAGGGGCCCGACCAGGACGCCAGCTATTCAGGCGGAGGCCGAAGACCACAGAGGGGCGTGTGTGCGGGCGGAAGGCGGCTCCCAACCCGGAATCCTGTCCCAGCCAGCGCCTCACCCAGCGTGGGCGAGAAGCCTGGCGCAGGCACCCACAGGCCACGTCCCCTCCGAGGAGCCAGGCCGGAAAGACCCCTGAGGATGAGCTCCGGGAGGCACAGAACTGAATCGTGACGTGACCCTAGGTGCCGTTGCGGTGGCTTGGGCCGGGAGGGGGACGCCGGGCTGGGGGGGGTCCCGTGGGGCTGGCACAGGGCAGGGGTGTAGGGCCCAAGGGCCATGGGTGCCCGCAAGCTCCCGGGGAGCCTGTGAGGACCCGCTGCCACGCCTCGCATGGCCCCGTGGGGCCCCGAACTACCGCCGGGAGAGCTCCGCCCCACTTGCCCCGAGAGCTGGGGAGCCGGGGGTCCCTGCAGCCTCCCCGGATTTCGTCTGCAGAGGCCGCGGCCTCTTCTCTTGTCCCAGGTACAGCCCTGGCCGAGGGAGGGGCACACAGGAGACGGGGCTGCGCCTGAGCCGCCCGCCTGCCCCCTACAGCGGGGTCAGGGCCCCAGGCCCCCCCCAACAAGGACCACCGCCCCCCGGGTGTCTCCAGGGCTGAGACCCACCGGTGTCCCCGTGAGGCAAAGCCACCCAAACAGACGCTGGGCCTGCCGGCTCTTTCTGGGATTTTTATTTCTTTAAAATAATTCATACAAATGGTTACAGTCACAAACATGATTTTAACCAAAATATTGCTAGCCTACCACGTCAGCAGGACGGCACCCGCGCAGGCCGGGGCGCGCGCCCTCGCGTCCCCAGGACCGGAGCTGCCGGCCGGAGCGCGCCGCACACCCTCCTCGTCTCTCCGAGCCACTCTGCGATGCCATCTTTGTTTGGAACAAGGGGATTCATGCCAAAATTAGGAAAAACAGCCTTTGTTTTGTTTTTCTAAATTATTCTAAAAATAAGACAAGCAGGTAGAAAAAACAATGCACTGTGTGGCGTAGAAAGAAAAACGGGAAGGAGTCGTTGTCCTGAGAAGTTTGCCCAACTGCCTGGTGGCGGGCGCGCTCCGCTGGGGACGCGGCCCGTCGGGCTCTCTCCTGTTGACAGCTAAGCAAACCGATCCTTCGTGATGTTCTAAAGACCGTACACGGACAAAAACGTTCATGAGAGAATTAACTACTAACTTCGCTTGCTTAACGAGGACGCAAAGAACACAGGACAGCGGCTGGCCCTCGGGAAGGACACTACAGCGGACTCGGGGAGGGCGGCGAGGCCTCTCGCCCGCGGGCGCCTGCACAGTCTCTGGAGCGCTGTGGCCTCACGGGCGCCGTCTCCACACGCGCCCGTCCGAGGCGCCGAGGCTGCAGAGCTCCGCCCGGGCTACAACTGGTCGCTCGCGTGGTCTCTATCTGCCTCGGGCTTGACGGTTTGGCCGGGAGAAGGGGCGTGGGGCGGGTGGGACACAGGGGGCAGGCCGTGGGACAGGGACATGGCGCTGGGGACGATGCCTTCGACGGCGGTCGGGATGCCGCTGGGGGCCACGCCCACCACACCTGGCGGGTACCTGCTGGGGGGAGGACGGCACTTGAAGCTGGCAGCCCGGGGGGGCGGGGGGGCACACCGGGCCGGGTCCCTCCCGAGGCCGCAGGTCCGACAGCATGGGGCAGGGGAGGTGGGAGGCGGCTGCCCCCCTGGGCCCCGACTCCTCCCCAGGCCCCCCTGATTCCAGGGTGGTCTCTGCCCCCGTGTCTGGTGCTTCCAGCCCAGAAAGTCCATCCTGTTTGGGCTCTCGTGCCCCAACCTTCCAGTCTCCTGGGGCTCACGCCAGCATGCACGTCCAGGTCTGGGCGCCCCCCCCCACGGAACCTGCCCCACCCGCCGTCACCACGGAAGTGTTCTGTGATCCCCGCTCCCGCTCACCTGTAGGCGGCCCCGTTGAGCTCGGGGTGCACGACGGCCGGGTCCATGCTGGCCCAGTGGGTGGCCGCTGTCAGGTGATCCTTATTAACACAGTTTTTCAGGCTGTCGGGGATCCGGCCTGGGACACGCGGCAGGGAGAGGAAGGGCAGTGCCGTGAGGCGGCTGCAGCGAGGACCCCAGGGGCTCAGGCTGTGGCGTGCCTGCAGCTGTGCCTCCCTCCCCTCGGGCCCAGCAGGGGCCCATCTGGACACGGTCACCTCGAAGCTCAGGGAGCCCCCCAGCACGGAGCGGAGCCCTCGGCTCCCCACGCCGGGCCCCTATGTCTGCTGGGCCTAGGGGTTCTTGAGGGCAGCCGAGGCCCAGCCCAGGTTTCCAAGCCAGACTTTCTAACCGCGGAGTGAGGGAGGGCACGTGTGCCAAATTCCCACGCAGGCGACAGTGAGGCATCGTCAACCTGCTGAACGAGGAGGACCTGAGGGCTGCGTGGGGAGCACCATGTGGAAGGCAGGTGCTGGGGGTGTGGCAGGGTGTGGCGCCCACATGGGCACAGGTGCATCTCGGCCCCGCGGCCCCTGGGGCACTGGCGGTGCCCGCGGCCTCACCTCAGGGCCTGCCCGCCGCCCTCACCTGTGATGGCTCTCCGGATCTCCCGGGCCGCCTCCTCCCGCATCTCGATGGACGCCTGCTCGCTGTACCAGGCCGCGTGGGGGGTGCAGATCAGGTTGGGCGCATCCTTCAGGGGACCCTGGCTAAAGCTACAAATGGCACAAAGCAGGTCAGGGTGCTGTGGGGGGGTGCCTGACCCTGCCTGGAGCCACACTCCACCCCTGCATCAGACCAGGGGACCCGAAGTTGGTCAGACCTGCCCACGGGCTCCCGACAGTGGCAGGGACGCCGCCCCAGCCCTCCCTGCAGGTGAGGGCGCCGGGCCCCAGAGCCGCAGGGGCTCCAGGCCCTCTCGGCAGAGCTGACGAACCAGGGCCTAGCTGCTGACCCAGAAGGGCTTCTCGGTGTGCGGCCTCTATGGACGTGGCCACACAGGTCGGCTGCCTCATACACCTGGGTGACCCACTGACGCGGGACCCCAAGGTGCTCAGCACGGGGCGCAACTCTGAGCCCTCCCCTTCCCCACTTGCAGCGCCAGCCACCCGCCCACTGAGAACTGGCCAGGCCCCAGGGGCGGGCCCGCCTGGAGCAGTCGCTCAGGCTGGTCACCACGCCCAAGGACGCCACGCCCTTGGAGCCTTGGCTGAGGCCTGGCCCCACTCCTGGCAGCGGCCGGCGTGCGGCGTGCGGCTCGGGCGGGGGGGCGGGGGGGGCCCGGCTGGGGGCGGCGCTCCCGGGAGGCACCTGAACGGCTCCGACTCGTGCACATCCAGGGCTGCGCCCCTGATCCGCCCCTCCTTCAGGGCCTGGGCCAGCGCCTTCTCGTCCACCAGGCCGCCCCGGGCCGTGTTCACCAGGAAGGCGCCTTGTCGCATCTGGAAGGACACGAAGGATGGCGAGAGCGAATCAACACGGAGGCCTCTCCACTTGCCCTGCCCACCCAGGGGCCCGGGGCGCCGAGGGGCCGCTGTGGGACCTTGCACTGGGCCCCTTCCCAGGCTGGCCGAGGGCTTGGGGTCTGTGTGGGCCCCGCCCCACCTCAAGGACCCGGGAACGCACAGCTAGCCTCTGACCAGAGCAGGGGGGTGTCAGCGTGGGGTCTCCTGGCCCATCCCCCAGGTTGGATGTGGTGCCTGGCAAGGATCTCAAGCACCCAGGACACGGTGTGGCCCAAGCTGCTAACCCCGCACACACCTGGGGAGATGGGGTTTCGGGACCTTGTGGTGCCGGGATGATGGAAGCCCCCGAGATGTGGTCCTTGATGCGGCTGGCCCCGCCAGGGAGCCGTTTCTGAAGGGGGGCTGTGGCACCCGCTCTACCCCAGCATGGCCTCACTGCCTTCTGTTCAAAGCCCTTAGGGCTGCTCTGACGACGCCCCCCTGCACTGCTCCATGGTGAGGGGCTCCACCCTGCTTTGGGGCGAAGGGCTCCCGCAACCCTGACTTCACAGCAACTAAGCCCACCACGGCTCCGACGGCCAGCTGTCACGTCATGGACTCCAAGTCCTGGCTTCTCGCCTGGTTCTTGGGGACGCACCCCAAGGCCACGCCTGCGCCCCCTCCCCCCTCCAAGCCCACCGACTGGAGACAGAGAGGAGTCCCGGGGGCCTGAGGCAGACAGCAGGTAGGACCACCCCCTCCCCACACAAATACGTGCACACATCTGCAATGTGGGGAAGGTGGCACCCGCGGGAAGTCGTGCACGCACGTCCCTACACACAGGCACGGGCACACACGCCCGCTTGAAAGGCCTGGCCCGTGAGAAGCAGCCCGCTAGCTTTAGCGGCCGTCTGACCCAGGGCAGTTATGAAACATGGTGAGGCGTGTGCCTCACGGCCACTGTCTGGGCACCCTGGCTCCCAGGGACGCTTCACCCTGAAGACATGGCACCGAAGCACGTGGCACAGTCAGACACGCGGCAGAACACAAAACCCCTGGGTATGGTGTCTGCCCTACGCGTGGGGACAACAGGACCAGGGACCTCTCTGGGACTCAGAAGACAGGCCTGTTTAGACAGTTCCCTGGCAAGTCAAACCCCACCTGGAATCCACCCACCCGGGCACTGGGGCCCTCAGCCTCAGCCAGGCCCCAGGAGCACGGGCCCTGACCCTCTCCCTCCCCCAGGACCTCGGGAGCACGGGCCCCAGGAGCACCGGCCCTGACCCTCTCCCTCCCCCAGGACCCCGGGAGCACCGGCCCCGGGAGCACCGGCCCTGACCCTCTCCCTCCCCCAGGACCGCGGGAGCACGGGCCCTGGGAGCACCGGCCCTGACCCTCTCCCCCCCACCCCCGGACCCCGGGAGCACCGGTCCTGACCCTCTCCCTCCCCCAGGACCCCGGGAGCGCCGGCGAGGGCAGCAGGCGCCCACCTGCTTGACGGTGAAGTCGTTGATGAGGTGGTGGTTGTGCTCGTTGAGGCCGCAGTGCAGGCTGACGCAGTCGCTGTGGAACAGCAGGTCCTGGAGCGTGCTCACCCGCTGCAGCCCCAGTGCCCGCTCCGTGCCGTCCGACAGGTAGGGGTCGTAGAACAGCACGTTGAAGCCGAAGGCCTTGGCCCGAAGCGCCACCGCCTGGCCCACGCGGCCTGGTGGGGCGAGACTCGGCGTCACCGGGCCGCCCGCTGAGCGACCCCCCACACCACCTCAGTCTCCCCGCGTGCTCAGGGCTGACGCCATGGTGCACGGTGCCTCTGCTCCCAGACGCTGAGCGGTGGAGCTGACGGGGCATTCAGAGAGAAGGGTGGGGGCCCCAGGGAAGGCACGGGGTGGGGGCCACAGCATCAGAGGAATGGCCCCTGCAGCTGGAGGGTGGAGGCCAGAGGGGCTTGGAGCCGCTAACCTTGGGACCCCGGGAGGGAAACCTGACCTGGCCATAGTGGGGCCACCTGGCAGCCAGGCGCAGGGCAGCGTGGCCACGGTTCCGACGGCTTGGGGAGTGGTGCTCAGGGCGGGTGGCACCCCGCACAGCACCTCAGGGCTGCTCTGGAGCCCCCTGCCTGCCCGGGTCAGGAGGACGCCCACGAGGAAAGCAAGCAGGGTTGGAAACAGCCCACGTGCCCTGAGGCCACCACAGCCGGTGGGGTAGGGGGGGCTTGCACGTGCCTGCCGAAGGCTGACTGCCAGAGGGGTGGGCCCCCAGAACCCCAGGGGAGACCAGGGCAGAGCAGTCCCGCCGGCTGCACCCAGAACGCTGCCCACGGCCCCACAAGGCCGCGTAACCAGCCACGGGGCACCCGCTGCCTGGGAGATGGGGCCTGGGGTGAGGGCCTGCTCAGGTCACCTCTGCCAAGTCAGACTCAGCCCGCCTGGCCCCGCCAGGTCAGAGTCTCTCGAGAGCACTGCTGAATGAGACCATGTGGCCCCAAAATCGACCTGGCCAGGGACACTGGCTCCCCATCCATATCTGTCCGTCTTCAAAAAACCCCATACCCGAGGCCCCGAGGTGAATGGTGCCATCCCTGCCCTCACACCAGCAGGGGCGGCAGACGGGAGGCACTCATGGGGACCAGTCCTGGTGTCCGTGTGCCCGTCTCAACAAGACAGTGATTTGTGCTGGAGGACACAGGCCTGCGTCTCATGGACCTCCCCGACTCTGACCTCCTGCCCTAATGCAGGTGCGTCCCCACCATCGAGAACACCCAGACGTCCCTGCGTCCCATCCCACGCGGCACACGGCACTGCCTCTGTGGGGCGGGGAGGCCGTGCGGGCCGACCAGAGGAAGCCCCGTCCACGCTGGCCCCCCAGGTGGATGCAGCCCGAGCTGGGGTAGGGAGATGGGTCACAAACAAGGAAGAGAAGAGGGACGTCACCGACCCAGGACAGCGGCCTGCACCGCAGGTAAACCACCTCCCTCCGCCCAGAGCAGGGGAGTGGCCACCGGCCCTCCTCTGACGGCCACGTCCACTCAGCCATGGTTGGAGGGGGGACAGAGTGAGCATGGCTGAGTGCGGTGAGCATGTGCTCGAGTGTGACCCCAGGGGCATCCGTGTCTGCGTATGTGTGACCCACGCCCGGTATTCCTGGGGAGGATCAGCCCCACAGAGTCCCCAGCCTGGAAACTGCCCTGCATGGGGGAAGCCATCCTCAGTTGGCGGGGGGGTGGGGTGGGGACCGGCCGGCAGCGCAGCCAGCCCCGCCCGCACAGTCCGCCGAGCTGACGCAAGGAGCGACGACGGGGACTCACTCACCTAGGCCTATGATGCCCAAGGTCTCCCCACGGATCCTGGCGGCCCCGGAAGCCACTTCCCGGATCTGCTCGACACTCTGGACCCGCGTGCCCTCCCGCAGCGCCTGGTGCAGCCAGGTGGTCCTGCGGTACAGGTTGAGGATGTGGCACATGGTGGAGTCGGCCGTCTCCTCGACGGACGCCGCTGGCACATTGCAGACGGCGATACCTGGGAACAGATACGCGTGTGCGGTCACCAAAGCCAGTCCTGGCCCTTCTCCCACGAAAGGTCAGAGTAACGTCCCCAGGCCACCCTGGGAGGCTCGGAGGCAGACCCAGGGTACGTGGCACGTGGAAAAGCCGCCAGTAGGTCCAGCGGCAGACAGGACAGGGCACGGGAAACCTCTGCCTCACCCAGACCGCTGGCCACTTGACCTTGCAGAGGCGCCCAGGGAACGGGTGGGGCTGTGCTGCTCCTCGGGCTCCCCAAAATGCCAGGATGATGCCCAACGCACCGACAGGGCTTCAGGAGAGGCCCACGGCGGGTTCTGCATCCCTTCCAGAAACAACTCAGCCCACCTTGAAATGCACGAGCAGACAGGGAGCAGAGGGCCCGAGCCCCAGGGTTCCCTGGATCTGGGAGCAGAACTGCTGCCTGGGAGAGTTGACCAGGTCCTGGGACTTCTAGGTCCCCACCCGCCAGGCTTTGAGGGGTAACCACAGGGCAAGGCCCTGACTGTCCCTGGAGGAGGAACGGAGCCCCAGCCTGTGCAATCACAAAACAGGGAGGCCAGACTCCGTGCAACGGGGCGGAGCCCCCAGGGAGCCCCACGCCACAGTTCTGCTGCAGGCGCCCTCCTGAGGATGCTGCCTGGGGACAGGCGACAGTACAGCGAGAGGGCTTGGCCAGGTGAGCCAGTGGTGGGCACAAGTGTGCCCACAGGAACACAGTAAACTCCAGGGCACGTGACGAGAACCCCACCCTGAGTCAGCAGCAGGCAGAGATGCCGGAACGTTCTGACAAGTTCCTTCAGCTGCATCCCGGAGGAAAGGATGGGCATAACCAGGCACCACCAACTCCGACCACAGGCCCCGGTCAGGCACGACCTGGCTGTGTGAGGCCACGTCTGGCGCACACTGCCCCCGAGACAGAGGACACGTGCTCCCCCAAGGCTTTCTGAGGAAGCTGCTTTGACCAGTGGCATGGGGCCCTGCACCCCAAGAGCAGGCTCACAAGTCACCTCCTGCCAAACAAGCAGCTCCAAGGGAATTCTTGGTATAAAGAAAAACCCACAGACAAAATCAAGTGTGATACAACCCAGCCTCGGAAAAGAGATGGGAAAGCTGCAAAGGGAAAAGCCCAAACCGCCCTACCCCGGTCCCCGGCTGTCGGCGCCCGGACCGCCCTACCCCGGTCCCCGGCTGTCGGCGCCCGGACCGCCCTACCCCGGTCCCCGGCTGTCGGCGCCCGGACCGCCCTACCCCGGTCCCCGGCTGTTGGCGCCCGGACCGCCCTACCCCGGTCCCCGGCTGTCGGCGCCCGGACTGCCCTACCTAAGTCCCCGGCTGACTTGATGTCGATGTTGTCGAAACCACTGCCAATCCGAACGATGATACGTAGAGCTTTGAACTTCTCCAGGTCCTCCCTGGTCAGCGTGATGGTGTGGTACATCAGTGCCCCCACCGCCTCATTCAGCACCTGTCAAGAGGGAGGGCACCCGCCAGTCACATGCCGGCTCCACCTGGGCCCCCAGCCTGCCTGCTGCCCCCAAACCAGCCCACACACCTGGGGTAGGGGCTCGAGAACACCCCCCACCCCCAGTCTGGCCCCAGGCTGAAAGAGACCACACAGGGGGGGTGCCGGCTGGTCTCTTCTCTCGTGGGCACTGCATTGCGGCCTTCTTGGCCAGAAGCAGCTGCCATGACATCGGAGGTCACCACAGTGTGGCCCTGCTGACTTGGCTCAGACTCACCGAGCAGTCCAGGGCCCCGCTCCATAAACTGCAGGCCCAGGAGAATGCACTGCAGAGAGCCCACCTTACCTGTGGGCACCAGACGGTAAATCTGACAGAAAATGCTAGGCGCTGGGAGGACACGGAGCACCCGAAACCCCCAGACCCTGCAGGGGTGGGGGGGGGAGGCAGAAGGCCGCAGGGCTGCTTTGACAAGTTGCTATAGGACCGGAGCAACCCCACTAGGAAGCTATATATGATTGGGCAGAAGCGCACACGGGACCCCGCCACCATGGACAGCTGCGAGTAAAACGGATGGTTATACGTTTCATCTGTGTAGGGAGGACAGCTGTGCAGAAAGCCCAGCCGGCGGAAGTGCGACCTGCCCCTCAGCTGGCATCGGCTACCAAGCTGGCACGGGACGCTGGGGTCCCCGCTCTACAGGTGCTCAGGTGGACCAGGCCTGCCCCTCCACCTGCGGCTCCCGCTGGCGGGCGAGCGGCCCAGGGCATGCAGGGCAGCCGCAGCCAGCATGGGTCTCCCGGGAAGATGGCCATGGCTCTCCAGGACATCTTTGGACACCTGCCTTGGTGGGGTCCTCGTGTCTGTGTGTGGCCTGGGCCACCTTGCATGAGGCCCCATACTCATATTAACGTCTTATCTCCCCAGTTTGGATGATGCACGCTGATGCGCCACTCTGCCTGCAAAACCGCCCAATGGGCGGCCCTCCCCAAGGTTAGGGCTCCACCCACGGCCCCGCCCCACAAGACTTGCACACGCGTGGAACTCTCCATGGGTGGCGACCAGCCCTGAAGAGGAAGGCAGTACACGGCTGCGCCCGTGTAGACCACGCCCACACCCCGTGCAGACCACGCCCACACCCCACGTGGGGCCTGGTCCCTGAGGACCAAGCCCCACCTCACTCCTAGCGGAACCTGTGCAGACCACACCCACAACCCGTGCAGACCACGCCCACACCCACGCGGGTGCGGACCAGGCGGAACCTGTGCAGACCACACCCACGTGCTGTGCGGACCACGCCCACACCCCACCCCACGCGGGGCCTGGGGGCCTGGTCCCTGTGGACCAAGCCTGGCCTCACTCAGCGATGCCTGTGCAGCGGTAGCGTTGCTCCCAACGTGCCCCGCAGCCACACAGCAGGCAGGGACGCCTGGTTCCTGGGGGCTTGGCCCACGTCCATGAGAGCAGCAGGCCGACGCCCCAGGGCCGCGAGCGCTGCCTTAGAGGGCCGTCCTGGCAAGAGCCAGATGTTGGCGGAGGAGCCGCGAAGTTCGTACTCCAGACGCACGGTGTAAACCACGCCATGTCCTAGTTCTGGGACCCTAACAGGGTGTGACAGTGGGCCTTACGATCAGTGTAAATGCACTGGCTACCGGGGACTTGCAGCACTGTGCCACCCTGTCCTCCCTCTGCTCAGCTTCCTGTGCTGACTCTGGGACTCCTAGACGGGAAGGGACGCCAACCACAGGCTCTGGTAACCTAGGGAGGACGAGTGAGGCCAGCGGTGGGCCGTGCACAGGCTGCTGGACGGCAAGGCACCAGGAATGAGCTGAGGGGGCCTGCCCCCAGGACAGCCTAGACTTTGGGCTGATGTGGGGAGTGGGTGTCCCGTGTGGGGTGCAGGGCCCAGTGAGGCTGCTAACTGCCCTGTCTCAGTCCCTTCTCTACAACAGCTGAGCCTCCACTAGACAGACGGCAACCCAAAACACAGGCAACCCCCTCAGGCCGGCATGACCTCCCTTCTCCCACTGGCTGCGGTGGACAGGGGGACACGGCCATAGGTGACCACACAAAAAGGGCCAAGGGAGAGATGACGGAGCAGCAGGGCAGAGGGAGCTCGGGTCCCTGCTCCTGCGAGTGGGGAATGAGCCGCTGGGTGCCGTGGGCCCCTGCTCCTGTTCCTTGCACTGAAGATCCTAGGAATTTCAGCTCCTCGAGGCAAGGGTGTGCCGGGCAGACATGTGAACAACGGAATGGGTCACTGCCCACATCGCGCCGGCCGCCCCTGGATTCCTGGAAGGGGGTCCAGGCTGCACGGGCACACGCTTCTGGCACCTTGAACGGACCTGGTAATGGGGGGGGAGGGGGCGGCCCACGTGTGACAGGGGAGTAGCAATGAGTGCTCATGGGACACAGGGTTAGCCAGGAGCATGTGGGAAGGGGGGCTAGGAAGTGGACATGGTGAGGGCCACGGGGCAGAGGGGAGAAGGCAGACCTTGGCCAGTGAGACCCTGGGAAGAGTCCTCTGGCTGCCCTGCGCTGTGCTGCGTGGACTGGAGAGGAGGGTGGCCACGGCGGCAGGGGTGGGGGTGAGGGGACAGACACGGCCGTGCAGTGGGAACGGAGATTCAGACGCAGGCCAGCCAGCGTCAGGAGAGCAGCCCTGGGCTCGGGGTGGACGGACTATGGACGGGAGGCTCCAGCCTGAGCACCTGGACCCATGAGGGCCTCTTGCTGAGATGGCTCAGCTGCGGACAGTGGAGAGGCTTGTATGTGTACAGGTGGCCGACTTTTTACCTTGAGCATTTAACCGCGGCAGGAAACAGTCTCCAAATCATGACTTTAACTGTCCCGCGCTACATCCCAACATGGGGCGATCCAGGATCTGTCTGAATGTTCCCTACTGTTGGGGTGTCTGGGTTGCGTCCACTGTTGGCTGCAGTAAAAATCCATGATTCCCTTGAGAGGAGCCCCTAGCAGTGCAAACTAGTGGGTGCGCTGGAGAGGCCTCTTTGGGCTCTCGGGTACTGCCGCTGGCACGCCTGGCGGTTACGACCCCCGCACCAGCACGGACCCGGCAGCGCCGGGCAGTCCCGAGTTTAAAATGCTACGTGTGAGGGACACGAACTGGCGCCATTTTTGCACTCCTCTGTGTGACCTGCCCACATACGTTTCTCGGTAAATTATTTTTTCATGTCTTAATCCTTTTTCTACTGAGTGTATTTTTAATTACACAGCACCAAGTGAAGCGTTCTCAGAACAGGAAACTGCAGACTGCTCAGCGGCCACCCGCCCCTGGCCCGGTGCCAGGGAGGTCCCGCCCGGCTGAAGGAGAGCCCGCTGCAGTGGCAGCTCCGTCCAGAGGGGCGCGGGCCAGGACCACCACACCTCCACCCCGCCCCAGGTCCCCGCTCCTTGGAGGCTCCTCACATTCCGTCTCATGACCGCCGAGTGGCTCGACGCCCCAGGTGCCACACTGACCTCCCAGAGGGGAAGTCTGTCCCCTTAGGTCGAAAACCAGCAAACTCAATCCCCGTCACCAGCCGCGTGACCAGGTTAGTGTGTTAACTGTGTCTTTAGCCCCAGGATGGGGCACGTGAGGGCCCGTCTTGCAGGATGAGCTCAGCACACGGGCCCTGGGGTGCTCACGGCAGCAGCAGGGCCTGAGGGGGACTCACTGGGCACCACGCAGAAGTGGGGCCATGAAGGGCTGGCTGGGAAGACCAGCGCTGGGAGGCACTGGTGGGGCCCACCACGCTCCCTCCGTCCAGGGGGGGGAGGGCCTCACTCACTTCCTTTACACGTGCACATGCACGATCACACGTTTCGGGACTTCCTCGAGGTTTCCGTACTTTCTGGGCCCACAGGCAAAGCGGGGCCATGGCTCAGAGAAGCACGGCAGTGACACGGTGCCCTCAACACACTTTCACGTGGTTGCAGACGTTTCCCTGTGACAAAGAGCCACGTCCAGGCTCAGAGGGGAACAGGGCACCCTTCAGGTTTTTGCAGAACTGCCAGAGTGCCACCAAAGCCGGCCACGGCCACGGCACAGCCACCGCTGAGCAGGAGCAGCGCCTCTCGCCTCCTGCTGTTCCCACGGCGTACCGAGCGCCTGGCTCTGCGGGGTGCGGGAGAACCTGGGGGTGGCGGCAGTGTCACCTGCTTTTCCCAGCGGTCGCGGTTTTTGCCCAAACGCCCCTCCCTCACCCACCCTCTGCCGGGATTTGTCTGTTCCTGTTACTTGGGGGAGTGGCATGTCAGCTGTCAGACCTGGTGGTCTCGGGTGCCGCAAACGCCCACCCAGTTCTCAATGGTTCTCATCTTTTCTTCTGCCACGAGACTGCTTTCACTGCTCCTCAATCCGGCGACCTCTTCCGCTGCACGGCCCCGGTTTCCAGAGAATGCAGCACAGCCACGTCTGTCCTGACCTCAGGACAGGAAGGACAGCCCCTCCAAAAGCTCCCCTACTTCCGTTAGGACACGTGCACATGTGCCGCCGTTCACCTAGCAGGCTGTTCCGGGGTGCCTGGGGCTCACTTCCGGAACCCTCGCCTCTTCCCCGGGGACCCCATCCACTCAGCGGGCACCCACACAGCCCCATTTTCTGCCTGAGTCACTGTGGCGCTCCTCCCCGAAGCCACCTTCTGCCACACGCTACTGCCTCAAAGCCTGTCTCTGCATTTGCCTGGACGTCCCCCTCACTTCGCACACGGCCCCAGCGCCTCCCTCCAGGGACTGGGCGCCTCACTTCTGACCAGGACCCTCGAGACGCTTTTCCTGTGCCCTCGCCGTCTGCCCTGACACGTCCCCACACTGCTGCCTACAGGTGCCCCACTTTCCCGGAAACGCCCCTCGGGACTCCCTGCTCCAGGCCGGCTGATGGCACCCTCCCGCCCACCGTGCCCCCTTCCTCATGACTGCCCCCTGCTGTGCAGGTGCCCGTCTTTAAGGAGCTTCCCGAGAAAGTAACTGAGAAAACACCCCCGCCTCTGCGGTCTGATGACGCGCGACCCTGGGTTGAAAACTTTTTCCCCCAGAAGCTTTCAGGCACCCAACGTGGGGCTGGCCTGGGTCTCGCCTCTTTGTGGGTCACAAGCCCCACGCCTCCAGCACCGGTGGGACCTGCCGCTTGAACAGCAGAGCGCCCGGCGGGCCCCCGACACCCGGCCTGGGTCCGAGGCAGGAGAGCCAGTCTCCATTTAGCTTTGGAAGGTTTCTTCATCACATCTGGCGATAACCTCAGTCTCGCCTCCGAAACACCAGGTAACGTCTGACGTCCAGGTAGTCACAAGCAGGTAGAAATCCCCGACCCACAGTGACGTGGAAGAGAAGCTGTCTCCCTCCCGGGCCGAAGCCTGCAGACGGGTGCTCCAGGGGCCCTGTGTCAGCCCCACGGCCATCAGGTCCAGGGCTCCTGTCTTGTGGCTCCACCACGCCCAGGTGGCTGCCCAGGTCCCAGCAGTCACACACGGTTTCCGGCCAGCAGAAAAAGGGAAGGTGGCTCTGCACACACAGCCTGTTGCCTCTTCCCGGTTGGGCTCAGTCACGTGGCTATACCTGCCAGCAAAGCCTGGGGAAGGAAGTGCATTTCCACTGGGAAATGGGAGATTCCTGACGGTGGCGGCCACACGGGCACGCCCGGCTTGGAGCTCTCGGGTCTGCGGGCTCTCCTCTGGCCTCGTCACTTTCACCTCTTTCAGGCTCCCCTTGAGTGTGTCTTCCAAGCTTTCTATTAAAAACCCACTCGTTTGGTTCCCAAGTGCATGTTCAAGTTCCCAGATGCTGCTGTCCTGTCACGAGCCGCCGACTGCATGGGCAGGTGCCCCGCGGGTCTCCCTGAGGCTCTCACTGGCAGGGTCCCAATGCTCTCTTTTATCCAAAACATAAATCACAGGGCGGATTTTCTCTGCGCCATACCTGTCCTCCTGAGCCGTGTGGCTGTGGTGTTCCGCTGGAGGGCTGGGCGGACGTCTGTCTGTCTGCTGGGCGTGGAGTGGAGTCGCTGAGCTGAGGCCCCTCCCTGCCCCTCCCCCAGTGTCTGACTTATCTAGATTTTACGTTAATTTATTGAGATAGTTTTGATAAATTACAATTTTAAAAGAAAACATTTTGTGATAGTTTTCAAATTTATTGGTAGAATTTGCTTTAATATTGCTTATGATTTTTAAACATTTCTATCTGTATGTCTCTTTCATGCCCTATATTGGTTTTAGTTTTAAACTGAAAGTTTTAGGGGCTCCTGGGGGGCTCAGGACACTGGGGGGCTCAGGACACTCCGCCAGCTCCGGAAGGTGGTGGACTGTCACCTCATCACACTACTCCTGCCCCCCCCCCCCGCCCCCAGCCTGCCAGGTTCCTGAGGTTTCTATCAGCAGTGCGCACGCTCAGCCCCACCCTCGGTGACCGGTCCTGTCCCGTGGCGTCCGGGCCCCTGTGGGTTTTCTTCCACAGTTACAGGTTCTCGCTCCATGTGGGCAGGAGCTGTCTGCCCTTGTGCTCGGGTTCTGAGACGGGCACGCAACAGAAAATGGCTGCTGGAAAGGACGTGAGGCTCGGCTGATGGGGCCGTCCTCTACACCTCTGCCGGGCCCCCAGGGCACGTGGCGGTGCAGTCACCAGCATCCCAGCTCTGAGCCTGACAGGGACGTAACAGGCTGGGTGGCAGGCAGTGTGAGCGCGGTGGCTTCGTGCGGTCCAGCTTGTCGCCAGGGCCCCAACCCAGACCCGGGGCTGGCCGGCCCCCAGCAGGCCCTCCGGAAGCAGACACCCCAGGCCTCAATGCTTGGCTGCCAGCCCGGGACGACCCAGGTGACCAACGTAGGACCAGGATCCGAGGTCCCTGGATCCGCTTTCTGGGAACATCTGGTTACCATGGCAACGGCCTCAGTCGGGGCGAGTGGAGGCAGGTCGAGGCGACAATGGCCACATGGCCGCTGAGGCTCATGCCTGAAGGGCCCACCTGCCCTCCTCGATCCCTCAAAAACCCCGCGCCATTACCTTCTCGTGGATCTCCTGCGTGGACTGTGCGTCACAGAAGGCCACCGTGGCCACGTCCTTCAGGATGGGCATCTCCACCGTGCAGTCCCGGCCATCGAGCAGCGCCACCAGGGGCCGGGGGTGCAGGGGCCCGTTCATGATCGGGGGTCGGACGCCTGTGGAGACAGAGTGGACGCTCAGCAGGGCGGCGGCCCCGGCTGAGGCCTCAAGCCCCCTGCCACCCACCGCCACTCGCACCTCAGCGCGGGCCCCAAGAGTTCCCGCGTCCGCCCGTCTGGACTTTGTCCAACCGGAGTTAAAAGCCACTGGGAAAGCCAACCAGCATTTGCTACGGCTCACTGACGCCCGAGTGAACAGGGACCCCTGATGACGGTCACCACCCCACGGGGCTCAGGGCTGCAGACACACGCGGAGGAGCCGGGCAGCCACGGTCTTCACCGCTGTGACCCTGGGACACGCAGACAGCGCCACAGGCACACCCGTGGTTTCTCTTCCGCCTATGGCGGCAGCATGGCTACCCAGAAGCCCTGACAAGACCACGCCCGTGTGTAGACTGGAAGAGAAGAGAGTGCAGAGGTGGGGAAGGTTAGGTCGCCGCGACAAGCCGGGGCCCCTCGCCTTCCTGGGAGGGGACTAGGACCCGCTAGATGCTCCTTCCACACGGGAGGCAACCACGCCTCGTCCAGGAGGGCCTCCCGGGCAACAGGAACGGCCGCCGCCCCCGTGGCCCAGCGCAGCCCCACGGCCTCACGAAGACTTGCCCCAGGGAAGGCCCACGACCCGTCAGTGGACAGCCCACGGGCGCACAGCCCGCCCACCGCCTACGTGAGCCGCTCAGACGAGGCGGCCCCAGCTGGCAGCTCAGTGCGGGGTCCGAGGGGCCAGAACCCCGTCTCCGCTGCCTCCTCCACTGTCCCTCGAGCGAGCGGCGCCTTTCCCGCCCTCTCGGGCGACGGCAGCCTGGGGTGCCCAGCACAAGCACAACTTCCAGACGGCCCGGAGCTGTGCGCACAGACGGAGCTCACGTCTCTAGCCGTGCTGGGAGAGCGAGGTTTCACTCAGAAGACTCGCTTTCTCGGCAGAGGCCGATCCTCGCTGTGCTCCAGTGACCTGGAAAACGCCCGCCTCAGCCCCCCTCAGCTCTAACTTCTAACGAGCACGGACCAGCGTCACCCCCGCGAGCTGAGCTCTGAGGCCGTAAGGCAGCTTGCGGGGCACAGCCCAGAACGGCCCCCGCGGGCCCGGACGCCACAGATGCCGGGCACTGCCCGCTGGACAGCATGCCACGGCCAGGCAAGTAGCACGTGAGAAAATGCCATCCTCGGGGCTGCTCAGACGCAGCACTGGGACCCCCGACCGGCCGACACCCCCTCACCCAGGGAGGCACCGGCCTCCCGACCACACAGCCGGCGCCGGAACAGGCCTTGGGTTTCCGCGGTAACACCCCACCCCGGCACCGAGTCCGCCGGCGGACGACCGGAACAAAGCCAGCATCGACCTGCGGGGGGCGGGGCCTGGGCCCCCCGAGGAACCCCCTCGCTCCACCGCACTCGGGGCCTCACTGAGGCTGTCCTGACCCGCTGCCCGCGCCACGGGAAGGCCGGGCTGCCCAGGACCGAACAGACAGGGTGACCGCGCTCCGCGTGCTCCAGGCAGTCGCGGAGGGACTGCTTCCAGCCGCTTCGCGCTCAGGGAGCCCCGACCAACCTGACATTTCTTAATATGGGCTCAGCTTCCACGACCATGAATTCGACTTTCCAAAGCGTTTTATCTTCAGAATCCCCCGGCAGAACCGCGTCCTGTCACTGGGTCCTCATCCCACGTCTTTAATTGTCTCGAACCAAAGCTCTTAGGCTCCTGATCCTCGGCGACCACTGAAGCCTGCACCGGGGTCAAACTCTGACTAAAAATTAAACACAAGAGACACGTTAAAATACCATCGAAAGCCAACGAGGACTCACAGACGCCAGAATTGCCACGCTGCATCCTTGACCCCACGCCTGCGGCTGCCAGGCCGGGACCCGAAGGCCCTCCTTGTGATGGGAACCCTGCCCCAGGTGCTACCAGTGTCCTCGAGGCTGGGGCCCTGGGGGCTGGTCTGCGGCCAGTCCGGCAAACTTCCATCTCACGGTCCCCACGGCCTCCTGGGCCTCTGTGACCGCACAGGGAGAGTGGACTTCTGAGGGGACCACGGGGAGGGGGACTGGAGGATGCAGATTGGGACGCAGACACTGCTGTCCTACACCACGCAGGCCCCAGACGGGGGCTGTCCCCCAGGCCCCCTCCGCCAGTCCCCGCAGGCCACGTCCCAGGCACAGCTCCCCCGACAGGACACTGAGGACACGCACCTGCAGGGTCAGGCTGAGGACGTGCCAGGGGCTGGGACTGAGCATGGATGCTTGGGACCCCTGCTCTCAGCATGAGGACACCATGCCAGGGTGGCCCTGAGGCCTGGCTAGGGGCCATGGTGACCGGGAGCCGTGATACCACCGGTATAAACTTTGGGGTCACATGGCACCTCGGGAGGCTCGGCATGGAGCAGGGACCGGACACACTAGTCCTCTGCCTGATGGCGGCCACAGGGACACTGGGCAGACAGGCCACAGCAGGGACACACCCGCAGCCATGGGACCTGAGCAGCTCTCGCCCTTGCCAGACCCTAGCTGTGACCACCACTTCTGTGCCAAGGGCGGGTGCCCTGCGGTCCTGACCCGAGAGCCTGGGCCGTGCCAGATGGCTGTGCTTGCCTGCAGCACCTCCAGGGCCTGCTCACCTTCAGACCGTGCACTGTGACTTCTGACCCGTCTCCTCCGTCCCCATCCCCAAGCATGGATGTACCTTACAACCCGAACCTTTGCCAACTGGGCTCAACCGGGCAGAACCCAGCCTGCAGCAAATCCGGGACACATGGTGGCAGGGGCCAGGGGCGACCACGCCTGTGGGAATCTATGGCCGGTGCACGGGGTGGTGGCGGGGCCAGGCCCAGGCCAGTCCCACACGATTGCCCTTCCCGCCTAGAGGCAAGATTGCCCTTCCCGCCTAGAGGCAAGTCGCACCCGTGACCTTGACCTTCACAGATGAGCATGAGGCCGGCGGCGGGCAGGAGGAGTCTGGGCCAGGGGCGGCAAGCTGGCCGTCAAGGACGCAGGTGTCCGCCAACGGCAGCTGAAGAAAAGCCCTCGGGTCTGGCTGGCCTGGCGTCCCCAGGGCTTTGCACCTCCGTGGCGAGTGCCCCAAATGGCCCCAGATGAAGCACCACTTCCCGGGCCTCGGGGGACCCCACGCTCCCTGGCGTCTGCCGACCTGGGGTGGGGGGCGCAGCTGCAGGCCGGGTTCCCGCCCTCGGCCATGACCGGGCAGAGGCGGAGGGAGTGCCACGGAACGCCAAGACGGGCCACGTCTCCACGCTCCCCACTTTCTAAAGCGGACCCCAAACTTACTCCGACCTGCAGCCACAAAACCACGTCTGCTCTCCTCACCTCCACGTAGCCAAGCGGGGTGGGCCTGTCTGCCCTGCCCCTCCCACGCTCAGCGAGTGCAGCTGAAGCGGGGTTCAGAATGGGTCACGGCCAACCGTGCGGACGCTAGGCTTTCTTCGGTTTTCCCCCCAAACCCTGAAAGCACCCAGGGTGTCCCCGGCCGGATCCTCCCTGGTCGGAGTGGCCCTCGGCAGATGGCGTTTCAGCGCACTTGCACGGCCTCTGAGGGGCCCAAGGCTGCATGCACCGTACACACAGGGCCCGAGAGCCCTCCCGTCCCTGGGGAGCTGAGCCTGACCCCTCGGGCACTCTGGCTTCACACCCCGTGCTCTCCCCGCCCACTGCTAACCTTTGTTGTGAAAACGATTTCAGAGCAAGCTTTGCTTTGTCAACACCTGACCTAGGTTCAGACACCCTCGAGCAGCCTCAAGGGCCCAGGGTGTGTGCCCAGGCTACCTTACTACGGGCAGAGGTGTGAGCCCCACCGGGGGAGGGGGGGCCGCCAGCAGGCGTGGGCTCACAGGCCAGCCCGGGTCAGGCCCCGCGTGCGGACGGGTGGTGACGCACACAGGAAGGCGAGCCTGGTTCCCGACCACCCCGGCCTCAGCGCCCTGCGACAGCTCGGGTCCAGGGAGGGTGAGCCGAGTCCAGCAGCAACGTGTGACGTGGGAACTCGGCCACCGGCCGTGCTGAAGAACAAGGCCGTGGGACTGCAAGAAGCTTCTAGGCTGGTGCGGGGGGACATTCGTGGTGTGAAAATACCATCTCCACCTCGTTTTTAGAAAATGCCAAAGAAAAGCCCCTAAGTGCTCGCACTGCCAAAACGACTACAGAGGATCACGAGGACCCAGCGGTGGCAGAGAGGCGGCAGCCAAGGGTTGGGGAGAACACACGGTTGGGGGTGCTCCTCACGGCCGGCAGGAAAGACAGGGCTGCGTCTGCTCTTCTCGCTGACGTATCTTTTCTCAAGCAGTTTTGCTGTGTAGTTAATTTTCTAGAAGACAGTTTTGCCATAACGATAAAATCACAAAAGCTAAAAACGTTCTTTAAAAAAGATAAAACGAGGGGCACCTGGGGTGGGGGGGGTCAGTCGGTTCAACGCCAACTCTTGATTTCGGCTCTGGTCATGATCTCATGGTTTGTGAGACGGAGCCCTGCACTGGGCTCTGGGCTGGCAGCGAGGACCCTGCTTGGGATTCTCTCTCCCTCTCTGTCCCTCCCCCACGCACCTGAGCGCTCTTTCTCTCAAAATAAACAAACTCAAAAAAAACACAAAACGAAACACGCAAAATGAACGACAAAATAAGAAAGACTTTACTGTAAAATGGAAAACGCCAGAACCCGTCTACACTGGCGCATGCAGGTCCGGCCGGCGCAGGCTCCCAGCCGGCTCCACGGGTGCTCGACCCCCCGAGTGGCGGGCGCTCCGGGAAGAGGCGCCGGCTGGCACGCTAATTCCAGGCACCCTGCCACACCCCCGCCGCACTCCCCTCGCGGCTCAGACCCCGCGGGGCTGGGCGACCACCAGGAGGGCTGAGCTTACGGAACGTCAAGGGGCGCTCCACCCCAACGGAGAAGTGAAACCAAACCGTCCGCCGTCAAGGGAACCCGTGAGCCGTCTACGGTTATTCTCTGCTCTTTACTCTTTCACAGCAAAGCCGCCCCATGGCCGGTCAGTTACGCGGCGGACCACCTCGGGCTGCCCCAAGCTCCCCAAACACGCGCGTCCAGCACCTACGCGTGGCAGCCCCAGGCCGGGCCTCCTGCTTCCTTGCTGCCCTCGTGGGCATGACCCTGCGTTTAAAAAGGGACAGCTGAAGAGAGGAAGGCCAGCAGGATGGGCCCCAGGGGCCGCGTGCAGGCTCATCTCCCACACGCCCGGCGGATGCGCCGCTGTCCTCGTCCCCCCGCCCCACCCCCTTCCTCCCGGTGCCCATCCCACGATGACCAAACGACCAACTCTCACCAAACGACCAACTCTCGTACCGCAAGCCCCTGGGCCGGGGGAGGGGGCCTGAGTACCGGCGGTGGGGCTCAGAGAGCCGGGGTGGGGCTGGGATGCCGAGACGCAGGGCCGCTGTCTCCGCGCATCCCCGCACCCGACACTGCCAGGCTCCCTCGGCCCCCACCCAACCCCGATGCTCCACTTCCGACGGCACGCGGCTGGCTGACAGCTTCGGTGGGAGAGGGGCGTCTGCACCTCGGCACCTAACAGGCAGGCAGCGCGCCCGAGGGGACGGAGGGAGTTCCGGGAGCCGCCCGCGTTACTCACCACATGATGAGCTGCGCTCTCAGAGGTGGTGGCTCTGGGGGGCTGGGTGCCCACAGAGGGAGGTGACGGCACCCACACCGGCCCCGAGGGCGCGTATCTGCATCCCTGCAACTCAGCAAGGTGGTGGGGGAAACGCAGCGGTCAGCACGGCTAGTGACCCAGGAAGCCCTGGCGGGAGCCGGGCACACAGGCTGGCAGAGGACTCACTGAGCTGCCGCGGACGCCTCTGCTGGGCTGGCCGCCGGCGGCGTGGGCCCGCGGAGAGGCGCGCGTGAGCACCAGCGCAGTCGGCTGCTCCACACGCCCGCACACGATTCCAGGTGGGACAAACCGGCGCTCATGAGGCGGTAGCACAAAGCAGTGTGGGGGTGGGGGGAGGCAGGACTCCAGCTGTGACGCCAGCACCCCAGCTGGAAGACCCCCACCCAGCACGGGGGAGCTGTGTGCGGGGCGTGCGAATGCTCCCTGTCCTCGCGGTCGAAGTCTGAAGTTGGTCTCAAAGCTCATCGTGAAGAAAACGCGGCAAGAGAAGGGACCACCGGTCCCAGGGTCCCCTCCCCAGCGTCTGCGCAGAGCTCTGGGGGCCTGCTCCCCCCACCCACAGCCCCGCTCGGGTCTCCTCACTGCGCCGCCAGGCCCCGGGTTCCTAGATGCTGCCTCCGGGACACTGCGCCCGACCCACAACCTGTCCCGCCCCCGAGACCCTCAGCTGCTGGCTAGCCCCTGCCGGCCCATCCCCCCTCCTCCGTGAAGCCAGACCCTCAGCCACAGCAGGCTCCCCACAGACCGCCCTTCGGCTCTGACGGCAGCCTCCTCGGGCTGTCCCGGTGCAGAGGCCCCAGGCCCCGCCACGCTGCCCGGAGCAGGGTCTGCCGCGGGAGCGTGGAGGGGCCCCGACGGCAGAACCGACTCCGGCCTGGCGGGAGCTGAGCCGAGCAGACCGGGCCGGGTGCTCCCTCGGGCGGCATGGGGCTGCGGGGCGGAGTGGCCTCCCAGACCCCAGCCGGCCGGACTCCCCGTAGCTGCACGCACTGTGCCGTCCCCTTAACTCGTCACGACCCAAAAAGGCACTGACTGCCGCCCACGTGCGGACTAAAACGCGGCAAAGGCATGTCCCTGCCCCCAAGAGTCTCGGTCCCACATACTCCTCCTGCCTTTCCCGCGGCTTCGTGACGTCTCCGTTGTGGAGAGGGTGCCGGCTGGCAATGGAGTGAGCGTGGCCTTCCTGCCCTTCCGCGCGTGGCACCCCACAGCTACTTTGGGGAGACCCCACGCGGGGCCACCGCCTTCAAGACCTGGCCTCGCTGCAGGACACGGACGTCACGGACGCAGGAAGACCCCGTCAATGGCACCGCAGCCTCCGCCAGAGATACACCGCCTGATGAGGGCACCGAGTCGGCCTCCGGGCGGCGCAGACCCCACACCTGCGGAGGGTCCGGAAGGCGCCGCCTCCGCCCCACCCACGGCGCCGGACCCACTGGGATTTCTTCTCAGCCGTCCCGGGTTCCAGGGCTACCACGCTGTCACCCCCCCACACACCCCGAGCTCTCGAGCACAGCACGCTTGCACCACAGCAGCCGAACACGCCTACGGCCAGGCTTCAAGCCTCACGGGGACGTAAGAGACCCCCTCTCCGAGGTGGACACAGGCAGAAACAACTCAGCACTGGCGTGACAAGAAGCCTACAAGATCCCTGGCTCGGCAGGAAGATGGGTGCGCCCCCTCGGGACACGCTGGGGCTCATCTGGGCAGGCCCACGAGGGTGTCACACCAGTGCCAGCCCGTGGCCCAGCCGCAGCTGAGGTTCCGGGGTCGGCTGCGACGTGAGATGTGAAGGTCTGTCTGGGGACTGGAAGCAAGGGCGTGTGGACGCCCCCCACCCACACAGACGGCGGTGCCAGGGCCAGACACAGCCTCCCTCACCCCGGCCGGGCACGGGCCCTCCTTCACGCCACCAGCAGAGGGAAACCAGGGGATGCGCAGCCTCTGACTGAGTCCTCCGCAGCCAGGAGCCCCGGGCGGCCAGCAACGAGCCGTGCTCCGGCCGCTTGACCCGGCGACACCCCAGGGGCACGGGCACAGAGGTTCCAGGGGCGGGTGAGCGACGTGGGAGAAGAGCCCCGTCCTGGGCCCAGCCCTCTGCTTGCGGCCTGCTGGCCCGAAGGAAGCCCCCGCCGGTCTTCAGCTCCCGCCGGGTTGGTGGGGAGCCGAGGCCAGACCCACTCCGAACCCAAGACTCTTCTCCTGCAGAGAGCTGTTCATCTCTGCCCTGGGGCTCCAGAGAGGGGTGGCTCCGGCTGTCCAGAACGTGGGGCTCTCAGGGCTGAGGGGCACCGAGAACTGGGCCCTGCCACAGAACAGTCAGCAGGACCTCGGCGGGGCAGGCGAGACCAGCCCCAGGCCAAGCTCCGTGCCCCCAGCCCCGCACCCGCATGTCCTCAAGCTGCAGAAGAGAGGCCGGAAAGGAAGCCCCAAATGCAGCCGGGGGAGAGGACGGCCAAGGGCTGAGACGGGGCACCCGTGCCGCAAGTCCAGTTCTCAGACATGGAGAGAAGGGCAACCCATCGTGGCTGAACAGACTACAGGTGCACAAACACCCCCGGGGAGGCTGAACAGGACGCGCGTGCACGTGGCGGGGGCAGATGCAGCCCCAAGCGTGTGTCCCTCGCAAGGCCTTGCAGAGATGCCCAAACCACGTGTTCAAAGGTGGTGCTAAAACCCAACAGAGAAGGAACCTGGAAAGACCGTGGACAGAACAGCCGGCCGCTGCAGGAAGCAAAGGCCCAGCCTGCACGCACAGCAGGCAGCACTGGGAGCCGGAAGGCCGGGGAGCAGACCAAAGTCCAGGTTCCAGCAGGACCCCCATGGCCACCTCTGGCACAGCCCTAGGGCAGACAGAAGGTGAACCCCAGGGCGCACACATCACCAGGCTGACATCCGGGGACCGTGGGGCTAGGACGGCGGGCACGCAGCACAAAGCGCCACTGCCCCCGGCCCTGCCCGTCCCATCCTGTCTCCTAGTCCTGTCCCCAACACTCAGCAGATGCTCACTCCTGATCCCACATGGCCTCACAGCGCCATCCCCACCTTACGAACGCGTACGAAGCGGTCACGCGAGCCCAAGACCACACACTGGTCAGGGGCTTGGCCAGGATACCCCCAGAGATGGGCTGGGTCTGTGCTCTGGTCCTCTCTGGTCACTCCCCTAAGGACCTCGGGGATGCCGCCCCCACGCGCTGACCCACAGGGTGGGTGCGCGCCACTCCAGGTGCCTCAAACGTCGCAATGCTGGAGGCCGGCAGCTATTGAGCACTCTTCTGTGTATATTTTTATACAAATGAAGTCGCTGCTCTAGAAGGATGCGGCAGAACCTGGACACGGAGAAACCAGGGGGGGGAAAGGGATGTGGCCATCCTCCCATTTGTGACCTAATTCTCCTGCCACCCCAAGAAGTGAGAGCTGGGTGAGGATCCCACCTCTGCCTACTTGATTCAAACGAGCCAGAAGGAAGGCAGTCCTGTTCCACCTCTGGGAGACAAGTAGCTCCCCTCCCGCCCCCCAACCAGAGACTGATCTGTCCTAAACAAGCACCAGAAAAATTATCACTATAAAGGAGTCTGGCCCCCAGCCATGTTTCCGGTTTCTCCAAGATGCTGCCAGCTCCAAGCCTGTCCTTCCAGGTGTGCCCGGAGGTGGTGCCCTCAATTTTCTGCACACAGGCAGAGGGCTGGGCAGGGCACCCAGCCACAGAAAGATCTAGCCTCCAACTCCTGGCTCAGGTGTGGCTGCAGTCTCCCTCCCACAGGCCTCAGGGAGCTACTGCCCCCAAGGCTCCAAGGGCGCAGCAGAGGAGAGGAGGAGGGGCAGCTCCCTGGCCCACCCAGGCTGGCCCCGCCCCTGTTGCACCCACCCCCGAGGAGGCCCCAGGCCCTGCAGGCTGGAAGTTGACCAGGAACTGTAAGATGGCCCCTACACTTGGCCTCAACATGGGGCACCAGGCACTGACACGCGACCAAACCAGCAGCCCCCAGAGTGTCCTCAAGCTGGCCTGCTCCCCTACGGCCCCAGACTCAGGGCCCCCAGTGTTGTCTAGAGCACCTGCCAGGGTCCTGGTTTCTGACACCTTTCAAAACGTGAAGGGAAAACAGGTGCCTTTGACAAACCGAATAGAGTCCACACCTCGTGACTTACTAAGGGGGAACAGACTCGTTCAAAGGAACGAGTGCAGCGTGCAGTCTGCTCGGTTGGGGGTGCCTGTGCCCCAGGCTGCTGGCTGAGGGCCACCAGGGAAGGAAGGGCTGCCCACTCCACCAGCTGGGCGCCCTAATTTTATGCATGTTTAGAAAACGAATAAACAATTTCAAAGGGCAGCACCAAGCGTGCCATAAAGCCAAGCGCCCCTAAAACCGCCGGAATGAGCAGCAGTGAGGGAGGAGCCCGGCATCCGCGGCGGCAACACGCGGCCAGCAAACGAGCCCGGGACGCAGGGCCGGAGCTCGGCGCCCGAAGACACGCAGCCCTCACTCGGCCTCTCCCCGGGAGCCCACCCACGGCGGCTCCACAGACCGGCGCTTCCGGGCCAGGGAACAGGGACAACAGCCAGGCCACTGGGGCCCAGCAGGGACGAGGCCACGCGACGGCCCGGAGGTCGGCCCGGCCCCGGAAGGATGGACGCTGGCCGCGACGCAGTCGCCCGGCCCGCGAGGGGCCGTAGGTGCGCCCGGTCTAGACGCCAGGGCGCACGACGGGCGCGGTAGGGCGCGGACTGGGGGTCGGGGACCGGGTGCGGCGCCCCTTTGTGTCACCTGCGCGGGCGGCGGCGGGCGGGGCTGGCGTGACGGCAGCGCCGGCGCACGCGCACTCGCACGCAGGAGCTCGCGCACGCGCACGGCCCTCCGCGGCCCCGCCCCCGGCGGCGCGCGGGATACCGGTACGCACGCGCACTCGCACACAAAGCCGGAGCCCGCGCGCGCCCGCCCGCCCCGCCCGGCGCCCCGCCCCCGCGGCCGGAAATGCGCGCGCGCGGCCTTACCGAGCGGCAGGCCCTTGTTGAGCAAGTGCGAGCTGCCCATTGAAAGGCGCGGGCGGCCGCGGGCCCCGACGAGTCCGGCGCGCTCCGCCGCGAGCCCGGCGCGTGGGGCGGCCTGGGCGCCGTCCGCTGCTCCGCCCGCTCGCCTGCGCCCGGGCGCCGCCGTGCCGAGCCGCGCCGCGCCGCGCCAGCAGCCGCTCCACCGGGCGGGGACAGGCGGCGCGCGCGCGGGCGGGGCTTCCGGCGCAGCAGTCTCCTGTTTCCAGACGCGAGCGCCGCGCAGCAAGACGCGGGCGGCTGCAGGCCGCGCCCGCCCGCCCCGCCTTGGCAGCGAGGCTCTCCCGCCAGCCGCGCCAGGCCGCACCTACCTGCATCCGCACACCCTCCTACCCCGCACTCACCAGCTCCCCCCCTCCCCCGCCGCTCCGTGTCCGCGCGCACACACATACACCTGCCACGCAACCACCAGGCCCCTACCTGTCTCTCTCTCTCTCTCTCTCTCTCTCTCTCTCTCTCTCTCTCTCTCGCACACACACACACACACACACACACACACATCTCTGCCCCGCACCCATACATGCACCTGCTTGGCACCCACCAGGCCCCGCCTGTCCACACCCGCACTAACACCCGCGCGCGCACACATACACACACCTGTCCTCACATGCACGTGACTCGCACCGGCACACATGCACGCATCTACACACTTCCCTGAACACACACTCACAGGTCCCGTCTGCTGCACACCCACTGGATCTTAACTGGCAGGCCTCACCCGCCCCGCACCCGCGTACAGGGAGCAGTGCGCGACCTACACCTGCCCCGCACCACGGAGCGCTCCTAGGTCGGGATCCTTAAAACGTTCTTGGGGCACTGCAAGGAGGCACCGCAGGCGCGCCGCGGCTCTGGGCGGCCAAAGGGTCGCGGGAGGCCGTGGCAGGGATCCCAGAGGGTTTCTCTGGGCAAACTTGGTCTTACGTTTGGGTTCCTGGGACCAAGGGGGAGGTGCACCCGTGGTGGGGCGAAGCATGGATGGGCGGCACCGGGGAGAGCTTCCTGATCCTGCAGAGCACGCAGTGACCAGAAGTCAGCATCCAGAAGCCTGAGCAGGGACTTCCCTGAGCCTGGTGGTCCCTGGGAGGTGGCCACACGTGGCGGAAGCAGAGTCCCCAGCCCATGCCGGAGCAACCTAAGCTTACTTGCAGAGAGGCGCTGGTGGGAAGGTCACCAGGGCTCCCCTGGGGTGGGGGCTGGCCAGGCCCCTGCGGGTGAGGTGATCAGGTGATGGGAAAGGACCTGAGGCCAGCCCTGGGAGACCCTGGTCCCGGGAGCTGGAACATTCTCAGGTGGCAGTGAGAATAGGCAACATGACTGTCCTCCTAGGTAAAAACCAGTAACACGACAGCTACGTAGCTGGCACTGAACTACTGGTACAGCTCACTGGGACATGGTGGGCAGTCCTGCAATCCTGTGATCAATCCTGTTGTTGTTTTTAAAATTCATGAATTGGTGAGAACGTGTGGGTGGAGTCAATAAAGAGTATTAGGGAACTGCCTATCTATTTGCAAAACAAATGCTCTTAAACCCTCACTTAGTACTCACCTATGAAAATACCTCCCAGACTGAATTAGAATATGCAGGGGATGAGCAAACAGGGTACAAGCGCACGTTTAGCAAACTTCTCAGAGAACTTTTTCTAAACGCAGATGCAAAATGAGTCACGAGGCAAAGATAAGAACTCCAGACCTGGGTGCGCTCTCACCCCCACACCTCACACTCTCGCACGCAGTGCTTACTCACGTCACAGCGTCCAGGACCAGCTCCCCTGGCTCCTCCTGTGCCCCTTGATGCCTACCCCCTCCACCTCACAGTCACCCAGACCGGGGTCACGGGCATGACTTCTTCCCTGAGAGTGGCCATAGCATGTGAATCAGATGCTGTCATCCCCCCCGCCCCCTCCCCCCGCTTAAATCCCTTTGTGGCTTCTCATCGCACCAAAGAGGAAACGCAAGCTGCTTACCACAGTCAGAGAGCCCGAGGCCTGGGCCACCTAAGTTTCCTCTAACCTTTCTTCTATCCTCAAGCCAGGAGTCCCTCCCTACCATGTTACAGCCACACGTCCTACTACTGGCCACAGGACCTTTGCACGTGCTATTTCTGCTGCCTTCCTCTTCTCTTCTCGCTTTACCCTCTCGCCTGTTGTAGAAGTTGCTTTTCTGTCTGGGCTTTCTCCCTGCTACATGGGCAGCTCCCTGGGGACAGGGTTTCTGCTCCCCTACTCCCATGTACTCAAGGTGGGAACCTGCTCGATGGAGACGTGGGAAGAACTGATACACTCTTCTGAACACTTCCACACCATGCATGCCTCCCCAATCCTCAGGACTGGCCAGAGGCACCAAGGCCACAGGTTCCCGCCTCTGGGACTCCCCCGCCCTGATGCCGTCCACTCCCCCTCACTGTCCCCTCCGCACCTTTGCACATAGCCCTGAAGACCCCCAATTACCCTCTGAGAACTGGCCTGCAGACAAGGGCCTGAGGTGGCCAGATGAGATGGCCACAGAAGCTCAGCCCCGCCCCAGGTGTGTCCCCACAGCACCGACACTCGGGAAGTGCTGCCCATGCTGCCTGACCCAGCTCCACTGTCCCCCGCAGGCCAAGCTGCCACCGCCCAGGAAATCTCGCCACCTGGAAGCACAGGGTAGGAGGAGCCCCACCACTTTGCTCTCCGGCAAGACCTGGGCTTGCCCCCAGAGTAATCCTGGGAATCAGTTCTGCCTGTGGTGGAGGCAAACCCAAACTGCTAACCGCGACGGCCGCGTGAGCCCAGGACGGCCGGAGCGCGCCTGTCCTCTGGCAAGGGAGCACGGCCGCCGGGCTGGCTCGGGGGAGATGCCACCCTTGCAGCCGGGACTTCCTTCCCTAAGGGATTCCAGAACGTTCTAACGGGAGGAGTTACTATTCTGCTTTTGCCTGCATGCACAAGAAAAGACCCTTTGTCCTGTAGTTGTTCTGGGTACTCTGAGACGCTGCAGGGACACCTGCGCGATGTACGACAGTCAGTGCGACATGAACCGGGGTACGTGGCCCCCAGCACCTGCCCTGGCACACTCGCTCGGCGTCTACTCGGTGGTTCTGGAGAGCACCTGGCAGGGCCCCCGGGAAAGCCCTGTCTCTCCGGGGAGCCCTGAGAAGAGGCCTTAGGACGCAGCTTCTAGTGACTCTGATGGCTCTCGAGTCACCAAGGCGTGCCTGCTGGCTTCCCAGAGAGGCTGGGCTGGCAGCTCTGGGTCTCGAGGCCCAGAAGGAGGCCCCGGAGGCATCATATGCGTGAAGTCATGGAGGGAACAGGGGCGGAGCCCTGATGGGGTAAGGGGCAGTCCTGCAGAGATCTGGGCAAAGAATATTCCAGAAAGGCAGTGGCTGATTGTGGGTCGAGGGTCGGGGCCTTGGGTTCTGTTGCCGACCGTGGAAGGGGTGCCGTGGGTGAGGGCAGGACATGGAGGACTCACGGCCAGGCTGGCGGGTTCTGGAACAGAGACGGTCCTGACCATCCCGTCCTCCGCAGCCAGAGTCAGACTGCAGTCGGCCTTGGCGGGGACGGTGAGCGCCGGCGGTGCCGCCGGGGAGGCATCCACAGCCCCACCTTGGACCTGCTGAACGGGACAGGGCTGTCCCCCAAACTCGGAGTCCGGGCCGAGGACTCCAGCAGCGGGGCCAGGTCTCAGGCCAGAAGGAGAGTGTCTGTCTAGGGTCCGTTTCACCCACAGCTTCACTTTGTAGCTGGAGCAGAAAGCCGGGAGTTTCGCAGGTGCGGCTGGACGTGAGGGCGGCCCGGGGCTCCAGCAGCCGCCCCAGCACCGCGTCTATAGCCTCCCGCGCAGGCCTTCTCGGTGCCTCATCCTGGTTCCCAAGTGGCCCCACCCCCGGCCCCCCGGCCCTGAGCGCTGCCTGCCGTCACCGTCACCGTCACTAGATCCGTGGGGAGGCCCGCCTGCCTCTCTTCCCTCTGCCTCCACCCCCACCTTCCGGCCGGAGCGTCTGGCCTGCTGGCCTGCTCGTGTGCCCGGGCCCCAGCCCCCACGGGATGACCTGGTTCAGGGGAAACCACGTCCACGAAGAACCACTAACGTTCAGATGAACGACTGCTTCTTCGTGAGGCTCTGTGTTCGCGGACTTCCGTTCCACTTAAACGTCTGCGAGAGTCTCTCGTGGCGGCCACGTGCAGCTGCCCACGCCCGCCACAACCGGAAGGCCGAGGCACCTGCTCCCGTGGCACCTGTGACCCTGGCGTGGAGGCCGAGGGGCAGCCGCACCTCACCCAGGGCCCGGTGTGCCCCCAGGCTTTGTGTTCGGTGGCGGATAAAGCCAGAGCATCGTATCCTGGTCTACGGACGCCTGGCAAGGCCGTAACCAAGCAGGTCCCGGGCCGCCGGCCAGGGCGCACAGCACGAAGCGGGGGCCGAAATCACCAACAGGTGACACCCGCAGCACCCGCCACCTGGACACCGCGGCTGCCGCACGAGTCACGTCACTTCTGACGGACTCGGGGTTTGGACCGCAAGATGGGGGGGCACGAGCGTCCACCTGCAGAGGGTTAAGGAGGGGCCTCACAGCCCGGGCCCCTCACCCCTGCAGCAGATGAACCGGCATAAAACCTGGGCCGGGGCCGGTGATGCCCGTGGGGCCAGGGCAGAAGAAACGCACGATTGCCTGGGGCAGAAGTTCTTGATCCAGCCCCACAGGGTTCCTGCAGGTAAAAGACGAGTTCGCCTTCGGGAGTGTGGATCGCAGCAAGAAAGAGCCGCCACGGGGGCAGCAGACGCACGAGAAAAGCAGCCCCTGGCAAAGAACGACCGAGCGAGTCCGAGAGAGCATTAATTACCACGGTTACCACGGTGAAAGGGCCGATGGAGTGAGGAGAGGGCACCGAATACGGGTGGGATTCCGAGGGAGGGGAAGGACTTCGCAGGAGAAAGCGGTGGTCACTAAAACAGCTGGAGACCGCTTCCTTCGCAGCTCGGACCCCGCTCGCCGACCAGACGCGCAGGCCGCGGCCGGGGCGCAGTGCGGAGCACGGGCGAGAGCCCAGAGAGGACGCGGCGGACGTCGGCAGAGGCGAGAGATTACAAGACGAGAGATTACAAGACGTAATGACCGAGAACTTTCCACAGATTCAGGAATACTCTGAGGGTTAGGCTGGGGAAAAACCCAAATCTTCACTTCTATGTTTGAGGGTGAAACCACAGAATATACAAGACATAACATTTAAGAGGAAAAGAAGCCCTCGGATCACCTCAAAAGTAGTCATGACGACAGCAGACTTATCAACGACGACGATAAAAGTCAAACAATAATTGTAGCTCTGGTGTTTTTTTTTCAAAGTCTCAGATGAAATATTACCTTAGGATTCCACACACAGCGTTATTATCTGCTTTGGTGTAAAAAGTTACCCCACGACTCAGCAGTTCAAGATAGAACACTTCGGTACCTCGGGGCGTCTGCCGCTCAGAAGCCGGGCGCGGCTTGGCTGGGTCTCCTGCCCCATCGTTTGTCACGCGGCTGCAGTCACGGCGCCGGGTCTGTGTCCTCATCCGAAGGCTCGCCCGGTGGTCTTCGTGCCCCTGAGTGGCAGGCAGCGGCCCTGCACTTCCGCGCCTCGTGGGCCTCCCCCAGACGACAGACGGCCCCATCAGAGCACACGAGCCAGGAAGGCTACAGGGAATATTCTAGCAAGATGGAAGGCGCGGTCAGGGAAGCGAAACCCCGTTGCCGTGCTGCGTCCTGCCTGGCGGGCGGGCCCGACTCCCGCGCAGGCGCCGGGGCTCCCCCAAGGAGGGAGGGTCGGGCAGCCGCCCAACGCCACGAACTCTCTCTCCCCAGTGCGGGCTGAAACCAAGCCGCCTTGAACACACGAGACTAAACGTTATCAGCATCGCGTCCGCCTTGAGCGCTCTCCTTGAGGAAGGGCTTCAGGAAGAAATACGGGGGTGAGGGAGAAGGTGTGAGCAAGAAGCAACGGAGGGTGTTACCCGCGTTAAATAGTACCGGTGACACAACCGGCTGAGGAACAAAAAACCGCAGTGCCGAAGCAGCGAACGGAAGAGAGAGAAGATAAGACGGCAGGAAGGCGGAGCGGCGCCAGGCCCTCGCGCCACCCGGCGGAAGGGGCGGCGCCAGGCCCTCGCGCTACTCGGCAGGACACCACTGGTGCTGGGTACATCCCTGCTCTTAAGGCAAGTATGTGTGTTTAAAAAAAGTTTTTTTAAGTTTTATTCATTTTTGAGAGACAGAGCGAAAGTGGGGGAGGGACAGAGAGAGAGGGAGACACAGAATACAAAGCAGGCTCCAGGCTCTGAGCTGTCAGCAGAGTCTGATGGGGGTGCAGACTCATGAACCAGAAGATCCAGACCTGAGCCAAAATCAGACACTTAACCAACTGAGCCACCCAGGCGCCCCCAAATACATGTGTTTAAAAAGTGAACTTGGCCACTAGAATAATAGTGGTTCCAAGTCCGTGGTGGGGGGCAAGGGGACGGCTGATCGATCTCACAGGAGTCAGGAGAAGAGATAAAACGCAAAGATGAAGTATGGTAAAGAGAAAAAATAAACTGGGGAAAAGCTCAAACATCATAATCACAATAAAGTTCAGCAGATTCAAACTAGCCAGTTTTTAAAAAATCACTTATCAAATTGGGTGAGGAAAGCAAACCGTAGCTGTGTCCTAATGTAAGGGCAGAGGTACAGCAATAAGGAAGTTAACCTGGTAACCGTTAACCAGAAGAAAACCGCTACACGTTTATTGGCGCAGAGAAAATACACTTGAAGACGAACAGCACGGTCCGGAGCGGCGCGCGCCAGCCTGTAGCAGTGAGGCGATTTGCTGCGGCGAGCGACTGACTCCGAGCCGGCACGTGCCGAGCACGCGGCCTGAGAACCCGCGGCGCGGACAGCGGCAGAAACTCCGAACAAACGATCAGCTCTCCAATCTGAAGGAACGGTGGCGCGAACGTCCGACGACAGCCCAGGCCTGGCATTAATCCGCGCACACAAACTCGGAGGACACAGGAGCGAGCCGCAGGGCGCGTGTAAGCCCCGCCCACCCGACCTGCAGAATTCCTGGTCTTCGAGGGCACGTGGGATGTTTACCAGCAAGGGACACGCTGCAGGGCCACAAAACCCAATCGCGACAGAACACCCAGGACTCTGGCTACATCTGTCACGTCCTCCCACCAGATGCGATGACAACAGCACAGAGAAACAATCGCCGAACATTTGGAAACGTAAAGCCGCAAAATCACGTGTGACTACGCTTCGAGGAATGAACCGGCGCGCGGCCTTCACACAGGTAGACAGACCCCCGGCAACAGAGAAGGGCGCGTGCCGACGGCCTTAGGGCACGGCCCCCCTCACGTCGGAAGGGCGCTCCTACCCCGAAGGCGCACGCGCGGGAAAGGAGAGGCGGACGAGCCGCCACCTCCCCGGAGACCCACGGAGCCCGGGGAAGAGAAAGCGGGGACGTGCGGCACTGAGAACCGGAGAGAGACGCGACGCGAGGCGGAGGAGCGGAGTCCGGCCGGCTGCGCCAGGTGCCGGTGCCGCGGGCGGCCTCCGAGCCCGCGGGTGGCGCTGCCCGCCCCGGGGGCCCTTCCGGAGCCGGCGCCGGCCGGCCGTGCCAGCGACTAGGACGCGGCAGAAGGGACGGGACGTCCCCTCCAAGAGCAGGCGACGAGAAGGCCCCTGTGGCTTCCGTGCCGCCCGAGGCCCCCGCTCTGGGGGGAGCAGCCGCCACGCCGGAAGCCGGCCTGTGCGAAGCCCCCGAGGGAAGAGCCGAGGTCTCCGGTCAGCGGCCTCCTCGCGCGCCCGCCGGCTTGGGGGTGGATCCTCCCCGGGCCGCGCCCTCCGACGGCTGCAGCCCGAGCCACCGCTCCGCAGCCCGCGAGGCCCCGAGAAAGAGGCGGCGGATCCCGCGGCACCTGGTGCCTCACGCACAGACACTGTGAGGGAACACGTGTTCGCTGCTCTCAGCCACCGAAGGGTGACGTCGTGCACGCAGCAACAGGTGATCGGCACCGATAAACCGGAAGGGTCCTCGGGGCGGGGCGGGGGGCTCGGTCGGTTAGATGTCCGGCTTCGGTCAGGTCATGATCTCGTGGTTCGTGGGTCCGAGCCCCGCGTCGGGCTCTGTGCCGACAGCTCGGAGCCTGGAGCCTGCTTCGGATTCTGTGTCTCCTCCTCTCTCTGCTCCTCCCGCACTCATCCTGTCTCCCTCTCTTCTCACTAATAAACATTTAAAAAACTTTTTAAATTAAACTTATCAAACTCACTGAAGAAAAAAATAGAATACCCAAACCGCTCGATAACGGCAAAGAAAAAGAATCCGTAGTTTACGGAAGTACCCTACCCCCAAAACAGACTCAGATGGTTTAAAGAAAAGTTCCATCAAGTATTCAAAGAACAGGTAATCCAAGCCTAATGAAAAGTGTTTTAGATGATTAAGAAGCAGGAAAGCTACCTAGGTAATCTTGAGCGATCAACCCCAGGGAGTGTTAAAATGAAACTGAAAAAAATATACAGCCTAATATTTAGAAACAGAAAAACAAAGTTATAAAATAAAATATGAGCAAATAGAATCCATCAGCGTGCACAAAAATCATAGTTATGCCGCATCGGGTCCGTTCCTGGAGCGTGAGAATGACTCGCCAGAAAACACATGATCTGGGGCGCCTGGGAGTTCAGTCAGCTGAGTGTCCGACCTTAGCTCAAGTTATGATCTCATGGTTCACGAGTTCGAGCCCCATACTGGGCTTGCTGCTGTCCACACAGAGCCTGCTTCAGATCCTCTGTCTTCCTCTCTCTCTGCCCCTCCCCTGCTCATTGTCTATCTCTCTCTCTCAAAACTAATAAACATTAAAAAAAAGAAAACACATGAACATTTAACACATTATCAGTGGAACTTGTCCATGGAATCATCACAGCATACACAAGGAAAATACTTGATAAAATCTAGTGCCCAGTGTTTTTTCATTGAGATAAAATTGACATAAGATAAAATTTAACCATTTTAAAGTGTACAATTCAGTGGCTTCCAGTATATGTGTGTGTGCGTGTGTGTGCGTGTGTGTGCGTGTGTGCGTGTGTGTGTGCGCGTGTGCGTGCGTGTGTGTGTGCGTGTGTGTGCGTGTGTGCGTGCGTGTTTACTGTGTTGTGCCACCATCACTAGATAATTCTAGAACATTTTCATCGCCCCCAAAAGAAACCCCATACCCATATGGCAGCCACTCCCCGTTTCTCCTCCCCTCAGACCCTGACCACCACTAAGTTGCTTTCTAGCTCTGTGAATTTGCCTATACTGGACGCTTCATATAAATTGAATTATATGGTTTGTAGCTTTTTGTGTCTGATTTCTTTTACTTGATACAATGTTTTCAAGGTTCACCCATGTTCCAGCATGTATCGGTACATCATTCTTTTTTATGGCTGGATAACATGCCATTACAGAGATTTCCGTTTTGTTAGTCTGTTAATCCATTGATAAGACACGTAGACACATTTTTGGTTACCTGTTTATTGGAGTGTCCAATCCACTTCCATTTAGTGTAATTATTGATAAGGAAGGACTTACTTCTGCTATTTTGCTACTTGTTTTCTATTTGTCTTACATCTTTTTTGTTCCTGGATTCCTCCATTACTGCCTCTTTTGCTTAGGTAGATATTTTCTGGTGTAAGGTTTTTATTTCCTTCTCATTGCTTTGTATTTGTTGTTTGCCTAATTCCTGCCATATGGATTACAAGTAACATCTTTTTTTTAAAAAATGTTTCTTTATTTTTGAGAGAGAGAGACACAGAGCGCGAGTGGAGGAAGGCAGAGAGAGGAGACACAGAATCCGAAGCAGGCTCCAGGCTCCGAGCCATCAGCACAGAGCCTGATGCAGGGCTCAAACTCATGAACTGTGAGATCATGACCTGATCCTAAGTTGGACACTTAACGGACTGAGCCACCCAGGTGCCCCTACAAGTAACATCTTAATTTATGATAATCTAGTCTGAATAAATACAAACTTAGTTTCAATCGAACGTTGCTCCTACATAGCTCTGCCCCCCCCACCCATGTTGCTCGTTACAAATCACATTTTTATACATTGTGTGCCCCCTGTTTTATGTAACTGTATTTCACGGCAATAGGAAATGAAAGAGGATTTGGAAACCAAAAGCACAATCCTACTCAGGCTTTTACGTCCATTGTTCTTTATTTCTTTGTCTGGATTTGACTTACTGCCTGGTGTCCTTTCATGTCAACCTGAAGGATTCTCCTTTGCATACTTGCATGGTGGGTCTGTTAGTGACAGATTCTCTTGACTTCTGTTTACCTGAGAATGTCTTAATTTCTATTCAACTTTGGAAGGATAGTTTTGCCAGATGCTGAATTCTTGGTTGTCAGTCCTTCGTTCCTGCATTTTGAGTTCATCCGCCCGCTGCTTCCCGGTGCCCACGGCCTCCGAGGAGGGATCGGCTGTGACTCCCACGGAGGAGCCTCACGGGCTCTCATGTCGTCCTGGTTTCTCACAGTTTATCACGTCTCGGTGTGGAGTTTTCCTGCGCGGAGTTTGTCAAGCTTCTCGGATGGGTACCTTCATGATTTTCGTACAATTTGGAAAGTTTCTGGTCATCCTTTCTTCAAATATTCCTTTTACCCCCTTACCTCTCTCTCCTCCTCCTACAACTCCCATTACGCACACCTTGGTTTACTTGCTGGTATTCCACAAGTCTCCTAGGCTCTGTTCCTTTTTCTTTCGTCTTTTCTCTTCTCAGATTGTCTGTTGTCTAGTGACCTACATCCATGTACACAGAGGCTTTCTTATGTCTGCTCAAATCTTCTGTTGAAACCCGTCTAGTGAATTTTTCCATTTCGGTTATTGTACTTTTCAACTCCAGAATTCCTATTTGGTTCCTTTTTAATCATTTCTATGGATATTCTCCATCTTGTTAGACGTCGTCTCCACGGGTCCCTGTGGTGATCTGTCCATGGTTTCTGTCGCTCTTCGAGCATGTCAGTCTATTTACTGCCTTTGTATGACAAATCCAGTGTCGGGGCTTTTTCAGGGACAGTTCCTACACTTTTCTTTTTGTCCTGTGTGTGAGCCACATGCTCTGACTCGTGTGCGTGCCACACAGCCCTTGCCGTTGCTGAGAACTGGACTCTGGGTCTCATAGTGCCGTGCCTTGGGAATCAGAGTCTCTTCCTTCCCCGGGTCTCACCACTTCCCCTAGTTGCTGTTGTCTGTTTAGCAGCTTTTCTGAACAGATTTGTCAGTGTCTGTATCATTTGCCATGTGGCCATGAAGTCTTTGTTCAGCTAGCTCGGCGGTCAGTTAGGGACTTGACAAAGACTCCTTTAACGGTCTAGACTCACAACCCTCCCCCCAAAACACAAAACCTCCAGTCTGTGGAGATGGGCTGTGTGCGTGGATCGGGCCTCCGACACCTCCGGGGCTCCCCCGCGCGGCTGAGTCCTCAGCCTTAGCCTGCACTTCCATTTGCACGGATCTCCAGGGTCCCAGGGTGAGAGATGGAGCCACGCGGGCGTTCTGAGGACACGCGTGGCCCGGAGAGTGCACACGCGGCTCCAGACCCCAGGAGTGCCCGCCCCTGCCTTTCGTCCCCGGCTTTTCGGTGTGTCTGCCGTTCGCTCCCGGCAGCAGCCTTTACAGGTTTTGACAGAAATCGCCCCCCTAAGTAGCTACTTCTCCATCCTGGAGAGTTCCTAGTTGGGTGAAATAAAGGCAAGGCTTTTTTGCAACAGTTCTTGGGAGAGCCGTCAGGTCAGAACAAAGAATGACAATGCGGGCACAGGACCCCTCCAGCCCCGGACACCCACACCTGGTCTGTGGGCTGCCGTTTTCACAACTGACAACCAAGCAAGGGGTAGGTGACTGCCGTGGGCAAGCGCAAATGACCAAAACCCTCAGACCACGATTGAACTGCCTTTTCTCAATCAGACATTAACCTGTTGCTATAGATTTTTGACCATTTTCCAGAGTTTCAAAAAAGTTGATTCTGAAATATTTTTCCCAGTCTATTTGCTGGTTTTTTAAATTCCTTCGCCATTTTTCACTGACGTCACTGTCTGAAAAACATCTTTATGAAACCCCATCAGAAAACTTTAGGTAGAAGGAAAATTCTTTAAATTTATGATAAAGAATATCAGCCAAAAGCTGACAGCAGGCGCCAGAAACAACGGTGTGGCGGGTGGCGGTTACACACCGCGGCGAGCGAGCCCGGTGCCGCACACCTCAATGCCACACACCTGCGCACTTGAAACGGTGACGTGGTGATCTTACGTTGTGTATACTTTACTACACATAGAACCACCCGGATCCGGTCACCATTTTAAAAAAGTTGGGCATCGCGAACATTTAACGTCGAGAACAACGCGCCCGCCTCGGCCACAGCACTGTGGGGGCGTGCGCCAACACAGCACAAGTTACAAAGATGGAGAGAAAGTGGCGAAACTGACGGCAGGTCACGTGAAAATCCACACCGAAAATCAGGGGTCTGCAGACTGGATATCAGCACCAGTGAAGCATCTGTACAGACCCAAACGAGGAGCCACAGGAACCACTGGAAGAGGCGGTCTCCTGGAAGCAGATCCGGCAGGCGGGATCCCCGCGGTGACCTTGTCTGGTGCTCCCCACCCTCCCACCACGTGGAGGGTGACGCTTCCACGAACTCCTGGCGGCCAGGCCGGCCTGAGAGAGAAGTCCTGGCCGGAGAACGGGACGCGGGTGACGTGTCACTTCTGAAGCAGAACACGAGCTGCCGGCACCGTTCCTCCTGCGCACTCTCCCCCTTGCTGGCTCTGGGACGATGCCCGTGGCGGGTTGCGGAGGGCGGCCTCCAGCCGATGGCCGGCAAGAAACTGAGGCCCGCGGTCTAGCCACCTGCAAGGGGCAGAATGCGGTCACAACCGCCAGGTGAGCTTGGAAGTGGGTCCTTTTGGGCCCGTCCTCAGAGGACAGTGCAGCCAGGCGACTCCTGACCACAGAAACCGTCAGAGTCACGTGGCAAAATAGGCATTGTTTAAGTCCCTGAGTCTGTGGCAACATTGTCACATGCCGTAAGTACACACAGTGGTGACAGACGGGACGCTGGCCCCCAGGGCACGGTGGTCAGGGCATCAGGCACAACAGCAAGAGACCCGGCCTGTGGTTTCGAGCCATGGCCGTTTGGGGCTTTGGTGACCACGACATAACCTGGCCTAATTATTGTCAGGGATCATTTTCCAATGATAAATGACCGTCAGCACACAGACAACGTATGGGACCGGTGGCGGGGAGCGGTTCCCACAGCTGGAGGGACGGCCGCCTAGACAGAGCAGAGGCTCGGGCCCTTGTCCGAGGACGAGACCCAGCCAGCCCAAAGTGACCCAGGGGGACCCAGCAGCAAGGGCAGGGCACTGGATGCCTCTGCCTCGCCAGGTGCCCGTGAGGGTCCTGTGAGTGGGGAAAGGGAGAACGGGGGGCCTCTGGTGAACCTCCTCAGTCACAGGACATCAAATCTTGACCCACAAACGGGGGATTGCTCGAGTCCAGAAACACAGCGCAGCATGAAAACAGATGGAAGCCAGAGCCAAGCCCCAAGCTCTGAGAGCCCGAGGGTCGCTGCCCCCCACCCCTGGCCCATCCTCTTTCCTTCCCTCCTCCCGCCATCGCCCGGTGGCGGGAATTTGGGGTGTAAGAGCTCCCCGGCACTGTCTCTGGAAACACAGTTTAGCGGGCGCCTGCAGGATGGAGGTCGAAGTGCAGCAGACTCCTGGGGGGCGGACAGACGATGACTGAACCCCGGCAACGACTTGCTGCCTCCTCCAGAAGGACAAACCGGAATGGCTCAGCGGAGACGTGTGGGGCCATCTCCGCTTCGCAGTGGGGCGACCTGCACGCAGGGAATCAGGGCATGGGCGCTCGGGTGGGGAGGACCCCTGCCCGGGGCCTGGCGGGTTTCTGGTGCTCAGCCTTTCGAAGAGCACCCCCCAAGGTCTCTCCCCGCCGCAAGCACCCAAGGATCCTCTCAGACCCCGCTGCAAGCAGAGCGCCCCCCCCAGGTCGAGATCTGAGGCCCAGGGCAGGGCCTCCTGCATCTCACCTTCTTATGAAGACACCAGCCACACTGGATTGCGGGCCCACCCTGGACCAGCGTGACCCTGTCTTAACTAAGTACATCTGCAATGACCCTCCCTCCGACAAGGTGGCTGAGACCCCGGGAGTTAGGATGCCCGCACACTGTGCGACACGACCCAGTCTCGCACGCCTGGTTTGGGGTCGATGCGCCAGACGCCCTTCTTGCTTCCGTGGCTTTCCGTCCTCCCCAGAGCTCTCCGTCCTCCCCAGGGCTCTCCGTCCTCCCCAGAGCTCCCCGTCAGAGCTGCAGACGTGGGTGCAGGGAGGTTCAGGGGGCGCACTGGCGCACCGCAGGGCTCAGGAACGGGCCCCACCGCCGCTGGGCCCCTTCTGGGCTAGAGAAAGCTTGTGGCCACCGGGCTCTGCTCACGTGCCCCTTCCGGGTGGGCATCGTTCAAGATTGCGGTTACATCGAAATCATGACCATTAAAGTTACAGGTGGTGGTTAAAAGCCTCACTTTTAAAACCCTCCATGTCGCTCACGTGCCCTAAACTGAGCTCTGAACTTGAGCGACTTCTCTGCTCACCACGGCTTGGTGGGCCCGAATTCAGTTCCCTTCTTTCCCAGCGTCCCTTCCCTAACCTTTTGGAGAGTGTGAGGACAAACTGCTGGAAGCCGTGCATGCAGGGAACAGGTGTCCCCCGGTCCTGGATGGTCACGTGGCCAGGCCCCCAGCACGCGAGAACACCACTCACACCACAGTTGGCTTTGGTCAGCAGCCCCGCGGTCAGTGGGACTCGCTTGCAGGCCGTGGAACTTCAGTCTCTAGCAGCTTTTTAGGTTGAGCACATAGCGACACTTCATTCATTAAAAAATATTCCTTGGCATATGTCGCAGGGACAGCTCCAGGTGCTGAGCACGTAGCCATGCGCGGGACAGGCAAAGCCCTGCTCACCGACCTGACCAGCCAGGGGCACAAAGGAGCCAAACCAACTACCAAGCAGCAGCAGGCAGTGACGGCCACCTGGAGAAAGACGAAGGGGAGGTGCTGGAAGGGACGCAGCCACAGGGAAGGGCCCTGAATGACAGGAGCAGGGGCCTCGGACAAGGGAGGAAGAGCGAGGGGAGGGCTGGCGGCACCGTGTGGGTGGGACCCATCCCCACGCCCTTTCCTCTGTCTCGGCTTGTCCTGCACAGGCAGGGGGTCCTTTCTTCACCTGTTGACAGGGTGACGGGGCGGGGGCAGGGCGCAGCCAGCAGGTGACAGGACCTTGCATCCTGGGAGCGCTCTGTCCTCTGCGTGTCCCCATGCCACCGTGAGGTCCTTAGAAATAGGTTACCTCCCATCCTGCCCCGCCCGCAGCTCCGAGGTTTTCTCCCATAATTTCTCACTTTCTTTTCCGAGGATTACTGGGCATTTCTGGCAGCGCACCTGCATCCGTCTCCTTGAGTGTCCTGTGCAGAACCCCCGGGAGGCTGTGGAGCACAGGCCCCAGAGCCCGGTGCCGGGGGTCCCCAAGCCTGGCTCACCAGCCGGGTGCTCGAGGCCAGGGAGTGGCAGTCATGAAGAAAACGTGGTCTCTTCACCCTTCGAGGCCCCGAGGGGCATCTAAACAGGGCAGTGACGCGCTCGGGGTGTGCAGGGCTGCGAGGGCTGGGAGGGCTGCGAGGGGGAGGGCGACAGCACCGAGGTCCCAAAGAACAGCAAGAGTCCTCAGGGCCAGACACAGAAAGGCCTGTAACGCCAAGGAAAACCCCGCCTACACCCTTACATGACCGTGTCCCCGGGCTGCCCCTCTTCCGCCTTCCGGTCGCCCCGGCTGTGCCGCAGGGCTCCAGCTCTACCCCTCCTGTCTTCCCAGTGACCCCCTGTGTGCTAGAGAGAGCTTGCTAGAGAGAGCTCGGGGTCTACGCACACCGGCGGCATCTGGGAACCGCCTACCAACCCGACGTCAGTCCCCCCCTTGCTGTGGTCAAGCCATCCGGGGTGAGCTCAGAAGGCTGACGTCCATCTCTCAGACCGTGCCCACAGACTGTGCCCCTTGGCCGCCCCACGGCACCCCAGAAAACCTCATCCGTGGGCCCCCCTGGATCTCCACCTGGCCCTCTCAAGAAGGGAAGGGCTTCTCCAGCAAGCGGCCAGGAAGGGGGCGTGCAGGTCCCCAGCCCCTGCTGGACATGGGACAGGCGGGTGCACTACAGGCAAGCTTTTCATCCACCGCCTCCCAGAACGCCGAGTGGCAGAATGTCCTCCAGCCACCGGCAAGGACAGGGGCCCAGGGAGTCCGGTGTTACTGGTGTACCTGCCCCGGGCTGCGACGGTGAGGAGGCGGGGGTGTCAGTCGGGGGGCCCAGCGTTCTCGGGTGCTCTTCAGGCGAGTCCACCCGCGGCTCCGCGAGCTGCATGTCCAGTGTCACCCACTTGCGTGGTGGCCGCGGAGCAAGCCTCTGCGTGGCGCTGCCCACGCACGGGAGCACGAACACGGCCACTTACTTCCGGGCGGCTCAGCGCCACGGGGAAGGGCGACACGGCTCAGACGTGACGGCAATCGTGGGGGTCTCGTGGGGGACAGTGAAGAAGTCAGGGGGGGGTCTCAGCTACTGGGGGGCCGGGAGGGCGCCCCGGAGGAAATGACGCTCGGCAGCCGACACTCCCGGGGCGGAGGGGCACAGGCAGCTCCGGGAACTGGGGGAGGTCTGTGTGGCCGAAGAGAAGGGAACCGCAGAAGTGGTGCGTGGGCAGGTGAGGAGCCCCACGCCCGGGTCGGCGGCCGCCGGGGGGGTGCAGGTGTTGGGGACCCTTCCCCGGGCAGTGGTGTAGCCGGCGCAGAGCCCTGATCAGGTGGGGACCAGTGAATCTGCACCGAACCAAATGCCAACGTAGAGACTGGGAAAAAAGAAAATGAAATTCTCTCACATTGACAAGCCTGGATTCTCCACGACAAGATCAGGGCTTCGTGTCCGCCTTTCTGCTTCGCGGCCTTCCAGAGGCTTCCCTCCTGGAGGTGCCGCCCGAGGGAGGCGGCCATCACATGTGCTCTCCACGTCGGCCAAGTGGCCGCGACCGCACTCCCGCTCCCATCCCTTCTTCCCAAACCGGAGTCGCAGGAACGCAGCGGCGCGGAAGCCGAAAACCGTCCCCGTGGGATGGGCGCGCGGCTCTGAGGAGGAAGAGGGCGCGGACATACTCGGACGAGATGTTTAGGTTGTTCCAAGGACGAAACGGACCTCTGATGGTGACTTCGGCTTCCTGTGCCGGAATCTCTGCCCGCAGTGGCTTCAGTGCAGGTGCCCGTGATCTCGCCCACAGGGGGTCGGGGGTCACAGGTTGCAGGGGTGCAGAATGCATCCAGTCACGGGGCAGGCCTTTGCAGCAGCTCCTGGGAAGGCATCACGAAATCACGCGGCCGGGGCAAGGGCAAAGAGCTTGGACTGCCTTCCACCGGCCGCCTTCCTTGGGTGAAGTCCAACTTCCCAGACACCACCTGCCTCCGCCAGCAGGCGTCCTGCAGGTCCCACTGGTCAGAACTGGGAGGGCCCCAGCCCAGCCCCTGCCTCTTCTCATGCACCCCGAGCGGCCCCACCTGGGCATTAACTTCAAAACTAAAACTTCCAGTTATTTCCCCAGCAAAACTGGCTTTATTCGGAAACAGCAGAGGCCAACAGAGGATGAGCGACTGAGGACAAAACTCTAGACAGACGGCGACAATAAGGTCCAGGAGGCTCGTTTAAGTGGAAAGGAGGGTGGGCGGGAAGACTGTTTTAAACAGAAAGTCCGGGGCGCCTGGGTGGCTCAGTTGGTTAAGTGGCCGACTTCGGCTCAGGTCACGATCTCACGGACTGTGAGTTCGAGCCCCGCGTCAGGCTCTGTGCTGATGGCTCAGAGCCTGGAGTCTGCTTCGGATTCTGTGTCTCCCTCTCTCTCTCTGCCCTTCCTCTGCTCACACTATGTCTCTATGTCTCTCAAAAATAAATAAAAACGTTAAAAAATTTTTTTAAACGGAAAGTCCATTGGAGCAAACTCTGAGCTAGAAGTGTAGTGCCTTCTCATTGGCTGGGCTGTGGCAGTCTCTCATTGGCTGGGCTATGGCTGTCCCGCATTAGCTGGGCTATGGCTGCCTCCCATTGGCTGGGCTGTGGCAGTCTCTCATTGGCTGGGCTGTGACTGTCTCTCATTAGCTGGGCTGTGACTGTCTCTTATTGTCTGGGTTATGACAGTCTCTCATTGGCTGGACTGTTGCTGGGGGAAGAGGAAACCTTTCTTCCTCCTGCTGGGCTAGTGAAGTAGTAGCTACACTGGAATCCGCCTGCAGGGTGCGTCCCTTCCTGTCGGGTCTGCAATTGACCGGGAGTGGTCGGGCTGAGAGCTCCCCCTGCTGGCCACGCGACTCCGTTGTAAATGAGGTTTCCTCTTATTAATTTCCACGTGAGCAAGTCCTTGCCACCAACACCCCACCCCCCCGCCCCGAACCCCAGTTGCTCGCCTGTGAAACGAAGGCTCTGCCATGGGGAGGTGGGGTGGTGCTGCCAGGAGGAAGGGCCAGCGTGGGCGCTGGTCCAGCTGGTAGGGGATCTGGAAGGGCATCCAGGCAGTGCGGGAAGGAGGGCCTGGGTGAAAGCTGCCTGGCGATTGGGCCTCGCAGACGAGACCCAGTGAGAGACCCCTGGTGATTGTGGAGGGTGCAGTTTCGACATCAGGAGGAGGTGTTGTGAAGCTCTGGCTATTACAAAAGCCAGTCACCTGCAAGGCCACACTGAATAGAGAGATGGCACTCTTGCTGCAGCTTCTCTTGCCCCTCCTTGCGTCTCCGTTCCTGTCCCTGCGGAGGCGAGGCCCCGCCCACTCGTCCTGCCCTGGTCTTCTCACAGACACTCTGTGCTGCACCTCCAGGCCGGTGCCCACCTTCATGCCGCCTCGCAGTCCCGCGTACCTACACCCGGCACCTCCTGGCCCCAAGCCCAACAAGGGGCTGGCCAGATCGCTCAGTTACCTGTTGTTCTTCAGCAGTTGGGAGTAGGGCACTGAAAATCAGAGTACAAGGGACCCTCGCCCAGCCAGGTGGAGCCCTCCTTGACTTCCAGGGCCACAACCTGGGTCGGCACAGAGTGAACGAGTCCCCTAGCCACCACCCACCCAGATCAGCACAGGGCGAAGAGTCCCAACCACGTCCAGCTAATCAGGAACCCTCCAGCTGGGAGCCCTCTGACCCAGCCCGGCCCAAGGAGAACAAGTCTCCAGGAGCCCCGGCTGGCCGGGAGCACTCCAGTCCGGCTTAGCTCAGCTCAGACGAGTGTCATGGTGACAATGCTGACCGAGAGCCCTCTGGCCAGGAGCCGCCAACACAGCTCAGCTCAGGGAATATGAGTCCCAAGGACTCCCAGACCAGGCACCTTCCAACCAGGCTCAGCACAGCGCAGACCAGTCCCTGGAAACCCAGCCCATGGGGGAGACCCAGCCCAGCACAGGTAGAATGCACCCGCAGGACACGTGGCTGTGGTGAGGGTCCTCTGAGGCTGTTTGATGGAGTGAATGTGTCCCCAAGACCCTCCCTCCACGGACCAGGAATTTGACCCAGCACGGCACAGGGCCAAAGCTGCCCCTGGACACCTGGTCAACCAGGACCCCTGCAACACAACTTAGCGCAGGGCAGTGTCCCCGGACACCTGTCTTCCAGGGGAGAAGGCAGGCCAGGTGCTGTCTGTGAAGGCAGAGGTCCCTTCCTCTGTTGGAGGCTGGCTCCCGTGTGGCCCTTGATCGTGGCTGGAGGCCGAGGCCCGGCCCCTGGAGCTCTTTCAAGCGCAGTCCTGTGTTGGGTTAATGCGTGGACACGCTGGTGGGCACATGGCTGGTAGTCCTCCGGCCTGGGACCGACTTTAACCTGGTGTCCTGGTGCCATGCCATTTCGGGAGGCTTTCTCTTTCAGGGAGTTGTCTTCAGAGGAAGCAAAGGGTACTATGCCATAAGCTAAGAGCCAGATCGGAAGTTGGAACAGCTGTCCATGGAAGTGAAATTCGTTGATACATCTTTGACCGATTTTGGCAGAAAGCTTGAATTTATGAAAGCAGCTTTTTTTAAAATGTTTATTTTTGAGAGACAGAGAGACAGAGCATGAGCAGGGGAGGGGCAGAGAGAGAGGAAGACACAGAATCTGAAACGGGCTCCAGGCTCTGAGCTGTCAGCACAGAGCCCGACTCAGGGCTCAAACCCACAAAGTGCAGGATCATGACCAACTGAGCTACCCAGGCGCCCCAGAAAGCAGCTTTTAAAACAAGCGGGGAAAGGAATAGATATCTCTTTAAGAAGGAGTCTGAGCGAGAGGTTTCACTTCTCGTGTGTGAAGAATCAAATTGAGAAATCTGCTTTGTCACTTGGTGTCACAAGGAGGACACAGTTTAAAGGCCTTGCCAGAGACCTAGGCCTCCTCAGACGAGGAAAGGGACTGGGAGCGAGCTGTGGAGACCAGGCGCTGAGCACGGAGGAGGAGCCTGGCTGAGCTCCTCCTGGAGGGGACATGAGGTCTTAGAAGGACAGGCCATGCAGTGGGGGCAGAGGCAGGCCTGGCGCTGGGAGTCGAACAGCTTCTTCAGCACGCAGGGCTTTCTGGAAGGGGTGCTGTCCCTGCCGCATACCCACCCAGGAGGGCGTAGAATGGGGGCTGGGCCAGAGTGGGGGCCACCTCTGGGAGTGGGGGTGGCATGAGTTTCAGCTTATTTATGTTAAATAATTTGACATAATCATTTCCAAATAATTTAAGATAAACAGTCCCGGGGCCAGGTGGGGACGGGTGCATCTCGGAGACTGCAGGCTGCCTGTGGACGTGGAAGATGCTCCCTCTCAGCTCCAGGAAGGTGCAGGTGGGAGCTCAGGGGGGGTGCGGGGCCCCGGGAGCCGGGAGCTGGGCTCCTGCGAGGTGGGGGAGGAGAGCGCCGCGCAGGGGTGCCTGGGCGGATTGGGGGCAGCATGCTCATAGTGCCTGGGCAGGAACCGATGGGAGCCGTGAGGACGCTGGCTCAGGGGTGAGGTGGACTTGAAACGGCCATGGGAGGAGGAGGCTTGCGTCGCTAAGATGGATGGCGTCTGAGCTGATCCGGGGGCTGCTGGCTTCGGGAGCCCGCGGGGAGGCTGGTGGAGTCCAGGTCACTTCGGCCTGAGGGGGAAGTGGACAGTGTGTGTGTGGTGGTCCCAGGGCTGGGCCCCTCCTCTGCTCAGCTGCTCTGGCCCTGCTCACTCTACCCCGGGTCCCGGGGGGGCTGTCACCCCACTTTGGGGGTGTGATCCAGACCGTTCGGCCCTTGAGTACCCAGTTCCTTCATCTGTAAAATGCAGACAGCTTCGGATGGGGCGAGCGGGAGGCGGGAGACGGCAGAGGTGGGGAGGGGATTGGCAGGGGCAGGGGGCAGACGGAGGCCCGAGCAAGGAGAGACACCCTTCCTTCCTGAAGACAGAGCATCGGCTCTGGAGCGAGAGCACCTGGGTGCTGCCTCTGTCTCACGCCCGGCCCTCTCCGCTCTCTTGGTCACAGGCCACAGCCCCGCGTAGACCTCGCCCGCTTCCTCCGCTGTCGCTCGTCACCGGCAGGTCAGAGTCCTTGGACCCGCGGGGAAGCTTTGAGCTCCAGGGAGCAGCCATGAGACTGCTCGCTCTCGGGAACTATTCTGGGATGTGTTGACAGCCATGGGACTAGTGTATATATTTTGATGTATTTATAGAGTCACGGGAAGCTGCAGAAAGTACAGAAAGTCCCTTCAGCCGTTTTGCCGCAGCGCAACTCCTCCCGTTACTGCGGAACAGTATTAATGCAAGAAGACCAGCCTCGGCACCGTGGGCGCCTCTGGCTGTTAGTTTATCGTGTGCCCTCAGGTAGCCAAGGACACAGTCCAGGTGTGGACCGTTCTGTCAGCAGAGACCTCCCTCGGGCTACCCACCCCTGCCCGTTACCCCTGCCCACGGCGAGCACCACCGTGTCTGGGAAGCTTTGCCCTTCGGAGAGTGTTACCTGAGCGGGATCCTCTACCTGGGACCGTCTGAGGTTGGCTCTGCTTGTCACTCAGCATAATGCCCCCGAAATCCGCCCGCGTCGTCTGTGTCACAGCTGTGTGGCGTCTTGATCGCCGAGTAGGGCTCCCTGGTGGGGACGGACTGCAGCTTGTTCAGCCGGTCACCTTTCAAGTTTCCGGTCTTCACCTTTCCACGTGAGCCCCCGGCGAACAGCTGTGCGGAGCGTTCTGTGTGATGCTAAGGTTTCATTCTCGGGATCAAGGCTCACGAGTGTGAGCTGGGCTGCAGGGTTCATGTTCCGCTTTGGAGAACCTGCCAGACTGTCTCCCCGGAGCGGCCGTGCCATTTACTTTCCCACCAGCGACGTGTGGGAGCTGCATTTCCCCAGCATTCCGTGTCGCCACTTACCTGACCCAGCCAACAGGTGGGCGGTGACACCTCGTCCAGGCTTCTGTTTGCGTTTCCCTAATGGCTCACGATGGCGAGCACTTGTGTGTGTGTGTGTGTGTGTGTGTGTGCCTAACTGCCATCTGTATCTTCTCTTCGGTGAAATGTCTGTGTCTTTTGATGATTTTCTGTTTGGCTGGTTTGTGTTTTTTCTGTTGACTTTTGAGAGTTCTTTATATATCCTGCATACAAGTCCTCTTTTCAGATACGCGGTTTGCAAACAATGTTCTCCTAGTCTGTACCTTGTCTTTTCATCTCCTAACAGGATCTTTACTAGAGTGACACTTCTTAATCTTGGTAAATTCCAGTTTCTCGAGCGTTTTCTTTCATAGGTTGTGCTTTTAGTACCATGTTTAGAACCCACCAATCCCTAGGTCCTGAAGTTTTTTCTCCCGCACCTCCTTTGAAAGCCATATTTCACATTTTACTTTGAATCTATACCGAGATCAGTTCGAGTTCACGTTTGTATAAGGAATGAACTTTAGGTCAAGGTATTTTCGTTTAGTTGTTTTGATTCGTTTCTTTCGCAAAGGATGTCCAATGGCTCTGGCACCGTTTGTTGAAAAGTGTGTCCTTCTCACGAAGTAGATTGCTCACCTGCGTCGGAAGGCAGCGGGTCACAGCAGCGCAGGCCTGCTCTGGGCCTCTCTCCTCCTCTGCTGAACCTGGAGCTTTTCCGCCACCAACAGCACATGGGCCTGAGATGCAGCATGCCGGTTCCTCCCGTTTTATTCCTTTTCAGAACTGTTTTAGCTCTCCTAGTTCCCTTGTGTTTCCATATAGATTTTAGAATAGTCTTGCCTATATCTATAAAATAAACACTGCTGGGATTTCCTGAGGAAATGTGTGAAGCCAGCGTATCGATCCGGGGAGACTCGACATCTTTGCTGCGTCGTGTCTTCCGAGCATGAGCGTGATGTGTCTCTCATTCGTTTAGATGGTTGATTTCTTTCATCAGTGCTGCGTAAATTTCAGCAGATAAGTCTTGTACATGTTGTACCTAAGACTTGTACCTAAGGTTTAAATGATTAGAAATTTTTAAAAATTGTGACTATATGATTTCTAAATTTTGGATTCCATGTGTTCATTGCTAGTGGATGGATGTTCGTATCATTATCTTGTTTCCTGAAACCTTGCTGAACTCTAAAGCAATGTATTCTAAGGAGGATTTTCCCAGTCGGTAGGACTCCCTGACCCCTTTCCTTGCCTTACGACACTGGCTGGAACGCCAAGCACGATGCCTCGTTCCTGATCTTAGAGAAAAGCATCAGTCTCTTGTTATTCTGTATCATGGTACCTGGAGGTTTTTAAATAGAGGTTCTTCATCAAGAGAGGGAATTCCCCTTTATTTTGATGTTTTCTGAGTTTTTATCCTAAATGACTGTTGAATCTCGAATTGCAAGAAATGCTTTTTCTGCCTCAACTGACGTGCTGTGATTTTTCTTTTTTAGCCTATTGATAGACTGGATTAATACTGATCGATTTTCAAGCATGAAAACTGTCTCACACGTCCCGTGGCCATGCTATGTGATTGGTTTTATACAGCGTCGTGTTCTATTTGATAACGTTCTAGCGTGGATTCTGACGCCTCTACCAATGAGGGATCTCAGTCTGCGGTTTTCCTCTGCTCTACTGTCTTTGACAAGTTGAGTGTCAGGGTAATAGTAGCTTCTCAAACAAATTAGGAAGCGCTCCCTTATTTTTCTATTTCCTGAAAAATATTACATAAAACTGATGTTAATTATTCTTCAAATGTTTAGAAGAATTCTCCAGTGAAACAACCTAGGCCTGGAGATATCTTTTTTTTTTTTTTTTTGAGCTTCGAAATTATATATCGAATTTCTTTGTTATAGGGTTATTCAAAATATTTATTTCAAGCGGAGAACATGTAGTAGTTTGTGCTTTTTTGAGAACTTGGTCCATTTCACCTAGGGTGTAGATGCGCGTGGGTGGAGTATTTCCTCCTCCTCCTCTCCGTGTCCGCAGAGTCTGAGCCCTCCCGCTGGGTCAGCCCCAATACTGATCATTTGTTTCTTCCCTTTTTCTGTATCAGTTTTGCTAGAGGTTTGTCAATTTTATTGCCTTCCTTTCATTGATTTTCCCGATGTTTCTTTTGTCAATTTGATTGATTTCTGCTTTTTATTGTCTCCTTCCGCTGGTCTTGGGTTTATTTTGCTCTTCTTTTTCTATTTCTTAAGGTGCAATTTTAGATGACTGATTTAAGCCTTTTCCTCTTTTTTAATGTAAGCATTTAATTCTATAACTATCCCTCACAGCACCACTTTAATTGTGTCCCACAAATTTTAATAACTTGTATTGTATTATAATTTAATTCATTGTTTTTAATTTCCCTGGAGACTTGCTTTTTAAAAAACATTTATTCATTTTCGAGAGAGAGAGAAACAGAGCATGAGCAGGGAGGGGGGCAGAGAGAGAGGGAGACACAGAATCCGAAGCAGGCTCCAGGCTCTGCATTGTTAGCACAAGGCCCAACTGTAGATCATGGCCTGAGCCAAGGTTGAACGCTTAACCAACTGAGCCATCCTGGTGGCCCTGGGGTCTTGCTTTTTAAGCCATGGATTATATAGAAGTGTGTTGTTCAGTTCCCAAGTGCTAGGAGATTTTTCTGTAACCTTTCTATTATTTCTTAGTATGATTCCATCGTAGCTGGAAAACATACTCTGTATGATTTCGGTTATTTTAAATTTGTCGAGATTTGTTTTATGACCCAAAATATGTCCCATGTTGTTATGTGTTCTGTGGGCACTTGAAAACAATATGAACTTTATATGCTGCTGTTGAGTGGGTGTTCTAGGAACGTCTACGTCAATAACCTACACTGTACATCCTTCGAATCTGCTCTCCGTCTCTACGGATTTGCCTATGTGGACATTTCATATAAATGGAACCATACGGCGCGTGACCCCTTAGGTCTGGCCCCTTCCACTCAGCATGTTTCCGAGGTGCACCCAGGCCGCGTGTGGATGGCAGGTGTCAGTACTAGTTCCCTTCATGGCTGAATAGTTTTCCGTCGTAGGGACGGACATGTTGTTCCCCACCCCGACGACACTCGGATTGTCTCCACCTCTTGGCGATTGTCGATAGTGCTTTGGGTAATGATTACATTTGGGTAATTTTTTTTTGCACGAACATCTCGTTTTCGATTCTCTTGGGCTTCCACTGAGTGTGGAATTGCTGGATCACATGATTCTATGTCTGAATCTTTGCGGGCCCGCCACGCTGTTTTCCACAACAGCGACACCATCGCCCATTTCCGCCAGCAAAGTAGGAGAGACCCACTTTCCACTCCGTCACTAGCACTTGCTGTTTTCTGGTTTGGGATTATTTTGTTGTTTGCCGTTTGGGGATTATCGCTGTCCTAGTGGGTGTGAAGTGGTGCCTTATTGTGGCTTCGGTTTGCATTTCCCCGGTGACTAAGGTATGGGAGGTAAAACTTACCCTCACCCTCTCAGGGCTTGTGGCTGGGACTCACATAAGCCGGAGTAGCAGGAGAAAAGCATACACATTTGATTTAATTAAAACGTACATGTGCCTGGGAATCCTCGCAGGAAAACAAAGACCCAAAGAAGCGGCCAGACCTAGGTGCTTGTTGCAGGATGTTGTCGAAAAAAAGACCACCAAATGCCGAATAGAAGCGAGGCAAGTTTTTATTTACGGCCGGGCCAAACCTGATCTCCTGATGTTAAGGAGAAAATGCAGAGAATGGCGCCGAACAAAGGCAGCAGTGGGCTTATATGGGTTTTAGCAAGTTAGGGTACATCATAAATTAGTTAACCAATTATAATTTACAACATATTTTGGTAGCCAATTACATAGATGTTACCTTTGGCGGGGGCCTATTGCTTCAAGGTTCTTTGTCTTAAGTGAGCTTTAAATGACCAATTATAGTTAGACACCTCAGACACCGCGGGACAGCAGTTACGTGACTTCTTGCATGTTGGCCTTCCTTTTATCAGCTCAAAACAGTAGGGTGAGAGCTCACTGTAATCTAAGTTAGCTATGTAGCAAGCAAGCAAAGTTACAGGAGGGAGACAGGCAGTTAACCCCTTCTGGTAACTAACAGGGAACTGCATAGGCTTCTATCTCAATGTTTTAGCAGTTACCATACAGTTGGTCAGAACAGTAAATGGGGAGATGCATTTGCAAAGCAATTTACAGAAGCCAAAACAGCCGGTTAATGGTTTTTATTATTGACTCAGGTTTGTTAACCTACAACAGTGCTCATAAGGCAGGTAAACAGGGAGAGGCAACTGTGGGCAGGCAACCAAAATGTGTGCGGAGGGTGAAGACGGAGGAAGGCTGTTTTAGCAAGGTCTATCCACACGGAGTCCCCTGAGCCTGACTCCTTGTCTCCGGTGACAAGAACGTTGCTTTCCTTTTGGTACAGGGTGGGGTGGGGGGAGAGGGGGTGTCTTCCACACAGGTTCCAGCTCCGGCTTTCAGGAGGAAATGTTGGGGGGGGCAGTGTCAGAGCCTTTCTCGCACCTGCTCTCTTTCAAGTGCCATCGGTGCAAACGACCAATGTGCCGAAGCGACACCTGTCGGAGCGGCCACCCTGGGCTGCTTCGCTGACGGCGCTGAGCGTCTCGCTGGGTGCTTACCAGCCGCTTGTGAATCTTCTCTGGAGAAACGTCTGTGCAAGTGCTTTGTCCACTTCTTCACGGGGTCGTCTGTCCTCTGTCACTGAGCCGTAAGAGTTCTCTATCTATCTGTGTCAGATAGGTGATTGCAAGTATTTTCTCCCCTTTTGTAGGTTGCCTTTTCTTGATAATGTCCTTTGACGCACCAAAGCTTTTAATTTTAATGAAAATCTTTTGATTTTTTTAAATTTTGTTACTAGTGCTTTTGGCGTCACAGCTCAGAGTCATCACCAAACTCAGGCCTTGATTTCTCGGGGGCAGTCTTGTCCTGGCGTCTCTGTCCCCGCCCGTCAGTGGCGCTGCACCTCTCGTCTCCATGCGCTCTGCCCCCATCACGGCATCCAGACTGACGTCGGGGACCGGGGCATTCTTTCCCTCTTGGCTCTGCTTAACACGGCCACCCCTGCACGTGTCCAGTTCCTTAGCCAGCTCTAAAATTTAGGAGCGTGCGTACTCACTGTGCCGCCCACCCTCGGGTGAGCGGTCAGGGTCAGCCCCCGTGGGCCCTGGGAGCAGGCTCCAGACTGGTTGGGGCTCTGTGGCTGCAAGCGTCTGAAGCAGGTCCTAGAAGAGGAGAGGGTGTGTGGATGGGCATGCCCTTGGCCTTGAAGACTCCTTTTTCATGGAGACGAGCGTAACCCCAGACGGACACCGAGGGAGGCACTGCGTCTGGTGTCCCTCCTCTTGGCAGTGCAGACGCCCGCCACGTTGGCAGGCAGCGCCACGCGGCTTCGTCCCTCATAGAGAAGAGGGCTCCGTGCCGAGCACGTTAGCCACAGGTGTGGGAGCGCCCACGCCTCCCCCAGGGAGAGGACCCTGGGGGGCTATCTGGTCACCTGCTCTAAAGGGTTACCGAATTAACCTTCTGCCTGAGCTTAAAGTGAGAGAAAGAAGCCCCTCAAGGTGCATCGGCGATTCAGCATGAAGATGACATCAGAACCCAGAGAGCAGCCGTGTGAGATGTGGAGAACCTAGGCCGAGTCATCACCCTGAGGAAGCAGAAGGGGCTCAGGCAGCGGCGATGACACAGCTCCTTCTATCGTAGTAAAAAATCAGTAAATCCCAACGAGCCGAAAGAATCAGAACATTATTCTCCCTCAGTGTGTTGGACGGGGTCCCAGCGCGCAGCGCAGGAGACCGCCGGCTGGCCAGTGTTACCCCGTCTCTCCTCGGGCACTGACCGTGACCTTCAGACAGGACCTCCACCTCCACAGAAGGCGGAGCCGGGCGCAGGGACCGTCGCTCCAACCCTGCCGTGGAGATTTCTCTGGATTTGGCACAACAGCAACGGTCGGTCGGTTGGTTGGTTTTGAACTTCACCAGAGAGCTAAGGGTGTAAGGCTAAGGTAGGTTCCGGAGAGTAACGGGGCCGCGGTGGCAGAGCAGAGGCCCACAGCCGGCGGCGAGGCCAGTGTGGCCGGGGCGGGACGGCACGGCACCGGCGGAAGGTACGGAGAGCAGACGGGTACCAGGTGCGGACCGCGCGCGGCTGGCACGGTCACCAGCATGCAGGGAGCCTGCTCGCCCAAGTGGGGTCCGCACCCCTCGTGCTTCCGCTCGGGGCTTGCCGAGGGGGTGGGCAGAGCGGAGGCTGGAGGGCGCCCTCCCGACGCGGGCCTTTGCCCAGTGCGTCAGCGGCTTGTGAAGTTGGGGGCGGCACCAAGGGCAGAGAGGGACATCCTAACAGGGAGAGGCGGGGGCGGGACAGGGGCAGGGCCAGGCACAGGGAGAGGCCCCACACAGCTCAGCCACAGCCCGGAGAGCTGGCGTTCAGCCGGAAAGCCCAGAGACCCACAGGCTCGCCAGAGCTCGGACCCCGGGTCCTGCGGTCGGAGCCTGTCCCTCGTGTCGCTCTTAAGTCCAGCTGACGCACCGTGTTGCATTCGGCTCGGGTGGGTAACGCGGCGATCCGACAGCTCCCTCCGTCACTCCGCTCACGAGTGTGGCTCCCGTCCGTCACCGTACAAGGCCACTGCGGCACTACCGACTGTACTCTGTCGGCGCTACCCTTCTCCCCCTCGACTTACCCATTCCACGCCCGGAAGCCTCTACTCCCAGCCCCTGCACCCGTTTTGCCTGACTCTCCTCCTCCTCAACCTTTTTTATTATAATATGACATAAATCACACGAAACTTACCATCGTAACCACTTTCGAGTACACCCTGTCGCAGTATTTACCACATTCGTGATGTTCCGACGCGGCTTCATTCTCCACCTCCAGAACTCTTTTCACCCTGTAAAAGGGACACTCTGTCCCCGCCAAACACTGACCCCCACCCCCACCCCCCCCACCCCCCGCCAGCCCCTAGTACCCAGCACTCTGCTTGCTGTCTCTACAGTCTGACTCCTCCCACGGCCTCGTACAAGTGGAACCATACGCGATGTCTTTTCGGGCCTGGCCGACTTCACTTCCATCGTGTCCCCGAGGCTCATCCGCGCTGTGGCGGGCGTCAGGACGTGTCTCCTGTCGAGGCGGAATACTGTGCCGTTGTTCTGTGCGTTCCCCGTCCACACACACTGAGAAGTGCTTCCACTTCTCAGCTACTGTGAACAATACTGCAGTGCACACAGGTGTGCAAATACCTCTTCAAGACCCCGCTCTGAATTCCTTCAGGCAAATACCTGGACCTGGAATTGCTGGATCACATGCTAGATCTGGGTTTTAATTCTTCGAGTAACCACCGCACTGTTTTCCACGGTGGCCGCGCCGTTCCGTGTCCCCGCCAACAGTGCGCCGGGCTCCCCTCACCCCACACCCCTGTCAAGATTGTTACTTCCTGTTGTCGGGCGGCAGCAGCCACTCCACTGGGTGTGACGCAGGCTCCCGGTGCGGTTTCGACTTGCATTTCCCTGATGGTTATTGCCAAGCACCTTCTTGGCTTGTTGGCCATTTGTGTAGCTTCTGTGGAGAGATGTCTGGTCAAGTTCTTTGCCCATTTTTGAGTCAGGTGGTTTGTTCTTTTGTTGTTAGTTTTAGGAGTTCTCTACACATTCTGCATCTTCACCCCTTATGAGCTATGTGATCGGCAAATATTTTCTCCCACTCTGTGGGGTGCCTTTTACTCTTTCGAGAGTGTCTTTTGGTGCACATAAAGTTTTCCATGAAGTATAATTTATTTTTTCTTTTTTTGCCTGTGCCTTTGCCGTCCTATCCAAGAAATCGTTGCCAAATGTTGTGAAGCTTTGGTCCTGTTTCCCCCTAAGAGTTTTATGGTTTTAGGTCTCACATTTAGGTCTTCGATCCATATTAATTTTTTCATATGAGGTAAGGCTCCAGTGTCATTCTCCTGTGTGTGGATCGGCAGTTTCCCCAGAACCATTTGTTGAAAAGACTGTCCTTGGGGCGCCTGGGTGGCTCAGTCGGTTGAGCGTCCGACTTCGGCTCAGGTCATGATCTCACCATTCCCGAGTTCAAGCCCCGCATCAGGCTCTGTGCTGACAGCTCAGAGCCTGGAGCCTGTTCCAGATTCTGTGTCTCCCTCTCTGTCTGTGCCCCTCCCCTGCTCATGCTCTGTCTCTCTCTCTCTCTCTCTCTCTCTCTCTCTCTCTCAAAATAAACATTAAAAAAAATTTAAAAAAAAATAAATAAAAGACTGTCCTTTCCTCCATGAGTGGGCTTGGCGCCCCTGTTGAAAATCACTTGACCGCGTATGTGAGGGGTTGTTCCTGGGCTATCTATTCCATTCTGTTGGTTTATATGACTCTCTTTTTACCAACACTTCAGTGTTTTGATTGCTATACCTTTGTAGTAAGTTTTGAAATCAGAAACTGTGAATCCTCCAGTTTTGGTTTTCTTTTTCAGGATTGTTTTGGTTTTTTGGGGTCCCTTGAAATTCCATACGAAATTTAGAATGGATTTTTCAATTTCTACAAAAAGTGACATTGGGATTTTTATAGGGACTGCTTTGAATCTGTAGATTACTTCGGGTACTATGGACATTTTCATAATATTAAGACTTCAAGTCCACACACATGGAATGTGTTTTCATTTATTTATACCTTCTTTAATTTTTTCAGCAACATTTTGTAGTTTTCATTGTACAAGTCTTTCACCTTCTTGGTTAGGTTAATCCCTAAGTATTTAATTATTTTCGATGCTATTGTAAATGGAACTGTTTTTGCCGTTTCCTTTTCATGTTGTCCATTGCTCGTGTAAAGAAATGAGACTGATTTCTTTGCATTGACTCTGTATCCTGCCACTTTGCTGAAATCATATATGAGTTCTAACAGGTTTTTGGCGTATTCTTTAGGGTTTTCTAATATAAGATCGTGTCATCTGCAAAAATATACAGTTTTAGTTCTTCTTAAATTTGATGCCATTTATTTATTCTTGCCTACCGTTTTTTAAATTCTTTTTAAGTAGGTTCCACACCCAACATGAGGCTTGAACTCATGACCCTGAGATCAAAAGTCACATGTTCCATTGGCTGAGCCAGCCAGGTGCCCTATCTTGCCTAATTGTTCTGGCTAGAATTCCCAGTACTACCGTCAACAGAAATGGTAAACACGGGCATCCTTGCCTTATTCCTGATCGTAGAGGAAAAGCTTGAAGTCTTTGACCATTGAGTTTGATGGGCACCATGGGTTTTTTCATATATGGCTTTTATTGTGTTGAGGTACTTTCCTTCTGTTACTATTTTTCAGTGTTTTTATCGTGAAAGAGTGTTGAATTCTTTCACATATTTTTTTTCTGTATCAATTGAAATGACCATATGGGTTTTTTCCCTCCTTTAGGCTGTTAATGTATTACATTGATTTTCATATGTTGAATCATCCTCGCATTCCAGAGATAAATCCCACTTGGTCACGGTGTGTAATCCTTTTAATATGCTGCTGAATTCTGTTTGCTAGTATTTTGTTGAGGAGTTTTGCATCGAAGTTCATAAGTGACATTGCTCTGTAGTGTCTTTTCTTGTAGTCTTTGCCTGGCTTAGGCACAGGTAATGCTGACCTCACAGAATGAGGTAGGAAGTATTTCCTCATTTTCAATATTTTTAAGAAAGTTTGAAAATAAATGGTATTAGTTCTTTCTTCATTTATTTTTTAAAAGATTTTATTTTATTTTTTATGGCTTTATTATTTAGAGCACATAGGCAGGGGAGAGGCAGAGAGAGAGGGAGAGAGAATCCCAAGCAGGCTTCATGCTGTCCGTTTGGAGCCTGACATGGCCTTGATCCCATGAGCCATGAGATCATGACCTGAGCGGAAATCAAGAGTTGGAGGCTTAACGGACTGAGCCACCCGGGAGCCCCTAAAGATTTTATTTTCAAATGATCTCTACACCCAACGTGGGACTAAAATTCACAGCCCCAATATCAAGAGCCATGTGACTGAGCCACCCAAGTGCCACGGTATTAGCTCTTCGAGTGTTTGGGAGCATTCACCCGTGGAGCCAGCAGCCGAGGGCTTTTCTTTGGCAAGAGACTTCACGTTATTCACTCAATTTACTTAGTAACTATAAGTCCACTCAGATTTTCTCCTTCTTCACGATTTACTCTTGGTGGGTTTTGTATTTCTAAGAATCTGTCCATTTCATTTAGGTTATCCAATTTCCCGATGGACAATTATTCATAGTGCTGTCTGAGAACCCTTTTTATTTCTGTCACATTTGCTTAAATGCTTCCACTTTCATTTCTGATATTAGTAACTCGTCTTTTTTGATTTGTCCATCCAGCAGAAGTTTAGTCAAACATTTTGATCTTGCCAAAGAACCCACTTTTGGTTTTATTTTCTCTATTGTTTTTCCATCTTCTATTTTGTTTTTCTCTGCTTTCACTTTATTATTTCCTTTCTTCTGCTAGCTTTGTGCTTAGTCTGTTCTTCTTTCTCTAATTACTTAAGTTGTGGAGTTAGGTCACTGACTTGAGATCATTCATTTTTTAATGTGTTTATAACTATAAATTTCCCCTAAGCACCACTGTCATTGAATTCATTAGTTTGGGTAAGCTGTGTTTTCTTTTCTATTCATCTCTAATCATTTTCCAATTTCCTTCAATAATTTATTCTTTGATTCATTGGTCATTTAAAAATGTGCTGTTTGGACAACAAATTGAGCCTCTAAGTTCAAAGTAGGTCCAAAGTTGTTGATCATATTCATAGTCTCTACAAACTTACAGCTTATAAACATAAAATGAAGAATTCTTCTATAAGCTTTTTTTTTATTCCAGAAACACCCGTGAGAACCAGAATAGCTTCAAGACTTAAACCCACGGAGTTTTGCGAAGAGAGAACATGGAAGAAATCATAAATCCCCTGCAAGTTGCTCAGATGGTGATGGCCATATTTGGTCCTCATCCGTAAATGGAAACATTCCAAGTCAGTACAGTAAAAGGAAATATTAAATATTAAAACTCATCATAAATATGTGAAGTGTTTTTAGCTTTCTTTGTACAATTTCTAAAACCTGAGTTTGTATTTAAATTATATATGTATAATATATATGATATGTATATGTATACATATGTAAAAAATAAAAGTGCATTGTTTAATTTCCACAATTTTGTGAGGTTTGTAGTTTTCATTATTGATTTCAAGTTTCATTCTGTTGTGGTCAGAGAGGATACTTTGTACTATATCTATCTTTTAAAATCCACTAAGACTTGGGGCGCCTGGGTGGCTCAGTCAGTTAAGCGTCCGACTTCGGCTCAGGTCATGATCTCGTGGTTTATGGGTTTGAGCCCTGCGTCCAGCTCTGTGCTGACAGCTCAGAGCCTGGAGCCTGCTTTGGATTCTGTGTCTCCCTCTCTGCCCCTCCCCTCTCATGCTCTGCCTCTCTCTCTTTCTCTCTCAAAATTAAATAGACATTTAAAAAACTAAAAGAAAAAAGAAATTCAAGGAACCTTGAATAGCAGTTCAGAGTTTCCGTAGTCACCTCCATTTACCCTGCTTTTGGCCAGCTATTACAGCCAGTGCATTTTGGAGGCCGTGATCGACAACTGAGGCTTAAAGGTTCTTTTACGGAGAGTTCTCTAGTTGAGTAGAAATCCTTCTATAAAAGTTGGCTGTGATTTGAAGCTATACTACAAAGCTATAGTAGTTAAAATAGTGTAGGACTGGCATAAAAATAGGTGCACAGACCTACGGAACAGAACAGAGACCAGAAATAAACCCTCACACACACTATCAACTACTACTTGACAAGGAGCCAAGGACATCCAGTAGGGGACGGGCAGTCCCCTTGACAAATGGCGCTGGGAGAACCGGAGGAGCACATGCAGAGGAGTGAAGGCGGCCTCCTCCTTACACCACTCACGAATATGAACTCAAAATGCATCGGTCTTAAACGTAAGACCGGAGACTCTTAAAATTCCTGAAAGGAAACAGGGAAGGAGTTGCTCAACGTCGGTTTGGCAATGGTTTTGTTTTATGACAGCAAAAGCACAAGCAACAAAAGTAAAAAAAATCACAAGTGGGACAACATCAAACTTAAAAGCTTCTGCGCAGCAAAATAAACCATCAACGAAATGAAAAGACAACGTACAGAATGGAAGACAATTTTTGTAAATCATATATTTGGGGTTAATATCCACAGTCCATAAAGAAATCATAAACTCAACAACAACAAAAAACCCCAAACCATCCAACTTAAAAATGGACAGAGGAGGGTGCCTGGGTGGCTCAGTCAGTTGGGCATCTAACTCTTGGTTTTGGCTCAGGTCATGATCTCACAGTTTTGTGGATTTGAGCTCTGCATCGAGCCCCGTGCTGACAGCCCAGAGCCTGCTTGAGATTCTCTCTCTCCCTCACTTTCTGCTCCTCCCCCACTCGCACTGACTCTGTCTCTCTTGAAATAAACTTAAAAAAAAAAATGGACAGAGAAACTAAATGGACTAAAACTGAATTTTTCCAAAGAAGACACCCACACAACTGGCAGGCACATCACCAGAGAAATGCAAATCAAAGGCATGAGGAGATATTTCCTCACAGCTGTCAGAACGGGCATCATCGAAAAGACAAGAGATCACAAGTGATGGCGGGGACGTGGAGAAAAGGGACCCTCACGCACTGTTGGTGGAGCTGTAAACAGGTTCAGCCACCACTGAGAACAGTATGAGGTTGCTCAAAAAATTAAAAACAGAGGTATTATATGACTCAGCACTCCCACTTACGGGTATACACCCAAAGGAAATGAAAACAGGATACCCAAGAGAAATATACACTCCTATGTGGAGGGCCACTTTATTCACAATAGTCAAGATACGAAATAACCTAAGTGTCCTTCAGTGGATGAATGGAAAGAGAAGATGTGGTGTGTACACACACACACACACACACACACACACACTGGACTACTATTCAGCCATGAGAAAAGAGGAAATTCTACCATTTTCAACAACGGATGGACCTTGAGGACATTATGCTAAACAAAATACGTCAAAGACAAACACTTCATGATTCATATCTTTTATACGTGGAAACTAAAAGAGCTGAAATCATAAAAGCAGAGAGTAAAATGATGGTTCCCAGGGGCTGCAGGGTGGGGGAACGGGAGAGAGATTGTTTAGGGGTACATACTTGGAGCTTGGAAGTCAGTCAGTCCCAGAGACCTAATACCCAGTACAGCGATTGTAGACAATGAAAATGTATTCTGAGCATTTAACCTTCTAGGTGATTGGACCTGAGTTGCTCCCAACACTAGAAGAAATGATAGTTATGTGCCTCACAGAGGTGTTCCTAATTCTAAAATGGCAACCACATTACAATATAAGTGTACCAAATCAATACACTGTACACCTTAAACTTACACACAATGTTGTTTGTCAGCTATATCTCCAAAAAAAGTGGGGGGTTCTGTTACTCTAGAGAAGACCTAAGGTCTCTCTGAATGTTTAAAAGGCATTGCTGTTGGGAAAGAGCATAAGGATAATGAGGACTTATCTCACCGACGGCCTGGAACGCAGTGTATTAACCTTCACAGTAAAACCACCAGCTATTTTACTAGCAAAACTGGGTTTATTCAGGAATAGCAGAGAACTACAATCCAGGACAAGTGACCCAAGGGAAAGCCACAGACAAGTGAGAGTAAGGTAGCGGGGGCTCTTTTCCAGTTTATTTTTAAAATTGTTAAAAATGTTTATTTTGAGAAAGACCATGTGAGAGGGGGAGGGGCAAAAAGAGAGAATCAGAAGCAGACTCGAGACTGCGCTGTCAGCACAGGGCCGGACGCGGGGCTTGAACCCACAAACCTCAATAGCATGACCTGAGCCAAAGTGGGACACTGAACCGACTGAGCCCCCAAGGTGCCCCCCAGGCGGCTCTTTTCTAGAGGAAGGGAAGGCTGTTGTAAACAGAAGGTCCTTTGGAGGACACTGGGAACTAGTAGTGGCTTTTCATTGGCTGATCCATGGCAGTCTCTCATTGGCTGGGCTGTTGCTGGGGGAGGAGGAAACCTTCCTTCCTGCTGCTAGGCTAGTAAAGTGGCTGCTACAGTGGTGCACACCCGCAAGGTGCGTCTCTTTCTGTTGGGTCAACAATCGACCGGGAGTGGTAGGGCCGAGAGCTCCCCCTGCTGGCCACCCGACTCCATTCTAAACTACGTTTCCTTTCAACTTGTACAGTATTTCATTTTTAAACTTCTGAACCTTGAAAAGACAACCTAGGCTAAATAATACAGTTTTCCAAAGCTGCACATGCTCGTCTAGAGCTCAGCTGATCTCCCTGAAATACAGAAACAACTTCCTAAAACTCCTAGACGGGAGCACTACTACTCTGATGATAATGTGATTAAATCTGTGATCAATCACAGTTGGTAACATCCCTTTTTATCCTCGGTAAGGGTTTTAAAAATTCTAGAATAGTGCATTTTTCTAGTCTCACACCAATTTCATTCCAAATGTCTCCTGAGAGGCGCACACCATGCCCAGCAGTCTATCTTCCTCCTCCTCCTCACTTTCACAAACAAGTTGTCATCAGACGCACTCACCAAGCTGCATCGATTCACCAACGGGGGGAATGCTTGATTAGTATTGAGCTGTCAGCCCTTCTGATGATCCTGATGAATTCGCTCATGCGGATGCCCCCAGGTGTAAGGAACTAGGTTTGATCCCGGACAGGAAGCTGCTTCTCATGAGGCATGAGGACAGAGGGTCGTGGCGGCTCCCACTCCCACGACATCGGCCTCCCTTGTGTCATCTTAGGTGGGTTTTTTCCAACGCGACAGTTTTAAAAAGTTGTTTCAGGAATAAGTGTGAAACACGAGAAACGGCTTAATTTGGAAGTCTCCTAATTAATGGAAGTCAATTTCATTTCTATTTACAAAGGAGAATAAAAGAACTAGTTATTTTGAAAGGATAGAATGTGGAATAGTTGAAAGGGAACTGGAGTACCTTGCTGGGTGCCAGGGCCATGTGACATTGGTGAGGACAGCACACAGGCCCTTGTTCTACTTTGGCAGCTTCTTTCCTGAAAATCAGTTACAAAAACTTCCTTTCCTTTTCTACATCAGGACTCCAGCGGACATGCATGGTGGCCTGCAGACCTCTTGGCTACTACCATAAGGGGTCACCACGACGAGGGTCACTGCCCCATGCAAAGGGTCACTGTCTCGAGGGCCCGCCCGCGGGAGCCCGGTCGCCCCCACAGCTGCGTCCCTCGACGACCCTCAACCTCCCAACCCCTGGGAGCGGACTGGACCGCCCGCGCCCAGACGCTGGGATCAGCTGGAGCGTCCCCGGCCGAAAGCCGGTCCTCCCTTGCAGCGAGTTCAAGGAGGAAACCGCCCAGACGGGCTTGCCGCTGATTGGCTGAACGCGAGGAGGGCCAGAGATGATTGGTCGGGCCGGACGCCTCTCCGCGCGCACGCCGCGGTCGCGCCTTCTTCCGCCGCCACAGTCTGGTGGGCGGACGCGATTGGAGCAGGCGCTAAGGCCTGCCCGGGCCCGCCCCGCCCCCGCCGGAGAGCGCGACGTCACTACCCGGCGTGCCGCGCGCGGCGCTTCCCCCACCCGCTAATGTTTTGGCCGATTCAAGATGGCGGTGCAGGAGTCAGCTGCTCAGCTCTCCATGACCCTGAAGGTGCAGGAGTACCCGACCCTCAAGGTGGGGTCTGCGGGCCGGGGGAGCGGCCGCCCTTGGCCGGTGCCCGCGGGCCGCGGGGGTTCCGAGGAGAGGGAGGTGGGGCAGGGTGGGGGCCGGGGCGCGGCCTGGGGCACCGGGCGGGGTCTGGGGGTCCACGGGGCCGGGCTTCCGCGGTCTCAGGGTCTGCGGAGCCGGGCTTCCGGGCTCCCCGGGGCCTGGGGTCTGCAGGACCGGCCTCCCCGGCGCCTGGGGGGGTCTGCGGGGCCGGGCTCCCCCAGGTGTGGGGGTTGCAGGGCCGGCCTCCCAGGGGTCTGGGGGCCTGCGAGACCGGCCTCCCGGGCTCCCTAGGGGCGGCGGGGGCTCGGGGCCCGCAGGCTCTGCGGGTGTGGCGTGTGGCCGTCCATGCCCCTGCCCGGCCTTCGAGGACTTCGTGGCAGGGCGTGGAGCGCGTCTGCTGGCGCCCCGCTTCGCCCTCTGGAGCCCGATCGTGGTCCCTTCAGCCTAAGAAAAAGGCATGAACTGCCCCAGTGACATTTCTGGCGGCGGGCAGGCTGGTGACTTTGAGGGCTGGGGTGGAGGCCGGGATTTCCAGGGTGTGGGGTCGCGGGCGCAAGAGTGCCCGATGTGGCTCGCGGTTGGTGACCAGCTGTCCTCCCGGAAGCTTAGCGTCAGAAGGTGTCGATGTGTTGGCTTCCAGTCACTAATTAGGAACCTCACGACCTAGTGGGAACCCATCTTGTGGGGCGTCACCAAACCTGAAATACAGCCCTGGCCACTCGGCTGCTGGTTGCGTGACCTTGGGTGGCCACTTCGCCAAGTCGCCTTCCGTGAGCCTGAAGCCCGCGTCTCTAGTAGGAGGGGCTGCGCCGGCTCCTACCTAGTTAGCAGAGGAGTCGATGAAACAAGTCCCTCAGGAGACGAAGGTCTGACATTCCCAGGGGAACTGAGGCTAGGCACTTGTGATTCCGAATTCCTTTCCTGAGAGGCCGGGTGGCTTTTTTCCCCTCCCGGCAGAGCCCAGGTCCCCCTCCACCCCGGCGGTGACCGGCGTTGAGACCGGCGTTGACGGGTGCTGGGTTTGACTGTCCCGCGGTGCTCATCGCTTACCGAGGGACCGCTCGGAGGGCGCTTACTCCTGTCGGATGGAGGCGTGACCGCACCAGCGTCACCTGGGGTGAATGGAGGGACCCCCGTGTTGCCCAGAGGGGTGCCCCCACTCCTCGGAAGGTGCCCGGGAGCCCCGCCACTACTCCCTGCGCGGTCCTCGCCGGAAAGCAGAAGTGAGGCTTTGTTGGTCTCCTTTAAGTGGCGGCCGAGCGGTGGTGGCTCTCGGCGCCTCGTCTATCAGGGAGGACGGGCGCTGCTGACACGACCCGGCTGCCCGATCGCCAGGCCCTTTCGAGGTCGGGTGGTGGGTGTTTTCATAGCCAACTCCTCGCAGGCCCTGCGGCCCACAGAGGGCGTGACACCGTGCGCCCCGGGGCCCCGGCCGAGCCTCGCTCGGGGTGATGTTCGTCTCCCTCCGCCCGGACCAGCCCAGGCTTTATCCGGGGAGCCGCTCGCCGCTGCCGTCGTCTCCCCTGCGCACCGCCAGGCCCGCGGCGGGACCGACAGAGCTGGTGGCCGTTCGCTTCGGGTGCCGGCCGGGGAGCGCGGGCAGCACCAGCCGGGAAAGGACTGGCCCCTTGAGGTTCTTTGTGTTGTCTCGCTTCGTGACTGTGACTGGACTTCCAGAGTTACCACGTCGGCTTCGCTCTGACTCGCCCTGGCGGCGCTCCCGCAGTGAGGAAATGCTGTGGTGTCGTTGGAAGTGGACTTGCCGGATCAAGAAGGGTTCCTTCTGCTCCGGAAGGGTCTTTGTAGGGGCGCCCGCGCGGCCTAGTCGATTCCGCCTCTGCGTCTCGAGTCGGGCTCAGGTCATGATCTGCCGGTTTGTGGGATCCAGCCCCGCGTGGGGCCCTGTGCCGGCAGCGCGGGGTTGTCTTTCTTCCTCTCTCTGCCCCTCCCCAGCTTTTTCTCTCTCCCAAAATACATAAACTTAAAAAAAAAGAATTTTTAAAACGTTTTTGAGAGAGAGTGCGTGCACGCGTGTGGAAGAGGGCAGGCGTGCAAGCGAGGGGGGAGGGGCAGAGAATCCCAAGCCGGGTTCCTCGCTGACAGCAGAGTCCGCGACACGGGGCTCGGCCTCCCAGCCATGAGATCGCCACCTGATACGTGACCGACTGAGCCACCCAGGTGCCCCCGCTTTAGAGAGCTTTTGGATGAATTTCTGCAATCAGGGAAGCTGCTTCCACCATTTTCTCTCACAGATTCAGATCGCCTGTAACAAATTTTCCCTCGACACACCTGTCCCTGTTGAGAGGTCACGTTTTTTCCGAGAGGTTTTCGGGAGTGATTCCTAGTGCATAATGAGGAAGGTTCGCCGGGAAGCCGGGGGAGCCTCAGCCCCTGCTAGCACGGAGTCCCACAGAACATCCGAAGGGCTGACACTTGGGAGCCGTGCTGGTCACGATGCAGGTGCGGCCGGCGGGAGGGGCGCCGCGTCCACATCAGGGTGGGGGAGTGAGGGCCCAGGGGCTGGCGTTCTGAGAGGCCATTGTCGTGCTTCTCCGGGTCAAGGGTGCACTCTCCGGCAGGGTGGCAGGGCCAGGCCAGGCCGAGCCCTCCTTGCCGTCCTGAAGGCAGTCCCTCCTGAGACAAGATGGGGAGGAGGGTCTTTGCTACTCAGAAGATTGGCCAGTCCGGGCAGGTTCCTCGCCGCCGCAGGGCTGGGAGGGGCCCGCGGGCCCTGGCGGGCGCTGGCGAACGACGAAGAGAATGGCCGGGCTGTGAGCTACTGCTGCCCACACGTTCTGGCCTGGACACCCTCTCCGGGAGCCCTCTGTCGTGCGGCCGGGTGGCCCGCAGGCACGTTCAGGCTGGGCGATTCTGCGGAGCGGGGCTGCAGCGGCACCTCTGGCTCCTGCCCACCAGATGCCTGTGGCGTGCCCCCAGAATGTCTCCAGACGTGGCCAGATGTCCCCGGGGGCACAGTCGCCCCGGTGAGAACCACCGGACTGGATTTTGCTTTGCGGAACCTGTTTTTGTGTTCGGGGTGGTTCTGGGCCTGGCCGCGGCTTTACCTGTGAGCGCTCTGGGCTGGAGGCCCTGTTCTCTCATAGAAGTATCTTATGTTTATTTTCCAAATTATTCTGCTGATCATCCCGTAAATATTTTGGTGTATTCTATTTTTTCCCCTCAGAGAGGTGATGTAAGCTATTTTTTAGAGACCCTTACCACTCCCCAAGTTGGGTGGGGGTCTTCACAGCCCAGGAGAAGGGGTCTGGAATTGGTCCTCGGGAGACCTGGCTCCGGACCCTGATTCCTCATCTGGAGTGTCACCTGGGCCTGTCCCCGTGCTCACTTGGGACCGCATCTCCCCCCCACTCCCCCAGCCAGGAGGTCCCCCGCCTGAGCCCGTTCAGTGCGCCCTCGCTCGGGACCGGCGGGCGGCCCAGGGCAGTGCCCCCAGCGGGGTCTCGGCGTCCTCCACGGCAGTATGCAAGCGTCCTGGGCGTGCGCCAGCGCTGGCCCGGGGTTCCAGCTTCGGTGCACTTGCCCAGACTGGGCCCGGGAGTTAGGGGCCGTGTGTTCTCAGGTCTGAGGAACAGTGGTCAGCACGAGCGTTCGGTCTTAGGAGACAAATACCCTGCGCATGCCGAGCCCTGGAGAGCGGCGGCGGGCTGGGTCTTAACTTCCTTTCGCTTTAGATGTTTCGGTTAACAGTGAGCTGTTCCCTCCCTCAGAAGTCGGTTGTAGTACTTGAATCCGGCCCGGGGCAGGCGCCTAGCCGTGGTTCCCTTCCTCTGGTCAGACCTGCGGAGCCCCGTCTGCTCTTCCCGGCGAGAGTCCCGTGTGGCCTGTGCCTTCCAGAATCCCCCCAGAGCCAGAGCACGGTCGGAAGCCTCCGGCCTTCCGCTCTGGCGTCTACAGCACTGCTCAGATCCTTGACCACAGACAGGACACTTGGGGGCACAGGCCGCCGCGCGGGCGTGGGAGGTGCCCCCCTGGCTGCAGACTGCTCCGCTCGTGACACTTGAAAGCAGCTTCGCGCCGGGAGAGGAGGGGCTGTGGCAGCGGGCTGAGCTGGAGGCAGGGGAGGCCCGGCCCCAGGCAGCCCTGAGGTCCGAAGGTGGGGCTTGTGGGTGCCCCCCCTCTCGGAGCCCCCTCGAGGCACCCCAGAGTAGAGGTGCCAGCCCCTGCGGGCCCCGCGCTCCTCTTGGAGACTCTGTCCCCGTCCTGGTTGCCCCCAGGCTTGGCGGGAGGGAGGTGTTAAGTGGATGCCGGCCTCTCAGATCCTGGAACCGAATGTGTGGCGTCAGGCAAGCATGGGGCGGTGGGGGCGGGGGTGTGGTCCTCAGGGGAGCGGCCAGAGCACGTGCACCTGGGGCCTTGGCGGACCCCAGCCCCACTGGAGCCATGGGGCCAGGCTGTTCCCAGAGCCACACAGAGGTTGTGACAGCGGGGCCCTGGGGCCCGGACCTCCCCGCGGACCGTGTGTGCGGCTCAGCGGGAGAGGGGAGCAGGCTGGGAAGACCCCCTGCACCGGAGGAAGGAGGAGGCTGGCTGGTGCGTGCAGCGCGGGAGCCCCTGGGGCGCTAGACGGAGCGGGGCCGCCGGGTGCCGACCGATCCGGACAGGGCGCCATCTCCAGCGTAGCTGCTGGTTCTCACAGGTGTGTGTGGTTTTACTGTCTGTGCTCGGGGACCATTCTTTTGGAGGATTTCTGAGGAAGAGATTTATTCACGGTTTAGATAACTAAGTCACAGTACCTAAGCACTAATAAGTACTTCAGTAACCGAACTGTCTGGCTGAGTGTGGCCAACACACCCAGCGGTGCCCGTGGTCTCTCGGACCCTCCCCGCCTCGCTGTGTCTGCCCCCCCACCGCTTCCTGCTCGCTCCTCCCTGCTCTTCCTCGTGACAGAGCCCTCGCTCCGTGTCGGCCCGCCCCTTGTGGGGGGAGCTGCCCCCCCCCCCCGGGTTGGAGCTCGCCCTTCCTGGCTGCGCCTCCAGCACTCGTGTGTCTTCCCTCCTGCCTCCGTGTCCCTTTTCACCGGCTTGCTCCCCCAGCACGCAGGTGGCCCCGCTGGCCCCGCGTCCTCCTGCTGCAGCCGCTGTTCCTTTCTCTGCCCCTCCTCCCCTGCGTCTCCCCGTCTGAGTCAAAAGCTGTGTCCCTAGGTCACAGTCCCCTTGACGTTGGTATAAGCGCCTCCTCCTCTTGGTCCCCGGGGGGCCATTCTCCTGCTTCCTCAGACCTTTGCTGTTACCTTTGCACCCTCTGGCCCGGGGTTGTCCCGTCTCCGGGAGCAGCCCCCATCCCTGGGGAGGTCTCTGTGCTGCGGTCTGCCATTCCCACCCGGCCTCCCCCTGAGCTCCCACCTGCTGGGTCCCTTCGCACACCTGGGCAGGACCCGAAGGGCACCGCCCACGACACCCTGCCCCGGACCTGCCTCCTGGCACCCAGCCGGCCCATCCCGGAAGTCGCGCTCTCCTGCCGCTTGTTCAGGGTTCCTTCAAAACCTGGGGGTGTTCCCAGTGCCTCTGTTTCCACAGTCCTTGTGATCTCCTGCTGCTCTAGCCTGTGGGGCTGCGGTCTCTGGGTCGCGGGCAGCACGGAGACGGAGAGGAGGGGGGGAGGTGCCAGCTCCCTTCATGGGGCCTCCCAGAAGTGCTGTTCAGCATTCGTGCTTCAGCTCGGAGGCCAGGGCTTGGGCCCGGCATATATATCCAGCTTCAGAGGGACCTTAAAAAGACCAGCCTGGTTGTGGGCTTATTGCTGGCCTGGCCCTGAACGAAATTGGGGTTTGTGGCTCCTGCTGTGCTCTGTCCCTTCCTCCGTTATGTTTTCTTTATGGCTTTAATAACAGTCTGATGGAACTACTCTGTCTGCTTGCTCTTCTGTCGGAGGCCCCCATTAGAACACTCGCTCCCCGCCAGCGCTCTGGCCAGGCCTCCAGTGACCCCGATGGTGTCTCCCAGTGAGCACCCGCTGATGGCCCCTCCTCCCTGAAACCGGGTCCTGCTGGGCCCCCAGGACTCCCGCCTGGCCAGGTTCCTCCCCAGCTCACGGCCGACCACACGCTGTCTTGGTGATCGCGTGTGATCTCCTGCGTCCCCAGGACCCTCTGTGCGTACCCATCACCCCCAAAGGTGATCCTGCCAGCCCGGAGCCCAGGATCCAGGATCACCTGGACCTCCGAGGCAGCTCAGCTTACGTAGATCTGAACTTCTTAACTTGCCAGCCTCCTCTCCGAACCTCCTCTCCGTCCTCCTCGTCTCAGGCTGAGGCCTTGACTCCTGTCCTCAGAGCTCGACATCCGTACGTCCTTCTGTAGCTCCCTAGTGTGCTCGGAATCGGCCTGCAGCTCACCTGCCTGCCTTCTGCCGCTGTGGCTGGAGCCACCATCGTGTCTGTGGGTTGAGGTAGCCTCCTAACCGGCCCGTGTTCTGCTTGGGTCCAGAGTGGGTTTGCGCCGTGACCCCTGCCTCCGCCTCCCCTTCCCCGCCACCTGCGCTCCCTTTGGGCACTTACGTGGTGGCCTCCCTGCTGTTAGATGTGCTGGTGGCTCCGCAGAGCCTTTGTACTTGTTTACTTTGCGGTCTCGGACCTTCGCTCAGGTATCTCCCTCAAGGCGAGATCACCTTATTTAAACGGGGAGCCTCACCCTCTCCCTCTTTGCTATTTTTCTTCTTAACTGTTACTGTCGTCTGACATGCTCTATTTTGCTTCCGTCTGTTTCTGACCCCTGGGATTGTAAACTTTGTGGAGGGCAGAGAAGAAATAATTCTTCGATTAACAAGTGAACTGTTAGGGGCCCTTGGGTGGCTCAGTCAGTTAAGCATCCAACTTTAGCTCAGGTCATGGTTTTGTGGTTCATGAGTTTGAGCCCTGTGTCAAGTGGAGCTCAAACCCTGCTTCAGGATTCTCCCTTTCTCTCTCTCTGCCCCTTGTGGGACTCTCTACCCCTCCGCTGCCCCTCGCTCACTTGTGCTCTCTCAAAAAGAAAGACAGAGGTGCCTGGGTGGCTCAGTCAGTTAAGCGGCCAACTTCAACTCAGGTCACGATCTTGCAGTTTGTGAGTTTGAGCCCCATGTCAGGCTCTGTGCTGACAGCTCAGAGCCTGGAGCCTGCTTCGGGTTCTGTGTCTCCCTCTCTCTGCTCCTCCCCTGCTCGCTCGCGCTCTCTCTCTCTCTCTCTCAAACATTAAAAACATTTAAACATTAAAAAGATTTTTTTAAATAAAAACAAACAGAAATGAACTATTAAATATTATTTTGGCATTTCTGTCCAAAAACGTAAAAACTGAAACAGAAGTAAATATAAGTTCAAATGGATGAGACATTTTATGTATTAAGAAAACTAACTGGAGAATTACTACAGTTAATGAGAATGCTCAAAAAATAACTAGGCACATGAAAAATACACAGAAATCAGGCATTTCTGTGTCAGCAATAACGCGTTAAAGCACCTCGTGGGGAAGTACGCATTCACAGTGACAAAACAGCAACAGAAACGGTCTCCAGTGAGCTTTGCTGGAGATGGACACTGAGGAGACACAACACGGTTTCTTAGGAAAGGCCTCGGGGACGATCCGCACCAGCAGAGAACGTCGTGCCTGTGGGAACCGCGCTAATGACTGAAGTTATGCTCGATCGCGTATTTCTAACTTGGAAGCAGAGGCACCGTGAGGGGCAGGGTCCTGCTGCAGAACCGCTTCCGGGTGCACGTCGCAGCCAGCCAGCCGCGAAGCCCGCTCTGCTGGAGCTTCGTCCGCAAGCAGACGGCGAGCCCGTCCTGAGGGCCGCGGAGCGCTCCCGCCGCCCCGGCGTCGGCCGCGCTGCGTGCGCTGGGCCTGGGGCTCCTGTTGCTTTCCTCTCTCCCTCCCTGTCTGAAACGGATCAGCGCGTGAAGAGATCTCCTGGGGCCCAGTGGGCCGAGGCGGAGCCGGCCAGGCACCCGGCGGAGAGGGCACGGAGGCGTCTGGCTCCTCCGCTTCCCCATCACAGCCCCCCGGCAGCTGACCACAAACATCGTCCTTTCAAGAAGCCTGTTTGGAACTGGACGAGCCTCTCTCAGGGTGTGCGCGGTGCTCGGGCGATAAGCTCGAGGAAGCAGGGGGCCCCTGTGAGTTGGGAGACCGTCTCATGCCACACGCAGAAATGTGAGACAGCACTTTCCAGGGCCTGCCGAACACTTTAGGGGGTGTCACTAGCTTTGTGATGAAAATGCAGAAACCCTCGTGAGGTGTCTTCGTTGTGAAAGATGAAGAGTCCTATGCCGTTGGGGAAATACTTCCTTCCTCTGCTGGTTAAAATGGCTGAAAACATGATGACGACAAACTAAAGTGCATTTCTTTGTCAGCAAATACTGTCAGAAACCCCACAGCAAACACCGGAGAATGTTTGAACAAACACATACTCCAGCAGATGACACGATGTAGGAGGGTTGCCGTAGAGCTGGATGAAAGCACAGATGTTTTGTACAAAACTTCACTTAGGGTGTTTGCCAGATTCTGTTTCAATTATGAAAACAGGAAGATTACTTTTTATGAGTCACTGAAGGGGAAAAATGTACTGGAGGAAGTATAATTTCACATCAGCTAACTAAACAGAAATCCAGTGATCTTAAAAGTTGTAATGCAACGTAGTAGCAAGGAGAGACTGAGTAGATTTGATTAATACGAATTTAATTCTTGGGTGTACCCAGATAAAACAGAACCAGAATTTAAAAGCAAGTAACAATTTTGGGGGGCCCGAGTGGCTCAGTTGGTTAAGCGTCTGACTTTGGCTCGGGTCATATCTCATGGTTCATGAGTTCGAGCCCCACATTGGGCTCTGTGCTGACAGCTCAGACCCTGGAGCCTGCTTCGGATTCTGTGTTTCCCTCTCCACCCCTTCTCCCCACCTCAAAAAAATGAATAAATATTAAATTAAAAAGCTTAAAAAATAAAAGCAAATAATTTTTTAAAACATACCAAATATGAAGCATAAAGAGCTGACTTCACGTTGATGAGAAAGATCCGAAACCTCTTTTTCTTGTTGAATGTTAGACGAGGAGCAAAGGGAAAATGGATTGCAGCGTGTAAACTTGCTTTTTTGTAGGTTAAAAACCTATGGCTGAACAGGCCTAGAACATGTAAAGAGATTAAAAAAAAAAAAAAAAAGTTTTCCATAAAGAAAATTCCAGGATCAGATAGCTTCACTAGTGGATTCTATTAAATGTTTAAACAAGAATTAACATCGGTCCTTAAACTCTTTCTAAAAAAATAAGAGAATCTTTCCCAGCTCATTCTGTGAGGTCAGTATTACCCTGATACCAAAATCAGACACAGATATCCAAGAAAACTATAAACCAGTATTCCTTATGAATGAATATAGGTGTTTTAAAATCCACAACATGCTAGCAAACTATATTTGACAACGTACAAAAAGGATTATGCACCATGACTAAGTGGGATTAACCCCAGGAATGCAAGGTTGGTTCAACATGCAAAAATCAGTGTAACATCCCACATTAATAGTATAAAGGACACAAGCCATCTGATCGTCTCCATAGACACAGGAAAAAAAATCTCTTGACAGGACCCAGCGCTTTTTCATAACAAAACCACTCATTGAACTAGGAAAAGGAGAGAACTTCAACTTAATGAAGAGCATCTACACAAAAACCACAGCTAATGTCATGCTTAGTGGTAAAAGACTGAAAACTTTCCCCCTAAGACAAAGAGGTAAGAATGTTCATTCTGGGCACTTCTAATTCAAATTTGACCTGGGGGTTGTAATCAGGGCAGTTAGGCAAGCAAAAGAAATAACAGGCATTCAGATTGGAAAGGAAGGAACAAAACTTATTTGCAGATGAAATGATATCATATATGAAAATCCTAAAGGATACACACACACATATACCCACACAACTTAATAGAACTAATACACTAGAGCTGGAGCCAGGTTGCAGGATACAAGATAAGTATATAAGGACAAGTTACACTTCTATACTCTGGAAATGAACAATCAAAAAGGAAGGAAAAAACTTTATAATGGCATGAAAAATAATAAAATACTTAGGAATAACACTTCACTGTTAAGATAGCAATAGTTTGGCCTACAGATTCAGCCCAATCCGTATCAAAATACTAGCTGGCTCTTTTGCAGAAATTTAGAAGCCAATCCAGAAGCCAATCCTAAAATTCATATGGAAATGCAAGGAATCCAGAATAGCCAAGACAATTACCTGAGTCCACTCTAGCTGCTATGAAGAAAGATCACAGACTGGAGTGACTTAAACAACAGACATTTATTTCTTACACTTCTGGAGGTTGGGAGGTCTAAGATCAAGGTGCCAGCACATTTGGTTCCTGGTTGGTGACCCTCTTTGGTTTGCAGGTGGCTGCCTTGTCACTGTGTGCTCACATGAGAGAAAGTGTGTGCTGGTCTTTTCCTTTTTTATGAGGACACTGATATCATAGAGGCCCCACACTTGTGACTTCATCTAAACTTAATTATGTTTAAAGGTCCCAGCTCCAAATACCATCACACTGGGGATTAGGGCTCCAACATCGGCACGTTCAGCCAGTAACGATCTTGAAAAAGAACAAAGTTGTAGGGCTCACATTTCGTGGTTTCAAAACTTACTACAAATTATACTTAAAAATTTTTTTTTGTTTATTTTATTTTTGGGAGAGAGAGAGAGACAGTGTGAGTGGGGGAGGGGCAGAGAGAGAGAGAGGGAGAGGGAGAGAGAGAGGGAGACACAGGATCCGAAGCAGGCTCCAGGATCTGAGCTGTCAGCACAGAGCCTGACATGGGGCTTGAAGTCAGAAACCGTGAGATCGTGACCAGAGCTGAAGTTGGATGCTTAACTGACTGAGCCACCCAGGTGCCCCCAAATTATACTTTTTGATTACTAGCTAGAAGGCTAAAAATAGATTAGTGGGCTAGAACTGAGAGTCTAGACATGAACCCATACATAATTCTCACTAAGGGTGCCAGGAGGGTTCCATAGGGAAGGGAGAGGCTTTTCAACAAATGGTTCTTAGACCAACTGGAGATCCGCCTGCAAAAGAACGAAGCTGAGTTCATCCTTCACGCCACATGCAAGCACTAACTCCAGATGGGCCAGAGAGCTAAACGCGAGAATAAGCACGTCTAAAGCACAAGAAACCAAAACAGTTGTTAGGTAGGACTTCAAAAGTGAAAACCCTTGGGCGCCCGGGCGGCTCCGTCGGTTAAGCATTTGACTTCGGCTCAGGTCATGATCTCACAGTCCGTGAGTTCGAGTCCCACGTCGGGCTCTGTGCTGACAGCTCCGAGCCTGGAGCCTGCTTCGGATTCTGTGTTTCCCTTTCTCTCTGCTACTGCCCCACTTGTGCGCTCTCTCCCTCTCTCTCTCTCTCTCTCTCTCTCTCTCAAAAATAAACATTAAATCTTTTTAAGTGAAAAGCTTGTAGTTCCAAGGACAGAATGGAGAGAAATGTTTGCGTAAGAGCGAGTAGTATCCAGAATCTACAAAGAACTCTTAGAGTTCAATGATGTAAAGACAACCCAATTTTAAAATGAACAAATGATTTGAATAGAGAAAAAGCTCAATATTATTAGTCATTAATGACATACAAATTGAAAACCACAGTGAGATGCCACTTTATGCCCACTGGAATGACCATAATCAGAAAGATGCACAGTAGCGAGTGTTGGATGAGGATATGGAGGAACTGAAATTCTCACGTGCTTCTGGGGACTGTAAAAGACACTTCGGAGAGCCGTCTGGCTGTTCTTTAAAAAGTTAAACATAGAGTTACCAGCAATTCCACTCCTAGGTATCGCCCTCAAAGAAATGAGATATCCACACAAAATCCTGTACGGGAATCTTTGTAGCCATGTTATTTGTAATAGCCAAGATGTGGAAACCATCAAAATGTCCATCAACTTATGAATGTATAAATAAATGTGGTAAATTCATGTGATGGAATACTGTTCAGCCATAAAAAGGAATGAAATACTTCTTACATCATGGCGGAGCCTCAAAAGCATGCTAAGTAGAAAAAGCCAGACAAAAGACCGTAGAATGTGTGATTCCATTTATATGACATGTCTAGGGTGGGCAGGTCAGTATAGGTAGGAAGCTGGCTACCAGCGCTTGGTTGCCTTGCGAAGGGAAGGACTTGAGCGGGTATGGGATTTCTCTGGCTTGACGAGATGTTCTGGAAGTGTTTGTGGTGATCATTGTACAACCTCATGATTACGTTAAAAGCTAAGTTGTACACTTGAAGAGGGTGAATTTTATAGTATCTGAGTTGTGTCTCAACTAAGAATTGGCAGGGTGATGACAGCCTGTCGGCATTTTGTACAGTTCATCTCAACAGGCAGTTAAGGAGCATTCCTGCCCAGCGCCGGCCGGGCTCGGGCGGGCGTCGGCGACCTGTGGGTCTGCGTGCGTGCGCGGTCAGCGTGAGGACAGACCCACGGGATTAGGCACAGTGTGGATGGCTACCGACAAGTCCCCCCCCCCCCCCCCGCCGTGTACACTCTCTGCCCGCCACGCGTGGGGTCCACGTCTCCCCCGAGCCTCACGGTAGGTTTTCTGTAGCCACGCTCCCTGGCGCAGCGGCCCTGAGCCCCGTGAGGCACTGAGTGCTTGAAATGCTGCCGGTCCAGCTACTGCTGTAAGCATGCAGTAAAATGTCACTCCTTTGTGAAGATTTAGCACAAAGAGAAAAAAGTAATACAAAATGTCTAACAAATATTGGGGGGTGTTGGATTAAGTAAGATATACTAAAAAATCCATTTCATCCGGTTCTTTTCAGCATGGCTACTAGAAACTTAAAATTACATGCACGTGTGACTCCGAGTGAGTTCTGTTGGACGGCACTGCTCTGTGGCTTTCTCCTTTCCGTTTCTCTTGTGTCTGTCTACTTACTGTTTCTGAGAGATGTTTTAAAAAGAAGAAGCCTTGCTCTGGTGTTTCTTTCCATAGGCATCTAATTTACAGACTGCTAATACTGTGGGCTTATCCTCACCATCTTCTCTGTTTTCTATCTCCTATGCTTTTGTGTGTCGTTTTTCGTTTCCTCTTTGGTAGATTGATAAGGTTTTCTTTGGTCCTTTTAATTTCCTCTTGTGGTTTGGCAGGCTCGCAACCACACCCCACTTGTGACAGATCAAGAAAAGTCTCCAGATGCTGTAGCCGAGGGTCCCCGGGGGAATAGTGGGCCTGGTGAGAACTGCCTCTCCCACTGGCCCGCCGGTGTTAGAATGTCACCTTCTGTGTCTCGCTTGTCCCTCCCCCGTGTCTGAGCTCCACTGTGCTGCACCCACATCAGCGGGCACCCGTCTACCATCCCTGCGGGTGGGCGTGCGAGTTGGTTCTGGCCTTGGGCTTATGAATAAAACTACTATGAGCATTTGCGTACAAGTGTCTCTGTGAATGTTGTGTGTTCATCTCTCTCGGGGTTGGAATTCCTGAGTGATACGTGTATGTTTGGTCATACTAGACAGCCAGACTGGCCCCCCGGGTGCCAGCGATAGCATCCAGGTGTCCTCAGCCTGGCCAGCAGGTGGTGTGAAGTCTTAAGGCTCACCAGAGAAATAGAACCAGGGAGGGAGGGAGAAACGGGGGGAGTCGGGGGGGGATTGAGACTGACCATGAAGAATTGACTCTCGGGATTCTGGGGGCCGAGCTCTGCAGTGGTCAAGCTGGAGCCCTGGAGAGCCGGCAGAGCAGCCAGGGTCGGAAAGTCAGAAGCGCCTGGAGACCGGGAGGAGCTGAGGTCCCAGCTCTGCAGTTGAGTGGGGAGAGCCCCTGGGACCAGCCCCTCACTCCGTCCGGGTCTGTGTGGACTGGGGAGTCCGGCTGCTTTACTCAGCCCACCGTTCAAGCAGTAACTCCGTTCATACCGAGAGCAGGGTCTTCCCCAGTGTCTGGGCACCTTGTGACCCAGTCAGGTCAAGCACACATAAAATTAGCCCTCCCAGCAGCGCCTGGGTGGCCCAGTCAGCTGAGCGTCCAGTTGCGTGCCTAGCTCTTGACTTCAGCTCACATCACGACCTCATGGTTGTGGGTTCAAGCCCCGCATCAGGCTTCGCCCTGGTGGTGCAGACCCTGCTTGGAGGAGTCACTCTCTCTGTCCTTCCCCTGTGCACTCTCTCGTTCTCTCTCCTCTCAAAATAAATATTAAAAAAATGGGATTGTCTTCTTGGTCTTGAGTTGTAAGAGTTCTGAGTATGTTCTAGATACAAGTCCTTTGTCAGATTTACATACGGTAAAAGTTTTTTCCTAAACTGTCGTTCAAAGAACAAAAGTTTGTTCTGATAATGTTTAATTTATCAGTTTTCATTTCATAGTTAGTGCATTCTATATCCCTGTAGGAAATCTTTGCTTATCTTAAGGTTGTGAAGATTTTCTTTTATGTTCTCATCTAGAAGTTCTGTAGTTTCTGCTTTTCTGTTTGGGTCCACGATCTTCTAAGGGGAGTTTTTATGGACCCCCTGAGGTACAGGTTGATGTCTGCCTCTCCGTGTCACTGTCTCGATGTTCCTCCCCGCTTTGCTTGTCTCCTTGGTTGGGCATAGCACAGATGGGGGTCTGTTACGGGGTTCTCCACACGCCGCCGACCCCCCGTTGCTGCACGAGGCCCACACTGTCCTGGTCGCACAGCGTCACAGTTAGGTCTCGAAATCAGATGCCATCGCCGTGTAGCGTTGCTATCAGGAGTATGTTCTTATTGTGGTAGAACAGGACCCGAACCAGCCCTCTCAGTCCTTGTCAGTCGTGCAGCAGTGTTAACCACGTGCACGTCATGGTCCCTGGGCAGCAGGTCTTTAGAACTTTCCACCTTGCATAACTGGAACTCTGTACCCATTTGTCTCAGTCAGCTCAAAGCGCTATAGACCGGGTGCCGATAAACCACAGGAAGTTATTCTCCAAACTCTGGAGGCTACAAGTCCCAGATCAGAGTGTCCTCGTGGTCTGCTTCTGGTGAGGCCTCCTCCAGCTGGCCGACGGCCACCGTCTGTCTGTATTGTGTGTCTGTCTGCGTTAGGTGTCATGAAGAATGAACGGTCCCTGTTGTAAGGACGCTAATCCCAGTCATGAGGGCCCCACCCTGGTAACCCAGTCGCCTTGCAGAAGCCCCGTCTCCGGGGCACCTGGGTGGCTCAGTCGGTTAAGCGGCCGACTTCGGCTCGGGTCATGATCTCACGGTCTGTGAGTTCGAGCCCCGAGTCAGGCTCTGTGCTGACAGCTCAGAGCCTGGAGCCTGCTTCAGATTCTGTATCTCCCTCTCTCTCTGCCCCTCCCCTGCTCACACTCTCTCTCTCTGTCATAATAAATAAACATCCAAAAAAAATTTAAAAAAAAAAAAAAAAAGCCCCATCTCCATATGCCATCCCAGTGGGGGTGGTGTTTGAACTCGTCAGTTGTGGGGGGAACACACTCAGGCTTGCACATTAAGCAGCCCCTCACCCCACCCCCAGCCCCTGGCAGCCACTCTTCCATGTTCTGCTTCTGGTCGGACGGCTCCTCGGTCTCATGTAGGAGGAATCACACAGCTTAGTCTTTCTGTGCCTGGCTGTGCCACTTGGCACAGTGTCCTGCAGGGTCACCTGTGTTGCCCCAGGTGTCAGGACTTCCTCTCGTTGGAGGGGCCACGTTTTCTTACCGGCTCGCCCTTCAACGGACGCTGGGCTCCCGCACGTCCTAGCTGTTGTGAACAATGCTATGAACGTGGGTGCAGACACCTCTTCGGGACCCCTGCCCTCAGCTCTTCCGGGTGCACGCCCAGGCCAGACGTGGACTTCCTGGGTCACAGGGGGGTTCTCTGTGTGATTTTTTGAGGGACCGCCACCCTGTGTCCCGCAGCAGCTGCACCGCTGTAGGTTCCCACCGACAGCGCCCAGGCTCCCGGTTTCCCCACACCCTCGCCAAGGCCCATTGACCTCCGCTCCTCTGAGAGCCGTCTTCCCCTCCCCCCCCCCCCCCCCCCGGGGGTGAGGTGGGGTCTCCTGGTGGTCCCGCCCTGCATTTCCCTGAGGCTTCGTGATGCCGGGCCCCTTTCCGAGTGCGAGTCGGCCACGGCGGCGTCTCTAGAGAAATGTCTGCTCGAGCCCTTGGCCCGCTTTCGTCGGGTGCTGGTCTCTCTGCCCTGGGGGCGGACGGGTTTCCACCTGCCCTGGGCGCCGGGCCGCCTCCGCTGCGCGGGCTGCCGTGTGCACTCACGTTCTGGGAGTTGCCTTTTCGTTCCCCTGGAAGCGCTCCTAGATGCGCACGCGTTTCTAAGTTTGATGTAGTCCCGTTTGTCTACTTTTGTTGCCGGTGCGTTTAAGAGTATATTTTTAATACTTGCCTCTTATTTTGGGATTCTTTCAAAGTCTCTTTAAATTTATAGTCCCCTTATCCATGTTACTTAGGCCATGGATTTTTTTTTCCCCTTTTAGACAACGTGTTTTTTTTCCCTTAGTTTGACTGTATTTTTTACTTGTTTCTTTCCTCTCTGTCCTTTCTTGTGTCTCGTAATTTCCTCTCATTGATGTTATTATGTTTGCTTCATGGAGGACTCTCTGAGTAATTTTCCTCCCAGAAAAGGCGGTGGGCGCTAAACTTGGCAGTCTCTGCATGTCTGAAAGTATCTTAATTTTGTCCTCCTTCTCGAATGATAGTTTGGCTTGGTTCAGAATCTGCAGCATTTCTGAAATTCCATTCCTTCATTTGGCAAAAGCCCTTTTGGAAGGAGCCTTTGAAGGAGCTGTTGGTGACGGAGCAGCAGGGGACAGTTAGGGAAAGGCATGGTGGGGGCACTGGGACCCCAGGCTGAGGAGCTTTCCAGGGCCAGCCGCCCAGTGTCCTCAGGACGGAAGTTGGTCCAGGAGGCTGCTCTGTGCTGCTGGAGTGAAAATTATGGGAGCTCCTGTTGTGTGTTCCCGGGGTGGGGGGGGGGGGGCGCGGCTGCGGCTCACATTCCTGACCGTGGCCCCACACACTGAGCTCCGGATGTGGCCAGGCTGTTGGGGGGCATGGGCAGATGGCGGCGAGGTCCTCACAGGAGCTGGAGCACCCAGGGCAGGAGGCGAGTCCTCCGGTGGGAGGAGTGGCCGCAGGAAGTACGCGGCAGTGCCGTTTGGAGGTCAGAGTCAGGAGTGGCGGCCTAGGGGCTGGCCCGGGTCACACGGAGGAAGAGCAGAGCAGGGCTCACCGGCAGGGCTGTCACATGGTTTCGTTCGCTGCACCCGTAAGCGCACCAGGTCGTTGAGAGTAACCGCCGTTGTAACCTTACGGTTTGCCCTCTCGCGCCTGGGCGTTGATGACGGACCGAAGGTGAATGTCAGGGCGCTGCCGCTTCCTTTTTGGATGCAAGTCACAAGTGGAGGTCTCAAGCCCGTGACACTTGATGGGAAGCTCCCCTTGCATCCCCTTTGGCTCTGTGGGAAGAGCCTCAGGTCGGGCATCCTGAGCCGGACACTGAGACCTGTCGCTCCCGCGAGTCCCGTGCTGGCATCCGCTGAGCGTGGGTACGTCGACCGCGAAGAGTCGTGCTGGCGCTTAGGAGCATGATCACGTCCAGCGTGTGTGACGGCGCGCACGTGGTGCTCACCGGCCTTACAGCCCTGTGACGGGACGCTACCGTCACCTGGCCCGTGCTTGGACGCCTGCGTGTGTAGTGTGTCACTTTTCTCTTTTCCGTTTGACTGTGTTTGCCCAAGTGTAATCCGCATGTCCGAATTAGAGAGTGGGACCTGGAAGCTTTCGTTGTTGTGCGTCATGAGATTTGTTGCAGTACGTTTCATAGTAATTCTGCTTACTTTGTCTTATGAAAGTGTCAACCAGGTCAGGTCAGACACACACCTGTCCTCGGGCAGACGGTCTGCAGGGCCGCTGGGGTGGGGGAGGCTCTAAGAACGGGCCAGGATCCTGAAAGAGAGGCTGCACGCGTTAGCGCACCGCCAACACCGGCCTCGGTGCCCCCTGAGACTGACTGGGAACCGAGCAGGCGCGGGCACCTGGGTCTCCACGCTGCGCTGTTACCTCATTACCAGGTACGTGCGGCAGAACCGAGGCTCTGCGGAGGGGGCCTGCTGCTCGGGCGCGGAGGGCGGGCCTCCTTATCCACGCATGTCCGGGGTTGTGAAGTCAGGACAGGCCTGGCTGGCTGGTTGGCTGTCGACCTCACAGGCAGCTGAAGAGGTACCGGTGCTGTGGGTGTTTGCGTGTCACTCCGTGTTGGAGACGGCCCTGCTGGGTTTCATCTCAGAGACTCGTGTGTCCTGCTCGGGCCGGACCCTGCGTGGAGGCTGCAGGAGACGAGCCCGCGCCGTGTGGCACACATGGCTTATCTGGTGCTGTACCGCCTCTTGGGCCGCTAAGACCTGAGGCGTGGACAGGAGTATTCGGCCACTGCCACCATGCCCCCGGGGAGGTGTAGTGGCCGTGGCAGCTGAGACAGAACAGCGGTGGCTTGCCGGGTCCTGGGGGAAGAGCCCTGCTGCTGTGGCCTTTCTTGGCCGCGTCCAGGCCCTTCTGGCTTATGCTGTCACCTCTGTGTCTCCGCCCTTGGAAACCCCGGCTCCTCCCCACCAAGCGCAGTGCCTCCTGGGAGCGGGTCCTGCCGCCTGGCCAGGCTCCACTGCAGGGAAGGTGTGCACTTGGCGTGGCTTGTCACAGACTTGCGCGGCGACCGCAGGCCCTCGGCGGCGGGAAGTGCTGGGCCCGCAGCGGGAGGAGGGCCGGGCGGTGTGTTCTCGCTGGAAGGACACTCTGTCCTTGATGGAGTTTTTTCTTACCACGCGTTGTGTCGGGAAAGGTGGGTTTAGTAGCCGGGAGTGACGAGCATCCGGTGGAGAGTGCGCTCGGAACTTCCCGTCGGTGCCGGGGCGCCCTCCGCCTCCTCCTGGGGCCTCCTCCCGCCTCAGGCCTCTGCCGTGCCCGCCGGGCCCGCGCTGGCCCACTGGAGCCCCAGTGCTACTCGCTTTTGGTTGTTCCCTTAACTGTCTGTCACTCGGGATGAACTCTGGGACAGATTGCAGCCGCACTGCCTCTGTGGATTTGGGGACGGGCGCTCCACGTTCGTGTCCTCGTCGGGGGGCGCCAGCGGCCCTCCGTCCACACAGGCCTCTTGTGGGGAGTGGACACGTGTTCGGAGCACTAGGGGCCTAGGACTTCCCTGACCAAGTGCCAGGAAGGGGGGCTGGGGTCCCGCACATAGGACCCCACCCCACCGGCTCACACATCGGCTGCCTCTCCTCTCCAGGTGCCCTACGAAACACTGAATAAGCGCTTTCGGGCTGCTCAGAAAAACATCGACCGAGAGACGAGCCACGTCACCATGGTGGTGGCCGAGCTGGAAAAGACCTTGAGCAGCTGCCCCGCTGTGGACTCTGTGGTCAGCCTTCTGGATGGCGTGGTGGAGAAGCTTAGCGTCCTCAAGAGGAAGGTCAGCGATGCTTCCAGACCGTCCCGTCCCGCCCCCCGATGCTCGGGCTGTAGCCTGGGCCCGCGGGCCCGCCTCACTATGTACCCTGTCTGTCCTGAAAAGGGGCCGTCTTTTGTGGGAGCGGGAACACAGCAGAAGCCAGGCAGCCCTGAGATGGGGAAGCGGGCTCTCGGAGCCAGGGTGCGGGAGAGACGAGCCTCTCTGTGCTGTCTGCATGCTCTGGGGGGGCAGGCTGGCTTTCTGTCCCATGCTCCCCTCCCTGCGAGGCTGGGTCGTCCCACGTTCAACGTGTCCCACTGCAGAGGGGTACAGAGGGGACTTCTTACTTCTAGAATTTCACCTCGAAACTTGTGTCGGGTTCACAGGAAGCTGGAAGAGCTAGGTAGGGTGTACTACTATGCCCAGTGGGAAAAGCCCAGAAATGCAACAAGATATTTTAAAACATCTTACCAAAGGTATGGAAGGGCTCATGAGACCAAAAGTTTATGATTAGTAGTGGAGGGCAGGGGCCAAGAGGAAAGGCAGGACCCATTGCTGCCCCACGGGCTGTACCACACAGGTGAGCCCTCTGAGGGCCTTGCCGGCCAGGGACCAGGGCCGCTGAGGGGGGCCGGGGCTGGTGGTGGGACCTGGAAGCACTGCGTGTCACGTAAGGGTGCCCCAAGAGCAGACTTTGCAGCCAGTTTCAGCTCCGTCTGAAGAACTTGGTATAAGTGGTCCCAGCAGGTGGGACCCCAGGCCCAGGCGGACTAGAGCACTTCTCGGGTGGAGGGCACTTCCAGTCAGAGCGTCGGGTTTGCTGAGTAGGGGACCGGGCACACAGGCCACTGCGGTCGAGGCACGGCAGGAATCGCAGACGCAGCGCGGTGTTCGGATGTAGGGTGTGGAGAGTGTCAGGTACCGCCGGACTTGACCGGCTCTGAAGAAGAAACAGCTGAGAGTATCTGCAGGGAACAGAAAGTGAAAAGTGTGAGTGAAAGTTTAAAATAAACCAAATAAAACTTCAAGAGATGGAAAGTATAGTAACTGAAATGAAAGACTCGAATATTTGCTGGTAACAGACTTTTTAACGTTTAACAATCAGACAAGGCTAAAGAAGAGTTTGTGAGCCGGAAGAAGGTAGGTGTGAAGAAATTGTCTGGAAGGCAGCACAGAGAGCTAAAACCACGAAAATGTGTGAGAGGGTAGGAGGCCTGGGAGGATGGAGCGGGGGCTTGGACTAGAGCCAAGATGGTGGAGGGAGAACGGCTGGGCGTTTCAGAACTGCAGAAGTCTCCAGGTCAGTGTCCTGACGGGGTACACAAAAATGAACCTACCTAGGAAGACTTCACGCTGTAAAACTGAAACGAGAGACATAAAAGTCTTAAAAGCAGCAGGGGGAAGGAAACCACTTCCAAAGGAGCGGCAGGTACCCTGGCAGCAGGTGGAAGCCGCAGAGGAGCAGGCCGTGCCCGAGGGGAGCGTGGGCCCGACGGGCGCCAGCGGGCACGACCCCAGCGCCTCGAGACGGTTGCACTGACCACACGTCAGGTGCTCGAGAGTTGGCTGCTGTCCCGGACGGTACCGACACAGCATATTTCCCGGTAGCTGCAAAAATCATCACGGAAGATAGTCGTGAAATAATAACAGATGGTTTAATCAGCCAGGAAGCAAGTTTAAAATTATCCATAGCTGACAGCATAGCCACAGAATACATAAAGCCAGAGTGATAGGTGTTGACACGCCTTCTCAGTAATACAGGTGCAGCCACCCCGTCTCGGAGCCTGTGTGGGACCCTCCCTCTGGCTTCCGTCACCAGGTCTAGGGATGTCCCCTGCCGCCCTCTGATTTGTCCTTGCCTCCCTTCGCGGGTGTTGGGCGGGAGCGGGCTGACCACTGCCCCGCCCCCAGCGCCTCTCCCGTGCGTGTCGGCCACAGGCGGTGGAGTCCATCCAGGCGGAGGACGAGAGCGCCAAGCTGTGCAAGCGCAGGATCGAGCACCTCAAGGAGCACAGCAGCGACCAGCCGGCGGCCGCCAGCATGTGGAAGCGGAAGCGCATGGACCGCATGATGGTGGAGCACCTGCTGCGCTGCGGCTACTACAACACGGCCGTGAAGCTGGCCCGCCAGAGCGGCATCGAGGTGGGCGGGGCCGCGGGGCGGGCGGGCGGGCGGGTCTCCGCGCCTGCGCGCGCTCCCCTCTCGGCGGCTTGTGCCTGAGCAAGCCCGCTTCCAAGGCGACAAGTCTGGCCGCTTGTCGTTGGCCGACGTTCTGGTGAGGAAGAACGTGGAGAGGGATCTCTCCCACCCCGTGCCCACCCTTCTGGTAGTTACGCCCCAGGCACATCCCCGCGACTGTTCGTGCTGCCGCGAGGTCTTCTCCCCAGCGGGGGGTGCGTTTCCCACCCGTCGGTCTTGAGGGTCCCCACGGGGCAGCTACACAAACACGCTGTTCCAGCCGCGGCACTTGCAAGCCTGGCACTGGGGGCTCCCGAAGGAAGGCTGCTGGGCAGTGGTGACGGCGGCCGGGAGGGGGGGGGCGGCGGCGTCCAGGGTCCTCGCTCCCCTACGGGGCCTCACAGACCCCTGTGCATCTTTCCCCGGCTTCTGGGCCGCTTTAGCTGGGGGCTGCCCCTGTGCTGTTGGGCAGTGGTCCCTCCGCTCTCCTGAGGGTGGTGTCAACTGTGGGGGGCGGGGTCCACGGCAGGCCTGCCTCCCCGACCCACCGGCCTCCACGCTGCACCCAGTGATTCCTCATGCCTGCTCCTCCCATGCGTACCCTCCCCTGCCCAGCACAGCCAGCCCGCGCCTGACTGACAGGCTGGCTGTCCTTGTGTTTGCCAGGCATGGTCATTCGGGTTCTCACAGACATCCTGCCCTCTGTCTTCCTGCCCCATGAGGGCCTGGCCCCGAACTTGTGCTTTGATGGGGAGAGAGGCATGAGGTCAAACAGGACGTGTCCAGGGGTGCACGGGGCACAGGGGCGGGAGGACTCTCCTGTTTGTGCTCTCTCTCTCTCTCCCCCCCTCAAAATAAGTAAACATTAAAAAAAAAAGGTTGGTTGGGGTGGGCTTGCAGAGATGAGGGGAGGGTCCCAGGCCAGACCCGGGAGCTGCCGTGTATTTGGGGCGGGCACGTGCAGTACTCGTCGAGTGGGGCTCCCCCCAACTGAGATGTGTGCATGGTGGGGTGGGGGGGGCGTCGCGGTGGAGGCATTGATTTAATAGGCTCGCTCCGGTGGTTCTGTGAAGAACAGACTGGGCGGGGTGCAGAGGGGGACCCGCAGCTCTGCTGTGGTTCACGGTGTCGGCAGTGGTCAGACCATGGACATCGTGTAAAGGGGGCCTTGCAGAATTTCCACGTGGAACCTCCGGCTTCCCAGCTATTTACAGAAGGAAGCATAGGAGGACCCTCACGCCCTTGGGGTGAGGCGAGGGCTCCCGACAGGGTGGGGTGCTGTCACCAGCGAGGACGCTGGTGTATCAAGATTCCTTAACATTTGAAACTTCTGTCCATCAAAAGACGCCATGGAGCGAGAGCTCCAGGGCAGCCCACATGGGGCTGCGTGCCCCACACAGAGCCTGGGTGTTGGAGGACAGGCATGCCCCCAAGGGTGTCTTTCTGTGCCCGTCTGCATTAGAAATCACAGTGTTGGCTTCCCACGCGGAGCCAACACCCGATCGTCTGGACGATTTCCAGCTTTGGCGTGTGTTGTACGTGCTGGCCCACCTCCAGCCGTCTGGCGTAGCACCCCTGCTGTGACCCCCACCACCGGGGGCCACGTGTGGACATCAGAGACCCGTCGGCAGGAAGGAGAAAGGTGTGACAGATGGAGACTCGGAGGCCACGCAGACCAAAGACACATAGGTGGGGACCCTCAGGTACGAGCAGGAGAGGCCGCCTCTCTGAATTCAGATCAACATGGAAAACCAGAGATGGAAATAGAGAAAGATGACCCTCATGAGGAGACCCACCATTTGCCCAGGGGAAGTGTGCCAGAAAAGAGAGAAGAAAATGCCAGAGAAATGGTCGAAGAAGTGGTTCAAGAAAACCGCCAACCTGTGAGGTGTGGTGCTGGCCCTCGCCCCACTGAATGAGCAGGAACACGGGTGTGCGCCGCGGCGGGGCGGGCAGTAGTGCCCAGCGCTTACTGTCCGAGCTCTTGTGGGGGTGGGGGGGAGGCGTGGGCGGGGCAGAAACCAAGGAGTCGTGTCCCTCCCCCCCCTCCGCCGTGCGAGGGCGGAGCAGCCGCTCACTGGGCCTGCCCCTCTCTGACCTCGCTGTCCTGCTACTCGCTCCTGCCCTCGAAGTTGGGACGCAGGGCGGGGGAGCCGTGGTTGGGTCTCAGACGTGTGAGCGTGGGGATCCGTCTGGTGGCTCCTGAAGACTTAGGAGAAGCAGACCAGACGTGACCCACCCCAGACTGCCCTCTGCCGAGCTGCCGTACAGAGCCCGCAGAGCTCGGGCAGTCTCCAGGGCGCTGACCCCCGACAGTGGCACAACCCCTGCCCTTACGTCAGCTGCTCTTCTGCCCTGGCTGCAATATTGCCCATCCGTGGCGAGTCCCCGTGCTGGCCTCAGCTCGGGTATTGCTGAGCCCGCGGGTCGCCGTGTAACGGCGCTCTGATTAGTATGTTTTCTTGTTTACATTCTTGTTTATATTTTTTACTATAAATGTCAGGTTTTAACAGTAACTGCAGCACCGTTAGCCATAACGTAACTTTTTTTTTTTTTTACATTTATTTATTTTGATAGTGTGCATGGAAGAGCAGGGGAGGGGCAGAGAGGGAGAGAGAGGGTCCCAAACAGGCACCACACTGTTGGCGCAGAGCCATGAACTGTGAGATCCTGACCTGAGCCGAAACTGAGTTGGACGCTTCACCACCGAAGGAGCCACACAGGCCCCCGTCCAGAATGGACTTGTTAACGTGTAGAAAGAAAGTGTCTGGCTTTCACTGTGGTCACTTTTACTTGAAAGCTCCTGTCTTCCGCTGCACCCCTCCCTTCCCCATCTGCTGCTTGTGCCGGAAGCAGGACGCGACCCGGGCTGCTGAGGCTTGAAGCCCGGTGGTGAGCTCCCGACTTGAGTGGCCCAGGGCAGACCATCAGTGGAGACGGCACGGTGAGAAAGCAGGCTCGTCCCACGCTTTCCTGAGCTGAGTGGCTCGGTGCGGGGCCTGCCCGAAGGACACCGGGACACGTCTGCGGCGCAGAGCTCGCCCGCTGGCCTCAGGACGCCGGTGTGCATGGCAGCGTGGTTCGCTCGAGAATTTAAGGGGGTTTTGTGTTGGACGCTCCCCCTCCGGTCACCAAGAAACTGGTCTTCAGGGGCGGTGTTTGCTCCAGTCACTCCAGAGGGGCAGGAATCTCCCGTCTGACGTTCGTTTGCCTCACAGCCTCCTCCGTGGCGACGCGCAAGCACCCGCCGTCTCTTCCCGGCCTGCGTGGCCACGTCCTTGCTGCTGGCTGCGCTCCAGCCCCTTGCTGGGGACGTGCAGGCCCTGGGCACCCTGTGGGCTCCTTCACTTCGGCAGACGTGTGAGGGGGCTGGTGGATGTCCTCACCTGGAGTCCCTGGCCCTGCTCAGATCCGCCAGAGCTCAGCAGACGCGGCTTCGTGGGCCGCTTCCCCGGTCGTGCAGGCACCCGAGAAGGGAGAAGGGCAAATGGGAAGCGGAGACAGCCCTGCTCGTCCACCTCACTGCCCCTTCTCAAAAGTCTCACTCAGATAAATCTTCAGAGGGAAAAAAACCCGGAAAATGAGGGTATGGGTTTGCTGGGGTTCCCAGGTCTCATTGTGAAGGGGTGAAATGGGGTCAGGCCTGTGTTCGGGCAGGGTGGAGGGGTAGGTTCTGGACTGGGGCTTTGGTTTGGGACTCACACCTGCTCTTGGGAGAGCGTATGTGTGAGCAGCGCAGGCCTCGGGCGGTGTGCTCACCCGGTGTGCCAGGGCTGGTGTACCTGGGGCCTGGTGTGCTCAGACGGCCTGTAACAGCCTTGGGCCGAGCCCTTCTGCCAGGCTGCGCCCTGCCGAACCGGAGAGAGCTCCGAGCACGTGGACGTGGGCACAGGGTCCCAGCGTCCAGTGCACTGAGCTCACGCCGGTTCCCTCCCCTAAGGACTTAGTGAACATCGAGATGTTCCTGACTGCCAAAGAAGTGGAGGAGTCGCTGGAGAGGCGCGAGACCGCCACCTGCCTGGCCTGGTGCCACGACAACAAGTCCCGGCTGCGCAAGATGAAGGTGTGCGGGCGCGGGGCGGGGCTTGCGGGCCAGCACCTGCTGGAACCAACGTGCCTTCACCTGTTGGTTCAGAGTTCTTCACGTCCGGTTCATAGGGTGGGGTTGTGGGGTTCGGTGTGGGTTTGGGGTTTTGTTTTTGGTCATGGTGTCTGGGTTTTAGGTAAGATCCCTGAAGGGTGCACCCCCTTCTGCGTTATGGTTTGGACAGATGTTCTGAGCCTGAGGTTCTGAAGGGGCGAGGTGCCGCCTGCCTGCGTGTGCTCAGCTTGTTAGGCAGTGCCGAGTCCGCCTCAGTCCCCAGTACGGGAGCGCCCCGCCAGGAAGCCTTGTCCACCTGCGAAGGTGCGAAGCCCTAGGCTGGGATATTCTCGAATACAGCTTTTCTTGAGAGCTACAAGCAGCTTAAGAAATAGACACTGACACCTAAGTTACAAACGTAAGCGTGCTTCCTGAAAGGTGTTGTCACTATGGGGCTTGCAGAAATGTGTAACTTCTTTTAACCTTCTCCTGCCTCCGTTAGCAAAACTGTTTGTTTTCTGTTTTCTAAACCGAGCGCCTTTAACCTCTCCCCGGTTGAGCTTGTCGTGTGCGTATAGTCACCAGCCAAGGGTGACGCTCTCTGCCACTCAGGGCCGCCAAAGCGAGCACGACGCGAAGACGGGACGGAAAAGTAGAATGGCCAGTGGCTCCCCTAAAGAGAGTGAGGATCTTGGTATGGAAACCATAAAAGGAAAGCCAGAATTGGTATGTAACACTCACCCTGCTGTCCTGCTCCAGCCCCCACAGCTGTGCCGCACGGCGGGAACCCGGCCCGAAGGAACAGAGGCTTCCTGTCCCGACAGCCGGTTTCTGCAAGCCCCGGTGCCTCCAGACAACACTGCTGCTTGGCCAGGGCACGTCCCCCTGGGCCGGGTCTCAGGCGGGGCCTCGCAGCCGCTGTGGGGGCGGACGGGTGGGCGGGCGGCCTAGGCCGCGGATGGCAGGTTCCTGTCACCGTGCACTGGAGAGTGTGTAGACAGCCACCCGGAAGCACGCTGGGCGTGAAGATGTGCTCATTACAAAGTGTCGGCTGAACACGGCAGAGCAGCCAAGTACCCGCAGCGCGTACGTGTGCGTGCCCGCGTGCGCTCACACACGCAGGCCGGGGAGGGGCCGTGCCGGACCACGGTCAGGAGGCCCTAGGCAAGAAAACAGACTTTGAGACCCAAGTTTCCCGTGGTTGAAACTACCTCTAAGATAATGGGTGTGCCAGGGGAGCGTCTGTTGGCTCTGGTGTCTAGACGCTTCGGGGCGATCCGAGCAGCAGCACTCGGGCTGCCTGTCCAGAAAGCCGGTGGAGTCACGACGGTGAAGGCGCCAGGCCTCCTGCAGGTAGCACACGAGCGACGGTATTCAGCCTTCGGCGCTCGGCGCAATCACCTGGATCGTGCCGTCTCACGCGGGAGTCGGGCCCCTAACTTTGAGCATGTTTGTATTTGCACTTGAGACCGTCTGGAAGGTCAGCCGCGAGAGCAGAGCCCCAGGTCCTTGAACGCGTCTGCACGTGCGGTCGTGTGAAGTGTAGCAGAGTTTACCGTGACGTTGCTCCTCCGAACGTCCGCCTGGTGGCGCCCTCCTGGTGTCAGAGCTCCTGGCGTCCCCTGAGTGCAGAAGCGGCCATCATCGGCTGCCCTGGGGAGGCAGGCAGGGCACCTCCCCCACCCCATCTCCCCGCCTTGGCTTCTGCTGGTCTGGCCTTGGAAGGGAGCCCATCGCTGGGGCTGGGACCTCTTCTGTTCATGGTTGGTGCCGTGCCCGCCACTCAGCACATGGCATCAGCTCCATCCAGTTAGGGGGCGGGACAGACTGCTGCCTTGGTGCAGAGGGCAGGGGAGGAGGGGCGAGGGCAGGGAAACCCACCTTGTCCTGAGCACCTGTGGTGTGGACATGTTGGGCACCAGGTAGGTGGTTCTCTGCACCTTTGCCTCTGCTGGCCTGCGGGGCCCCAAGGCAGGTCCCATCAGCCGGTGCTCCGCCCTCGCGTCCGTGGAGGCACCCTCACGGGGTCCGGCTGAGACCCTGCATCAGAATGCCCGCGTGCACGTTCGGAGGCCGGGGGGCGGGGGGGGGGAAATCCACGTGGCCGGCACACTTGAGTTTAAGGTTTAGACACTTGGGGTTGGCTGACTGACTCGCCCTGGAGGATTCTGTCCACGCCGTCCTGCGACCCAGGAACTACGGAAGGCAACGTGACAGATGAGTGGGGAACCCAGAGACCTTCCCTTAACTCCACTTAATTCTGTTTCTGGTCGAAAATAATGTTTTCTGAAACCGCGAAGATATATAGTTCAAATTCCTACTTTTGCAGAATAATCCAGCTTTTTCATCTCAGGTGACAAAAGTTAATTTTGCCTGCCTTCACCCGTCCCCAGTCGTAGAGTTTGAACCCAAATTGGACCGGCATTGTTAAGATTTCAGAGTTGGCATTCGGGCTTCCACACAAATGACCACGCTAGTGGTGTGCTCTGTCACCCGCCCCTCGCTGCCCCACGAGGCCCCCGCCCCCCTGCTCTGACCTAGTCCTGCCCACCCTCCCCAGGGCCTTTGAACTGGATCTTTCTCTGCCTGGAACATTCTCCCCGGGTATCCCTTTGCACTGTCCCCACCCCTACCCCACCCCGAGGGTCCTCCCCCGGTGTCCCTACTCAGGGACCTGGGTTCCCTCCTGCTCCCCGCTTGCTGCCTCTGCCAATGCTCCCCTGTGAGACGCCACCTCCCCGCCTCTCCCCCGACCAGGCGTCAGGGCCTCAAGTGGGGACCGGCCTGCCTGGCCCAGAGCAGCTTGAGGTGGACAGTGCCTCATGGGATCCTGAGGCCAAGGCTGGGAAATGCAGCTGGGCTAGGAGAAGGCTCCGAGAGCCTGTGCTGGTGACTTTATGCAGATTAAGCGGCCGGGAGAGCCGCTCCGTCCTTTGAAGGGTTCGGAAAGTTGTCTTCACGGGGCCGCTGCACAGGGGACGTCACGCCCCATGTGCTCCGCACCAATGGCAGCCTCCAGCATCCTCCCCCTCAGGCGGCACCTGCCCAGCCATCCCCGGGCGCACACTCAGGGCCGTGGACCCCGGGTGCGGGGCTGCTCCTGCTGTGCCAGGGACACGTGGCCCGCAGGCTGACACTACAGTCTGGGCATCAGTCCCACCTCCCTGCTGGCTCTAAGTTCTCTTGGCCGGGTGTGCGGTGTCCAGCTGGTCTGGCAGGGTCGGCCAGTGGGCGTGGCTCTGTGGTGACACTACCCAGGCCTTGTCTTGTCTTTACCCCCAGAGCTGCCTGGAATTCAGCCTCAGGATTCAGGAGTTCATTGAACTCATCCGGCAGAACAAGAGACTGGATGCCGTGAGGTACGTGGAGGTGGTCTCGCGGTTCTCAGCAGAGGGCACACCCCCTTCCCGACTTCACGGGGCAGGCCTTTTGGGCTCGGGGGATGAGGCGAGGCGTGGCATGTCTGGCAGGCACATGTCTGCCCCGCCGGGCCAGGCCTGTGACGTGCAGCTTCCTCTCTCCCAGTTCCCGAGCAGGACGCTGGGGCCAGGCACCCAGGCTCCGTCTGTCCGGTGCCCACAGCCTTCCTGACAGCAGGAGTCCGACCTACCATGTGGGCACAGGGCCGTGGGTTCCCTCGTGTCCACCTGTCCTGGGCTGGGGTGGTTCCAGGCGCAGACGATGTGCCGTTTGGAGCGTGGACGGAGGGCAGGCATGAGGGCAGAGGGGGTCTCTGGGAAGGAGGCTGGCATGCACGCACAGGGCCACGGGGGCCCCAGGTGCAGGCTGTGTGGGAAGACGCAGCCCCAGGGCCCGACCTGTGACCTCCGTGTCTCCTGGGAGTCAGAACCCGGAGGGCCGGACCGTCTCCGGGGGCTCCCAGGGCTGTGCCGGGGGTGAGGGGCTGGTGGGCATCTGGGCGCCGTTAGTGTTGTTGGGCTTTGGGTCCCTGTACACCAGGGTCACTTGGAAGGGCTTGGGTGGATACCCTTTCCAGCTGGGTCGCTGCCTCCGGCTCTTTCCTGAGTGGGAATCTGTGCTTGGGGCCTTGAACCTCGTCTCGTTCTTGTTTCCGTGAGGAGGGGGCCCTGCTGAGCTGAGCTCCCAGCAGATCCCGGCCCAGGCCACGTGAGGAGGGGGCCTATTTGGTACTGAGGCTCTGGCGTACACTGTGAGTGCAAATTCTTAATGGTAAAACTGCAGACTTAGATGGCCCAAAATGTTGTTTTCTAGACACGCGAGGAAGCATTTCAGTCAGGCCGAGGGGAGCCAGCTGGACGAGGTCCGCCAGGTCATGGGCATGCTGGCCTTCCCACCGGACACGCACATCTCACCCTACAAGGTAACCCGTGCCTGTGGGCCCTCGGGGCTGGGGACCCTGCGTGTGGTCACTTCCACGTTCGGAGAGTGATCAGCACCCCAAACGGGCCCTTTCCCGTCTCATTCCCATTTTGCTGGTGAGAAGTTTGGATCGGAACAGTGCGCGGGGGCCTCAGCCTAGAAGGCCCTTCGGCTCCGAGTGCCTCACCTGCTCCCCTCACCTTCCTCTCTGGCTGCCCGTGTCCTTGCTGACCTTCGTCCTCTCCTCCGGTCTTTCTCTCCCTCGCTGCCCTGGACCTTGTGGGTCCACGTGGGGTCAGGCTGAGGTGGCCACGCAGCATCGCTGACCAGCCCCCTTGGCTTCGCTGTGCCGGGGCAGGGTGTCTGGCCTCTTGAAACCAGGCGGTGGCTCCCCCTGTGGAAACCCAGGGGCAGCCCTGTAACCCCTGATCTGCCTTTGGGGTTCCTTCTTCCCTGGTCTTGAAAACTGTCACCACACTCACAGCTGAGTGGCTCACAGCCCCGTCTTGGAAAACCTGGGCATCCCAGCAACTTGCCCCCATTCCTGCGGCTGCTCCCCCTTGGGGTTCCTTGGCCATCAGTCTGGTCACGCCCACACGAGTGTCCTTATAAAAGCCGCTTGGCCTTTCCAGAGCAGCCTTCTCATGTTTTGCAACATGGACAGAAGTTTCCAGATCATAAAGTTCTGCTTTCTTTTGACGAGCAGTTCCACCCTTAAGTCACTTTTGTCTTTACGCATCTTACTGTAAATGGGACTATGCTGAGAGACCACTTTGGTTCGACTCCGTGTCCTCGCGCGCAGCTCTGCCCTTCCCCCGCCCCCCATCTCCGGGACAGCAGCACACGGCCGCCGCGCACTCTGCCGCTTCCGACAGGGCTGGCCTTTCCTCGGCCTCCCCACCGCCGTCCCGCTCCTGACCCCTTAGCCACCCACTCTCCATGAAGACTGGGGCTCTCCGCGGCAGCGTGGACCAGTCCCATCGTGGCAACGTGGGCTCCGTGTGGCCACGCGTCCGCACTGTCCCAGCTGTGGCCCCAGTTCTAGGTGTCTGTTGCTCAGCTCCTCCCCTCGTTTTCCGCCGTCGTCTGCTTGGGCTCTGTGACAGTCCCACGGGCCTGGCGGTGTATTTCCCGCCGTCTCGAGTCTGGAAACGCGAGATCACAGTGCCGGCAGCGTCAGGTGAGGCTCCCTTCCTCCCACGTCTTCTGGCGAGAAAACCTGTCCCGTCCCTGACCCTGTGGGTCCTGAAGGTCCTCCTGCCGGCAGTGTCACAGCGAGGGACACGGCACTCAACCCTGGTGCTCCTCTTGCTGCTGGCAGCCTGTCCCCAAGAGGGAGGGAAGTAAACTGCCTTCCTTGTGGGCTGAACCAGCCTTGTTCTCTGAGCCTGGACATTGGGCTCTGTCCAAGGTCCCGCGTGCCCCACACGGTTCTGTGGGCCGCCAGCACCTCTGCAGGGGCACAGCAGAGCAGACCTCGTCCCCACTTGCTGGAGTGCTTGGCCACAGGCCGTCTGCAGGGCGACTGGAAGCTTCTCCGCCTTAACTGGACACACCCGGTCCTGTGGTGTCAGGAGTATCCTGTAATATCATCTCTGTTCACGGAGCTCTCGAGGGAGTGAGTCTGAACTCATGTTTCTCTTCCCTGCTCTGGAGAAGGTTCGTGAGAAGTGCAGAAAGGGCCTGCCCCCTAGCAAGTGAGTCGTCCTGCTCAGGACGGCGTCTGCGGGGCCCGCGCGCCCCCTCTCTGGAGAGGCCTCACGACGCCAGGAAGGAGTGAGGCTAGTGCTGGCATCCACAGCCTGAGGACCAGAGGGCTGACCCTCAGGGAGACACCCCGACAGCGCGGAAGAGAAGCCCACGGCAGCAGTGCACAGCCAAGGCCAGCGGGGGGTCGGGGAGACGGGGCAGCGCGCAGGAGGAAGACCTGACGCGCACAGAGCCTGGGCGGGGCTCGGGCCCCGAGGGGAAGTGCCAAGACGGCGGCGTGCCCCGAATGCCGTGTGAAGGGAGCACGGTCCTCGCCCCTCAAGACGGGAAGTCACAGGTCTGAGCGGGTCACACAGAAGCAAGACGAAGTGCTCTGGTCTCAGAGAGGTGGCCGCACCAGAGGCCCGAGGCCAAGGGTCTCCAAGAGAGGGGTTTGTGGAGCCTCTGGACTGTGGGCTTGGTCCTCTGGGGGCTTTGCTGTGGTAAAAATATAACATTAAAGACATGTGGTTTTAACATCAGAGTGAAGTGCGATACTTGCCCTGGACTCGGACTCCCCGCGCAGCTCCCACCCAACGGGTGCCTGTGCCTCCCCTTTGACGCGGGACCCCTGACCTTTGCGCTTGACCTCCAGGGTTTCAGTCCAGCTGGTGCGTGCCCTCCCCTCCTGCACTTGTAGACTTTCAACCTGGAAGGCTCTGGAGACAGGTGCACCAGGCCTGATGTTCTGTTCTGAGCTGCTCCAGCCTGAACCGGGGCGCTGGCTCCAGTCCCAGGAGGTCCCTTTCTGGAACCTCGGTGCCTTTATCCGTGCCCAGCTGTCCTTAGACCACTGAGTCCCCTTCTTGCCGTGAAGCCACAGGACCCCCACCCTCTATCGTCTGTGCCCACACAGAACACACTGGCGGTCCTGTGGGTGGGCTCGGGGTCCGGGCTTCAGGCACCCCATGCGGCTCTTTGGCGGGCGTGTGTGGCTTCGTGGGGGCACGCCTTCTGTCATCAGGGACCGCAGTGGGCTTGTTAAAGCTGTCCCCTGGAGTGTCCCAGCACCTCTCTGGCCTGTCTCTTCCAGGACCTGCTGGACCCGGCCCGGTGGCGGATGCTGATCCAGCAGTTCCGCTACGACAACTACCGGCTGCACCAGCTGGGCAACAACTCCGTGTTCACCCTGACGCTGCAGGCTGGCCTCTCGGCGATCAAGACACCGTATCCTTTTGGAAGGCAGGCGGCCCCGAGGTGCTCGGCCCTTCTTAGCCTGGTGTTCCTGTGCAGAGTCTCTTGTCCTCCACCGGGAAAGGGGCTGCGACCCTCCCGACCGGAGACCCGTGCCCCTGGCTTCTGTTGTGGGATCCTCACTTAGGCGGTCTGGGTGGTGGTGCAGGCGCGCCCAGGGTCCTCACTTGGTCTGTGGAAACCTGGGCACGAAGCCGCTCTCCGTCCTCTCTCATTCCCAAAGGCTGCCTGGCACGCTGCACGCCAACCCAACGGCCAGCGTGTGGCATGCCTTCTGGCGTCTGGGACCCGAACGGTGTGGAACAGTTGCCCCCTGTGATTCCCGAGAATCCCTCCGACTTCCGTGGGTCTGAGCTCAACTGGCAGCCGAGCGCCTCTGCTGCTTCACAGGACGGGCCGCTCACCCCGAGGCCGGAGGGTCCGGCTGGAGGGCAGCACGTGGGCCTCCCTGGGTCCGGGCCTGTTGGCTTTAGCATGTGGTGGGACCCGCCCGAGGGCCGCAGGTGGGGACGCGGCAGGGGTGTGGGGGCACGGGGCAGCAGGTCCCGGCTGGGACGTGCTCTGGCCTCCGTGGGGCCATTTCCCCGCCAGATGCAGGGTTTCTCTGGGCTTCGTGTCTGGCCCCGCGCACCCCACCCCTGCGCCGCTCCTTAACCCGAGTGCAGACAGTGCTACAAGGAGGACGGCAGCTCCAAGAGCCCCGACTGCCCCGTGTGCAGCCGCTCCCTGAACAAGCTGGCGCAGCCGCTGCCCATGGCGCACTGCGCCAACTCCCGCCTGGTCTGCAAGATCTCCGGCGACGTGATGAACGAGAACAACCCGCCCATGATGCTGCCCAACGGCTACGTCTACGGCTACAACGTGAGGCGCCCAGGGGCGGGGCAGGGGTGGGGGGAGGGCCCGGACGGGGCAGGCAGGGGGCCGGCCCGGGGAGGGGGTGGGGCCCGGGGAGGGGGTGGGGCCCGGGGAGGGGTGGGGCCTGGGAAGGGGGAGGGGCTGGAAGAAGCTAGGGGCAGCCGGTCGGCCTCCCTCCTGCTCCGCGCCGGGTGCAGACATCGCGGCCCGCGGTCTAGGGTTCGAGGGCAGGGCTCTAGCGGGGCGGAGCGCGCCTGTCTGCGTGCCCTCACGCGGCCCGTTGTCTTTCAGTCTCTGCTGTCTATCCGTCAAGATGACAAAGTCGTGTGCCCGAGGACCAAAGAAGTGTTCCACTTCTCACAAGCCGAGAAGGTGTACATCATGTAGGCCGGGCCGCCCTGCGCCCCGGGCCCCGCGCCCCCGCCCGCCTGCGTTTCTGTTTCTTGCGACCAAAGATCAGTGAGCGACGATGGGCCGCCTAAGAGGAGAGGAGTCGGAGCAGCACGCGTGTGCTTGGGGCCAGCCTCCCCGCGGTAGGGCTCCCGGAGCGCGCGAGCTGCTGGCCGCCTTCCCCTTTCAGCGAGACCTCGGCCGCTGCGGAAACAGGCGTCGGTTCTTTTTCTGCGCCCCCGACCGCGTTCCGCCCGCCGAGCCCCGGGGCCTGAGCCTGGGCCGGGAGAGGCGCCCGGGGAGGCCCGGCGCTGCCCCCTGGCCGCACTGCGGCCCCGGGAGCCGGCGCCGGGGCGGGGTCAGGGTGTGCTAGGTTCAATGTCACGTCATTCGTGCCGCCTTATTTCCTGCTTGAGAATGTATTCACGTGGAGACCCGCCGGGCCGAGTCCTGCAGAGGCCTGGCCGTGGCTCCTTCCTTACAGAAGCTAGTAGTTCAGTTGAAGTACCCACCGGTGACTTTTCCAATCGGACGAACCATTGTGGTTTACACGGAACCGCACCGTAGAGGGTCGTATTCAGCGCTTGTTTTTGCATGTTGGTGTGGATTAGCTAATAAACTGTAAATGTAAAACATGTTAATAAAAGGGTTTTCTATTTCTTACGTCTGTGTGAGGTGGAAGCCGCTGTGCACCCCAGCACCCTCGCTCCTGTCCGCTCACCCCAGGCCCCCCCAGTCCGGCACCCTCGCTCCTGTCCGCTCACCCCGGGCCCCCCCAGTCCGGCACCCTCGCTCCTGTCCGCTCACCCCGGGCCCCCCCAGTCCGGCACCCTCGCTCCTGTCTGCTCACCCAGGCCCCCCCCCGTCCGGCACCCTCGCTCCTGTTGCTCACCTCCCCCCCCCAGTCCGGCACCCTCGCTCCTGTCTGCTCACTCCCCCCCCCCAGTCCGGCACCCTCGCTCCTGTCTGCTCACCTCCCCCCCCCCAGTCCGGCACCCTCGCTCCTGTCTGCTCACCCCGGGCCCCCCCAGTCCGGCACCCTCGCTCCTGTCTGCTCACCTCCCCCCCCCCAAGTCCGGCACCCTCGCTCCTGTCTGCTCACTCCTCCCCCCCAGTCCGGCACCCTCGCTCCCGTCTGCTCACCTCCCCCCCCAGTCCGGCACCCTCGCTCCCGTCTGCTCACCTCCCCCCCCCCCACCCAGTCCGGCACCCTCGCTCCTGTCTGCTCACCCCGGGCCCCCCCAGTCCGGCACCCTCGCTCCTGTCTGCTCACCTCCCCCCCCCAGTCCGGCACCCTCGCTCCCGTCTGCTCACCTCCCCCCCCCCAGTCCGGCCCCTCGCTCCCGTCTGCTCACCTCCCCCCCCCAGTCCGGCACCCTCGCTCCCGTCTGCTCACCTCCCCCCCCCCAGTCCGGCACCCTCGCTCCTGTCTGCTCACCCCGGGCCCCCCCAGTCCGGCACCCTCGCTCCTGTCTGCTCACCTCCCCCCCCAGTCCGGCACACCCTCGCTCCTGTCTGCTCACCTCCCCCCCCAGTCCGGCACCCTCGCTCCCGTCTGCTCACCCCCCCCAGTCCGGCACCCTCGCTCCTGTCTGCTCACCTCCCCCCCCAGTCCGGCACCCTCGCTCCCGTCTGCTCACCTCCCCCCCCCAGTCCGGCACCCTCGCTCCTGTCTGCTCACCTCCCCCCCCGCCGGCACCCTCGCTCCTGTCCGCTCACCCCGGGCCCCCCAGTCCGGCACCCTCGCTCCTGTCTGCTCACCCCGGGCCCCCCCAGTCCGGCACCCTCGCTCCTGTCTGCTCACCTCCCCCCGCCAGTCCACAGCCGCGGCGCCTTCAGGGCCGGGGTCCCGGCGGCAGCGCCTGCAGCTGTGCCCCACATGTGCCCACATCCCAGAGCGCCACTCCAGCACCAGGTGGTTGCCCTGCTCTGCTCTGGGGAGACAAGGGTGGCAGGGCCACCCGAGCAGGGTCTCCCGAGTCGCCCACACGCACTGGCAGCTTGCTGCCTGTGAGTGCCAGGCACACGCGTGTGGCTGCAGGCGGCCTCTTCCGGAGCCCCTGCCCAGAGCCCAGGGTCGACGCAGTGGGGCGGTGGCTCCTTCCCGCCGCGCCCTCCAGCCTCACTCTGACCGCCACCTGTGCTGCCTCTCCTTTTCCTTCTTCCCAAAGTCGGGTGTGCACATGCACCACACTCCTGCCCTCAGGTCCCTTCTGGTCGGTCCAGCGACCGCCTCCAGGGCGAGAGTGGCTGGCTGTGGGGCAGCCACGGGGTAAGTGGAGAGGAGTGACTGCTTGCCGCTACGCTGGGATGTGCGGGCTGTTCGCACCACAAACGTGCTCACACGTGACTTGATGGACATGCGTGACCTGTGGGAAGATGCTCAGTGGGGCTGCTGGCTCGCACGTTGGTCCAGGAGGCACTGACGGGCGGTCGGCCAGGCCAGAGCGCCGGTACCAGCCCACAGACACCCGCCTTGAGGCCGCCCCTCCTGCTCTGCACCCTCACTGGAGTCTTAGACTTGCGGCGTTGGGCTCACAAGAGTTTTAACTGAGGTACGAACTGCAGCTGTGAAACCGCGATCTTCAGTAAGCAACGTGAGCAGGTTGGATGCACGTGTGCAGGTGTGACCAGCACGCCTGCGGGGCTGCGGCACTCACCCCCAGGCCCCGGAAGCTGCGCCCTCTGCCTGCTTCCAGACTGTCCACACCCGCTGCTGCAGCCAGCACTTGGCCCTTATCGCCAAGGGTTAGTTTTGCCCTTGGGTTACGTCCAGATAGACTAGATAGACGCGTGCTCCTTGGTGCCTCACTTCATTCAGCAGGCGCTAGCCGCATCCACGTGGCTGCATGTATCGGCGGGCATCGGCGGTCCTCCTGGCGTCAGTAGTGCTCCCAGCGCCCGCGCCCCTCCTGGGCATCCATGGTCCTCCTGGGCGTCGGCGATCCTCCCGGGCGTCTGGGCACCACTGAGGAATCATCCAGTCCACAGACCCCATAGGCCGTCCATTCTCCTCTCGACAGACATTTGGGTTTGCGTCATTCTTAGTTACTCGGAATAAAGCTGCTGGGAACATTTCCGGATAATTCTTCGTGGACGTTATTTTCATTTCTCGTGGGTAAACATTTGGACAGAGAGTACCTGAGCCATGATGTTACTGAACACTTAATTTTACAACTGCCGAGACTTTTCCCAAAGCGGTGATAACGGCGTACATGCCCGTCGGCAGTGCGTGAGGGTTCCAGTTTGTCCACATCTCTGCTGTCATTTGCTGGGGTCGTTCTTTCCGTGAGCAGCTCAGGGGGGTGGGTACTGGCATCTCCTTCTGAGCTTCATTTGCATTTCTCTGATGCCTAGGATGCTGAGCCCCTTCTCATGTGCCAAGCGGTCGGTCATGTGCCTGTCCAAGTCTTCTCCCCATTTTGCGCTGGATGGCCTCTCTCGATCTGCAGGAACGCAGGACATGCTGTGACACAGACCCTCTGACACACCTACGTGCACTTGCCTGCCTGTCATCTGACCAGCGCGGGTTTTAATTTCAGTAACGTTCAGTTAATTTTTTCTTTTATGGTTCTTGACTTTTTGTGTTCTTTGAAACATTTGCCCACCCAAGGTCCTAATGATCTTCTCTTCTGTTCTCTAGAAGATTCAGTTTTACCTTTCGTTTGGGTGTGTGACCCATCACAATGAGCTTCCGTCTGTGGTACAAGGAAGAGGCTGACAGCCATCCCTCCCATGTGTTCCTCCTGTTATTCCGACATCACTTGTTGAAGGCTTTTTTTCTGTCCACTGAATGATGATAAATCCCCTGGCCATGTCTTTCTGGGTCTGTTTCTTGGGGTCGCCCTCAACCTAGCACCCCAGCGTCCTGTCATTGCAGCTTAAAGTTCAGTGCAAACGAGTCCCTTTTGTTCTACGTATTTTCTACTTTTTCAAAATAAAATTGTTTTGACTGTGGCTTTAGTTTTGGAGTCCGCTTGTAAAAGTCTACCCAAAAAAAAGTCTGCTGAGGTTTTAATTGGAATTGCATTGAATCTGTCGATCAGTCTGGGGATTTTCAAGCTGCCATAACACCACCACACACTGGATGTGCCAGGGCCTGCTGCGGCACTCTCAGGTGCCCCCGGAGGACGAACGGTGTCGACCCAATGATGACTCGAGAGAGCAGCGAGGCTTCTGGAACCAGGCAGCTGTCTCTGCCCTGCTGGTCTCAATGTCTTCATTAATAGGCAGTGAGTGACATTACATCAGTGAGCATTATTTTTTCTTAGAAGATAGTTAAAGAAGACAGTGTGTATTATGTGAATTCCCCAGACCTTGAAGGAAACAGTCTTATCTTAGCTATTTTTTTATTCTGTTCCTGAGCTAATGAACATACACTGTTTTTGAAGTAGGGCTAAATTTATAGCAGAGAGAAAACAGGATGTCCAAGAAGAAAGCAGGGTTGTTAGTGTAACCTTGAGCAAGCAGATGGCGCATATATTGCTACCTTAAGACTTACGTTAATTGTCTGTAGATAGGTTAGGAGTCATTTTGTCTAGCTTTCTAAACTACAATGGGGGAAGGGCAACTCACTTGGTAAGGACATAATTCTCTAATGCCTGCCTAAGTTCCTTTGCTAAGTGAGTGAATTTACACAATAGGGGCCTACAGTCTACATAAGTTACACTGATTTTTAGCCAATTCATAACTGCTTTTCTGTATGATCAATTTGTGTAACCTATCCCCAGGAGGCAACTTTGAAGTTACTTCTGGCCAGGTTACTCTCATTCAGATGTTATCCATCAAGGCATCGCACTCCAGGTCCCTTTGCTTATCTAAATGCCATAAAACCAAAGGGCATTACATCCCTTGAGTCCAACCAGAGCAGTTCAAGAAGCCCAGGCCTGAAAGGTTATTAGAAGGAGATGGTATTGGGTGCCAGTTGGTCGGCAGGAGACCTTGCAACATCTGCCTTTTCCGCACAGGGAGACGTCTCAACCTGTGAGCCCAACATGGCTCCCAATACAGGTGCTTCAGAACAACAGAAAACCGTTTTCTCATAGTTCCAGAAGACAGAAGTCAGATCTGGTTGCCAGCCTCTTCCTGGCTCGAGGCAGGCGAGAAGCCTCCTCTCCTTGGCTCCGTGGCCTTCCCTCTGTGCACACGGAGAGAGACCCCTGCCTACTAGGGGGACGCCAGTCCTGCTGGACCAGGACCCATCTCGCGACATTACACGACCTCCAAGTAAAGTCAACTCGGGGGGGGGGGGGGGCGGTCAGGTCTTCAACATGAGTTTGGGTGAGGGGAACAGTTCAGTCCACAACGGAGACTTAAAACTCTCGACAAGACTGAGGCTGCCGGCCTCTGAATGTGGGGTCTCTGTGTCCAGACCTCGCCACGTTACAGTTCTCAGTGTACTTTGCCTACCTAAGTGTCTCATGATTTTACTGCTGTTGTCGGTGTCGTCTTTAAATTTAATTTCCCAGTTGTTCTGGTGTGGTTAACATGTATGTAACATTGATTTTGTTTATTGATCTTGTACCCTGTGACCTTTCTAAGCCCCTTTGTTCCAGGAGCTCTTTGGTAGGTCATAAAGCATCGTCTCTGCATGCGATTGCAGCATCTGCAAATAAAGACCATCCGCGTGTTCCTTTCTCATCTCTATGGCTTTCGTATCTCCTTCTCTCCTTACTGTGTGGGGAAAGCCTCCAGCACAGTGTGAACCCGGAGGGGTCTTGTTAAGCCAGATCTCAGGGGGAAGCGTGTGGCCCACCGTGAAGGACACAGAGGACATGTCTGCCCTAGGTTTTGATGGGTGTGGTTATCAGGTTGAGGAAGTTCACTCCTCATTCCTGAGTTACCATCATGAGGGCATTTTGAATTTTATCAAATGTCCTTTTCTTCATCTAATGAGATTACCACAGGATTCTTCTTTGTTTTGATGCTGAAAGAGGCAGGGAGGACTACACCACAGACCTCGAGTGGAGCAAACCTCCTGTTCCTGAGATAAGCCTCGCTGGGTCACAGTGGAGGTTTTATGCATGGCCGGTCTGACTTGCTGGTACTTTGCTGAACAAGGTGTCCACAGTGCACTCTATTGTTTTTTTAGTGTCTGTAAGACATGATGCTCCCTCTCGTTCCTGATACTGGTAATTTGTTCCCGTTTCCTCTTTTTGCCTGAGGTCTTACCTGGAGGCTTATCAATGTTGCAGTTCATTTCAAAGAAACACCTTTCTGTTTGATGTTTTCCCCTATTGTTTCCCCTGTTTTCTATTTAATTGATTTCTCTACATCACAGTTTTCTTCCTCCTGCTTATTCTGGGTTTAATTCTTCTTCTTCTAGCTTCTTTTTAATTTTTTTTCAACATTTATTTATTTCTGAGTGATAGAGAGTGTGAGTGGAGGACGGGCATGGAGAGGAGACCCAGAATCCGAAGCAGGCTCCAGGCTCTGAGCTGTCAGCACAGAACCCAATGTGGGGCTGGAACTCACGAACCGTGAGATCATGACCTGAGCCAAACTTGGACGCTCAACCGATTAAGCCACCCAGGCGCCCCTCTTTTTCTACTTCTTAAGAGGAAGATTAGGTTACTGCTTTGGGGCCTTTCATTTCTACTATAAACCTCCCATACATTTTTATGTTGTTTTCATTTTCATGCATTTCAAAATATTTTATAATTTCCATTGAGATTTTTTTTCCCTTAGACCCATGGATTACAGAAGTCTGTTAGCTAATTTTCAAATACTTGGGGACTCTCCAAATATTTTTGTCATTGAGTTCTGATGTAATTCTGTTAGAAAATAAGCTCTGTATGGTTTCCATCCTCTTAAATTTGTGGTGATTTGTTTCATGTCTGCCTTGACAAGTGTTCTGTGTGTCCTTCTAAAGAACATCTGTCTGCCGTCAGGTGGAGTGCCCTGCCAAGTACAAACCAGGTCAAGTCCGTGATGGGCAGTTGGTCTCTCTTACCCTTCCTGATCTTCTCCCTGCTTGTTCTTAAAGTTTACAAATGAACTTGTCTATGTCCCCTTTACGTCTGCGAGCTTTTGCTTCATTTATTTGGAATCTGTTATTAGGGGCAAGCACCCTCCCTGGCAACATCTCGTTACAAAGTCGGCTTTGTCTGATGTAGGTCCGGCCACTCTGGTCTCATCCTCTTGGTGTCAGTATGTTACATCTTTCTTGGTCCTTTTGCTTTCAATCCAAGTCTTACATTCCAAGTGGGGTTCTTGTAGACACTATACACTTGGGTCTTTTTAATTCAGCTGGACAATCACTGCCTTTCAATTGAGGTTCTAGACCATTGACATTTAATGTAATTATTATTATTGCTGGATTTAAATCTGTGGCCTTTCCATTTGTCCAGTCTGTTCTCTGTTCCCTTTTTTTGTCTTTAACTGATGCCTTTAGACTATTTAAAAATTATTCCGTTTTGACTTTTCAGCTACACCTCTGTAGTTGGGCGTGCATCTTGAACTTCTCACAAGTGCCTTCGAATACTATACCACGTCATGTAAACGCAAGGATCTGAGAAACTGACTGCCCTCCTCCCTCCTCTGTCCTCCGCCCTCCTGTTGCCGTATGTTTCCTTCTACAGACATTCTATACCGAATGTTCCACTGTTCTGCTTCCAGTGAGCAGCCAATGATAAGAAAACAACTGAAAACAAGACAAACCTTCTGGTTACCCACTAGAGTGCTCCCCGCAGCGTTTGTGGGTGTAGGTTTGCATCTACGTCTGCCTTTCACCTGGAGACCTTACCACACGGAAGCTTCCAGGGCCGACCTGCCAGCACGGAATTCACAGAGCTTTTCTTCACCTGAAAGTGCTCTATTTCCACTTAGTTCAGGTTAGGAGGGATATTTCACTGCATATACAGTTCTGGGTTGACAGTTTTTCTTTTACAACTCTAACAGTTTCATGCCGTCGTCTTCAGGCTTGTGACGTCCTGGCCGAGAGATCTGCCACTCGGTCCGTAGCTTCGTATGATGCCCTTTCTCTTCCACTGCTTTTCGTCACTGCCCTTCCACACTTTGGCCGTGACGTGCCTTGGATGGGCTCGTGTTCGCCCCGCTGGGGTTCATCCCTGAAAGTCCCAGTTGGCTCTACGGTATCTCCCAGGCCTCGACACGTTCACCTGGGCTAATAACCCTTTTTCTTCGGCGTTCACTACCAAGCACCTACTGTGTGCCTCACACCACGAAACCAAACAAACGTGCCCGTTGTAGCAGCACGTTTTCAGGGCAGAGAAAAAAGGTACTAAGATTACAAACCTTGTGTGATAGGAAGTCTCAGTGCTTTGAGTGCTGCTGAATGAAGTAGAGTTGCCTGCGGAAATGGAGGCAGGAGGATTGTCACAAGGCCAGCGAGGGCCCAGGGCCGGCCAGGAGCAGCCTTCCAGGCGGCAGGGCCGGAAGGAGCGACGCAGCCAAACTGGGACGCTGGGCCTGGGGGCGGCACTGAGTTTCACCCTGGCTGGGTGAGGTGAGTGGACTCGAGGGGTGTGAGGGCAGAAGTAGGGGGACAGGAGGCAGCTGCTGGGCCCGAGTAAGGGGAAGGACAGACATCCTACCAGCTAGGACAAGGGCAGTGGGCAGGAGACGGGACTGGGCCACGCAAACATCACGGGGCACAGGGTGCACCCGGGTGTTGCGGGAAGAGACCGAGGCGCCGGGCAAAGGCACAGAGAGCTTCTTCCAGAGTCCTGCTGCAAGAGAGCCCCCAAAACTGGACACGCGGGGGGCGGAGCTGGATGCAGAGAAGGCTGCCGTTAGGACGGGAGAAACTGCTCTCGCGCCGACGAGCCCAGTCCGCCGGCGCAGGCACACCAGGCCACAGCAAACACGGACGGAGGCCGCCACGCTTGCTCGGAGTGGACCGCGGGCCCGGGGCCAGGCGCCTCGCGAGGGCGGGCGTGCTTCTCAACTGCCCTTTCGCTTCCAACTCTTTTTCGGGAGATAATTCACGTACCATAAATGCCACCCTTTGAAGACATACAACTCGGTGTTTTCGTGTGGTGACAGTCACGCTCTGCTGTGTCCACACACCTGCCCTCTCTGGACGGTTTACTAGGGGGCATCGCAGTATCTGGCCCTCACGCCTGGCTTCTTTCAGTGCCCTGCTTTCTAGGTTCATCCATGTCGTCGCCTAAGGACAGACTCCAGCGTCTACTGATGGACACCTGAGCCGTTTCCACCTTTTGCCACTAGGAACTGCGGTGCTGTTCAGGCCCTCCCCCACCCCCCACCCCCGTCTTTGGTGCTTTCCTCCCATTCTGCATCCACCTAAGAGTCTAAAAACCTCTGCCGGCTTGCCGTGCACCAGTGGAGACCCGCCTCAAAGACCCTGAGGCACGGAGGTGGGGCTCAGTGCCCCCGCGAGGCAGGCCTTCCTGAAGAAAGGGGGAGACAAAAGCCAAAGTGAGTGGTGGCCGCTCAGCCCGTGGGGTGGGGGGGGCACACAGTGCGCAGGGTCCAAGCAGGGGCGAGTGAGGCCACCGGCCTGGCCCTGAGCAGACCCTCTGGTGCAGCAGGCGGGAGAGGTGAGGAGAAAGCAGCCCACCAGGACCTGGCCGGGAGCGTGTCAGGAGCAGACCCCCAGGGCCCTGCTCCGGCCTGCTGGTCCCCGAGCCTACAGCTGGGAAGCCCAGGGAATCCCGGGTGTGCACGGGCGACGGATCCGGGCCTGGGCCGCACGAGGAGCGAGGGGCAAACCCAAGGTGTGCCCAGACTGAGTGAGGGGCGCGGCGAGGCCAGCCGCGGCCTGCACTGCTCAAGGGCAGCGGCGAGGGGCGTCCTGGGGAAAGACGGAGCCCGGCAGGAGCCCAGGCCAGCGCCTCCAGCGGGTACCTGCACGGCGTCCGAAGACAGGGCGGGAGTGGGGGTGGGGAAGGGGGTGGGTACCAGGACCCGGGATGGGCCGGCAGGTGCCTGGGGCCTGGTCGTGCTGATCCTCCCGCGCGGCTCCTCCGGGGGCCGCCCCTTTCCATGCCGCCGAACCCCACCTCAGCACCAGGAGAAGCCTCGGTCCGACCCCGAGCCTGGGGGAGCCCGCCCCTTGTCCCCCCTGGGCAGCGCGTGGAAGCGGGGTGGGGGGGTAGTCTCTGGCGTCCCCGGGAGATACGCGCGGGCCATCCCGTCGCGATGACAGGGCCCGGGGATCGCAAACCGCTAGGCTACCGCGGCGTGGAGACCGAGCTCGCACCCCTCGGGCCCTTCCCGCGTCGCCCAGGCAGCCTAGCACACGGCCCCTTTAAGGACTTGCTGCGCCCGCCCGCTTCTTTTTTCTCTCTTTCCTAGGCAGTCCCGACCCGCCGGGAGCGCGCCTGCGTCACCGCGCAGACCTCGGCCCCTCCCAGGCGTTCGCGCCTCCCAGGGTCAGGGAGAGCCATTGGCTGCCGAGCTCGGGCGCACGTGACAGGAGGCGGGCTGGGCCTCCGCCGGAAGGGGCGGGCTAAGGTGACTGTGGCCCCTATGCGCCGTAGGTGCAGTCGTCGCTGCGCTGACCTTCGTCCCCGCGCTGCCTGTGCCAGGCCGAGCCAATGACTGTGGTGATCTGGGGCACGTGACAGGGGCGGGTTCCCCGCCGGAAGGGGAGGAGCGAGGTGAGCGGCCTGGGTTCGGGGTACGTGTCGCGGTCGTCGCGATGGCCGCCAGGGGCTGCGGCCCCCGCGGGGGTTGGGAGGGCAGCCCTTATCCTCCCAAACCCCCACGCCCCCCCGGGCGTTCTCCCTCCTCCTCCCCAGGACACGCCCCTCCTCCTTGTGACTCTCCGTCCCCCTGCTTTCTTCCTGGGTCACCGGGCTTTCTTCTTTCTCTTCTTCCCTGGGACGCCCTTCCCGTCCCTCCCGTCTCCCCCACCCCGCTTTCTTCCTGGGACATCGTCCTCTCCTCTTTCTCTTCTTCCTCCCCGGGACACCATCCCCTCCTCCCCACACACCATCCTCTCCTCTTCCTTCTCCCAGGGACGCCCTTCCTCCCTCCTCCCGCTCTGAACACCACTCCTCCTCTTCCCCTCCCCTCAAACACCTTCTCGTTCCCCCCTCCTCCCCCTCCTCCTGGCACACCTTGCCATCCTCTTCCTCCCTGGGACACCATTCCCTCCTCTTCCTCTTCCCCTGGGACACTGCCCCCCCCCCTCCTTCCAGGATGTTCCCTCCTCCTCCCTGAACACTGCCCTCTTCTTCCTGGGATGCTCCCTCTTCTGTCCTCCTTGGCTGTGGTGCGCTGGCAGAGTCCACCGGAGGGTTCCACAGTCGGGGGGAGATGCTGGGGGTGTGCTCCTGAGCAGCGCCCATTGAGTGGAGTCAGTGTCCCTGACGAGCGTTACTTTCCGAGAGCCCCTCCTGGCCCACCCTGCGGGCCTCCTCCGACCAAATCAAACAGCCCCGCAGCAAGCCTGGCCCCTGTGCTGCCCGCAGCCTCCGTCCCCACAGAGTGGCTGCCTTCCCTGGGCCTTTCCCCTCCCAGCCCACATTCTCCCCTCGCCCCCACGCTTCCCTCTCCTTCGTGCACACCTGCCCGCCGCTTAGCATTGGAGTGCGGGGTTGACGCGCCCCTGTTGGTCTGCTCCTGGCCGGTCCCCCCAAGCGAGTCTTCCGTTACCGAAGTCTGTAGCAACTCACCCTTTGCGGACTCGAGGCTGCCTCGCCGCTTGCGACTGGATGGTGTTGCAAAGGGAGAAAGCACCACGGTCACATTTGGGAAAAGCCGACTTAAACTTTATTCAGGCTGTCGCGTTCCGTCTCTAGCGCGCGCTGCCGAATGGCCGTTGCTGAGATCTCTCTCGTCTGTGCGACTAAAGCTCTGGAATTAATATTTTGTTGTTGTACTTTTCCCAATTTACCATCAAAGAGGTCTCGTTGGCCGTGCCCAGAATATCACCTTGAGTGGTTCTAGTTCAGCATCCGGGCCGTCTCTCGGAGGCCAGGGCTTGGGGAGCCCGGCCTTGCAGCCCTCCCCCCCAATGCCCGGCTGACATTTAGCGGCAGGGAGAACTGTGAAGTCCTGGGGTCACTTCTCGCCTTTCCCGCGCGTGTTTCTAGACATGGACCCTACACTTTCCCAGTTGGTAGAAGAGCTCACCACCTCGGGAGAACCCCAGCTGAACCCTGAGAAGATGAAGGAACTGAAGAGAATTTGCAAGTATGTGCTCAGGTTCAGCACGTCGTGCCGATCGCCTGGCTCAGCGAGCCCGTGACACCAGGCAGATGGTGGGGCTTCCCCTGGGGTCAGGCCTTCCGCCACCTGCATGTCTCAACCCCCCTCCCACCCCGCCCGCCACCAGGATCCCCCCTCCGGAGGCTGTGTCCCCAGGGCCCTGCGGCCCCAGGCTGGGGGAGTGCTGCATGAAGGCTTCCGAAGGCTGTCACCTGGGGTCTGTTGAGAGCCTAAGTCGAAACTGCTGATTGTCCTTGTCCTGTACTTACAAAACAGAGCGTTTTAAGTGACTTTAAGTAGCGGAGTCTTTACACGTTGACGAGATATCCAGCTCAAGTTTCACTGTATGTCCCAGAAAACTCCAAAACGGCAGTAGGGGTTTCAGCCCGGGAGCTAGCTGGGAAGAGCGACAGGAGGGCAGGTCCCAGAAGCCCCGTGACCCTTCCCTTTGGCTTCCGTCCCGTAGCTGCACCCACAAGGGGCCGGGGGTGTGGTCTGTACTCGGGATGGAGTCTGTGACAGGCCAGCGGCTGACTACTGTAGGCTTTGCAGGCCATAAAGTCTCTGCCGTGACCACTCCGCTGTGGGCAGTAACGGCGAGGAGGTGAAGGCGCAGCCGTGCTCGTGTTCCAATAAAACTTTATGGCGCTGACGCTGGATCTCCTGGTGTTCACATGTCATGAAGTATTATTCTTTTGATTTGTTTCAGTCGTTAAATGACGTAAAAACCATTCTTGCCTCGTGGGTCCTGCAGAAACAGGCAGGGGCCCGTGGCAGCAGTCCGTCGGCCCTGCCTGCCGCAGACGGAGGGGAGGGGGTCGGGACAGGGTGCGTCCCCATGCAGGGTCCCCAAGTAGCGGGCGCTCGGCAAGCACGCCTGCTGTCCCCAGGTCTTCAGAGGAGCAGCTCCGCCGCGCCTACCGCCTGCTCATGACCCAGCTGAGCCGGGGGCACGCCGAGATCCGCCTCTCCGCCTTCCAGGTCGCTGACCAGCTCTTCACCCGGTCTCATCGCTTCCGGGTGCTGGTCGTTTCCAACTTCCAGGAGTTTCTGGAGCTCACGCTGGGCACCGACCACGAGCAGCCCCTGCCGCCCCCCAGGGAGGCGGCCCAGAGGCTGCGGCAGGCGGCCACCCGGGCGGTCCAGGGGTGGAACGCCAAGTACGGCACCGCCTACAAGAAGCTGGCCTTGGGCTACCACTTCCTGAGACACGGCAAACAGGTGGGCAGGCCTGCCTGGCCCCTGCTGGCCAGCCTTGTGGAGGGGCTCCGGGAGGGCACAGCAGCTCCAAGGGGGGGGCGTGTGGACAGAACAGAGCCTCTGGTCCTGATTCCACAGAAAGTGGCCACGAGGGAAAGGAGTCCGCCTCTCGGACACAGCCCTGTTCCGTGGCCTCGAGCTTGAGTCCCCCCTGGGTCTGCTGTGGGCTCCGGTGGTCCTGGCTGCACGAGACCCGCCAGTCTCCTGCCCCGGCAGCTCCCGCCTCGGCCAGGGCCGCCGGCTGGTCCCCGCGGCAAGTGTGCTGGCCAGTGTGCTGCGTGTTGCTGCGGGTCTGGGGTCCTCCTTGGGGGCGGGGCCGGCAGCCTCCCCTCCCCGCTAGTTGGAGCGGCTTGCCGCTTCCCCACGTGGCGTGTGCTTTTCTGGAAACACTGCCGGCCCCGATCCTGGCGGGGACCAGTCGTGGCTGACGGGCGCGTTTCCTCCCGAGCGGAGGCGCTGGGACCCAGGGGCACAGAGGGCCGTGGGCCAGTGCGGACGCGCTTTCTCCTGGGTTCTGTCTGACTTTCCGTGTTTTCCTCGTGTTCTGTGTAGTCGGGTCTGATCGCTACTTCAACTCCTCAGGTGGATTTTGAGGACGTGAGTGCACGGACTCTGGCAGAGAGAAAGCGGGAGGAGGAGAAGCAGAAGCGCCTGGACAGAATCTACAAGGAGAGGTGTGAGCGGGCCATCAGGGAGATGGAGGGTGAGTTCTCCCCCTGTGGGAGCTGCAGGTGGGCGGACCGCCGGGCTGATGTTGGCAGCGGCCCCCAGCCCTGTGCCCAGGAAGCTCTGGGCGGGCCGTCTCTCCTGCGCCCCCTGGTGGTGCTGCTTGAGAATGACGCTGCCCATTAAGGTCCCTTAGCTGGGGTGGGGGACAGCTCTTGCCGGCACCCCGACTTCTGAAATCTGACCCTTTTCTTCTGAGAAGCTGGCCCTTTCCACAAGGGGCAGCCACGGTGAGAGGATCTCAAGTGGAAGGCCCCAGCTGGAGGCACTTCCGGGCCCTGAGGCAGGAGCCGGTCCAGCCCCGGGGAGATCCACACTGGGCAGCTGCCAGCCAGAGCTGGCCTCGGGAGTTTTGTCCGACTGTAGGGCTGGGAAGGGCTGTGTCCTCTCGGCTCTCAGCTGGCCGCTCCCTTACGGAAGTTCTGCCCACGGTGGCGCCTTCCACTCGGTGCCCACGGGGCGCCTGCGAGCCTCCCAGCAGAAGTCCAGACGTCAGGGTGTCACTGAGGACATCCAGGGGTGGCGTTTGGGTGCCGCACCGTCAGGTGGTTTCTGAGTGATGACGGAGCCTCTGCGCGCCCAGGGCTGGCCTCTGTCGGGGGCAGGAAGGAGGGGGCGGGAGTCCAGGCGCGTGGCCCAGCCCGTGGAACGCACGGCCAGCTGGTCTTCCCTTTGCCTTTGACCGCGGGCTCTGCCCTCAGGGGAGGTGCTGCTGGGCATCATGACCCGACGGGCAGTTCCCGCGTCTTCGCAGAAACGTCTGAGGAGATCCGCTGCTGCCTCACGGAAGTGGAGAGCTGCTTCCGGCTGTTGGTGCCGTTTGACTTTGCCACGGGCCCGGGGGCCGCCTTGCCCGCCGTGGCCTTCGGTGCGTCGGAGGAGGGCGCCCCTTGCCCGGCCAGTGCCGTGAGGCCCGGGGACGAGGAGCCCTGCTGCAGCAAGACCCTGCTGGCCTCCGCCAGCCCTGCCCCGCCCCCTCCCCGGCCCACAGGGGCCTCTGGGGAGGAGGAGGAGGGGGAGGAGGAGGAGGAGCAGGAGCACAGCGACAGCGACGAGGAAGGGTTTGTGCGGCGCCATGGACTGGGCTCCCACAAGTACACGCTGGACGTGGAGCTCTCCTCAGGTGACCGCCGGCTCCTGGGGGCTGGCCGAGGGCCCCAGGGATGCTGACAAGAGCTGAGACTTCTTGGGACTGTGGGCAGGGCTGGCACTCCAAGGTTGGGGTGAGGGCTTGGGGTCCGGGGTGACTTGAGGCTCCGGGTCCTGTGGCCCCACCCCGAGATCGTCCTCTAGAGGGGCAGGTGTGGAGGCAAGGGCGGGGCTGATACCACAAGTGACCCTGAGCCCGGGGAGCTGTCCCGAATGGTCGCAGGCCCATCGGGCTCAGGGGGTGGCTCCCCACCCTGGTTTGGAGGAGACATGGTTGGAGAGTGGCTTCTCGCTACGGTGGGTGACACAGATGTGCCCCACAGGACCCGATGTGGCCTGGCCTCCGTGTGGGGCGGGGGGGGGGTTGGGAGCCCCTCAAGGGTGTTCACAGAGGAGGGCACTCAGGGCACAGAGCTGTGTGAAGACCTGCCAGCCCCAGGCATCTTGGGCCCCAACAGCCCCAAGGAGCTGCCTTCTCTGGCTGGACCTGGGGGGACAGGAGGAGGCTGCCTGGCTGCAGGAGGGCTGGGGGGCAGGACATGGAGGGAGGACCCTGGAGCTGAGCTGAGGTTCAGGCCTCCATCCTGTGAGCTGTCAGGGGAGGGCTCCAGGGCTGCCACGGGCCTGGCCCGTGGGCCGGGGCGTGTGTGTCTGTGAGAGCACTGTGTGCGGGGGGCCGTTGGGGTCAGGCTGAAATGGTTTCTTAAGGTAGCGAATCTCCCTCTGTGGCATCAGGTGTGGGGTCCTGGGCAACAGGTGGCTGGGGGGCGACGGACAGAGTGCGGCTGGTCATTCTGTGGCACTGGGGGACCCGCCCTGCATCCTCCTGTGACCCTGTGTGCTTCATTCCAGACGGCTTGAGGGTCCGAGAGGACGAGGACAACCACGCTGTCATCCAGTCGGCCCGGGACGCGCTCAAGCTTATCCGGAACAAGTTCCTGCCGGCTGCGTGCTCCTGGGTGCAGGTGAGGCCCGTCCCCACCTCGCAGGTGCGGGGCGTGGTCAGGGTCGTGCGGGGGTGACCCCCGGGGTGGAAGGGGAGGGCGCCCTGGCCTGCCTGAGTGACGTGCCCCCTCGTTGGCAGCTGTTCACCCGCGCGGGCATCCACGGCAGGCACTTGGAAGCTGCCATTGACCTGAAGGCGGAACTGGAAGTCGCCCTGAGGAGATCTGGGGAGTTGGACATCGAGCCTGAGGAGGGGCGCGGGGGGGAGGTGAGTGCCGCCCGCCGGCTGGGGCAGAGGTGACAGCGAGGCGATCTCTTCTGTGGTCTGTGCTCAGTTTTCTGAGCAGGGAGGACTGGGGCTCGGAGACATTCTGGTTCCTACCTCATAGGGTGCCCAGTTCCCAAAATGGAAGCTTTGGCCTGGCAGGTCAGAGGGCACAGCCCGGGCCCCCCGGCCGCTGGAGGGCTGGGACAGGGTCTGGGGCAGGAGGGCCTGGCAGGTGAGCTGGGGGAGCAGGCAGAAGGTTCTAGTCGGGAGGGAGATCCCAGGGCCATGGAGGAAGAGGTGGAGACGGCCGCGGGCTGAGCTGAGACCTAGGTCAGCCCCGCTGTCCCCTGAACCTCCCTGAACTGGTAACAACCTTCCAGGCTTCAGGGTCTCGTCCTGTCGCCTGCGTTGTAGCCAAGGACACACAGTGTCGGGATGTCCGCAGCAGAGAACCAGCCCTTCTGCTCCAGGCTCGTGCGGAGCGCCGTGTCCCTAGCTTGGGGAGGTGGGTGCCAAGGTCCCCGGCAGCGGCAGGGTCCCCAGAGGAGCTCTCAGGCTGCCAGGTGGGGCGAACGTTGCAGCCTGGTGCCTAATTTGGGAAGGGCGGCCAGGGCCGGGTGTGTGCTGGTCGTACCGTGTGGTTTGGGCGGGGGAGCTGGTACTCTTGGGTGCCGTGTCCCCAGGCAAAGTCGTGGAGCAGGGACAGGCCTGCACTTGGTGATGGGGCCCTGGTGAAGTCCGCCAGCCCCTGGGACAGCAGGCCTCGTGCAGCAACCATGAGCCTCAAAGACGGTGACTTCTGGGCCGCCCTCCGGGTGGGTCTGGGCCAGGACCTGGAACTTAACGTCCAAGAAGGATTTGAGAGCCGTGTCCCCTGCGGGCGTCCTCAGGGACAGCAGGGAGAGGCAGCTGCAGCCAGACCGCAGTGAGGTCCGCACAGCACTGCCAGCTCAGAGCCTCCCCGGGGACTGGGACCCTGAACCGGGCTGCAGCCTGGGAGCCCGACACCAGCTTCACCTCCAGCCACCACGGCGCCCTGGAAGGGGCAGGGTGGGGCTCCAGGCAGGTGCAGCTGTTGTGAAAGGGAGCTTTAGGGTGGCAGGAACAGCGTTGCCTGGCGCGGAACAGCGAGTCTGGAGCCACTGAGGCCTAGGACAGCAGCCGACACCCCGGGTCTTGGCACCTAGTGACCTTGCCCCCTCCAGGGCCACTGGACGCCCTCCGGCCCGCCGTCCTTAGAGCGGGAGGGGCTCCGGAGAGGGGTGGCTGTCTGAGCAGCGGCCCCCAAGGACCAGCAGAGGGCGATCTTGCCTTTCTTCCGCAAACCTTGGAGAGGGAGGAAAGTTACCGACCTGGCCCCGGAGATTCCAGCCGGCCTCCTGCGCATGCAGCATTCCACGGGGGACCCTGCTCGGGTGCGCGCCCTGAGTAAGAAGTTAGTTTTGTGAAAAAAGTACCTTTTTTTGTTTTCTGGTCTCGGGAAGGAGGTGCCGTGGTCAGCTCGTTCCCGCACGTTCCCGCACGTGTGGGGGAGATTTCTTTCTGCACGTGAGCCCACCTGGGGTCCCGGCGCCAGAGCGGAGGTTGGCCTGAGAGCAGGGAGGGGTGCGGGGGGAGGGGGTTGGGGTGGCTTCCCTGTGCGTCCCCTTCATGGCGCTCTGGGGACTGCCTCTTTCCTCTTGGTGGCGGTGTCCAAGGAGCTGGAGGAGGCCCAGGCAGGATGGCTCCTGCTTTCTCTGCTGCAGGCATTCTTGGGGCCGCTGGGGCCTTGGGCGGGTGGGCCTGGGGGGCTGGGAGACGCCCGGAGCTGGCGGCAGGCAGAAGCTTTCGGAAGCCTGATGCTGGCCGGCGCCACCCTCACCTTGTGGTTCCAGGTCCCCCCAGGGGAGGAGAGGCCTGCTGCTGTGTCCTTGGAGGCTTAGCCGCACAGCCTGGGGGCCCACGGTGCTCTCCGTGGCGGCCCAAACCTGAGGGCAGCCAGCGGGCGGTGGCCAGGACAGTCCTCTCTCCAGCGGACGCCTCAGGGGCTGGTGGAGACTGAAGGGCTTAGGCACCCCCCGGGCTGGAAGGAGCCCAGCCGGGGTGCCCTGTGAGTGCTGGGCTGGGGCTGCCTGGCCGGACTGGGGCTGCTCCGCCCTCCCCCGGCCACCCACGGACCCAGTCAGAGCTTTGATTGCTTCCGCCTCCTGCGGGAGTCAGACCCTCACTGATGTGGCCCCCCAGCACTGTCCCCAGGCATTCAGGGGAGTCGCCCAACAGGCTGGGGGATGGGAGGCCATCGGTCAGAGGCGCTGGCTTCCATTCTGAAGGCTTGGGGGGCTGGCGAGGTGGGGGACCCGCCCAGAGGAGGGGCTGTGGGCATCCTCCAAACAGGGCCCCGGGCCTCCTCCAGAAGGACAGCAGGGCGCCGAGCCTCAGGATGGCCCCGTGGGGTGGAGCTGCGCGTGGAAGGGTGGCTTCAGCGGGAAGGGAGCGTCGCTGCCTCTGTCCGCCGAAAGGACATTTTCCAGACGCTTCTCCACAGATTGATTTTAAAAAGGCACCGCTCGGAACTCCTTAGAGATTGTGCGCGCCCCTGTCTGGCGCCTGGAGATGAAGCGATTGGGGCTGGAGCGGCTGCGTGGCGGCGCCCCGCTCAGGTGAGCGCCGCTTCCCAGAATAGCCACGGCTGCTGGCATCAGATCTGCAGGCGGCCTGTGCACCGGCGAGCCTCGGCGGAGGTAGAGATTAGGAGCGAACTGCTCTGCGCCCATTTTCAAGTAGAACGAACGGGGCTTTAAATCACCGGCCTTGGCGCTTCCCCGCTCAGCTTGGCGACTCGGCCCCGCCGAGGCGACTGTGTGCATGGCGGCCGAGCCGGGGGTGCCGATTCGGTAACACGGATTGGAGTGTTTCAGAGCCAACAAGCCGAGCAGACACAGGGCTCCTGGTTGAGAGCCTCCGCCCGCCGCTCCCCTCCCCGAAGCCCCGCGGGGCGGCCCCGCGGGGCTCCTGTTTGTCGGCCACTGTCCCGGCGATTTCTGTGTAGCTGTTGGGTTCTGCATACCGCTGTCCTTCTGACGCAGGGGTTTCATCTTTAAAAAATATCTAAGTCGGTTTTAGTGCGTGTAAGTGTTTGTTTTCTAGAGAGCGCCTCCGCTCTGCGGGAAGCAGCCGGGGATAAATCTCGGGCAGATGGATGCGGGGCCTCGTTTGCTAGGTTTAGGCTCCGGCCCTGCCGCCGTGGGAGAGGCGCAGTAATCCGCGGCGGCTACATTTGTTAAACTGATAAAAATCCTTTATAAACTTTTAAATTGCCTGCGGTTTAATTATGTGGCCGAGATCACCAATTATTGTTTTGTGTAATTAACAAAATATTAATTTCCTACCAACCAATCTGTCTGAAGAAGTTAACCTTAAGCGGCAGCTTATATAAACTGTCAGTAGTATGTTTTTTAAGAAACGCCTGGGTTATGTTTCCCACCGCTCACCGGCGGCAGCCACATGCTCTGAACGGCGGGCACGTCCTCACTCGTTCCAAAAGCAGAGATGGAGCCCGTGGTTGTGTGCTGGCCGCCCCCTGGACCAGTGTCCCCCCCCAACCAGACTGGTCTGAGGGAGGAGGCACCTGGGCCTGGGGCTCCCGCTGCTCCGTGTTGGACAAGTGTCCCGTGCTGCTGGAGGGGTGTGAGTGCTGGCCTCCTGTAGGTGAAAAGGACGAGCAGAGCGGGAAACCCAGGGAATGAAATGTTGAACGAGTCAGGCACCCCAGGGAGGCAGGGAAACTAAATCAGCCGGCAGTGGGGACCTTGTGCTCGGCAGGGCCAGTAAACAACCTTCCTGGTGACGCGGCCCCCTCCATCACGCCGAAGGCCAAGCCGCTGCGGCAAGAGGCTGGGAGCCGGAGGGGGGGTTTTCTCACGCGGACTGGGCAAGCACGGGAGGGCACTCCGGGGTGCCCTCCTGCTCAGGGCCGTCTCCTGTGGGCGCAGGGACCCCGGAGCGAGCCCGTGTGTCTGCACCACACACCCCTTCCTCTAGGACACCTTCCTGTACCAGCCCTTGATTCCCCAGGCCTGCTCTCAGGAAGATTATGGTACCACCCCATTTCACAGATGAGAAGACTGAATCTGGGGGGAAGTTGTGTGAGCCTTGGCTTTTGAGGGTGCTGGCCGCCTGCGGTTTTGCCTGTGAAGGTTGGGCTGAGGGAGGAGGGTGTGCACCGACGGTCTCCCTGTTCGCGCGTGGACGCGGCTCCTCTGGGCAGCGGAAACTGCCTGAGGGGAAGGGCCCGCTCTGAGCAGCAGGCCGTGCACTCCACCAGAGGTGCTGTCAGGTGGCCCAGGCGAGCGTGTCTCTCGGCCCGCTGAGTCGGGCAGCGAGCCCCGGTGTGGCGGCCGAGGAGAGGATGCCCGCGTGGACCGTGGCACCGACTCGAGTTACCCACCTGAGTCTCCCGGTGACCCCCAGCCTCGCCCTGATGGCGGACTTCCCGGCGGCTTGTTAACCCGCAGCGTGGTTTCCTGCGCCGCCAGCAGGCCGCACGGGGTGCCGGAGCCGTGTCCACGGCCGTGTCCGCGCCGAGGCCTGCTGAGAGCCTCACTCCTCCTCGGGGCGGATCAGGCCAGAGACGGGGCCGTGGCCCTTCCGGAACGCGGTGGCGCGCATCAGCACCAGCTCCGTCCTCGCCAGGGAGGAGACCGTGTGCCCTGCGGCCGGGCTGGTGTGGCCGAGGGTCCCGTGTCCTCACTCTTGCCCTGGTCAGTCCCACGCCCCGCTGTCCTCTGCCCTCTGAGCGAGAGCGTCCCCAGCAGCTGGAGATGTGCATGAGATATTGGCCCGGCTGGGCAATTTGCAGGCCTTCCAGGGAGGGCATTAGCATATAAATAGCAGATGCAGTGACGGCCATCACAGCTGAGCACGTTTAATTTTTAGTTTATAAGATAGAATGGGGTTTTAAATGCATGGCCATCAAGCCGCTGAAAGACAAATGCAGGTTGGAGCTCACTTGTCTGACGAGGCCTTACATCATTTTTTTTTTTAAAAGGGAAACAGACACACATAAAACTGAACAAAAGTGATTTCTTGGGTGAAAAGTAATTGAGATTGCGCACCAAGTTAATTAGATCGTACAAAATTTATTTAACGGTCCCAGCTGCATCTCCGCGCGTTTGGCGGGCAGACCCGCTCCCGGAGGCAGGTCGCTTTTTCCGTTCCTCCTGGAAGAACCAGTAACTGGCACCCCCGCTGCTGCCAGCCGATTGCGTTGTGGGCTTTAGCCGTCTTATTGCTTGTTTAATTATGGTCCCAGAGGCTCGTTTCTCTAAGTCCTTTTAACTGCGGGTGCGAATCCGTTCGTGTAAGATCCTCGCAAGGCCGAGGCCTCTGTGCCTCCCCGCGGCTGCGGGCAGGCCGTGCCCGGGAGGTTTCCGTCGTCCCTCGTGCCTCGGGTCTGGCCTCTCCCGAAGGGCGACCCAGTGCGGGAGGCGTCCCAGGGGCCTCGGGGCTCTGTCCGCCTGCCCAGGGACTCCCCGTCAGGGAGGGTGGGGGGCGCTGGGGCTGGTTTCTCAAGACCCTTCCTGGGGTTTATTGCAACAGGGGAACTCCGCTCCTGGCAAACGGAGAACAGCTTGTGAGCCGACTCCGTTTTGAGGACCACCCACTTTCAACCCGATGCCTCCTTAGGGAACGATCCCCTCCCCAGGACCTCCCATCGGTCGCCCCTACTCCGCCCCCTGTCCCCAGTGTCTCCCCTCACCTCTCTCAGTGCCGGTTTCTGACCAGTGTGTGTGATCTTTGACCTTGAGGGGAGGTCCCGCCCCGGGACTGGCTCCCATGGGCTCCTTCCTGCCAGCCTCAGTTTCCCCAAGCCATGCTGCTTTGCCGACGTCTTGGAGAGGGCTTCCTGGCCCGGCTGGTGGCAGTGTTCCTGTTCTCTGAGCAGACGTTTGTGCGAGGCCTTCGGTTAGGTCACACAGGTGTCACAGCCACGGCGACTGTTCTGAATGTGGAGCTCCCTTCCCCTCTGGACACCAGATGTCACTGCCCTCTCCTGATGTGCTCAGGGCCCAACATCCAGGGTCACTTTGAGCTCTGGGAGTTTCCCTCCAGGGGCTCCCCCCCCAACCCCCCCCCCCCCCCCCCCGCCGGGGGAATGCGCGAACCAAAAGAAAGTGGCAGCTTTCAGGCTTCGGTATTGGCAGCCGGGTCCGTGTCTGGCTCTGCGTCACTGTGGTTCCAGTGGGCCACCTGCCACCAGCGCACGGGAGCCGAGCACCCTGTGCTCATGCTGGCCGCATTCTACCTGGGGACCGGGCTGGGCGGGCCCAGAGGAGGCAACTCTTACAGGCCCCCGTCGGGTCCCCCAGGCGTCTCCAGGGGACAGCGTTCTCCTGGAGGTGTGTGCCGCAGGGCTCGGCCTGATCAGTGCTAATTTAAGAACAAAGAGCAGCCCAGGACTCCGTATTTCTTCACAGGAGTAAACAGTTTTAGTTGGGGAGAAAGAAGGTATAATTCCTGGGGTGCCTGGGTGGCTCAGTCGGTTGAGCGGCCGACTTCAGCTCGGGTCATGATCTTACGGTCTGTGAGTTCGAGCCCCACATAGGGCTCTGTGCTGACGGCTCATCAGAGCCTGGAGCCTGCTTCAGATTCTGTGTCTCCCTCTCTCTCTGCCCTTCCCTTGCTCATGCTCTGTCTCTATGTGTCTCAAAAATAAATAAACGTTAAAAAAAACAATTAAAAAAAAAAAAAAAGAAGGTATAATTCCTAATAGTTAGCTAAGCAGCTAAATATTTTTTAGGGAATGAAAATTTAATAAAAGTCCCTGCTGAAATTCAAGGCTGTGAGCAATAAGCCTGATATTTCGCGAAAATGACCCCGTATTTAAAAGCTGGCCCTGTATGTTCTGCATTGTAGCACCCAGTCCACACCTACCTCTTAGAAAATTAAAACACATAAATTCTGTTTAGTGTTTGATACGGGCTGCACCAGCCGAGAACCGTAATGCCCTAAAACCTTGGGCCGCTTTCCACCTTTCATAAATTCCTGGGTAGATTCTATACAAAAATAATTTTCAGGTCCGCGGCTCATTGTTATTCAAACGTGATTGATCGTCGTCATTTGCCCAGCTCGGGAGTTAAGTGCCCCTGTCATTTCCAAAGAGCATAATTGGGACGTTTCACAGGTCAGTGGTGGAGACAGGCTTCCCTTTTGATCAGTGTTAGACTGATAACAAAAATTACAGTTTCCAGTGATTAATGTCTCCCGTGCTTCCCAGATGCACAGCGTGGGTTGTACCTAAACAGTGCATTTGCATCTGATTATGCCTCTCTGGGCGGGCGGCGGCTCCTGCACGGGTGCCCGGGGCCCGCAGGTACGGCTGGGTTGCCGCCGCGGCCGTCACCAGGCCCGGCTCTGTGGGCGCGCGCCGCTGGCGTCTGTGACTCTGCCAGGCCCAATGTGGGGCGAGCACGCAGCCTCCTGCCCCGTGGGTCACCCAGGCTCTCCATCCCCCAGTCAGGCCTCAGCCGTGGCTCCGAGGTGTGCTGTTGAGAGAGGTTTCAGCAGTGAAGGCGTGTGTCACAGGGTCGTTCTTCCCAGGCTGCTGCTTCCTGCCTTCAGAGGCCCGGCAGTTGGCATTCGTGCGAGGGGGGGCTCTGTTCTGGAAGTCTCCCCTGCTTGGACTGATACCAGCTGCAGCCGGGGTGTGGGGTCTGGCCCCCAAGTGTTTCAGTCCAGGCTGGCTGCCTTCCTCCTGGGATCCTCTCCCCCTCTCCGCATCCTGCCCTAGGGCGGCACGAGTCCCTGAGAACTGGGGGGCAAGGAGGGGGACGCTCAGGGCCAGCCGCAGAACCCCCGGCCTTGCTCCGCTGAGGGCCTGCCACTCCCACCGGGCCTGGTGCTGCAGCTGGTGGGGTGGGGGCAGAGGGTCCGGGCGTCCTGGAAAAGAAGCAGGCTTTCCGGGCAGGCCGGGGTGCAGGTGGCCCTGTCCAAAGCGCAAGGGTTCTTCGGTGGCCCTGTCGCAAATCTTTCTAAGGACAAGCTATTGCAGCAGCGCGGGCACACCGCCGTCCCCAGGGCTGCCCCAAGGACGGCTGTCTTGCTCTGGCCTGGCGTGAGCTGGACACCACTGTCGGCTGGGCCCCGAATGGGGGGCGGCTGCCTCTCGCCAGGTGAGAAGTGTCTCACGGGGCCCTGGGAGCATGTCTGCTCTGTGAGGCCTCGAAGCCGTGCTTCCACGCACGGTTTCAAAGGGAACCAGTAGTGGGGCAGGTTTACGTGTGGTTGGAGGTGGACCCTGGGTGGCTGGCCGGCGGAGGAGCCACGGAGCTGCCGTGAGCTCAGGAGCCAGGCCTGGAGACCATCTTCAGCCTTTGGGGCTGCAGCGAGGCCAACACCGAACCCCAGCCCGGAGCCAGATCTCCGCAGAGGCAGGAGCCTCCGGGCCGTTCTCACATGCAGGTCTGGGGGGGTATCTCCACAGACGGCAGCCCCAGTGGATGGGGACGAGGATGATGACAGTGACTTCATAGAGGTCCCAGAGAAGGAGGGCTATGAGGCCTGTGTCCCCGACCACCTGTGGCCCGAGTGTGGTGAGTACGGCCGGGGTGGGCGGGGTCCTGCCAAGGATGCTGGCCCTCGGGCATGGCCTTGTGTCTGAGGTCTGGGGCCCCCTGAGCGGGGGAGCCAGCCCTGGAGTGCGCCCTGCCTGGTGACACTGCAGATCTGTCACCGAAAATCGTGCTGTCATGCCCGGGGCCCCTCGCCCAGGCCCCTGAGTCAGGCAGGCCCCGCTGCCCGCTCTGTGGCACAGTCAGGCCGGCTCCTGCACAAAGGGGCAGTCCTGCCCCCCTATCCCCCTGCCCCCCGCCCTCCTGCCCCCTTGCCCCTCAGACCCAGGACATCTGTTTACTGTGCGTCAGAGCAAGCTTGCTCCTGAAAGTGCCACCCCTTGGGTTCCTTGCCAGCACCCTGGGCCGGGGGCCCTCGGGAGAGGTGTGTGGGCACAGGAGCCGACTCCTCACGTCCGGAGAAACCCAACAACAGGGTCCGTGGTTTTTGTGTCAAAACAGGCCAGTGGACCAGTTTCTGCCTGAGTCTGTGAGGCGAAACGCAGGTTTGTTAAGAGTGTGGATGGTTGGCAGCTCCGGGGTGGTGCTGTGGCCTGTTAGGGGCCTCGTGCCTGCCATCCGCCAGCCAGGCGACCTCTCCCCGGGTGGCGGCCTGCACACGTGTCCCGCCCTCTGCTCCAGCCATGCTGACCTTCCGCTCAGAGCTCCTGGGGCCTCCCCTGACCCCTGGGCAGCCCTCCTGCCCTTGACCTTTTGTGCGCCTGTGCCGCCCCCAGTTCTACTGTCCTCCCTCTCGAGCAGGGGCTCCCCGTGCCCAGGCCGGAGCCCGGCAGAAGCCTGGCCACGCTTGAGGCCGCTCATGCCCAGGCTGGGGCTGTGGGCAGTGGGGGCAGGACCACCAGGGAGTGGCCCCCTCAGTCTGGCCACTTCTCCAGGCCTCTGCAGCAGAGGAGCTTGGTGATGGGCAGCCCATGCCTGAGTGCCTCCTGGGGCGTGCCCCCTACCCTGCTCTTGCTCCCCCCCAGCCCCCACCCCCCCCCCCCCCCCCCCCCCCCCGCCTGTGAGCCCCTGGGCCGTGCCTCCAGGGCCTGGAAGCCTACACTGACCCTCGGCCAGTCCTCCACTGGGATCCTCCTGCCTCGGTCCCGCCTTGAGGGCGCCTTGGCCCCTCTGCAGGCCCGCCTTGAGGGCACCATGCACTTTTCACAGGAGGCAGAGCTTCCCGCTGGCCTGTGGCTTGTACTTGGTGGCCAGTCGTGAGGAGAGCGGTGACCTCAGCTGTGGTCTACACACCTGCTTTACCACCAAGGAGCTGGCACCCGGTCTGGCCCTTGCCAGCCTCTGGCAGGGAGGTGGGAGAGCTTGGGCCGCTCCTGTTGGCCAGGTGGCGAGCCTCCCTGGAATCCTGCTAACCAAGAGTGCAGAGGGGACTGGGTGTCACAGCGCCGCTCACAGGACACTCGATGGGACTCCGCCCTGGCCACCACGAGACAGGAAAGCCCTGGCCCCACTGGGAGGAGCAGCTGAGTCCTGCGCCCGGGTCCCCCAGGGGACCGCAGAGGGTGAGAACACCTCCAGATGTTGCCAACGAACCACTCCTCTCCCCAGGCGAGGCCCCAGCAAGTCAGAATGAGCTGTTCCCACGGAGGGCATTCCGATCCGGAAAGCTCCGCAGGCCTAGAGCCCTGGGGTGTTTGCCCTGTGGGAGCAGGTGAGCAGGATGCCACCTCCCCAGTGCGCCTGTCACCTGCACCTGACGCCCGCTTCCTCGTGAGGCCAGCGGGGCCCGTGGAGGGAGGAGGAGACCCCGCTGGCCTTGCCACCACTAGCTCACTCCTTCTCTCTGGAAGGCCCACGACATTCCGTCTGTGGCCTGGAAGGTCACGCTGGCGGCTGACGAGGGTCAGTGCCAGGTGCTGTCCGTCTGTCTGCTCAACTGAGTCCCTTCCCGGACAGGCGGGCTGCGGAGGGCCTGGCCAGCAAAGGCCCAGGGCCCCGGGGGCAAGGCCAGCCCCATCTGCCCCACCTGGCGGGGTCCACAGGGTCCCGGGGGTGGCAAGGGTCCCAGTGAGCTTGCGGTTGGGGGGCAGGGGTGCTCGTGACCCAGGGTCACGACTCCCCCTTACCCCCCCCCCCCCCCGAGAGCTGTGTCCCCGGGCGGCCCCCACCTAAATCACACCGCGAGCCCCCGAGGGCCCCAGAGGTTTCCAAACCGAGGTGCGCCGGGCGAGGCAGTTCATATCGCTACTTCATATTCTGTCCCTGTTTTTTCAATTAAATGTAGGTGAGCCCTGCAGTGGATTCGGCTAAATCCACACGGCCCAGGAAGCTGGCGCCTTTTCTTTCTCATTTCTTGCTCTGAATTTTCACCAAGGGGCTTTTATCTTCCCCTTAATCCTACCATTTCTGTCAGGACATAATCTCTTTCTCAAATTTACATTTTAATTACAAGGCCAGCCGAACTAGGGAAAATCAATAGCGGCAAGCCGGGCGGCCTAACTCCGCGCCGGAGCTGGAGCCTCTCCATTTCCTGCTATCGACTCCTCCCCCCGCCCTGCCCGCCTTCGCGCCTCAGGCAAGTGGGTGCCACTCGGTCAATTTAAACAAAAAAGGGGATTTGGACATTTTTATGATTCTTTCTAAAAGCAACCGCGGGAGTAAATTTGAGCCAAGATCCTGTACTTGAGTCTCGCGTCCCCGGGACGGGCGGGCGCAGCTGGCGACACGGGCGTCTGCGGCGTCGCTCCCTGCCGGGGTGCGCTCCCGGCCTGAGGAGCACGTCTGTGTTTTGGGGTTTTCCTCTGAAAGTATGTCAGCGAGATTGATTTTCTACAACAATGTGAAAGTGGTCGTGTGTTTTTTTGTGCCCCGAGTATTTACTCTGCTCTAACACGCTTACCCATCTTTTTAATGGTTTAAAACAACAAATCAATGAAAAATATATTTCATTCTTGTAACTCTTAGGAATTCTCGTATTGATTCTCAGGCTGTGATTGTATCCATCTAAGTGCCACAGCGCCCACTTATCCGTCTTGCCCACCGCCACCCCCCGCCTCCCGCACCAGGCGCATGGGTGGGGCGCGGGCCAGGGTGCCGGGCTGACTGGGACGCGCTCTGTGGCAGTTAGTGACACACCTTGTCAACGTCCCGAGTAGGGGCACTGGGGGGTTTTGGGGAGCTGTGGCTATGGCATCGTGGTGACGATAGAGCCTGGTCGGGGTCCCCAGCCTCGGGGGACCCGTCACGCCCGAGCGGCCCTGTCCTCTGCTCTCAGCCATGGGAGCCCGAGGAAGGGCAGTGGGCGGGCTTGGCAGGTGTTCCCGTGATGGGCCTGTGGCCTATGGAGCCCCTAAGAGACCAGCCGCGTATGGCTGCGTGCCGGAAAACCCTGCGCAGCAGGGGCCCGTCTGCTGACGCCCACGAAGCCCGGTCGAGTCAGGCTGGTCCCCCTGCCACCCGAGGCCGACGCAGCCCCTCCCGGCGGCACTGGCCCAGCGAGGCCCTTCCTGGTGCCCTCCCCGGGGGCCCAGCTCCCTAGCAGAGTGGCGGGGAGGCGCTCCCTGGTATTCGCCGTCCGTGCTGTCCCTTCCCTTCTGATTTTCTAAGTCCGTATTCACGATGCTCGGGGGTTGGGGGGGGTGGGGATGCGGAGTGGTGTGTCCAGGAAGACAGTCTACACCGCCATTCTGTGCTCAGGAAGTGTGTGTAGGAGAGTGTGCACCCATGTGCGTGAAACACCTCGGGTCTGTGTCCGTTTCCAATGTCCGGGGTCTCCACTACCCTTTCCTCTGCCCCTTCCGACTGCTCTGTGGCCCGGGGACGTGGTCTGGGGACACTGCTTCTGTCTAGGGCCTGTGTGCCTCGAAGGGCTCCTCGGACACAGCGTCCCACGGGTCCGCGAGTTTGGCCTTTTTGATCTGTCCTGTGAGGGTCCGCAAAGCCCTCCACGGCCGAGGCCCCGAGCCGCTTCCCGGGCGTCTGTCCCTCCTCTTCTGGGCCTTTTGAGCCTGAAGCCCTCACGCCACCTCGTCCTTAGTGGTCACAGAGCTCGGTTCCTGCCTCTGTCCTATCCTCCCTCCCACTTTCTACTGACTGCGTGTTCCAGGCAGTCTCTTGCAGACGGCCGTGGGCTCCGGGTGGCCTTGTGTGCACAGCAGGTCGCTATGTATTTTAAGACTAAGCACGTCACTGATTTCAATCTGTTAGTGAGTTGTTACACTTGCTACCTGTCCTGGGCACTTGATTGCCAGCTTCTGCTGTTTTCTTTTTTCTGTCTTTCATTTGCTAGGATGACTTTTTTTTTTTTTTTTTTTTTTGGTCTTAAAAGTATTCAGGGGCGCCTGGGTGGCTCAGTCGGTTAAGCGTCTGACTTCGGCTCAGGTCATGATCTTGCGGTTTGTGAGTTCGAGCCCCGTATCAGGCTTTGTGCTGACAGCTCAGCCTGGAGCCTCCTTCAGATTCTGTGTCTCCCCCTCTCTCTGCCCCTCCCCTACTCATGCTCACGCGCGCTCGAGCTCTCTCTCTCTCTCTCTCTCTCTCTCTCTCTCTCTCTCTCTCTCTCGTCTCTCTCTCTCTCAATAAAAAAAAAGTATCCATTAGGTATTAATAAAATAGTAAGAATGTTAATTTTTCTGAGGGTTATCTTTCAGTTTTGAAAGACTCATCCTCTGTCCCGTGTACTGTCTTCGTCACAGCGCGCAAACGTCTGTCCTGACCCTCACTCCCCGGGCCAGCCCCTTGGCCCACGGACTTTTACAGAGCCACTCACGCTCGTGCTCCCCTCCCTCCCCCTCCCTCCCCTCCCCTCCCCGGACCATTGGCTGCTGCCTCCAAGGGTGTTTTCACAGCAGACTTACCTGTGCTCAGGGGTGGGGCCAAGGGGTGGGGCCAAGGGGTCTCCTGTGTGCAAGGCCGCCTGTCAACCCTCACCCCTGGAGGGCTGTGAAAGCTCAAGTGTGAATGTCTTTTCCTTCAGTCTGCTGAGGCCTCAAGCTCCCAGTTGGTGTGGAAGTGCTGACGTCCACAGGGAGCTTAGGTCTTCCCAAGTATCCGCCTCTTCTCTTTGGAAGCTTTGTGGATATTTTCATCTTAACGTCCTTGAAGTTGCTGTAACCCCAGCGGCCCAGCTTCCTCCTCCTCCCTCCTTCCTGGTGCCAGGCGGGCGCTTTCGGGCTTTCCTGCATTTTCCAGCAAAATAGGGTTGCTTTTTTTCTCAATGGTTTCTCATCCTCCAGTTATTTTTCTGTTCTCCTGGGGTTCAGTAACAAGGCTGCTGGCGTCCCCGCCTCCGAAAGCTGCCCCCTCCCCCAGCGTCATGCCCGTGCGCTGCCCGGGGGTGCCTGCTGCTCACGTGCGCCCCTCCAACTCCTGAGCTCCGGCGTGCCCCGGGCCCTCAGCCCCTGGGGACCGTGCAGCCGGCTCAACCTCCGGTCCTCTGCCTGCGACCCGCCGCTCAGCCCACTTCCTTCCTTTCCTGGCAGCTCACCATCCTCACGGCGGGGTCCAGTCTCTGCCCGCGGGCCCTCAGCCTGGGGAGTGCTCGGTCCAGGCCCCTGGCTCCCACCGTGAGTTTGGGGAGTGGGTGATGGCCTTCGGGTGGAGTGCCTCCAAGGTCCTAACCCACACTCTGCCCCGATGCCTCCTGTGCAGCCCTGGGACGCTGGCTGGCGTGGTGCCCGGGGAGTGTGGCCTTTATGCCCAGTGGGGAGAGCCCTTCACCGTGTTGAGGAATCTGCTGTCACCCTGTTCCAGGGACTTGGGGATGGATGCTGGCCTGCAGAGGTCGGTGGCGTGGTGGCCTCTTTTCTGCCCGCGTCCTGCTGAAGCGTTGGGAGACGCCAGCGCGATGGCCTCACGTGGCTGCCGGCAGAGCAGACTCTCCGTGGGGCGTAACTGTGGGCATTTGGAGGGTTTGGCACTGACACCTGTAGTCACTGGTGTGCTGTTCCCGCGTGACGGGCACAGTGACCCCAGGGGTCTGTGTGGGGTCGTGTCGTGGGAACGGTCATGGGAACAACACGTTCTGTTCCAGGCCCTGGGGCGGACCCAGCTGCACGGGGCTCGCAGGCCTGGAAGAGGACGAGGAGGGAGGAGGAGGCACAGGACCCCACCTGTGCTGCCGCCCAGCTGCACGCGGCCCACGGACGCTCGCTCCCGCCCCCGAGCCCCAGGTGACCTCTGGGCGCCTGCCTCTGCCCAGCGCACCTGTCCAGGGGAGAGTGGAGGACGTGAGGGAGAGGCAGGTGGCTGTGGCTGGCTCCAGGCGCGCACAGTCAGTGTGTCCTGTTCTCTCGGCCTCTCCAGGGCACCCGTGGGAGCAGAGGAGGCTGGGAAGCTGGCTGCGGAGCGGGCCCGGGCGCCCGTCGTGCCCTTTGGGGTGGATCTGTGCTACTGGGGCCAGGAACAGCCGCCGGCCGGGAAGATCCTCAAGTGAGCGTGCGTGCGTCTGGCTCCCGCGGCCCCCGGCCCCGCCCTGGCCCCGCCGGGACTCTCGCTCCCTTGCCTGCAGTCCCTGCGGGTGCCGGGAGGGTGTGGGGTGGCCACCGCGTGCAGGCTCTGGTGGGCGCGGGCGTGTGGCAGCTGTAGAACCGTGTGCAGCGGGTGTTTGGACTCTGTCTGAAGTGCCCCATTGCTCGTCCTCCCCGTGCGGTCAGGCATCACCCCGGGCCGGAAGGAGAGGCTGCCGGGCCCTTCCTGGCCCCTTGTGCTCCTTTGGTGCTTCTCCACCCCAGCCCCTTGTCACGGCCACGCCACCCCCGCCACAGGCCAGGCCTGGGGCTCTGCCAGGGCTTTCTGGGAAGCAGCCCCCCGGCGGTGCCGGCCTCCGCTTTCCCTCTGTGGGGCTGCAGGCGGGAAGGGGCACGGTTCCCTCCGCATGTCCCCCGAGAGAGTCCCCGCACCCACTCTTGCTGGGCAGGGATCGCCGTGAGGTCCCTGCTCTGCTGGGCTGCGGGTGTGAGCGGGTCCCGGAGTGTCTGCGACGTGCCCTCAGTCGGCCTGGCCCAGGCCCCGCTGGCCCCGCTGTCTGGCGGCCTCCCCGTGGCAGCGCTGAGAGCCCGGTGTTGCAGGTGCGACTCTGAGCACCGCTTCTGGAAGCCCAGCGAGGTGGACGCGGAAGTGGACAGCGCCGACGTCTCGGAGCTGCTCCGGAGCCGCTGCATCACCTTTGCGGGCAAGTTCGAGCCTGTGCAGCATCGGTGCCGGGCCCCAAGGCCCGACGGCCGGCTCTGCGAGCGCCAGGACCGGCTGAAGGTGAGGCGGGGGCCGCGGCTGGGCCGGGGTGGGGAACCGGACGAAGCCCTGGGCTCCAGCCTCCATTGCCGAGCTGGCCGCTGTCGCCTGCGGCTGTCACGCATCGCGCAGGCAGGGCCTGGGGCCCGGGGTCGGGACCTGGGGCGCTCGCACTTGCTCCGGTGCCCTTGCTTGCTTAGCACCACGTCTCCTGAGCCCACTCCGTACTGTGCACGCCGGGCAGGCGGCGGACACCCAACCGCTGTGGGCCCCAGCCTCCCCCGTCAGCCCACCCGCCTTCACAGATGTCCCCCGAGGGCCTCTCCTTTCCGGGGCGTGTAAGCGAAGGGGCAGCCCCTAACCCGCCGTCGGAACTGCTCTCTCCTTCGCCACAGTGTCCTTTCCACGGGAAGATCGTCCCGAGAGATGACACGGGGCGGCCCCTCCGCCCAGAGGACAGGGCCTGGGAGCAGAGGCGGCAGCGGCAGCAGCAGCAGCAGGCGGGGCGCCCAGGTAGGTCTGGGGGCTGTGTGGGGACGGCCGGGACCCTCCCCGTGGGGTCCGCGTGGCCACCTGCCACCTCCAGCGTGGTTGTATCTCCCCAAACTGCGGTGCAGCAGGGACTCAGTGGGGCAGCTGCCACCGGGAGACGTGGTCGCACTCCCAGCTGGAGAATACCATGTTGTTGGTTGGTTGGTTGGTTGGTTTCTGGGTTCGGAATCGCATTTTTAAGGAGATGGAGGAATGGAGGCAAGAAAAGTTAATTGACTGAAGCCCAGGCTCCAGAGAGGAGAGCAGCTTGCGCCCTTCCACCAGACAGACCCACGTGCCCATGTCCCTTTGCCCATGTCCCCTTGCCCGCACGTCCCTCGTGTGGACCTTATGCCACCTGCCACCTCGCACGACCCGCCCTCTGCAGCAGGCTGAGCTGCAGGCACGTGCAGGTGTGCACGTCTGTGCGAGTCTCGGCAGAAGCGAGCGGGTCCCAGGCGGGCCCTGAGCCCCAGGCCTCAGGGGAGCTAGGTCTCCACAGAGGCTCTTTCAGGGTCCTGGCCTATAGGCTGGTCAGGCCGATAGGACAGTGGACTTGAGCCACGTAAGCACTGTTTTCAGGACAACCCAGGGAACCTGTCTCATCCCAGTATGGGTGTCCGTGCCCTGTGTTGGGCACGTGCCATGTGCCGGCTGCCACCTGACTTCCCAGGACCCCTGCAGAGCAGGGCCAGGGGCCCGTCACCAGGCACCACATGGGCGCACTCGCCAGGTCTGTGATCTGTCTCTGTGTCTCTGTGGTATGTCCAGCCTGGGCCAGGGTCTGGAGGCCCCGATGGCCTCGGGCTCTCGCTCTCCTGAGAAAGCCATGTCACGGGCCCAGAGCCCCGAGGAAGGGGAGATGGCCGCGTGTGGGGGAGCAGCACTGGCCTGCGCGTGGGGGCCCCAGCCAGGCTGTGTTTGGCGTCATTAGTGGGGGTTTTCTCTTTGACGAATGTTAGGTTTCAGGCTGACACCCGGGCCAGTGGATGGTGGCAGGGAGGGGCCGCTGACCTGCTAATCCGCAGGGTGAGGCCTTCCCTGGTGGCTCACACTCAGGAGCAAATTAAGTGCCTATTTTTTGTGTCAGCCCTGAAGAGTATCTGGTCGTCCAGCCCTCAGTGACTTGTTAACAACAGGTATCGGGGCTGCGGCCGCGGGCCGGCGCTGGCCAGTCAGATGTGAAATGGCATCTCTTTACTAACGACAGTATCGATCCCCGCCTCCCGCGCACGCGGCGCAATTTTCTTTTCCCTGGCGCTAACCTTGGTGACAATGCGCGCCGAGCTCCAGGGCCCGTCGGCGCACAGGAAGGCCGCGCAGCCTCGGCGTCTATTGATTTTCTTCAAAGGCTTTTAAATTGGTCCTTCATTTTACTGAGACGCTCATTCCATCTCTACCGGGCGCGGGCATTTTCCCGTTGTGTTTAAACAATTGCTCCATTCACTGGGCTCCTAAACTGTGGCGCCTTCTTATTACGGGAGATAAACTGTTTAGACAGTTTTCCTTAATCTCGGATTAATCGTTCCTGGATCTGAATTGTGCGGCCCTGTATTCCTTCACTTCAAAGAATCAACTTGGGGAGGCCTCGCCATCTGTCTGTCTGGGGCGCACAGCCTGGCCCTCTGACCCCGGCCCCCGGGGTTCCCATTGGCTCTGTGGGCGCCACCACTGTGGGGGGTGCCCGGTACCCTTCCACAAGCCAGGAGCGGCATCCACAGGTCTGGGCACGGGAGGGATGCTGTGCTGGGATGGCCAGGTCAGACGGGCCTCTGCTCCACCTCTCAGAGACAGGCCAGCCCCTCCAGGACCAGGAAGTGGAGACTGAGGTGGGGAGCAGCAGCCAGGGCAGCAGCAGGGCCTTCAGAAGCCGAGCCCGGAAGCCCCCTACCATTGCACAGTGAAAAGCTGTCCTCGGTCCTGGCGGGTGAGCACGCTGACCTGCCCGCGGTGCAGCTCAGGGCTGCTGAGGCCAGGCTCTGGGACCGGGTGACACGTGTCTCCCCTCAGAAGGTTGTCTCCTGCTGCCTTGTGGGGCCTGGGCCGCGGCAGAAGGCACGGGGCAGGAAGCGCGGTGCTGTCTGGGTGAACCGACCCCCGCATTGCTGAAGCCTGTGCCCCGTTTTCTTCGGACCCTTAAAAAGGAAAATTGTGCCCACACTGATCTCCTGGCCATGGCCACCCCTGCTGCACACACCCTCCGGCCTGCAGACGGCCCGGTGGCCCTAACTGGGGGCCTGGCGGGGCACGGTCTGGCTGGAGGCTGGGGAACAGGCTGCAGACGGCCCTGTCCGCAGCCACCAGCTTCAGCTACCGTCCCGCCTGAGGGGTCCGTGGAGGCTTCGGGAGAGGCTTCTGGGTCCTATCCCGGCCCCTTCCTGGCCTCTGTGGGTGCAGGACCGTGGTGGGGAGCTCTGCCTTGCTGCCTGCCCCACTGTCCCCAGTCGGCGGCGAGCTGGCCAAGCTGGCCCCTGCGACGGGCGGGGGTCGGGGCTGGAGCGAGGAATGCTCTGGTTGGTGTCGGGAGTTCTCCTAAATCTCGAGGTCTCTTTGCAGACTGGCAGGACCCCGAGTTTATGAGAGATGTGGAGGCCGCCACGGGAGTAGACCTCGGCTCGTCTGGATCCAGCGGGAGAGGCAGAGGAAAGAGGCGGAGGCATCGCGGCCTCACCGACCTGAAGCAGCAGGCCAACACTGCCCGTGCCCGCATCGCGAAGAAGGTGTTTGCTAAGTAAGAGTTTCTAGCGGCTTCCCTGCCCCCAAACTGCTGGGTTTGGGGGTGCTGGAGTGGGGGTGACTGGACTCCAAGACGCTGGCAAGGCCTGGGGCCTGACTCCTCTCTACCCCGCGTTTCTCCCTGTGACCACCAGGCCCATGGGCAGGACAGGTGCTCCTAGCCAGCAGGGACGTGGGCAGGCCAGTCAGGAGCAGGGCCTGGAGCTGGTCACCCTGAGGGTCATGGGCGAGCGTCTTCCCTCGTGGTGGGGCTTCGCTGATCAGCCAGCTCACCCTCGTTGCCCCATGATGGGCTAAGGCCTTAGCGGGGGCTGCTGGTACGGGGCCGGCCCCGTGTCTCTCCCTTGCCCAGCTGACCTTGGAGGGCCGGGCACTGGCCTGGCTGCCCTCTCTCATGTCAGTGCCCAGTCCACTAGTGAGTGCAGGCGGGGGAGTCGCTTCCAAGGCAGGTGGGACAGCGGCCACCACAGGTCTCCACCCCAGCAGAGCTTGGCCAGTGCCGCCAGGGAAGTGACTTAGGGCCAGCGCTCTCACTGTCTGCCTGCTGGCCGGAGCCACCTCGCACCTACAAGGTGCTGCCAGAAGGAATTGGGGTGCTTGTTCAGGAAGCCCGTGACACTATCACTTCCTGGGTCAGATTTATGCACAGGTCTTCCCCATGCCTCAGACCGTGCCCGTGGGCAGCAGACACCTGGAGGGCATTCGGCTTAGTGTCCTGGGCAGAGGAGGCCCTTCTTGCTCTCCTAGCCAGTGCCACCATGTACTTGGCCAGAGTAGAGAGGGGGGCAGCTTCTTTGGCGCCCACACGGAGCCCCGAGGGGCCGTGGGGTGTACCACCTCCTCCCTGCTGGCCCGTCATGGGAGTCGGCATCCCGAAGAGGGTTTGGCCCCCAGGCTCCAGGCCCAAGGGCGGCCTCTGGTGGATCAGCCGCGGGTACGGGGCTCCCTGGGTGCTTCTGCCTGGAGGAGTGCTGGCCAAGGGGCCTCTGTACCTGCCCCCCCACCCCCCCACCCCCAGTCCACCATGCTCAGAAGGGCCTTCGGGCTGACTCCTTGCAGCAGCTCGGTGGCCTGGAGCTCATCCTGCTGGAGGGCCGGGGTGACCAGGCCCCTCGCGGGGTGCCAGAGCCCCTGGCAGAAGTCCCCTGGACACTCTGGGCAGCGGGGCAGCGCTGCCTCCTCCTGGGCACGGGCCCTCAGCATCGGGCAGCCAGGCCGGGTGGCGAGGCACGCTCCATCCCTGCGTCGGGCAGCTGCTCGTTGGCAGCGTTCTCCTGCGGCTCCGCCTGAGGCTGTGCACGTGGCGGGGCGGGGTCTGGACCCAGCACTCGGTTCTGGGGTGCAGCCTGGCGCTGGCGAGCTTCAGGGTCCTGGGAGCTGCTTTTGGGGTTCAGGGAGCCCACAGGGTTACTGCCAAGGTCGTTGTTGGGCTCTGAACGGGGAGGGTGCAGCTGTGTCGGAGCTGCAGGGAACCTGGGTGGTTGGAGTGTGGCAGCTGCCTGGGACCGGTGCCTCATCCAGCCCGACCGCCCAGAGCCCCAGCCCGGCGCCCCGATCACGCCCTGCTCGCTCTGCTTTCCCCACAGGGCAGCCGTGCAGAGGGTCGTCACAGCCATGAATCAGATGGACTGGAAGAAGCATGAGAAGTTTGCAAACCAGTTTAACTACGCGCTGAATTAGGGGGCCGGACTGGGGGTGCATGGTCCCCTCTGGCGTTCAGTCCACTTCTCCCTCTGCCAGCACGCGAGGATGGGAGCGCGGGCACCCTTGCTATGTGTACTTTACGTGAGGAATAGTGCATATTCTAATTAAGGTGCCCCAGAGCTATGGGCTCTGCCCTGCCATGGGGGTGCCACTGTCCTCTGGGCTCTGGGTCTGGCCTGAGAGCCTGGAGGTGACATGGGCAGCTGTGTCTCAGTGGGGCCTCTTGCAAAGCCTGTACATCTTGTGACTCAGCTCAGAGTCGATGGCACGTGTATGACCCCCAGCCCCTGTTTCCGGTCTTTTCCCAGGAAACCCCACACTTTTATGTACACACCGATTCTAAGATGAACACGGGAAGTGAACCGCTCACACCTCGCATTCCCAGCGCACACAGCGTCTTGGCAATGGTTCTGCGTTAGAATGCCCACAACTACCTCGCTGCGTTTTTTTAAAAGACAGCTCACATTCCGTAGCATTCACCCTTCGAAAATGTACAGCGTAGTGGCATTAACTACATCGACTGTGTTGTGCGACCCACTCCTCCTGGGTCCAGAACTTTCCATCACCACAGAAGAAGCCCCGTCCCTGTTGGCAGACATGCACTGGCACCTCTGGATTTGTCTGTGGGTTCGTGCCCTCTCCGGACATTTCACGCGAATGCCCCTCGTGTCCGGCTTCGCCCACTTGGCCCCGTGTATGCCAGAACTCCATCCCCTGTTGTGGCCCAGTGACGATAGCCCGCCGTGTGGCCCCGGGCCCTGCTCATCTGCTCTCACGGTGTGGACGTCATCCCGTACCGTGCGGCTGTTATGAAAAATGCTTCGTGAACATTCGTGTACAGGTTTTTGTGTGGACGTACGTTTTCATTTCTTTTGGGTTTACACCTGGAAATGGAATTGCTGGGACATGTGGCACCTTGTCTGACTCTTGGATGAACTGAACTGTGTCATCAGAGACACTGAACCGTTTCACTTACGTTCCCACCACAGCACGTGAGGGTTCCAGTTTCTTGTCCGTGCTTGTCCACATGTGTTATTATCTGTCTGTGATCGGTATGAAGTGGTATCTTGGTTGTATTTTAATTTCTATTTTCTTAATGACTAGTGATATTATCTCTTCACGTGCATATCGGCCATAGAAATATCTATTCAGATCCTTCGCCCATTTTCAACTGGATTGTTTGTTTTGAATTGTGAGAATTCTTTATATATTCTGGATACTAGACCTTTATATTGTGTACAGATCTTTTCTCCCATTCTGTCTTCACTTCCTCAGTAGTGCCCTTTGAAGCACTAAGTTGCTACTTTTGATGACGTCTAAGATCTTTTTCTTTTGTTTCTTGTGCTTCTGGTGTCCTGTTTAAGCAGCATGGCCTGATCCAAGATCATGGTTACCCCTAGGTTTTCTTCTAAGTGTCCTTATAGTGTTAGCTGTTAAATTCAGGTTAGTTTTGTTTTGAGTTAGTTTTGTATATGGTGTGAGGCAGGGGCCCAACATCGTCCTTTTGTGTGTGGATTCTAGGTATACCAGCATCATCTGTCGGAAAGGTTATTTTTTCCAACTCACTGGATTGTCTTAACACCTTTGCTGATCGTCCGTTGGCCATAAATATATGAATTTATTTCTGGATTCTCAGTTCTGTCCCACTGACCTGTCTGTCCTGTGCCAGTGCCACAGCATCTTGATTCATGTGGCTTTGTGGTTAGTTTTGAAACCTGAAGGTGAGTCCTCCAGCTTTGTTCTTTTTCAAGATTGTTTTGGCTATTCTGAGCCCCTTGCATTTCCAAATGAATTTTAAGATCGGCTTGTTAATTTCTGCCAAAAAAAAAAAGAGGCAGCTGAGATTTTAATAGAGATTTTGTTGCATGTCACTGTGGAAAATACTTAGTGTCAAGTCGTGTGATTCATGCACTTGGGGGCTCCTGATTTATTTAGCTCTTCCTTAGCTTGTTTCAGCAACGTTTTGTAATTTTCAGTGTACACGTTTTGCATTTACTTTGTTAAATGTATCCTTAAGTATTTTATTCTTTTTAGTGCTGTTGTTTTTCTGAATTTCATTTTGGATTGTTCTTAATTTATAGAAATTCAACTGAGTTTTATATGTCAGTCTTGTAGCCTGAAACCTTGCTCAGCTCAGTTAATCTAATAGATTTGCATGTGTGTGTAGATTTCCTAGGATTTTCTCTACACACAATCATGCCATCTGCAGGTAGAATGCTTCCTTTCCAGTTTGGATGCCTTTCTTTCTTCCTTTTGCCTACCTGCCTTGGCAAACTAGAACCCTCCAGGACAGCGTCCAATAGCAGACTGAGAGTGGGCATCCTCATCCTGTTCCTGGTCTTGGGGAGAGAGTTTTCCGAGTTTCACCCCAGGGTACGGCGTGGGCTCTGGGCTTCTGTAGACACCTTTTGCCAGGCCAAGAAAGTCACCTTCTAATTCTACTTTGTTGTGTGTTTTTGTCTTGAAAGCATGTTGAATTCTGTCAGATGCCCATCTGTCTCTGCTGAAACGACCATGTGGTTTTGCCCTTCTGCTGATAACGGTTTATCAGATTAGTTGTTTTTTGTATGTCGAACCACTCTTGGCCTTCTTGGGATAAATCCCACTCGGTCATGATAATTCTTTTTATATATTACTGCATTTGGTTTGCTGATATTCTGTGATTCCATTGACCTAGTGCACTAATACTTTCTTAAGGATTTTTGTGTCTATTCATAAGAGGTGGTACTAGTGTACATTTTTCTTCTTGGTTGTCTTTGGCTTTCATTGCAGAGTCCTACTGGCTTCATAGGTTGAGTTGGGAAGTGTTCCTTCCTCTCCTGTTTTTTTGGAACAGTTTATGAAAGATTTGCGTTAATTCTATAAGCGTTTGGTAGAATTCACCAGTAAATCATTGGTCCTGAGCTTTTCCTTGTGAGAAGTTATTTTTTTTCTTAATTATTATCTTCATTTATTATAGATTTGTTTAGATTTTTTTGTTCTTCCTCCTGTTCTTCCTTCAGTTTCAGTAGTTCCTTCTTTTTTTTAATGTTTATTTTTGAGAGCGAGCACATATGAGCATGAGCAGAGGAGGGGCAGAGAGAGAGGGAGACGCAGAATCCGAAGCAGGTCTAGACTCTGAGCTGTCAGCACAGAGCCTGATGCAGGGCTTGAACTCAGGAACCGTGAGATCATGACCTGAGCCGAAGTCAGATGCTTAACCAACTGAGCCATCCAGGCGCCCCAGTTTTAGTCGTTTCTGTATTTTTAGGAATGTGTCCATTTCATATAGTAATTTGTTGGTCTCAATCACTCATAATATTCCTTTGTAATCCTTTTTATTTCTGTAAGGTTGGTGGTAACCTCTCTCTCTTTAAAATTTTCTTGGCCAGTCTAGCTAAAAAGGTTTATCAATTTTACTATCTAATCAGAACCCTACTTTTTTTTCCCTTATTTTTTCATCGTTTCATTAATTTCTACTCTAATCTTTATTATTTATTTGGGGATGCTTTGGGTTGGGTTTTCTCTCTTTCTAGTTTCTTAAGATAGATGATTAGTTTATTGATTTGAGGTCTAGCTTCTTTTTCATGGAGATGTTTACATCTGGAAGTTTTCATCTAAGCACCGCTTTAGCTTCATCGTGGAAGTTTTGGTATGTCGTGTCTCATCTTTATCTCCAAGTATTTTCTAATTTTTCTTGTGATTTTTTTAAGGAGTTGGTTTAATTTCCACATACTTGTTAATTTCCCAAATTTTTTCTGTTATTTGATTTCTGATTTCCTCCCTAGCCAAAGAACCCATTATGTATGATTTCAGTCCTTTAAAACTTAAGACTTATTTTATATCTGCGCTATCCTGGAGAATGTTCTGCGTGCCCTTGAGAAGCCGTTCTGCTGTTGGGTGCCATTGGACATGTGTTAGGCTGAGTCGGTTCATAGTGTTGCTCACATCTCTCTTTTCTTGTTGACCTCGGCCCAGTTGTATCCACTGTTGAAAGTGGGGTATTGCTGGCTCCAACCATTATTGTCGAATTGTCTGTTTCTCCTTTCATCTCTGTCAGTTTTGCTTCATGTGTTTTGGGGCTCTGTTGTTAAGTGTATATATGTTCATGCTATTATTTCTTCCTGATAGATGGACATTTTGTAACACGGCCTTCTCTGTCTCTAGTAACAGCTTTTGTCTTTTTTTTTTTTCCCATATTTTAATGTTTGTTTATTTTTTTGAGAGAGACAGAGGCACAGCGTGAACAGGGGAAGGGCAGAGAGAGAAGGAGACACAGAATCGGAAGCAGGCTCCAGGCTCTGAGCCATCAGCACAGAGCCCGACGCGGGGCTCGAACTCACAGACCGCGAGATCATGGCCTGAGCTGAAGTCGGACGCTCAACCGACTGAGCCACCGGGCGCCCCAGCTTTTGTCTTCAAGTCTCGTGTGTGTGATACCAGTATGCCTTCTGGTTATTGTTTGCGTGATACTTCTTCCATCCTTTTACTTTCATTGTGTCTGATTCTAACTTGCTCCGTATAGGTGGCATGGAGCTGACTGTGGCTTTTCGTTTGTTCTGCCAATCCCTGCCATTTGAAGTGCAGTATTTACTCCATTTACCTTGAATGTAATTACGATAAGGAAAGATTTACATCTGTCATTTTTCAGCTTTTCTACATGTCTTTTTTTCTCTTTTCCCCATTCCCCTCTTCTTGTATGTTGAATGGATGTTCACTTAATTCCCCTGTGTCTTTCACTGGGTGTTTGTTTGGTTTTGGGGGGCGTTTCTTAGTGGTCACTCTGAAGGTTTCAGTGAACAACCAAATGCGGTGTAGTTTGGATTAATACCAACGTAATTTCAGGAGCATTTGCCCTGTTCCTCCCAGCTCCATTGTGCCATGTTTTGTCGCACAAATTACATCTTTATAGATCGTGAACCCATCAACATAGTTTTGTGATTATCGCTTTACGCAGCTTTTTTGACTCAGATAGGAAAAGAAAACGTTTAGAAACAAAAATACATTTATTCTGTCTGCTATTTGGCTGTGTAGTTGCCTTTTCCAGCACTCTCTGGTTCTTCTTGTGGATTTGACTAGTGTCTTTCACTTTGGTCTGAAAGGCTCCCTGCAGGATTTCCTCCAGGAGAGGTCTGCTAGCAATGAATTCTCTCCATTTTTGTTTATCCGAATATTTTCTTCTTTGATTTTAAAGAATGGCTTTGCTGGATTTTGAAATCTTGGTAATTAGTCTTTTTCTTTGAACACTTTGAATGTGGCATCTCACTGCCTCTGGCATCCACGGTTTCTCACGAGAGGCCAGCGTTCACCTTCTAGAAGACGCCGTGTACACGACAGCTCGGGGCTTCTTGCTGCTTCCAAGGGGCTCCTTGTCTTTGACTTTTGACAGTTTAACTATGTGTCTTTGCTTGTGTCGGCCTTGAAATCTGTTGAGCTTCTTGGATTTAGAGGGAATCCATTTGGGAGGTGTGGGGCCATGATTTCTTCACTGCCTCTTTCTCTCTCTCCTGTCACTGGACTCCCATTATGTTGGTGTCAGCTGGTTGTTGATGTCTCTCTGGCCCCTGAGGCCCTGTTCATTTTTCTTCATTCTTTTTTCTGCTCCTCAGAATAAACCTGTTGATCTGTCTTCAGGGTCACAGATTGTTTTGCCAACGAAATATAATGTTTAGTTGCTCTAATGAATTCTTCATTTCACTGCATTTACTTTCCAAGTCCAGAATTTCTATTTGGTTCTTTTCTGTAATTTCTTTTTACCAATATTCTCTATTTGGTGAAGCACCCTTCTCATTTTCATTCTTTGAAATTCATGTCTTTCTTTAATTCTTCTAACATATTTATAATAACTGATTTACAATATTTGTCTAATAAGTTCAACATCTGGGTTTATTCAGGGACAGTTTCCATGGAGTGCTTTTCTCCCCATGTATAGGCCATACTTCCCTGATGCGTTATGTGTCATAACTTTTCTGTTGAAAATTAGACACGTTAGATAATATAACATGACAGCTCTGGAAATCACACTCCCCCCACCCCAAAATCGTTTTTGCTACTTGTTTAATGTCCTTTCTGGACTAATTATGTAAAATCTGTCTTCTCTGTCACGCTTGGCCACTGAAGTCTCTGTGGTTAGCTTGGTGATCAGCTAATGATTGAAGAGAGACTTCCGTAAATCCTTTGACCCAAGAAGTCTTGTGGTTTACGCAACAAGCTGCGTGTGCATGTGGGGCACACTCTGAGCGCTCAGCCAGCCAGTTGCCGACTCCACCCTAGCTCACGCTTCCTGCTCGCGCAGGCTCTCCAGTTCAGCCAGAGGTGAGAACCGAGGCCTCAGGTCTTCTGAGAGTTTTGGCCAGCCTCTCGTCTGCCTGGGCGCACGTGGCTACTGAGGGCGGCTGCATTGTCAAACAACGCTGCTGATGGTTCTCAACAAACCTGCACTTGGCCAGTTGAGCTGGGCCAGAAAGAGACAAGCCTGGCGAATGGATTTTCCCCAGATAGCAGCCAGACAGTTCAAATAGCACCGGTTCGCTGAGGGGCCGGGGTTCGGGGGGCCCCACTCCCCGTCTTCCCTTCCCAGTGGCTGCTGGGCTGGTTTTCACAGCCGCTTTGGCGGGGAGGCTGCTGGGATTAAAGGCCGCGCTGCAGAGCTGGAGCAAGGGGATGGGAGTAGTCGACCTACCACCGCGACTCGGCCGTTCGCATGGGTCCAGGTCTTTGGTTAATTTCCAGGGTTTCGAAATGTTCATTTTATCTGTTTTTCCCAGGGTTCTGTGGCATTTTGAGCAGTCTCTACTTTGGGGCAGGAAGGCCCTTCCTAGCCCTTGGCCCTTCCCAGAGGTGCTGCCGCACACGGGCTTGCACACGCGTGTCCACAGCAGCCACCGGCGTCTCGCTGGGTACGGAGCGCTGGTGTTTGCGCAGCTGCTACTGTGCTAGTCGCTGTGGGGCCGCTCGGTTCGCTTTCCCGGCGGCGGCCTGTGAGAACGCTGCCTTCCGGGGCCCTCCGGCACCCGGCATGTGGTGAGCTCCCAGGGCTTTGCCGAGCCCCGAGGGGCCCTGGCCTCTCGGAGTTCTCACTGACATGTCTCCTGGGGGTGGGCCATTGAGCATTGTCCTGTGGCAGAGCCCTCGTCGTCTCTCCTCTTCTGTGACACGGGTGTCCACATCCTTCAGTCCCTTTCCTGTGGACCTGCTGACTGTTTCAAGCTGTAGGAGCTCCGTGTTCACCAAGACAAGTGGCTCTGTGGAAGGAGCCGCAGATGCTTCCCACCTGCCGAGTTTGCTGCCGGCGTTCTGCCGTGTGCATTTTGTGTGCAGCTGGATTCTTCCCGATCTTTCCTGCCTCCTGTGCTTTGTGTCCCTTCCCCACCCTAAGATTACATTAAAAAAATTTCCCGTGTTTCCTGGTACTTTTACGGGCTCCATTTTCACATGTCAGTCACCGATCTGTTTAGCATTGATCTTGGTACAAAATACGGCTGGGAAGTCCAGTTTTTATTGCAGAGAAGTGGCCAGTTGTGTCATCCGTCTCTTAGCAAGTTAGTCTTTCTTCTGCAGGTGCGGGACACCGCCTTTCTCTTCCGTTGACACCCGTGGACAGAACTTCCTTCTGTCCGTCAACTCGCCTGTTTGTGTAGCGTCACGTGTTGTGATCGCTGTAGCTCCGTCCCATGTGTTCCGGCCGGAGACCTCCTCCTGTTCACTCTGAGGCGGTTAGAAAGCGAGGGGTGCGCCGGGGGAGGAGGAGGGATTTCGCGAAACCTAACTCAGGCCCGAATGTCTTTGTGTCCCATCTTTTCCTCCCTCTGCGTGTTTCCTGAAGGGCAAGCCTGTAAGTTCACGTGTTTCTGGCTGGTGGGAGAGCGGGCCCGCAGCCAGCACCGTGCGGCACGTACGCCCACAGCCGGCTTGGAGCCGGGCTGTGGTGACAGCCCCCACAAAGGGGCTCCTGGCCCACAGGGGAGAGGGCGAGGCACCGTGCCACCTGCACACTGCAGGCCCGGGAACAGGCCGGCAAGGACCGGCCGGGAGGAGTCTGTCGGACGGGCAGGGAGCCTGGCGTCTCTGTGCCATCTGGGGGAGGCGGTGGTCGTGCAGCTGGGCCCTGTGGCCGAGGGTGCACAAGCGAGTAGAGCGGGACCCTGACAGGAGGGCACAGAGGCCGAGGAGAGGGACAGTGAGCAAGAGCACTGCCAAGGGCCTCCCAAGGCCACGGAGCGACGGCGTGACGGCACGGCAGGGGAGGACACGGAGCGACGGCGTGACCGCACGGCAGGGGAGGCCACGGAGCGACGGCGTGATGGCACGGCAGGGGGGGCCACGGAGCGACGGCGTGATGGCACGGCAGGGGGGGCCACGGAGCGACGGCGTGATGGCACGGCAGGCACGTGGCCTGGGAGGCTCTCTCCAGAAGGACCAGGGCAGGAGCGCCCGTCAGGGTAGGTGGTGTGGGGCCACGGGGGCTGCTGGCAGAGCACGGGACCGAGGGGCACTGCTGCCCCCGCCCGGGCCGGCCCATGGAACGACAGAGGGATGGCAGGAGGGACACTTGGCAGGGCCCAGGGAGCCTCGGGACTGGGGTTGGACAGAGATTCCAGAAACGACATGTCACAGTTAAAACTGGCTACACAGAATGGGAAGCCCCGAGTGGCCCTGGCTTGTAGGCTTGAGGATTTGTGTGCTTCTGTCACGCAAACTCCTGGCGAGTGCCCAGGGCTGGTGAGGAGCCACCACGTGCCCTCAGGGCCTCCTCTCCTCCCAGCACCGGTGCGCAGGGCCTCCATTCCCCAGGCTGCCTCTTGGCCCAAGTTGGCTGCTGGGGTTCCAACCATCACAGGGTCCGGAGAAGGAAGGAGGGGTGGGTGTGCCTCCATTTCCTGTGAAGGGCCTTTCCGGGGACCCCTCTTGGGAAGGAGAGAGACACATTGCTTGTGTTGCCTTGGCCGGACTTGCTGGCCACCCAGAAAGCAGGGAGTGTGGTCTCTGTCCTGGGGATGGCCCCCAGCTACCGTCGGGCCTATGTCCAGGCGACAGGGAGCACAGCTCTCAGCGGGGCTGCTCTGCAGGGGCCGGCGGTCACAGGGCTGAGTGGGACATGCTGTCCTGGAGTTGTTGTCTGCCTGGAAGGGATGGGGCCCTGGAATGGACCTGTGTCCCTCCATGTGACAGTCCCTCCGTCCCTGAGAATGACCTTCTTGACCCTATCCTCACTCCCCACCCCCAGCTGGTGCCCCTAGGTGCCCCAGCTGTGTCTAGCCTTGCCCTCCCTGCGTAAATGCCATTCCCTCCAGGAAGAAAGCCCCCGATCCCTCCAATAGCCTAGGAAGGCCCCCCTGAGCTGAGTGACACTTCACAGAGCCATGTGAACCTCAAGTGACCCAGGGCAGAGACCTGGGGACTCCACATTGGGCCCTCTGGGTGCCACTTTGGAACGGGGCATATGACAGATGAGGCTGGCTGGGAGCCGGGAGCGTGTGGTCACACGTGACTAACTGCACGCAAGGGAGGGGGAACGGGAAGGGCCAGGGAGTGACTGGTCGCGGTGGGTGGCACCGCTAGGCAGGGAGGTCTGCGCAGCTGAAGCGGCGTCCCCTCTGCTGCGACGTGGGGAGGGGACCACGTGGATGAGGCCACAACAGGCCGGGCCGGGCGGTTGGGGCGTGAGGCGGGTCAGGGTGCACAGGCCTCCAGGGTTTGGGGGAAGACAGTGGGGCCGGGGGCCTCGTTCTGGGGTGGGGCGGAGCTGTGCCCGGGGTCACCTCTGCGGGACCGCAGGTGGGGCCCAAGGGGCCGAGGGGCCAGGGGTCCAGCAGAACTGGCAGGCAGTGGGGCCGGGGCTGCGTGGGCTGAAGTGGAGAAGTGGGTGGAGACACCGAAGTGGACAGCAAATGTAGATGGCTCTTTGGGTAACTCTGGCTTTGGAAGGGGGGCAGCCGGACACAGTACAGGGTCGGCTTGAAGGAGGGTCGAGACACTAGGGCATGTTCGGACACTGCCCGGCGGGGAAGAACAGGGGAGGAGGGAGGGCGCAGGGGTCAGTAAGGTTGGCAGAGAGGGCACGTGGCAGGGTGGGTAGGCGGCCCAAGCCGGCAGTGGGGGTGTGGGGGCAGCGGGGGGTCACGGAGAGGGGGAAGCGAACACAGTGGGCTGTGGCGGCAGGCTGCTGGCCAGTGGGTGCCCGCTGGAGGGCGTGGCCAACAGCTGGGTGAGCCCCCGGCCCCCACGTGCCCAGCTGCCTGTGGGGGGTGGGGCTGGGGGGCAGGGGCAGGGATGGAACAAAGCTGGGTAAATGAGCTACCGGGGTGCTATGCGAGGGCCGCAGGTCTGCTAGCCGCCCCCATACCCCTTGTCCCCTTTTTTCTAGGAGTAAGTTGCCACCAGCTTAAAAAAAAAACATTTCCCAGGCTCCCTTAGCTAGGAGCGGTCATGTGACCAAGCTCTGACCAATGAGTTGTGAGTAGCTGTGTTACACAGCTTTTGGGAACGCACCTTAAAAGGAAAAGGGGTGTGCCCCTCTTCTCCTTTCCTTCCTGTTTGCCACCTGGAATGGGGATGTGATGGCTGGAGCGGATACCCTCTGTATGGGTCCCTGAGGGTGAGGACCCAGCCCAGGGACGCTGTAGCAGATAGTGGGATGGAATACGGTTTCCAAGGCTCTTTGTAGGTGTCATAGCTGCCTGGGGCTGCCAGCAGCCAGATTTCCCTCGCACAAAAGAAAATAATCTCCTTTCAACTTGTGTTCTTTGGATTTTCTTTTTCATGCAGTCAAAGCCAATCCCAATGGCAGGGGAGCACAGAGTGACAGCTGTGGGCTGGGCATGGAGGGAGAGGGGGAGGGCTGGTGGTGTGGGGAGTGGCCTCATGGGGAGGGAGCTCTGCCTCTGCCTGGGCTCGGCAGTTCCTGGGCAGGAGCCTGGGGGTCAGGGTGGTGAGTGGAGCCCCCAGCAAGGCCCTCCGGCAGGCCCGTACTTGTCTGGGCTCATACTTGCAGGGCCTGTGCCTTGCTGGACAGGAGACTCCGTCCAGATGATAGAAACTCCACGGGCCTGTCCCGGGGTTACAGACAGACGCTGACTGCAGCCAGGGCTGGTCCCAGGAGCTTGAGGGGCCGTCCCACAGTGCACTCAGTTCCCAGGACTGAGACAGCCCTTCATGGCACTAACAGCAAGCGAGACCCTTGTGGGGCAGGGGCAGAGACGCAGGACCCGGAAAACCACCACTCACCTCTGCTCTAGCTCAGTCTGGGAGTGCCGGCGCGTGCCGGCGCGTGCCGGAGGCGCGGTACCTGGGAGTCTGCCTCATCCCCCCCCTCAGGGCTGTGAAACAGCAGACTCCACCCAGCTCACAAGGTGCCCCCTGGACGACAGACCCCACACCTTCCAGGTCAACAGGCTTGCTTCTCTGGCCTGTCCTCCCAGCTTCCAGAAGCGGAGGCCGTGGCTTCCTGCCTGGCAGCCCCTCCAGCCCACTTGGGCTAAGTTCACGATAATGCCGGGATTTGGTTTTCGCCCAAGAGCCTTCTGGAACTGTCTGGAGCTCTGGGTCTCCTCTGTCAGCTACCTACACCCTGGATGCCCAGGCCTCAGTGGTGAGAGTAGGGGTGTCCGCACCTCCTCCCCACTCCCCCGTTGGATTCAGCAGATTTGAGCCCCGCTCCTGGGGCAGGCTGAGCTCTGCCAGGGGGAGAGGCCCCCTCTCGGGGCTGACGAAGTCAGCAGGGTTACTTAGCAGAAAATCTCCTGGTGCCAACGCTGAGCAGATGGGAGTGCTGAGGAGGGCGGCAGGTGGGGCAGAGCCCAGAGGAGCTGAGGGAGGCCAGCCGCAGCGGTGGGCGGGGTGGTCCCAGCTGCCCCTCAGCCCCCCTTTACCCACTAGTGATGGTGAAGCCGGTGGGAGGCACTCTCCCCTCTGCCGCCCACCCCCACAGTGCCTTCTGGCTCCCCAGCTCCAGCCTCAGTCCCCAGCCCTACCCAAAGTGGACGGCGGCGGGTCCCTGGCGCGGGACAGGTTGTGAGAGTTTAGCTGAGTCCTCGCAGGCGCAGGGGGACGCTGGCCTAGAAACGCGGCTGCAGGGCAGCTGGCTCCCTCTGCGGCACAGGGCTCGGCGCAGACCAGCCCATGGGCCCCACGGCGCCCCAGGTCCTGCCGCCCCTGCCAGCTCTTGCCAGATCCCAGCGGCCCCGCAGCCTCGGCTCTCGCGTCGGGCAGCCACCGGCCCTGGCGCCGCCGCCTCTGGCCTCCCCGCGGCTCTAGGAATCCGCGTGGGGACCGTGCCTGGAGGGGAACCCGTGAGTCGTTGGAGGAGAAGTGGCTGCTCCCGGCTGGAGCGACCGACTCCTGCGGGCTGGGCTCGCGGTCCAGCTCGGCCTCTTGGGCAAGTCGCTGGAGCCTGGCGAGCCCCAGCTTTCCTCCGCTGGGAAGCGAGGGAGCTGGTCCCTCCGGGGCCTGTGGGCGGCTGCGCCCAACACCAGCAGCCCCCAACCCGGCTGGCTCCGTCCGGCCAGGCTTCCCCCACCCCTAAGAGTCCCCCTGAGGCTACGCGGAGGGGGAAGTGGGCGTCCCTGAAGCTAGGGGGTCCGGGGTGGGGGAAGGGAAGACAGGAGGACGGGGGACAGTAGCCTCATCGCTCAGCCACAAGCACGCGCACGCTGTGCGCGTGTGGCGGAACCCAGGAGCCGTCCGACCGCACACTTTGGCCACGGAAAGCCACGCCCTCGGCGAAACCGAGGCCCGAACCCAGCGCCTGGTCCAACACCCCGAGGCGCCCGGGTCGCGCCAAGTACGCACCAGCGGGACCGCGCGGGAGCCGCGCAGGGAGCGCGGGAGCCTGAGGGTCGCGGGTTCGGCCCCCTGCGGTTTATTGATTGAGCAAAGTTCAGCAAAGTGCTTCCGAGCGGCCCGAGCCCGGCCCCGACGCGTACAGTCATTTATAAATTTAAAACTCTTCCGTAGCAACGGGCTATATACAGAGTCCACGACCGAGGCCTTGCAAAAGAGAGGCGGCGGGCGCCTCCGGGTCCCCGTCCGCCGCCGTGCTCACAGGTGCGGCGCGTAGAAGGCGGGAGCGCCGTAGGTCTGCGAGCCCAGCACGAAGGGCGACAGCACCGCCGGGCTCGACAGGAAGGGCAGCTGCGCGGCGCACACCAGGCCGCCGGGGCCGTGCGCCGGGTACCCGGCCGGGCCGTGCATGGCGAGCGGCGCGCCCATGGGCGGCGACGGGCTGAGCGGGCTGAGGCCGCCCGGCAGCCCGGCGCCCGGCCCCGCGCCCGGCCCCGGAGCCCCGCCGCCGCCGGTCGGCGCGCTCGTGTCGGCGCCGGGGTTCTGCTTCTTCCACTTGGTGCGGCGGTTCTGGAACCAGATCTTCACCTGCGTCTCGGTGAGGCTCAGCGACAGCGCCAGGTTGAGGCGCTCGCACACCGACAGGTAGCGCGTCGCCTTGAACTTGTTCTCCAGCGCCACGAGCTGCTCGTAAGTGAAGGCGGTGCGCGCGCGGCGCGGCTTCCCGGACTTGGAGTCCGAGCCCGTGCGCTTCCGCTTGGGCTTCGTCGTGGCCGCCGCCGCGCCCTGCGGGGTGGTCCCCGCGCCCCCCGGCGCCGCCGCCGCCGCCGCGGCCGCCGAGGCTCCCGGCGGGCCTGGGGCTCCGGGCGAGGTCCCGCGGGGGCCGGGGGCTGCAGCCTCGTCCACCGCGCCGGGGGGCGTCTCGGCCTCGGCCGCGCCCGGGCGGCCCGACCCGCGGGCCGCGAGGCCGCCGCCGCCTCCGCGCGCCTCCTCCGTGCCGCGTGCAGTCCCCGCCTCGGGCGCCTCGTCCTCGCCGTCGTCGTCCTCGTCGTCGGGCGCCTCGTCCCCGCTGTCCGCGCCCGGGCTGCGGCCGCCGCCGCCGCTGCTGTAGCCGCTGGCCTCGGCCTCGTCCGCCTTGTAGGGGTCGCCGGCGTCTGCGGGCGGGCGGGCGGGAGGACAGACGGTTAGGACGCGGCGCCTTCGCTCCCGCTCGCCCGCCCCTCGGGCCGCTCCCGCCCCGGAAGGGTCGCCTCTCTCCGTTCTCGCCCTCCTCCTCCTCTCCCGCTGCGCGCTTTCGTTCTCCTCTTCCTCCCCTCCCGCGCGCCCGCGGCGCCTCGCGGTCCCTTCCTTCCTCGCTTCCTTCCCTGGAAGCTTCCCCTGTGCCAGGCTCCCCGGCCGGCCGGCGCCGCGCGGGGTTTACAGCGAGGGAAAACTCCGATCGATCCGCGGGGCAGATACAAACTTAATTAAACTCATTTTGTGTAATGTACAAACTAGTTAACGGCCATTTAATTTATTTCGGCGTAGGTTACCCTCCAATTACGGAGAGGCAGGGCCAGCCAATTACCCCGCATTTTAGAACCGGCGGCCAGAGGCCGCGGTGGGGCTGGAGCCGCCGCAAGGAGGGGAGTCCCGGGGACCAAACCCGGCCGCTCTGGCCCCACTTCCACCGCAAGCCTCCTGGCAGGCCCTGTAACTTGGCAACCCTCCTCCCCACCGCTGAAATCGCGGTGGGTCTGGGTCCTGACCAGGAGGTTCCCTCCTGGGCGGTGGATGTCCTGAACAGGCGCCAAGTCGGGTGTGTCTCCGCCAGCCCCAGTCCAAGCAGCAGCCCCGCTTCTCCCACCAGGGGCCCCTGAGGTTTGGGAAATTTGGAAGAAAGGGTTTGTCCCGGGCAGGCTCTGGGAGGGCATCTGTGCAGACTCCATCAACACAGGTGCTGCTGTGACCCGGAGAAAAGCCAGGGCAGGTACCCTACACAGTACCCCTCGGTCGGTCGGTCACAGAGGCTCCTGCTGTTGAGTCAGGGTGGCATCAAGAACCCAGGGAACAAACGGCAAATTCGGTACCAGCAGCCTCCTCCTGGGCAACTGCAGAGGTTGAGTGGAAGCCCGCAGGGCAGGTGACCTGGCCCCCCACCCACACCCCTTAGCCGGAGCAGGGGCTGTCCCCTAGGGGACCCTGAGAGCGCCTGGCCATCCAGCTTTGCCTTGTTCCAGGAGGGTCTGAGGAGGGAGAGGGCCTGGCCTGGCTCCCTCCCTGCAACAGACAGGGCCTTCTGCTGGGATGGGCTCCCCATGCGGGTGGAGGCTCTGAGGGGAGACTCCCAGAACCCTGGCCAGGCCCGACGTCCAGAGGGTTCTCCTCCAGCAGGCCTGGGCTTGTTCCTCCTCCATCTAGACCCCGCCCGGAACCGGCAAAGCCAAGCACCCTGAGGCCCCTGTGCCCCAAGGCTGCAGCCCCAGCCCAGGCCGCCCCGCGTTCCTGTCCCTCCTTGTCAGAGGGGCTGGGAAGTTGGAGGGAGAAAGGGCCGGAGGAGGGGGCACCAAAAGCAATCAGGAGCCGGTCGAATGCAATTCTCGATCAATAGCGGCCCCTAATAAGTGTAATAGGTTTTAATCGAGTAATTATCCGAATTTTGACCCTATAATTTAGATGTTCGGGGGGAGTTTGCAAGGTGCTTGAAAGAGATATGCATGCTGCCGTAATGGGATATCGACCCGGCCGGGGGCGCGGGCCGCCCCATTACCGGCCGCTTTCCGCCGCTAAGCACATTTCCCCTTAACTGTGATCGAAGGGATTTAATTGTTTTTCCAGAGATAACCAGCGTTTTGTCACAATTAGTCTGATTTGTCCAAAAAAAAAAAAAAAAAGGAGAAGGAAAGGGGGAGGGAGACCTCGGGCGGCCTGGTGGGTGCGGGGAGGTCACCGCCTCGCAGGCCCCCTCCTCCTCCGGCACCAACTACCTTCCGAGGCCGGCCCCGCAGCCCCGCGGCCCCGCAGGCCCGGGACCGGCCCGGCGGAGCCATCCCGGGAGGCGCGGGCCCCGGAGTCCGGGTCGGACGGAGCCCCGCGCGCTGCGAACTTTGCACTGAGCCCAGGCACCCGGCCGGCCAGGCTCGCCGAGGGGCCCAGAAGGGAGCGCGGACGCGTAGATGCGGCCCGTCCCCCTGCCCCCCGCACCCGGAGCGGGCCGCGTCCTACTCACGCGGCGGCTCGGCTCCGGTAGTGGCTCCAGTTCCCCCGGCGGCGGCGAGGGCGCGGCGCTCCAGGTCCTCTGAGCGCGGCGGGCGTCCCGGGGCGGAGGCGGCCGGGGCGCACGGAGCTGGGGCGCACGGGGCGCACGCGGCGGGCGCCACGGGGCCCAGAAGCACACAGCGGCGTCTTCTGCTGTTGAACTTGTTGGGGTCCAGAATGTCCAGCACCGAGAAGGAGGTGGGGCGCGGCGGCGGGCCAGGCCGGGCCGCCCCGGCCCCTTCGGGCGCCGCGGGCACCGTGTCGCTGGCTGCGAGCGGCGGCGGTCCGGCGCGGGCGAAGGCGGGCAGCTCGGCGCGCCCGTCCATGGCGTCCCGGGCGGCAGCGGCGGCGACGGCGGCGGCGGCGGCGGGCGCGGGCGGTGCGGACCCCGGGCCCGGCCCGGGCGGCGGCGGCGGCAGCACCGGGCTGTCCCCGGGAGCCGCCGGGCCGCTGGCGCTCATGCCGGCCTCCCGCCGCTCCGGCCGCTCGGGCCCCGCCGGCTACTGGGCTCCCATCCCCGGCGGCCCCGGGAGCCGCCGCACGGCCTCGGCTCGGCTGGCTCTCGGCCACTGCCGCCCGGCGCTGCCTCCGCCGCCGCCTCAGGCGCCCGCCGCGCCCGGCCCGCGCATTTATGGCGGCCCCGCCGGCGGCGCCCACGCGCCCACACGCCGCACACACGTGCGCCCGCAGGCGGCAGCGGGGCTCCGCCGCCCTCGTTAGCGCGCGCGCCTAATTGGCTGCGAACGGCCCCGGGCGGAGGAGGCGGGCCCGGCGCGGGACACACGGACGGAGCCCCGGGCCCGACCTACAGACGCGCAGCCGGGAAGCCCGAGTGCGGGCCGCGAGCGGCTGTCGCGGTCAGCGGCGCGTCGCTGCGCCTCCGCTCGTCCGGAAACGGTGCGCCTGCCTCCTGGGCGAAGGGGGAGGAGCGGCCCTGGCTTTTAAATAATTGCGGGATCAATCGGCGGAGGGGCCGCGGAGGCCCCGGGGCGCGCGGGCGGGCGAGCGCTAAGACTTGGCCGGGACATCCCGGCGCGGGACGCGGCGCCCGGGCGGCCTCTCTACTGGCTCCGGGGCGCGCTGTCCTGGTGCACCCGCGGTCCCCGAGGCCCCCGGCGTCCCACCGCGGCTGGGGTGGAGGTGGGGGCGTCCCCGGGGACAGACTCTCGGCGTCTTCCGCGCGGCTTCAACACCCTCCCCCTGGTTCCGTGGACTTCGGTCCCGCCTCTCCCGGTCGCTCGTCTCGGGGTCTCCTCTCGAGCCTCTGGGTCTCCCCCGCTCAGGGTCTCGGTCCCTTCGGCCCCTCCCGCTCCCGCCCCCTTCGCGTCGTCAAACTAGGGCTAGGCCTCGTGTCCCCGCGAGGGGCGGGGCCGACGGCCCCTGGGTCTCTCATTCGAAGTGGGATCGAAAATGAGGGAGGCCGGACGGCCCTGCCTCCCCCGCCCCCCAAAATGGGGAAGGAAGAACCGTACAAACAACAGGCGGCCTACGTAAAAATCGATACCCTTCAAGTAAGGGGACACCGTACGGCCAACTCCTCCACCCCCGCGCCCGGGGAAACCAGCAGCCGTGCGGTCGGGTCTTTATTTGCGCATCTTCATCTACGGCCGCGATGTGTGCGCCACCGGGCCCTGCGGCCCTCGGAATGACTGGCCGGCGTCAGGCGTCCGAGGGTAAGACCGCCGCTGCTCCCCGGCGGCGCCCTCCCCCTTCTCCCGCCGCAGAGCCGGCGAGCTCCTCGGCCGCCGGTGGGACCCAGGTGGGAGCCGGCGGTGGGAGCGCGCGTGCGAGGGTCTGCAGGGTGCGGGGCTGTGTGTGATGGGCGTGAGTGTGCGCGCGGGCGTGTGCACGAGCGGTGTGCGCGCCTCCTCACACTGCGGTCCCCGGAGCCTGCTCCACTCACAAGGACGGGTCCTTTGCAATTACCGCGGGCAATGATCCTTTGGAAGCAGAAATTAAAAGTTGGGAGAAATAATGGGGGACCAATCGGCTGTAATTTGGGCCAAGCTCGGACATGCTGAGCCTCAGGGAGGCTGGGACTGGGGGGGGAGGCCTTGCCTCCCCCTCCCCTCCTCTTCCCTCCCCTCCCCCGCAGGCTGGTCCATCCCGAGATTCTAATCAGACCCACAACACTGTGTCCTTCCTTGCCAGGACTTGATTATTCTTTATCTTTAAATTATAAATCACCTCTGGGGGAAGGAGGGTGGATAATCTCTCATCGCAGGGAGGTAATTATCTCCTTCCCGCCCCCACCTTTCCGGTGGGACTCTTAGGCTCTCCCTCCCCTCCCCCAGCTAAGTTTGAATATAGATGTGCACACCCCATTCACACACACACACACACACACACACACACACTCAGCGGCACGCACCACATACAATCGCAGTTCATTCTTGAGCACCTAGGCACACAGTTGAAGGCGCATGACCCCCTAATGCTCTCCCTTCCCTGCAGCCAGCCTCACCAGTGCTCACCAGCTCTGCACTGGTCTTGGTCCCCTCTTTTACTCTTTCCATGAGGAGGGGACACAGGGCCCCTGCCTGGCCCGTCCTTGAGCTGTCACTGCCTCCCCCCCCCCACCAGGCACAGCATGTGGTGCCCTAGGGGCAGGTCCCAAGTTCAGACCTCTGACCTGGCTCTGGGTGGCCAGAGCATCACGAACCCTTGTGTGCATGCTCGCACTCCACACCGCGCAGCACCTGTCCCCTACCTATCGCAGATGACCCGGGAGGCACAAACATGGTGGTCACAACCCTCACACCCTGCTGGGTGGGCAGGGTGTGGGAATGGGTCTGCTCTCACCCCCACTCTACACACCAGACACCTGCAGGTGAGGAAGAGAAATGTCAGGCATCTTGCTACAACATTCGTTCAACACAAACACACGTAAGATGATGTTTTACGTGATGCAGATGTGGTATAATGCATGGTGAGTATCACTAAAGCAGAGTAAAGAGAACACAGTATATTAAATATGATGTGTAATAAGCATAATGAAATAACATATTGTAATATACAACCAAACACATTCACACACTCAGCACAGCAGGAAGTGCTCCCTGCCCAGAGGGGAGTGTTACTGGGACAAAAGTGTTGTGACTGTCCTGGTGTCTGGAGGTGCAAAGACTCCCTCCTTGGCCCTCCTCTCCCTCTCTGTTCCATGCTTCCAACAGTCTAATGTGAGCTGCAGCAGTCTGAGCAATGAACTGCAAAGTCTGGCCCAGGGGAGCAGGGGCAGGGCAATGGGGTGTGAGTGGAGGCCTCCAGCGCTCCGTAGGCAACCTCGGGTCACGTTCCCATGCAAAGGGGGGTGCTGTATGTGGACAAGGCTCAGAGAAATCGAAGCATCCTCTCTTGCCCCGTCCCTCCCCATCTCTAAGAAATAACCCGGGTCCTGGAGATGCACAACGCCCACTCACCCTACTCTCTCAGATACCCGGGAACAACTCTCCCCTCCCCCTAGCTTCAACCCAGAGCGTCTAGGGCTATAAAGACGTCCTTTTGCTCCTAATCACAATTGATTGTCAATTAGACCCTCATTTGTGCAATCTTTGCCCATCTGCCATATCGGGTTATCTCCAAGCCACCAGCTTCACTTGCAGGGCCCCAGGTGGGCACTGACAGGTGAAATCAGTGCCTGAGATAGGGATGCCTCTGCCTACCCAGTGGACAGGAAACACCCCTTCATTGCTAAGCCTCCCCTCACTGCACGTCAGTCAGGAGCAGATGGGGTCATTGGCAGGCTGGGGTGGGGGCGTGCACCAAGACAGTAACCAACACGGAACAAGTGTAGAAATCTGGGGGAGGGGCTGGTGGTAAAAGGTTTTAGAAGTGGCCCAGGGACCAGTAGGGGGTGAGACTGAGATTATGCAGAAGAGGAAGGGGAGATGTTGGAGGGAGAGGTATGGGAAGAGCTAAGCTTCCAACCCTTCCAATCCATAGCCGCATTCTCTCTCCAACATCAGAGTTTTGGGAAGTTTGGGGTGCACAAGAGCAGGTGGGACATCCCACAACCAACTTATGTGTTTATGAACCCCCTACTCAGTGTTTTCACCTGTCATTTGTAGGGAGTTGGAGTCTATGTGATTTTTATACCTTCCCCTGGGGAGCTGAATAACAACATAATCACAGCCTTCATGTACATGGTGGGGGGGGGTATCCTTTCTTTTGCATCTGGAGAGCTTTATTGGACAGGATAGAGGAGCAGCGATGTTCAGGGGTCGACAGGGGCACATGGATGGATAACCCCTACTTTGTATAATGTTTGTTTCATATAAAGCATACCCCCACCCCAGACTGCCCAGGGCCCTCCCAACGTCGCTGTGAAATGTGCAGGGAAGGCATTATCATCCCCATCTACAAATTAGTATTCTGACTCCTTGAGTCTATACAAGTCCCTAGGTGACCTAGTGTTGTCTCTGAACGGGCCAACCTCTTGTGCGCCTGTGGGAAGGATGCAGGGGGTAGAGGAGGAGAGTGAGAACAGAAAGCTTCTAAGCTCCCTCCTCCTGGAAAGGTGAGAGGCAAAAGGACTCTCCACCCTCTCTGCTCCCCGGTGAGCACTTTTGCTCACCCAGAGTTTGAAAAACGAGAGGGGAACTTTTTAGTTACTGATTTCTTTATTCATCTTATTTAAGATATACCTCTCCTGGGGTCTCCTAACTTCTCGAGCAAGCGTACGCCACTCTTAACACCAGAGAAGAGATGGAAATATGGGCGTCTGGCTGCGCCTTAGGACCGCGCAGCCGCGGCACTAAGGGCATCTTCAGACCCACAGACGGAGCCAGAGCACGTCAGCACCACGGACAGCACACCCCGCCGCTCCGCGCCGCCCCCCCTCGCGCCTGAGTCCGCGATCAGCACCACGGACAGCGCAAAACTGCCTCTCGGCGTCTGAGCTCTCCTTGGTTATCAGTCCGCTTTAACATCTGTGCCCCTCGCTTGGCTCTCTTCCCGACTCTGGGGTATCCCAGCGGAGAATGAGCGCGGCAGGTTGTGTGTGTGGTGTGGCGTCCGGGCACAGTACATGCCACCCCTCAGCCCATTCACCATGGCCAAGCCAGGGCCAACCAAAGGGCGGGGGATTTTTACAAGGTTTTCACTGTCTGGGTTTGGATGCTTCTATTTCTAAGCTGCATGAGTTCAAAGATGGAAAGCACGTAAGCGCTGGGCCTGGATCATGGAAAGGAGTCAGCCAAATGCAAAGGTGAGGTTTAAACCCTTTAAACTTAAAACAAAAACAAAATCCTGAATCATCGAAACTGAAAGTGGCTCTTGGACTGTGCAGTCAAGGGTGCTGGGGGTAGGGGGCAGCAGGGCACCCAGCTCCCACATCAGCACTGAGGTGGTGGCCAGCTTCCTCTCTTGGCCACGGAGGACATCCTAGCTCCAAAGGGTTTTCTGACCAGAAGGTAGGACAGCGGTGGGATTACCTGCCTCACAGATGAGTGAACTGAGGATGAAGAGGATTGATCACATGCTCGGATGTCACCCAGCCAGTACATGGTGGAACTCTGATGCGGATGCAAGTCCTACTGATGCAAAGTGACATAATCAGCCAGCAGGTGCCAAAGGGAAGACAGTCCAGATGGGGTGCCCGAGGAGTCCTTGCCACCGCAGGCTCTCTCTCTAGAATGCCCCTTATTGTCTTTCCAGCTGCTTTGCTTGCCACTGGTCCAGCTCACAGGGGCAACAAGGATGTCTGGGTTCAATCCTGCTCAGAATGGCCACCTTGCGTCCCTAACCTACACAGTCCTGTTAGTACCCAGGGCTCCAAGCTCAGGCATTCTCGCTGTCAGTAATCACCACAGCAGTCTGGGATTTCTATAGATTTTTTTACCCCAGGGAATGCCCTAAGCTTCTCTGTTTGGAGGTGGATGGTCAGAAGACCGCTTGTGAGTAGGGAGTCTGGGGGTGCCTTGGGCATGGGTGTCAGAGTCTCCTGCTGATGACTGCCTCTACCTCTCACTGCCCTGGCCACAGCCTAGCCCTCCGGTCTATCCCCCATCATCCTAAATCACAAATCAAATCACATGCTTCTTCCAGAAACACCTCAAGGCTGCCATGGTCCAGGGCTGGCATCTGGGATCTGCAGCCTGGAATTGAGGACTTCCTCACTGAACCCTGTAGGTTGTCCTGCACAGTCTCCAAACCTGCGCCCCGTACCCAGAGCTCCTGAGCCCAATGGTCAACCTGGCATTTGCCCGCATCTCCAGGTCCCTCTTTTAGCAGTGCCCTTGGCCACTTGTCCGTGTGCACCATTCCCACTCACCTTAGTGGCAACCCCACCCGGAAGCTGTCTGATTCCTCACGTGGAGGCAGACACCATCCTGGGTGTCCTTCCAAACCCCGAGTTTCACTCTGTCATGTTTTAATGCATCATGGCATCTTTATCTGTTCACATGTGGCTCTGATTCCAGACTGTGGGCTCCTGGACACTGTGTGTGTCTCGCTTAGCACTGTGTCCCCATCAAAATAAAGGCAGAATGCAAAATGCAAAAATTGACAAGGAAAATTAGAAGGCAAAGTGCTGAGGGGGTGGGGCAAGTATTTCAGCCCACACACTGTACTTTCACCTGCATAGTGGTCTGGCTTCTGGTCTATCCCTCTGGCTCCTGTGAATAGGGGAATTGCCCTGGCCACCTCGGCTCCGTCCTCCGCCAACAGAGGGATCTGAGGCTGATAAATTTTCTCCTTGGTGTAGTGGATGAAGGTGTCCTCCCCCCCCCTCATACCCCTGCCCAGATCCCAACTAAGATCCCTGCTTAAATCTTTTTTCGGATCCTTGTCTAAATCTCTGCCCAGATTCCCACCTGGATCCCTGCCCCTGCTGCTAGGAGTGCAGGGCTCAAGCTCACACCTACGACTACTCAGGAGGACTGTCCCCGGCTGATAAGAGATTCATTCCTAGAGACACCTGGGGGGACACCACCCCTCCTTCAGAGCTAGACAGCTGGCAGGATTTACACTCCAGGGCTCCCTGCAGATCAGGCCAAGACAAGACTTCCCCAGAAGGCATCCTTGCTATGTTCCGTCCCTGCCTTTCCTGCACTGCCTCCAGCATTTCTTCTGCCTCAGTAAATCCCAGGGGCCGGAATCCATGCCTCTGGGGCTCTGCTTGGGTCTCACCATGGGTGACAGGTTGGGATGGGGTGGAGACTGACCGGGGAAGTCCCTGTCCAGGGAAGGAATTATTACCCCTGCCGTGCTGTGCGTCTCAGTGCACAGCTTAATTCTAGACTCAAGATGCATCTGCGCACACGTGTACATCACAGTGACGCTTCTTGTCCCTCCCTCCCCTGCCCCCCCCAGTCCCATCCAACTGGAAAAGACTAATTAAATCAGAAATATCATAGATTGGGTCATTTTTTTAAGTTTATTTATTTTGAGAGGGAGACAGAGAGAGTGGGAGAAGGGCAGAGAGAGAGAGAGAGAGAAACCCAAGCAGGCTCTGCTCTGTCAGCAGAGAGCCTGACAGAGGGCTCAGACTCACGAACCGTGAGATCATGACCTGAGCCAAAATCAAGAGTTGGACACTTAACCCACTGAGCCACCCGGCTGCCCCTGGGTAATTTAGCCAGTTTTTCTTTCCCTTCATCCTCTGACTCGCCCATGGCCTTTCAGTGGGGAAAGAATACTTCCCACCCACTGAAACTCTACTTTGGCCACATGGCCCTCGGTGGGCGGACGGAACCAGGAGCTTGCTGCTCCGAGCTCAGGCTTTGAGAGCCCCTGTGCTTCTGCCCCTTGCGGTGTCCGCTCTCGTCCGGGAGGAGATGGTGCTGCGCACACTGCCGTTCCCTCGGCGGGGACTGGGAATCCAGGTCTGGAGCCCCCCTAAAGCCCACCTGACGAGCCCTGTGGGGGGCAGCCGGTGGCAGCTGGTCATGGTCCCCAAGCAGGAAGTGGGTGGTCACGGCTGTGGGCCACTGAGAGCTTTGGGGCTGTTTGTCACCCAGCAGTGTTGGAGCAGAAGTGGGGACACCCCAGAGTGGGGAAGGCGTGGCCTCAGGACTGCCCGCCCGCTTGTCTGCTCAATGCCCGCGTCTGCTGGCTTACCTGCCTCGGTTTCTGTGACCAGACCTCCGCGTGTCCAGCAGCTGACCTCTCCACGGCTCGCCCATCCCACCGTCACGGGCCTATTTCCTGGACACGTCTCCGGTCACCCAGACTCAGGTACCAGTGTTTCTCCCCCCTCCCCACATCCCTTGGGGGGCTCGTTCCTTCGTCCACGATGCATTACCTTTGACAGGGTGAGCCCTGTGGTGGGCATGGGGGTGGAAATGGGCAAGTGGGCAGGTCTGCCATCAAGGAGGGTAGGCAGTCACCCAGTTACCGGGGAGAGCAGGCCGTCACCAGGGTCCTTTGATTCCCACCCGATAGGCCGTGAGGGAGGGAGGGAGGCCGTGAGGGTCAGTGGGAAGGTCAGGCATGGAGAAGGTGGTCCTTCCCTAGTCAGGAAGAGTGGACAGTGTCCTGGGAAGCTAGGTCACCCAGGAAGGAAGAGGGGAGGGGGTAGGGGGAACCTGCTGAGGGTGCGAGGAGGGGTCCAGGCCAGGTAAACAGAAAGTGTTCAAGAAATGCATTCAGTGAAACTTCCTGCCCAGCACGTACAGGCCGCAGCCACCCCCGCAGGAGCACTCGGGGTCGGGAGGGCACGTGGTGGGGGCAGTCACTCTGGGTAATGAGCTTAATTGAGGTTAATGCCTCTTGCACGGCTCCCTGATTATTAAATTATTCTCACATGCGCGAATCATAATTAGAAGTTTGAGTAACACTCCACGGGAAGCCTCGGAGGAGCATCTCTGCCCTGGACACCCTCCCCGCTGCAGGGGAAGTGGGGGGGGGAGTGGGGGAGGGGCGTGTGGGGTGCGGGCCGAGCCGCTGAACCGCGTGGGACCCGGATTGGGGGGATTGGGGAGACTCGGCCCCGCCCCCTCGACAGGGCCGCCCCGAACTGCCCCGCCCCCACCGAGCCCCACCCTTTGGGGGGTCGTCTGTGCGCGAGGGTCCCCCTGCGGCCTGCCTGCTGGCAGTTGCTCTCCTTTCCCCAAGCGGAGTTGGTGACGGGATTGGGGGGGAGGGGCTCACGGTTCCAATTTCCCTCTTCTACCGAGGACCCCCTGCCGTCGCCTTTTGGCACTGCAGCACCCCAGGCCCCCTCTCCAAGGTCACTTCGCGGGGTCCTGGTTCCCTGCGGGCACCCCCTCGGTATTCCGAGCCCCTGGACCTAACCCGGTCCCCAGGAGGCCCCCAGCAAGTGCAGACGCTGGTGGAGGACGTGTGCGCGCCACACGTGTGTGCCCGTGTGTTCATGCGCACGCGGGGCTCTGCACGGGCCTGCTCCGTGGAGGGGGCTGTGTCCCCATGACTCTGTGTGCGTGTGTCTGCTCGTGCGCGTGGCTGTGTGGTGTGTGCCCCGCGTGGGCTGACTGTGTGGCCTGCGCGCCCTGTGCCGGCGGGCGGGTCTCCCGCGTCGCCAGGGTGCAGCCCGGGTGGGGCTAACGCTGCCGGCAAGGTCTTCTCCGCAGCCTCCCCGCCCCGGCAGCCTCCGGGAAAGAGGGGCTTGGCGGGGGACTGCGTGCGGTGGGGCGTGCAGGGTCCCGGGGAGAGAGACAAATCAGCCGCTCCTCCCCTCCCCTTGAGAGCGGCCATCCCCCCCCTCCCCTCCCCTTCCCCCTCCCCCCTCTCTCCTCCTCCCTCGCTCTCTCTACCGTCCACTTCTCTATTTATTTTCCTCTCTGTTGCTGAAACATATTGAAGGGGAGAAAAAGGGAACATTAAGACCCACTGTGAGCCGCGCGGCGGTTTAACGATTTCAAATGAGCCCCGGCTTGGGTGAGGCCCTGACAATTCCCGTCAGGGTGGCAGATGACGGCTAAAATTACCCGGAATCAATATTCTCACCGGGTGTCCCGGGCTGATAAGCGCGGCCAAGACAATGTTGACTATTAAAGTCGACAGCTTGAGATATTACACTATTAGTTATGCTATTTTTAATAATCTATAATATTTGGGCTATAATTAATTAATTATACGGGTCAGATAATATCTAGGGCTGGAATGAGGTCTGAAGGACCTATTACCACGGTAATGAGAAAAGAGAAATCTAATCTGAGGACAGGTGCTAGGAGGGCCGGGCAGGCCTGGGACGCGGGCCCCGCCGGCCTCGCCCCCCGCCAGCCGGCTCCTCGGAACTGGGGGTCCTCGGGGCCACACGCAGTGGGGCTGTTGGAGGGTGGGTCTCTGACCTCAGGGCCCAGCAGCCGAGGGGGTCTGGCATGTCCTGCTGTGAGGCGGGCACCCTGGTCCCCGCCCCCCCCACCTGCCTTCCCATGTTTCTCTGCAGCCAGGGCCTGCAGCAGAGGGTCCCCCGCTTCCCGACACCCAGGGCCCGCCTCACCCACTCCAGTGTCTTCCAGATGCACAGAGAACAAAACCCAAACCCAAGGCCTTGGTCAGAGAGGCATCTGCCCCCGCCCCCTCCTCGCTGGGCTCAGCACACGCCCTCGTCAGGACGCCGGCCACTGCTGTGCCCTGAGCTGAGCTGGCCCCAGCCCGCGGGCCTCTGCAGTCGGTCCCCTGGTTACGGCTGCCCGGTTGCTCCCGGACACTCGTTTCTCTGCTCTGGCAGCACCCCCTAAAGGCCCTGGCTCAACTCTTTCCTCAGACGGCCCAAAGGGCCTGATTTATTTATTCGCTGCTGGGATGGAGGAATGACAGACACCGGTTCTGCTGCTCCGGAGGGGAGCGACCTTCGGGGAACACAGCTGTACTGCGTGTAAAACCAGGACGGAAGCGGTCGCCCGGAGTGAGCTCCTGCAGGGTGCCGGCAGGCTGCGTGCACCGGTGCGACCCCACAGCAGCTGCTCAGCGGTCCTCTGCTTCTCCTCAGCCTTCTGTGCCTCGGGAAGCCTCGTTCTGGGCAGTCAGCCCTGGGGGCAGAGCCCTCCCCACACTGGGCTGCTCCACCAAAACCGCAGAATGATCTGGTTCTCAGGAGTCAGGCGCTGAGAGGGGGGCCCCACGAGACGTGAGGCCGGGTGTCCACACGCGTCCTGGAAGTAGGTCAGGCTGCGGCTTGGAGCTCAGTCTGCTCTGCCCGGCGGCCTCGGATCCCAAGGATCCTGGGTACGTTGACCCTCTGTGAACCTCCCGACCTCTGCAAGTTGGTGCCTCTCCCTTTCCGGTCAGTTGGCTCCTCGGCCTCTGCCCGGATGGCCGTGTTCCTATCCCCCCCCCAGCTGCCCACTTTACTGGGCACAGGCGGAGGGCACACCGTGGGTAGGAGCCACACAGCCCAGGGCCTGGTGAGCAGAGGCGCTCAGGCAGCACTTGTCAGTGGAGGCCAGCCTGGGTGGTGACGGGCAGGAGCCCCGGCCTGGGGGTGTGGCCCCAGCCGTGGGAGGGAGGGCACGTGGGCTCCCTGGGGACCCGCCCTGCCCCACCGGGAGGCCTGGGAAGGACCCCGCTGTCGCTGTCTCCGTGATCTTTTCTGCTGATAAAGTAAGCCTCGCTCTGGAGAAGGTTCAGGGAACCAGAACAGTCCTGGAACCCTCGGCCCGGCAGGACCTCGGCCGCCTTCCTGCCACTCCGTCTCCGCTCTTTAAAGACGGGCACGTGGGTGCCGTGCGTGCATCTTTGGTCTAGGCCTCCCCACCCCAGTCACCACCACCGTCACCTCTTCCCAGATGCCCTCCAGAGGCCTGGGCGGACTCTCCCTCGGTTCGGAAGGCTACTCTACACGCTGCCGTGTGGACTCTCGTTTAGTTTTCATCCCCTCTTCAGGGGAAGGCAGACTCGAGTCCCCGGGTGCACGGGCAGGAACGGGGTGAGGGGCCCGGCCACACCTCGCTTCGTGCCGGCCCTTCCGCGCCCGTGGTGGGCACTTCCTCTCTCGCCGGAATGTGCCGGTGAGACCGGTCGTCCTTGATGAATACTGGTCATGTGTGTTCTTAGTGTTTTGTGAATTCCCTTTGTCCCTTTTCCATTTGTTCAACTGTTGGGGCCGTTGTAATAGATTTAAAAATCCTTTATTATAAAACAGGTCAAAGCTACACAGGAACGCACAGAGGAGCGGGCAGCGCCCCTGCACTCGGGCTCAGCGGGGCGTCCTAAGACCCCATCTCCTCATCCCACAGCCACCCCTCTCTTTCTGCGCTGTGTTTTTTTTTTTTTTAATGTTTATTTATTTTTGAGAGACATAGAGGCACAGCGTGAACAGGGGAAGGGCAGAGAGAGAGGGAGACACAGAATCGGAAGCAGGCTCCAGGCTCTGAGCCGTCAGCACAGAGCCCGACGCGGGGCTCGAACTCACAGACCGTGAGATCATGACCTGAGCCGGAGTCGGCCTGCTTAACCGACTGAACCACCCAGGCGCCCCTCTGCGCTGTTTTAAAGCATGTCTCCACACACCGAGTCCCTCCGCCAATAAATATTTCAGTCGAGGAAAGGAGATGGGAGGTGTACAGATTGGAAAGGAAAGACTCCAACTGTCCCTACTCCGTGCAGACAGCGTGATGATGGAAAACCCCAGCGACCCACTTAGCATCCCCGGGACCAGTCAGGGAGGCCGGACGACGGACAAACGGCCACATTCCTATTACTAGCAATCAGTAACTTGAGGCTGAAATTAATTTTTTTTTTTTTACAACATCACCTGGTTCAGGAAGTTCCTTCCTAATCCTAGTTTTCTGAGAGTTTTTTTTGTTTGTTTGTTTTGTTTTTGTTTTTGTTTTTTATCATGAACAGACGATTTTTATCAAATGCTTTCTCTGCGTCTACCCAGTGCCCTGTGGTTTTCTCTTGTCTGGCAGAGTGGCGGTGGTCGTGGGCGAGGCAGTGCTGAGTCTGGGGAGGAACCGCGCTCCGTCGTGATGTTTTGAGTCTTTCCGTGTGTGGCTGGATTCGATTTGCTAGTGTTTTCTTGAAGATTTTGCATAGGTGTTCACGCTTCTGTAGCTTCTTATCTGCTCCTGTCTCCGTCTCTTGTTGGAATTGGGGAAGGCTGGTCTCATAAAACGGGACAGTATTACCTCCTCTATTTTATTGAAAACATTTAAAAACCTTTTTCTAAGTTTATTTATTTTTGAGAGACAGAGAGAGCAAGCGGGGGAGGGGCAGAGAGAGAGAATCCCACGCAGGCTCTGTGCTGTCAGCGGCGGGGCTCGAACTCACGAACTGTGAGATCATGACCTGAGCTGAAGTCAGATGCTCAGCTGACTGAGCCACCCAGGCGCCCCTCTTTCCTTCCTTCCTTCCTTCCTTCCTTCCTTCCTTCCTTCCTTCCTTCCTTCCTTCCTTCCTCCCTCCCTTCCTCCCTCCCTCCCTCCTTCCTTCCTTCCTCCCTCCCTCCCTTCCTTCCCTCTTTCTCTCTTTCTCTCTCTCTCCCCCTCCCTCCCTTCCTCCCTCCGCCCCATTGGTCTCCCACTTTACTGGGTGTTGTTTATTTGTTTGTCTTTACTGTGTCTCCTTGTATAATTATTGGTTTAGCCACTGCTCTGGAGATTGCGATACAGACACTGAACTTGGTGCAGTCTATTTCAAGGAAATATTTTGCCACTTTCAGTGGAGTGCAGAAAACTTAGTCCCAAACCACCTTTCTCCTGCCTTTTACAGTTGCTGTTGTTTCATTATTTTCACTTATTATTATTTTTTAAGTTTATTTATTTATTTTGAGAGAGAGAGAGAGAGAGAGAGAGCAGGGGAGGGAGAGAGGTAGGAAGGACCGAGAAAAAGGGAGAGAGAAAGACTTCCAAGCAGGGTCCACACCATCAGCACAGAGCCCTACGTGGGGCTCCATCTCAAGAACCGTGAGATCATGACCTGAGCCGAAATCAAGAGTCTGACGCTTAACTGACTGAGCCACCCAGGCGCCCCGGTGTTGTTTCGTTATTACATCCGCACACATTCCAAATTCTCCTAGACAATGCTATAACGTTTGTCCTCAGCCCTCACATATATGTTAAAGAAGGAAGATGAAAAGCCAGAGTTTCGCAGAAAGATTTGTGATTTCTTCCTCTTCGTCCCTCACGTTCCAAGCCCCTGCTGGCACCGTTTTCATGCTGCATTTCTTTCAGAGCAGGTCTGCTGGTGACAAATTCTCTTAGTTTCCCTTCATTGGAGAGTGGCTTGATTTTGCCTTAATTTCTGAAGGGTTTTTGCTGGATATAGAATTTTGGTCGATGGTTCTTTTCTGTCAGTATTTAGAAAAGGCTGTTCCACGGCCTCCCTGTTCGCGTGGTCTCTGATGAGAAATCCAGAGTCTTCCCAGTCATCGTTTCCATTGTATGCAAGGCATCATTTTTCTATGGCCACTTTAAAGGTTCTTGTCACTGTCTTTGTTTTTCAGTAGTTTGATTATATTTCTGGGCATGGACTTCTTTGTGTTTGTCTTCTTCAGAGTTCACCGAGCTCCTTGAATCTGTAAATTTATGTCTTGCAGCAGATTTTGGAAGTTTGGGGCCACTCTTTCTCCAAACATTTTTTCCTGCACTTTCTCCTTTCCTACCTTCTGGCACTTCATGTGGTGACACACCTCAGGACTTCGCCCCTTTTTATGGCCCAGCACCATCCCGCCGTGTGGGCGCACCACACTTTATTTCTCCGTCCCTCTGCTGGCAGATGTGCGGGCTGTCTCCACCTTTTGCTATTATAAAACCTGCTGCTGTGAACATCTGTGAACACGTTTCACATGGCCAGATGTTTTCATTTCTCTTGGGTGTATGTCTAAAAGTGAAAAAGCAATGGGTCACGCAGTAACTATGTTTAATCGTATGAGGAACTGCCAAGTTGTTTATGAAAGTGGCGGCATTGTTTTACCTTCCCGCCAGCGCCGTCTCGTTGTGATTTTCACTTTATTTCCCTGATGACCAATGATGTCGAGCATCTTTTCTTGTGATTACTGGGCATGTGTATATCCTCCCTAGGGACTTGTCTCTTCAGATCATTTGCCCATTTTAAAATAAAGTTATGTGGTCTCCTATTATTGAATTTTAAGAGTTCTTTCTATATTTAAGATACAAAGTCCTTATCATTTCTACGATTTGAAAATATTTTCTTCCATTCTCTGGGTTGTCTTCTCAATTGAACACTGAAGCACAAATGTTGGACTTTGACGAGGTCCAATTTGTCTGGTTTTTCTTTGGTTGCTGATGTTTTTTGGTATCGTATTAAGAAACCACCACCAAATCTGACATCATGAAAATTTACCCTATGTTTTTTCCTAAGAGTTTTATAGTTTTGGTTCTTACGTGGTCTTTGATCCATTTGGAGTTAATTTTTGCATATGGTCTGAAGGGAGGGTCCAGCTTCATTCTTTTGCCACGTGGACACTGGTTTTCCCAGCATCGTTTCTTAAAAAGACCATCTTTTGCCCATTGAATGGTCTTGGGACCCTCAGGTGACCATAGATACATGTCTGCTTCTGGACTCTGTCCTCGTCTATTAGTCTCTGTCCACCCTCATGCCCGTCCTGCACAATCTTATCACCGTTGCTTTGTAGTGAATTCTGAAATTTCATTCTTCTTTTTCAGGATGGTTTTGGCTTCTCTGGGCCACTTGCAATTCCATAAGAATTTCAGAATCAGCGTGTCAATTTGTGCAAAGAAGCCAGCTTGGATTCTGGAAGGGATTGCGCTGAGTCTGAAGATTAATCTGGGGAGAATTATCATCTTCAAACAATATTTAGTCTTGACTCCATGAACACAGGATATCTTTCCATTTCCTTAGGTCTTTAATTTCAGTAAGTGTTTTGTGGTGCTCAGCGTGCCAGTGTTTCACCTCTACGGGTAAATTTATTCCTAAGTATTGTATTCTTTTTGATGCTATTGTAAATGGAATTGTTTTCTTAATTTTATTTTTAGATGGTTTATTCAGATTACAGTTTTAAACTTCGTTTCTTGGATTTGCAATTTCATCTCGTTTTTTCTCTCATGCTAAAAATCTTGTTTCCTAAGGACCTTAACATAATTACTTACATGCTTCATCCTGTGATATGTCTATAATCATTTCGACAGAGTAACGCCGGTGTTTCTATTAGCAGTGGGATCTTCAAGTGCCGTTTAAGCTTTCTTTATGCGTTTTTTTGGTTTGTTTGTTTGTCCTCAGAATGTCTTGTTCGGCATACACATAAAAACACTGCACCTTAACTGTCACTCGAAGTAACTCTTTTTTCTGTGCGGTAAGTTCATTGGTTCCAGTTTGCTTTCAATTTTTGTGGATTGGTTTTCTCCTTTTCTACATAAGTTTTTTTATTGTCAAAGCCTTGGCAGAGCTCCAACGCCACAGTCATGTGACGGAGCACCCTCACAGGTGTCCTCTTACCTTCTCCCCTCCGCCTGGCCCCCGCCTCGACCGGTGTCACGCGGAGTGGTTCGCCCTCCCCACGGCAAGGCACCTGCTCAGCGGGGGTCCCCCAAGGTCAATGGGAGAGCGCTCTTGGGTTTGGCTTTTACATGACGCCCCAGGCCCATTCACCGTCACAGGCCCACATCCGAAGGCCACTGTTCGGTCCTTGAAGTCGGTGACTGAGGCCACCGGAAAATCCTGGTAAGGATGCTGATATCACTACTGCAGCAGCCGCTGCCCCCACTTGGCATGCAGGGCCGACCCTGGGCACTGTGCTGATGCCCTCTGTTCACACGGTTGTACAGGTTCCCAGTCAGAAGTTTCATCCTCAGGGCCGTGCCTTTTGGCCATGCGTTCCTTCCCTTGACGAACGGTTCTGAACGCTGCCGGGCCCGGGCGGGCAGAGATGACTAGATCCCGGAAGGGCTCGGGCGGAGGCCGGCGGCCTGCGCCCAGCTCATGCTGTCCTTGCGTTCTGGCTCTGTGGGCTGGGGCCCCGCCGGAAAGCAGATTGTAGGGGACTCAAAGAGAGGCAGCGGAGGGGACACGCCCAGAGGGGCCCAGGGCGGGTGGTCCGACCACCCCAGCCGTCACCTCTCCCTCCTCCAGGTTCTCCCTTGGCCTCGAGGCCCTGAGGCTGTGCAGGCTTTCCAGGGAGGCCTGGACAGGAAGGAGAATCGGTCTCCAGTCTCCGGGGAGTTCCTCCCTGACGGAGCCGCTTGGCCGCGCGCAGGGTGAGCATGGGTTCTGGACCCACCTGGATGTTTCTGGCCGGTCTTGGAGGTGTTTCCGCTTGTAGAGCTGGCTGGGGTCAGCAGCCCTGGAACCAGTGGGACCCGCGGTAATCAGTTTGCCAATCTAAAGTCAGCCGGGGGCGGCCCGTGTGCTGGGCTGCAGCAGAATTGAAAGCTTAGCTCTGGTGAGATTTCTGGAAGTGTCTGTGACAGCTGCACCTTGGATCCGCCTTCGGCTCCATTTAACCCTGATGACCTTCACTTGCAAGGGGCCCAGCGGGCCTTCTCAGCTCCATCAGGCTGACCGTGTGCTTCAGAAGGCTCGGAGTGGCATCCCAGCAAGGACAAGAGCGGGGCGCCCGCCCCTCGCCCCTCGCCCCTCGCCCCTCGCCGAGCAGCACTGGGCCAGAGCCCCGGCAGACAGTCCCAGGAGGAGGCTGCAAATGGCTGCGATGTGGGCCCTGACATCCTGCTGGGGAGCCAGGGGCCCGGCAAGTCCTGGACTGTCCATCTGTGGGGCCACCCTGGTCACACGTGCACACACGGGGCGGAATCCCCGGCCAAAGGCGGTCCCCGGTGTCCATCCACTGGCCTCGGAGCCCGGGGCCTGAGCCTGTGTGGACCAGGGGGCCATGGCTGGGTGGCCACGAGGGGAGGAGGGGGAGGGGCACTGGTGCAGCTCATGGCCTGGGGGCTGGGGGAGGGGGAGCTGGGTAGAAGCGGAGGAGTGAGGGGTGTCTGGCCTCTCCCCCATGTCTCCTTTCCAGTAGGAAGCAAAGCTTCCTATGGGGCTCTGCCCAGGAGAAGGTCCCTTTCTGAACCTGGATGGGAGCCCGTGGTGGCCCAGGCCTTTCCCGGGCTGGGGAAGGGCAGGAGGACGCGAGGGGGTCTGCTGACAGGTGGACTTTGTCACACACACTTCTTTGCACAGCCAGAGGCCTCGCTGAGCAGGAAGCTGGATTTAGGGGGCCGGGGAGAGGGCACGGGCTGAGATAGAAGTGGGGTGTCGCAGGGATGAGCCCCGAGGTGGCAGGTGGAGGGGCCAAGGCACGACAGGCCTCGCCGTCCTGCTGGCCGCTGGGGCGAGGCCCTGCTCCTCCGGCCTGTGCTCGCCGCTGGCGTGTGCGCGGCCCCCGGGGCCCCCCTCAAAGCACGCGGTGGTGCTCCCTCGCCGTCTTCACGCCCCAGGCCCAGGTTTAAGGTGGCAGCTGCGGAGCTTGGAGGGCTCCCAGGAGGTGAAGGTCCTGGAATTCAGGGAAGAAAGTGACTCCGGCTGGAGCTGGCGTCTCGCCGCAAGGTGACGAAGTTACACCTGCAGGCTGACCCCGGGGTCTGGGGGGGAGAGTCGCTGATGACCTTGGATGATCCTGGAGTTGCAGGGGAGGGCACCAAGGCCTGCCTTGCTGGCACAGAAGGGAGGAGAAGGGGCCCGGCGGCCTGGAACACTCTCCTGGTCCCTGCCCTGGGCCCCGGCAGCCCCGACTGGGGGCTGTTGTTTACAGCCGGTATCTGGGCCCCAGGCGAGTCCCCATCCGTCCTGTTCTCCCCTGAACCACCCCCTGTGCACCTGCACCCCGCCCGGAGCAGCGGGCCGCCCCCCGCCCCCAGGAACCCCGTGGGGGACAGCAGTTGGATGAGGTGGGCGCTGCGAGCACACACCTGCCCGGGTCTTGCTGGCGTGTCACATCTGTCATCAGGGGACCTCAAGTAAAGGAGGTGGCCCCGGTAACACGGGGCTTCACGTCAGCAGTAAAAGGCCTGCAGAGTGAAACTGAGGCAGGCCCCTCAGGAGGAAGGGGCCCCACCCGGAGACACCAGCCCGCCGCCCGCCCTGCGGACCCCCAGCCGGCCCAGCCGACCCCGCAGCACGCAAGCCAATTCCGTGACATGAACCTCATGATACACAGATATGTCCCGCTGACACGTGATGGTCCAGGGTGCGTGGCCGCAGAACCCGCGGGTGCTGGAGTCTCTGCCCCTGACGGTACGGGGCCCTCAGGTCAGGAGGCCGCACCGCCACAGGGTCCTTCCGGGCAAACCCCGTCCCCGGCAGAAGCCCACGGCCTCGCCCATCCGTCGCTGGTGTTTCGGCGAGCACGCGGCCCTTGTCTTGGCGCCGGTGAAGGACGTGCGACGGACGGGGGGCGCGCCAGGGGCCCGCGTCCGCATCGATGCCGCAGTCACAGGAAGGGCGGTAAGTGGGGGGAGAGTCAGCGCGAAGCCCCGGAGGATGGATAAGTGAGCACGAGTCGGTTCCGGGTCATCGGTTCTCGGCGGGGAGTGGACCGCAGTCTGTGGGCAGTTGGCGCACACTTCCTTTTATAGCAAAGTGTGGCTCTGTATCAAAGCCAAGGTCATCGGGCCCTAACGGGTGTCCGGTGACGGGCCAGGCCTGAGTGCGCTCAGGTGGGCTTGCACACGAGATGGGCTCACGCTCGGACCTGCACCACACAGGCTGGCACAGGAGTGCTGGCGCTCAGGGGTGTCTGTGCCGGCGTGGCCGTGGGTCAGTCTGGTTCCGGATCTGGGACTGGGTCCTGGGAGGGACACGGCCTGGGCGTGAAGCTGCTTCTCCACTGTCCCCGAGCTCGGCAGGCTCTCGGGGCCCTGGACGGCCCCGCCCTCCTTCGCACTGACCGCTGGCTGGGTTTGGCCCCATTCCTCTTGTCCCAGAGCCACCAGGCCCCACCCCCCTTGCCTGTCTCCAGTCAGGCATCCCTTTCCGGGGTAGGCCGTTCCCCTGGGCCCCAGTCCCACCCGCCCACTGCCCACCGGACAGGCCCTTCTGGGTGTCCCTTCCGCGGCAGCTCAGAGCCCTGTTTGTGTCTCCTGCGTGTCCGGAGAGTCTCCTGGGTCTCCCGCGCCCTCTGCCTGCCCCTGGGAGGCACCGCCCATCCCTCCTCACCTCCACGTCTGGCCAGCACTGGTCCTCACGCCCTGGGTCTCCCCGACCATGCTGCCCCGGCCCCCTGAAGGCCCCATGCTCTGACCCAGCCCCCTTCACCTTGTGCGTAAGTGCGTGTATATCGGGTGGTACCCCTTCCAGCACCCACACTGCCCCGCTGTGGCCTCCATGCCTGGCACAGCCCCCAACCTGCCCCCGTGGCCACCTGCCTCCCCCACCAAGGGACAGCCTGAGGTCCTGCTAGAGGCTCCCTCTTTTCCATGGCCTTAGTTGACCCCCCCGCCAGAGGGGACCGCGCCTCGCTAGCTAGGACACTCGGGACCAGGTGCCGTGTCTCAGCAGCACACGCCCCAGGGCCTGGGCCAGTACCATGCAGGATGGACAAGCTGATGAACAATGGCACAGCCTGGCCGTTCTGAGTTCATGTGGGGAGAGCCCGGAGACAGCCCTGTCCCGCCCGCCTGAGAACGTGACCGCGTGGGGTCCAGCGGGCTGGCCGGCGAGCCCCCACACCGTCCACGGGGGCTGGGGTGGGAAGCAGGTAGTCCCCACTCGCTGGGGTGGCTGAGGTGCCCTGGGGTGTCCTGGCCAGCAGGGTGGCCTCTGGGGCCGTGTGCCACCGTCCTCGTGTTGCTCGGTGTCCTAAGGATCTGCTCTGCCCGCCGCAGGAGCCCCATACCGTGGCTGGGGTGCAGCCGGTCCGTGTGGCACCCCCGCCCCCCAGCTGGGGCCTCATAAGCGGGCTAGTTAGCGTCCTTGTGAACGATGTTTGTGCAGTTGGGGAGCCAGGAATGGGAGGTCCCGTAAAAGGCACTTTTATTTCTGTCGCCATGAATACAATAAGGCCTGGGAGACGGGGCCGCTGCTTTATAGGGGCCACGAGTCCCCTTCTCTGCTTTAAGTGTCTGTCACATTACGGGAAAAATACAGCACGCTGTCACCTCCTGTAGCAGGGCAGGCCCCAGCTCCCAGACCTGGGGCCTGCCTCACTCCTGCGGGGCAGGGGGTGCGGTCCGCCCCAAGGCTGTGCTCCGGCTTCCAGCCTGGAGGGGGCGCTGGGGAGCAGGCAGGAGCCTCCAGGCTCAGAGCAAGCCCCGCCCCTGCCTGCTCTTGGCTGCGTTCCCCCCACCTGCCCCCAGGCTGGGTGCGTTCCAGAGTCAGAACCGGCCACTCAGAAGGTGACAGCCATTAGCCCACCTGTCTAGGACCAGGACCCTGAGCTCAGGCCCTTGAGCTCACCTCTGAGAGGAGGGAGTCGGGGTCCATGGAGACGTAGCCTCAGTGCCCCCAGGGTGGGAGGACTCGTGGCCACACACTTTCTGGGCCGTTTTGGGGTCCCCGAAACCTGCCTCCTGGGATGGGGCCACAGAGGGCATTCTGAGGGCACAGCATCTCGGTGTGGGGGGCGGGTGAGAGACCTGGTCCCAACCCAGGACCGCAGAGACTTCAGACATGACCGGAGCAGGCCACCCCCGTGGACAAAGGTGCCGTAGTACAGCGTTAGTGACCCGGTGAGGCAGGAGCAGCCCCACCATCGTCCCCAAGGTGAGGCTGGGCGCCACCCTGTGCCAGCCGCTGAGTGCCCCAGTAATACATATACCAACAGACACCAGGGTAAAGCCAAGGAGGGGCCTGCAGAGTAGGGGTCAGGGTTCGAGTCCTTGCCAGACGCGCCCAATGGCACCGAGGGGAGAGGTCGTCTCTTACGGTGGTGGATTCTGAGTGGCCGGGAGCGTTCGCCGGCTGGGCTGGCTGCCGCTGGAGAAACAGCCGGACTGTGGAGAGAGCGGTGATGCTGGGGGGAGAAAGACAGAAACGGAGAGGGGAAGGGAGACACGGAGCTGAGGCATCAGAGAGCAGGTGCCCGATCTTCCTGAGCCCAGCTTCTCCCCGACCTTCCTGTCGGCCTCACCCATCCGAATTGCAGTTCTGTGCCATGGATCCGGAGAGTTCCGGCCTTATTCCGGCAGGGCCCCCTTGACTCTCCAGATGTCCCCAGGCACCCTTTGCAAAGGAGCCCTGTGTGCCTCTGGGCGGACGTCCAGTCTCGGGCGACCCCTGGGACGTCTCCTCCTCCATCGAGCCGCCTCCTGCCCACAGTGTGGGTGAGCTGGACGAGGTTTCCGCGCATTGCTGGCCAGCTGGGTTGGGCTCTCGGGACAGTTCGAGCTTTGCGGGTGCCCTGTCGCCGTTGGGCGTGAGGGCAAGGTACTGGTCGGGAGCCTGAAGGGCATGCCTCAAACCCCACCTAACCCCTCCTCACTCCGAGACCTGGGCACATAAGTCACTCCCCTACGGGGCCAGCCAACAGCACACGTGTCACAGTATTACTTTCGCC